>CAXAJV010000002.1:23102097-24360029 GCA_963969225.1 Xylocopa violacea | reverse complement strand
CCTGCTTCGCTCGCAACTTTTAACACAATTTTTAAATTGCATCTATGTAGACTAAAACTATTTTTCTTGCTATCAATTCTTTAAATACTACATTGATGAATCTCTGGAACACTGATTACGCTCGCAAATAAGTACCTTTTTGAGATACTTTTCACGCGGTTAGAGAGTGTGAATCGTACGTTAATCGCATTGTTAACCAAATTATCAGCGCCTAAACCCGGAGAATGGAATTTCGTCTTATGTTTTCACGCACACAAAGTCACACGTAATACTTACACATTCTTTTGGAATATTCTCGAATAATGGATATTCGAGTAGATATATAGAAACGAGGATGCTTCGAAATCGATCCGAAGTGTTACAGGCGTTTAAAGATTATAAGCGTAAAGTAGAAAATGAAACGAGTCGAAAAATAAAAGTACTCCGCACCGACAACGCGAAAGAATATTGTTTCATATTAAAAACCTAACAAATTACAAAACCTAACCTAACCTTTATGAAATTTGCAACAAATTACAAATTTGGACTATTTTAATTTGCAATAAATTACAAATTTATATCGAATTACACATTTGCAATATTTCATTTGCAACAAATTATAAATTTGCAACATTTAAATTTGCAATATTTCATTTGTGATAAATTACAAATTTGGACTATTTTAATTTGCAACGAATTACAAATTTGAAATATTTTAGTTTCTGGCAAATTATGAATTGCGAAACCTAACCTAACCTTTATGAAATTTGCAACGAATTACAAATTTGGACTATTTTAATTTGCAATAAATTACAAATTTGTATCGAATTACAAATTTGCAATATTTCATTTGCAACAAATTATAAATTTGCAATATTTCATTTGTGATAAATTACAAATTTGAAATATTTTAGTTTCTGGCAAATTATGAATTGCGAAACCTAACCTAACCTTTATGAAATTGGCAACAAATTACAAATTTGCAATATTTTAATTTGTGGTAAATTACGAATTGCAAAACCTAACCTAACCTAATCTTTCCGAAATTTGCAATATTTTAATTTGCAACAATTTCCAAATTTGTACTATTTTAATTTGCAACAATTTCCAAATTTGCACTATTTTAATGTGCAACAATTTCCAAAATTGCACTCTTTTAATTTGCAATGTTTTAATTTGTAGCAAATTATGAATTTGTAATATTTTAATTTGTGGCAAATTATGAATTTGCGATATTTTAACTTGTGACAAATTACGAATTACAAAACCTAACCTAACTTATACGAAATTTGCAATATTTTAATTTGTAACAAATTGTATTACAAACCAAAGAATGAATTATCAAACAGGAAAAGTAGGATATTTATTAACAAAATATCAACATAAACTTCAAATTTCATGCTTTACACACACACACATGTACGTGTATGCGGTACTTCTAGGTGGGGACATTATATACGTCTATAACGTTACATATCCCAACCTAAGGCAACCTAACATCTCGGATGTAGTATTTTACAACACTCCTGGCGGGTCGGCTCCTACATCTCGGTGGGAACATTATATTCGTCCATAACGTAATAAAACGTAACCTAACCCATCCATCCCCTCGCTGGTAATGTTTTACAGAATCCCGGTCGTGTGAATAGGACACTCGCTGCTTGCGATTGATTTCGAATTTAACGATATACAAATATTTTCAAAAAGCGTGGTTTAAACAAATTTCGAAATAACCATCACTTTGTATAATTAACATAATTCTGCGGTTTTTATGTATCGTTGAATTATTTTGATAAAACATTATAAGAGAAAAATGATTAATTGTTGTTAATAAATAGTCGTAAACCGTGGCTCCCAGCAATTAGAGAGCAAATTAATTATTATTATTTATTCAAAGGAAGTCTTTATTTCTCCTTTAGGTCTTAGTTGTATCCATAAATAATAAATAATTCAATTGTTAGGACTAGAGGATTGTTTTTAAATTTCATACAATATTGCAAATTATTAAAAATGAATTAAAAATAAAGTTAGAAATAAATATTAGAATTTAGAAACGTTTCGAAATAGAAAAGAATATTGAAACACAATTTTAAGTCATTAAGTAATTTACTTTTTCTTAGATTAGAAATTAGAAATAAAATTAGAAACAGAAAAGAATATTGAAACACAATTTTAAGTTCTTCCAGAAACAATTAAAAATCTAAAATTGTCCTCAGAAAAATAATTTACTTCTTTTTAGATTAGAAATTAGAAATAAAATCAGAAACGTTTCAAAACAAAGAAGAATATTAAAACACAATTTTAAGTTCTCCCAGAAAAATGTAAAAAAAGAAATTGGTCATTTGAAATAGTCCATAGAAAAATAATTTACTTTTTCTTAAATCTTTTTCCGCGAATTTCGATAAAAAATCTAAAACAAAAGGCATCATTAATTAAGACAAAAATTCGAATCATCCTTTATTTCTCACTAAAAAAATGCAACGATAAGTCGAATAATATTTTCAATAAAAAAGATTTCTTTCAGAAGATTTCAATTAATTAATAGCTCCGCATAAATGATCGTTTTATACATTCGCGAGCGTCCTGCGATTTACAATCGTCGGAGTTTTTAAGTTTTAAGACAATGTTAACTGCCCGCAATTAGGTTTGTAAAGACTAGACGCCCTCGAGACGATTTGTTCTCTTCTTTCCTTCTTGTATCATCGCGCGCAAGAAGGCGAACGATGAAAACACGGTACGGTATGGGTGCGCACCTACCCATTCTTTACATTTCACACGATTATTTCGTGACAATAATCGTGTGCTAGCTATAAATTACTGTGAGAAAGGTTGAAGTGAACGAGAAAAGAAGAAACGAAAGAAAGATGCTGATTTTCGAAAACTGTACAGTTTGCGTTGTAAAAATTATTTAATTGGACGATTCTATTTGGTTTTTAACGATCTTGAATCACATATTTCTTATAGAAAACGTGAACGATTGTTTTTGTTGTTTTTGCAAAGAATTGTAAGTAATAAGATAATTAATGAAAGTAACGATAGATGAATGATATTACTCAAACGTGAACAATTTTAAGTCAAGAATTATTGATAGAAGAAAGTGTTGGCTAAGCGTTAATATTTCCGTGTATCTACTTAACATACTTTTGTTGTATTTTTTTTTTATTTTTCTCTTGCCAACTTGTGCCTGTGGAACACTTATTCATTCCATTTCGTCTGCCCTTTTTTATGCGTCCACAGACACGTTTGTGGACGTGCACGTCGTACGCGTATTTGAATAAGTATTCGTGCAAGTTGGGTGCTATGCAAATGAGATATATGTTTAAAATTTAAAATTTCTCTCAAATTTTCTATTGGAACGGAAATTTTCTATTGCTGAGAGTCGCTAGCGTTAAAAACTATTGCCAAAACATTGCTATTTTAACAATGTTTCTAGCTTCTATTGCCGTCTCCCAGCAATAGAAAACTTCCATTTTTCCTCTAGTTTTCTATTGAAATATTGCCAACGTCCAGGAAGCAGCAGAGTGCAAAGGGCTAAATAAAGTAAAATGCAGGGGCGGATTAACCCTTTGCACTCGACGCTTTTTCAGCAGTTTTCTATTGCTGGCAAAAGTTAGCGATAGAAACTATTACCAAGCAAATTTTCTAGCAACAGAAAGTTTCCATTTCGATAGAAAGGTTTGGGGAAATTGTGCGTTCTTCAAAAACTTGCAATGGAATAAGTTTTTAACTTTCGTAATCAGCCATCAATTTCTTCAGAATTGCGACATCCGAGTGTGCAAAGGGTTGAATTAACGCAAATGGGGCCGTCATCATTAAAAATTTCAGTCTTCAGGGGCGGATCAAGACAAGTGAGAGTCCTGAGCAGTGAAAATTTAATTCTTAGGGACGGATTAAGGCAAATGGGGCCCTCATCATTGAAAATTTTGGGGTACTCAGGAGTGTATCAAGGGAAATGGGGGCATTGAGTAATGAAAATCTCAAGATTCTCTCAGGGACGGCTTAAGACAAGTGAGGGCCCCAAGCATTGCAAATTTACGGATCCCCAGGAGTGTATCAAGGAAAATGGGGGCTCTAAGTAATGAAAATTTCAAGATTCCTTCAGGGACGGATCAAGACAAGTGGGGACCCTAGATGGTAAAAATTTTGTCCCACTTCCAAAAAATGTAAAGAGTGCAAAATTTTTTTTAAAATTACCGAAATGGTTAAAAAAAAAACCATGAAATAATCGAACAAATCTAAAAACGAAATTTTAATTTTATGGCCATTAAATTGCACTTTTTTGGGGGGGGGGTGCAAAATTTTTACTACTTAGGATCCTCACTTCTCTTGATCCACCCCTGAGGGCTTCAAAATTTTCAATGCTTAGGGCCTCCACTTGTTTTCATTCGCCCCTGGGGAAATTTTATAATTTTCATTGCTCGAGGCTCCCATTTTACTTGATATGCCCCTGGGGAACCCAAAATTTGCAATCCTTAGAGTTCCCATGTGTCTAAATAACGCATTAAACGTTTAACCACGGTATAGAATAATAACAGGTATTAAATAGATAGATAAATAATAAAATCGTAGAGAAAATAGAGAAATAGTATATAATAATAGTATTAAGAGTAAATTAGGATTGAATAAGAATAAAAAAAATAAGGGAGACTTGAACCCGCAAATTTTTTGATCACTGGGCTACTGTGACTCCATCTATCGGTTAAACTTGAAAATACATCGCTCATTATATATAATCTAGTATGGTAAATAATTATTAAGAATGGTAAATAATGCAACTAAACAGGGTAAATGATCAAATGCCGGTACATAATCATTGTTCGTCCGGAAAGTAAGTTGACAGCAACGTGAAGTTAGCCACCGTTTAGACACGTGTAACCGGACAATAATTTTACCATTGCCATACGCAGCGATCATATAATATTGCCGAAATAGTGTCAGAAAAGCTGAAGCTCTCCCAAAATAAATCATAATAGATAATAAATCATAATAAATTAGGACAAAATATTAGAAAATAAGAAGAAACGCCTCGCAAAAATGCTCGATTGGAATACCAAGAACAACTTTTTTTTATAGTAAACTTGAAGTATGATTCAGTGTCGAAGGAAGCAGAGTTTTTAAAGGATCCAACTCTTAATTTTGTTAACGTTTAGTCGAAGCTGTTTCTTCTTAGTATAATTTGACACTGTCATAAATTTCCAAAATGTACATTTATTAGGTTGGAAACTATGAAACGGGCTTTTTTTGTTTAGTCTGTGTTCAGCTGCGACTGAGAGAGATACATTGTAACGTGCGCTCGATATTTTTTTTTAAAAAGCTTAAAGGTATTCTTCTTACTCATTTTGTACAATTTTTTCGTCTTTGTACCCCATTTTTATTTTATTTTCATCCTAAACCAGATGGAAACGAAACGCGATTTACATCCACTCTTCTTGTACGAGTTTAAATTAAATCGTACCGCAGCTCAAGCCTCGAGAAATATTAATCAGGATCAGAGATGGATCCAGCAATGAAAAGAATGCTCGATATTGGTTCGAAAAATTTCGTTCTGGCAATTTGAGTATCGTCGATGAGCCTCGAGGAAGAACACCAGCCCATATTGATAACGAGGAATTAAGGACGACTGTGGAATACGATCCACGCACAACTAGTCGAACAACTTGGGTCTAAACTAGGAACTAGTCGTACAGCTGTGTTAAAACATTTGCGTGCAATAAATAAAGTGAAAAAATTCGACTCGTATGTGCCGCACGAATTGACGCAACTGCAGATGATCGCTCGTTTCATAGTTTCCAACCTAATAAAAGAGATTAGAGTTTGAAATTTGTAAATGGCATTTAACCCTTTGCACTCGACCACTTTTTCGGTCACGCGTCATTTTTTCTATCACTAATCTCTTGGTGAATACAACTGATCTAATTTTTCGACAGCTGAAAATCAATTTCATCCTCGCTCGAGCTAATTTCACCTTCGAAATTCATTTTTGTAGGGCTTCAAAAGTTCAAATCAGTCGATGAAAAACTCCAGCTGCTGTGTGAAACACCGTGCCGAGTCGCCTCTCGAGCGTAAAGGGTTAACCCTTTGCAGTCAGATCAGTTATTTTTCAATTTAGCAGCTCAGTCGTCGACAACTCCCTATTATTTCAAGTGTTTCGTTTGAAATTCACTTGAAATTTACTTGAAAATGTTGTCAGTTGCAGGACAATTCCTCGACTGTTACTTGCAAACTCTAAAACTTTGTTGTAATTTATATTCGCTTCTTTTTTTTATTTAGCGATGTCGAGTCACACTCGACAAAGGTCCGCAAAGGGTTAATTTCGTATTTTGTATCAATTTTTATGATACGTCAATATAGCTATTGAAGTGAGGAGGAATTAAAAATGAGAATCTTTACAAGTTCTATGTTTTTAGTAAGAACGTTGTAGGTTATGTTACTTTGCATTTGTTCTTCGAAATTGTTATTCATGCTAATATAACCCAATTCAACACTTTGTTTTTAGTAAAAAGATTATACAGGCTACGTTACGTTGCATTTGTTCTTCGAAATTATTATTAATACTAAAATAACCTAACCTATAACACTTTCTTTGCGTTTTTTAGTAAGAACGTTGTAGGTTATGTTACGTTGAATTTATTCCTCAAAATTGTTATTAATATCAAACTGTGTTTTAAAGTATTCACTTATCGAAATGTATTAATTAATTATATTAATTATATTCAATTACGTTTATCTTATATTTATTTATTTAACGAACGAACCATAACCTCAATATTAACTTCATTTAGAAAGCTTTTCAAGTTTAGAAGCTTTTATGTTTTACTATGACCTCGCGACGATCATTTTTCTAATAATTCTACATTTTGCGATTAAAAATCCTAAACATGAATGAACCATAACCTCAAACTTGACGCCATCTTTAATCGAATCTCTATACATCTTATATTTCTATATATCGCTTATCTCTTATCTCTTAATATCGCTTTCAAAGGATATTATTTAATGAACCAACCGTAACCTCAATATCGACTTAATTCCACTGAAATAAATGAAATTTAAACGCTTTTATCGTTTGCTATTACAGCCAGCCCTCGACTATCGTACATAATTGCTTCCTGAAAATACGTACGAACGTTGAATGTTCGAAAGTAGTGGGATGGAAAAAGATAAGCAACAAAAACTGTGTTTTAAAGTGTTTGCTTATCAATACTAGGTAATTTTCTTGTCAACTTGTCAAGAGTTAGTCGAATACCACCCATTTCTTTCTTTTAGAAAATTTTAGAAAATCTGAAATTCATAGAGTAAAATGTCAAATTAATAAAAACTTGTTATACATGAGTGTCTTATAAACTAATTAACTGAGATATAATGTATTCTTTTAACAGGAGAATGAGAGAGTGAAAGAGAGAAGAGAGAGGAAGGGGTGAGAGGGGGGGGAGAGAGTGAGAGAGAGAGAGAGAGAGTGAGAGAGAATGAGAGAGAGAGACGTATAACCAATAATTTTCACATCCTCACGTTTTGCACCCTAATTTTATCAATATGCTATACTATATATATCAGTGTTGTATTCTCAACCTTTTTTGGTTGACGGTACACTAAAAACATCTGCAATTATTTGCGAAGCATTTAAATATAGGATAAGACATCATTGGTAACCGTTGCGATAATTAGAAATACTATTTCAAAGTTACAAAACTCATGCAAAGCTTCCAAACTCGAAAGAAAGCTTCTAAACTCGAAAAGCTTTCTAAATTCAGTTTATATCGAGGTTATGGTTCGTTCGTTAAAAAAATAAATAGGAGATAAATGTAATTGTATATAATTAATACAATTAATTAACCCTTTGCGCTCGAGAGGCGACTGCCAGTCGCCATGGTGTTTCATACAGCAACAGGAGTTCTTCATCGACTGATTTTAAGTTTTTAAGCCCCATAAAAATGAATTTGTAAGGTGAAATCAGCTCGAGTGTAGATTAAATTCATTTTCAACTGTTGAAAAATGAGATTAGTTGTATTCTCCAAGAAATTGGTAATAGAAAAAATGATCTGCGACCGAAAAAGTCATCGAGTGCAAAGGGTTAATACATTACGATAAGTAAATCCTTTAAAACGCAGTTTTTGCTGCATATTTTTTTCCATCCCTCTACTTTCGAAGATTGAACATTCGCACCCATCTTCAAGAACCAATTACATGCGAAAGTCGAGGGTTGTCTTGTCATAACATAACATAAACCATCGAAGTGTGCACGCGACTTCAACTAAATCTTATTACTTAATCCATATAAAGTAACATTCGGCACGTACTCTTGAATTAGAATAGAACAGAAAATTTGAAAATAATTGTAGAAAGGTTCGAAACTTTCGAAATTCAAATAATCGCGATTAGAACGAATAATTCTCTCTGCTGTCGGTTAACCGTTTGCCTTCTCGAGACGCAATCGTCTGCAAGGAGCATTTGATCTGTGTCATGGATCATAGTTTTTGTGATTACGCCATCGATGATGTCCAATACCAGCATCGATTCAACATGACGGCGTACGCGAAGTGTTTCCACTCAGACGCGTTACGGAAATGCTTGCATCACGTTTCTACCAGCCATTGAATATCTTTATGTTTCGGCGTGTACTTTTCTTCATGCAGAATTGAATTTTCTAATGGATGGATAGCCTAACTTAATGCTTTTGTATCGAAAAGATTGTATCAGAAGTGTATCGAAAGCTTCTTTTTATATCTTTTTTTCTGCAAGTATTTTGATACATCTGGGATTCAATTTTATAACGTACAGATAATAATCTAATCTAATAAATATAATAATCGAAAAATTTCTATTCTCTTTCGTAGAGAAACGTATTGAAAACTTCTTTTTATATAAAATTTATTATTATTGTTATTAATATTCATATATTTTATTCTGCAGATATTTTTATACATGAAAAATTGAATTTTCTAACATATAGTTAGTAACCAAACCCAACTTAATATTTCCGTGGAGAAATGTATGGAAAATTTCTTTTTATAATTTCTATTCGTATATTTTCTTCTGCAGATATTTGTATATGATAACCTAACCTAATACTTTTGCAGAGAAACGTATCGAAAGCTACTTTTTATACAAAACTTATTATTATTATTTCTATTCGTATATTTTCTTCTACAGAAAATTTTCTACATGTAGATTTGAATTTTAGAATGTGCGAATAACCTAACCTAATACTTTCGTAGAGAAATGTATCGACAACTTATTATTATTATTATTTCTATTGATATATTTTCATCTGCAAATATTTTTCTACATGTAGAATTGAACTTTGTAATGTATGGATATCTTAACCTAACCTAATACTTTCGCAGAGTAACGTATCGAAAGCTACTTTTTATATAAAACTTATTATTATTATTTCTATTCGTATATTTTCTTCTACAGAAACTTTTCTCCATGTAGGATTGAATTTTATAATGTACGGATAACCTAACCTAATACTTTCGTAGAAAACATTATTATTTCTATTCGTATATTTTCTTTCTACAGAAACTTTTTTACATGTAGATTTGAATTTTATAATGTACGGATATCCTAACCTAATACTTTCGTAGAGAAATGTATCGAAAACTTCTTTTTATATATTTATAACTTCTCTTTATATCTTTTCTACAGGTTTACATATAGGTTTGAATTTCATAATGTATAGATAACCTAACCTAACCAAACCTAATACTTTCGTAAACAAACGTATCGAAAACTTCTTTTTATATAAAACTTATTATTATTATTATATAAAACTTATTATTTTCTTCTGCAAATATTATATATGTAGATTTGAATTTTATAATGTACGAATAACCTAACCTAATATTTTCGTAGAGAAATGTAACGAAAACTTATTATAATTATTATTTCTATTCGTATATTTTCTTCTACAGAAACTTTTCTCCATGTAGACTTGAATTTTATAATGTACAGATAATAACCTAACCTAACTTAACTTTATATTTTCGTAGAGAAAGGTATGAAAAACTGTGAGGAATATTACTATCGAATCAAGAATTTCTCATTTGCTATGCAAAATTTCGTACGTGTAACAATTAAGTAACTGTATCTTCATCGTTATTATTTTAATAGAAACGCTCAAAAACTTCTTTGTATCGTCATAAAAAATATTCGTTATTATTTCAATGGAAACGCTAGAAACCTTCTTTCTATTGTCATAAGAAATATTACTATCAAATCCACAATTTCTTATTTGCTATGCAAAATTAAGTTACTGCGTTTTCATTGTTAATATTTTGCTATAAACGCTCAAAAGCTTCTTTTTATCGTCATAAAAAATATTCGTTATTATTTCAATAGAAACGCTCGCAAACTTCTTTGCATTTTCATAAAGCATATTACTATCAAATCTACAATTTTTTATTTGCTATGTAAAATTAAGTAACTGCATCTCCATCGTTATTATTTTACAATAAGCGTTCGAAAACTTTTTTTTATCGTCATAAGGAATATTACTAACGAATCTAGAATTTCTTATTTGCTACATCGTTATTATTTTAATAGAAACGCTAGAAAACTTCTTTGTATCTTCATAAAGCGTATTACTATGAAATTTACAATTTCTTAATTGCTACGTAAAATTTGGTAAACGCAAGACTGAAGTAACCACGTCTTCATTGTTACTATTTGTATAGAAACGGTCGAAAAATCGCTAAGGTAAAAGAAGCTATACGAATGTAATACACCTGATATCAACTGTAATGTGCAATGTTGCTAAAATTGGATATGATGCTGTATTCTTGTGGCGAGCCTGCTATGGTATGTGGCAAACGTGCACTCTATATACGTACACATCCTACGATATTCGGCAAAAAATTTCTCTTTTAAATACAGCTTTTGTTCGGATTAATTCAAAAGCTCTACAAACATTTTTCTTAATTCTTTAAAAACGGCTTTTATTCAGATTAATTCAAAAGCTTGAAAGAAATTTGTAATTTTGCAAATATTCTTTGACAATTTCGAAGAAACGTGTATTCGCCACCTCTTCAGCTATTTACCAATTATTTTTAGTTACTTTCTTCTTTAAAAACAGTTTTTATTGAGATTAATTTAAAAGCTCGAAAGAAATTTGTAATTTTATTTATAGTTTGTAATTCTATTTCTATTTAATTCTGCAAATATTCTTTGATCATTTTGAAGAAACGTATATTCGCTATTTCTCTTTAGCTATTTATCAAGTTTTAGTTACTTTCTTCGCGTTCTTCAAAGCGAATACCTGTAGTTACACGTGTTATTCAAAAGTTGGACCGCAAGTGCGCTGTAGCCACAAGCCGGATCCGGTCAGGTACAGTTGCTTATGAAAGTATTCGAATGCTTGCGTCCACGATGCTTAACCAGTCGAATGGCTGCGATATACAGTGGCGTGCAAAAGTTTTGAACCAATTTTTCTTTAGAGATACATTATAAAATACTGAATCGCTTTAAAGTTGTTGGCATAACAATTTCGTATAAATGAAAGCGAGATATAGAAATTTTCTATAATACTTATTTACTTACAGTGGCGTGCAAAGTTTGGTGCCAAATTTTCTTTAGAGATACATTATAAAACACTGAATTGACCTAAAAATTGTTTGCATAACAATTTCGTACAAACAATAGTGCGACATTAAAATTTTCTATTAATTTAGTTAAGTAATATTTACAGTGGCGTGCAAAAGTTCTGAACCAAAGTTTCTTTAGAGATACATTATAAAACACTGAATTACTCTAAACATTGTTTGCATAACAATTTCGTACAAATAACAGTACAGCATAGAAATTTTTTATTTACATATTTTCTATTAATGCAGTTAAGTAATATTTACAATGGCGTGCAAAAGTTTTGAGCAAAATTTTCTTTAAAAATAGTTGCGATGAATACAGAAGAAACTGTGACTCGGAAACAGTAGCAGTAATTGTTGCAGCTTCGCGAGAATGGAATCTTCGATCGAGCGATTTCTGTGGAATCTTAGAATATTCGTTACGACATGTGACAACAGTAGGAAATTAAAAGAACACTTTTGGGCTTTGTCTGCAATACAATTTTTGCGCGCAGAAGAACCTTGCATGTATAAAATGAAGTATTAAAAAATATGTAATATAATTAAAATTCAAATGTAATCATTAATATCTGAAAAATTAACGTTAAAAGTTATTTAAAAAAAAAAGCACGTACATTTTTTGTAAAACTTCTCTCTGCTTTAAAAATTGTATAATATACATATATTATATAATTTAAAAATTAATTATTATCTAATATAATTATATTTTAATTTTAATTATATTATATAAAAATAAAAAATTATATTATACAATTATTAATATCTTTTTATATCTGAAAAACTTACGAGAGAGTTAGGTTAGGTAATTATCTGCACATTATAAAATTCAAATCTACATGTATAAAAATATCAATAAAAAAAAATAAATAGAAAGAAGTTTTCGTTACGTTTCTCTACAAAAGTATAATATTAGGTTAGGTTATCTGTATATTATAAAATACAAATTTACATGTATGAAAATATCTGTAGAAAAAAATATATGAATAGAAATAATAGTAATAATAATAATAATAATTTTTACATAAACAGAAATTTTCAATACGTTTCTCTACAAAAATACAGGCAGCCCTCAACTTTCGCACATAATTGCTTCCTGAAAATATGTTAGAACGTTGAATGTTCGAAAGTAGAGGGATGGAAAAAAATATGCAGCACAAAACTGTGTTTTAAAGTATTTATTTATCAATATGTATTCATAATGGAGTTAACGAGGCGTGTGTAACTGTTTTCGGGTATTTTCCTTGCAAACTTGTCAAGAGTTAGTCGAATACCACCCTTTTCTTTCTTTTAGGAAATTTTCGAAAATTTGAAATTCATAGAAGAAAATTGTACAAAAGTCGAAATTCACGGAGGAGAATTTTCGAAAATTTGGAATTCATGGAAAAGAATTGTACAAAATTTGAAATTCGCGCAGAATTTTAGACAATTGGAAATTCGCGCAAGCGAATTTTACAAAATTGGAAATTCACAAAGCAGAATTTTAAAGAATTTGAAATTTACAGAGCAGAATTTTAGAGAATTTAAAATTCACAGATCAGAGTTTTACAAAATTCGAAATTCATTCCGTAATAGCCAAAAATTTGTCAAGATTTATGAGCGCTTCGTTCATATATTTAATTCTCAAAGTCTTGACCTTTTTATCAGCTTCTTTTGACCACGCTTCCATTATGTATTTTATCGTTGCTCGATTAAGAGTTTGGACAAATATATTGAAAAAGTTGAAACTTTTAAGATGTGCGAATATCGGGTTGAAATCGCTTCTTTTGAGACTCGTGGATGCAGAAAAAAAAAAAAGATACAACACTGGCTTTTGACGAATGGCTAGAAAATGCAAGAAACGCGTAAGCTCGCCACCTCGCATAACAATGCAGTCACTTTCCTCTTTCTGATTCGTTTTCGCGGCTACGATGAAATACTAAAGAATATACGCGGTAGTACTTAAATAATTCAATGTCACGAGACGTTAGAAAATTGAAATTAATTTGTTCAATGAATATTTCTTTCAAATACGTTAAATTTTTTTATAGTAAGTTATAGTAAGTCAAATGGTAATTATTATCAACGTTAATTTCTTAAATATTGATCACTCGAGTTCAGTTTCTAACGTTTTCAGCTTTTCTATTTTATTTCAAAACTAAATCTTAAATATTGATCACTCAAATCAAGAATTCTTAACATTTCAGCTTTTTTATTATAATTCAAAATTAAGTCTGTGAACTAAAAATATTCTGCATTAAGAATCTCTAAGTTTGTATAATTATTATCTATTTGCCTAGAGTTTGGGTAAAATTTTAAATATTGATAACTCAAGTCAAGAGTTCCGAAACTTTTCAATTTTTCTTTTATTTGAAATATTAAATCTCTGAGATCGTCTCAACTAAAAATATTCTACATTAAGAGTCTCTAAATTGATATTAATTTCACAAGAGACGCAAAATCGACTGCTAAAATCTGTACCCATTAAAATCTGAAACGATCGAATCTACGCATCCAAGTTTAACAAGAAAATATCAAACATTTCCAATTCTAAGAACCAATGAATAATCGATAACGAAGAACTAACATAAATACGTGTTTGCATAACAACAACCTTCGACCTTAACAAAAAATCGTTAACATTCTCCCAATGAAAACGAATGAAAAACAGAAAATTTACTGACGAAAGTAATTCGATCTTCTATGCTTACGTTAATTGTTTTAAATATTCCCAACAGTCCTGGCAGAGTTTTTAAACTCGAGTATTCTCGAGATTAAGAGACTAATCCTCCCCACTCCTTGGCCAGTCTCATCTACGCTCGTCCTACTTATATATGCTACATACAGAGCAGCGAAGCTCTCGCGATTTTGTCAAGTCCAGAATGGAGTGCGCATGCGCGGCTGTATTATCGCCCTTCTCTACTTTTTATGACATTCAATGACCTTGTGTTATAGGTCGTTGAACTCGTTTTCGAAGATCGTCTATCGTAATACGGAAGCAAAAACATACTGATCCATTTAAAAAAAATGGACGTGACTTTCAAATGTCCGAAGTACCTCCAGCTGCAAAAAAATTATTATCGCCAACGGATGGCTCCCTTCGTACTGTGCAATTTTCTATAAGCAAATATTTCTGTGAAACTTATAGTTTCGAAGATATCTGCTAATAGTTGTTGACCTACCCTGTACACTGTGCTTCTACTCGAATCCAATTTCTACAACGCAACGACCGCCATCCCCACTCAAACTGACGCTGAGTGCCGTTTGGAAACGGATACCCATATTTACACGGACGATAAAGGAGTAACGGACTTTTAGGGTTTTACGTAATTGGACAGTCAGTTGCGTACGAGCCTTAGATTACTGCAGTGGCTACTTGCGTGCGGAACTTGTGCAGAATGAACCAACCGCTAAACGAGCCTTGGTACAAGTGTTGCGTTTTATTTCTTCGAGTTTGGCGAATCACGGAATTCAACAATCTTGGATAATATTAATATTGTTGGGTATTATTACTCTAAAGCAATATTAATGTTATTGAATGTTACTATTCTCGAATAATATTAATATTCTTGAGGATTATTACTCTTGAACAATATGAATATTCATGAATATTATTACTCTCGAACAATATTAATATCCTTGAATATTATTACTCTCGAACAATATTAATATTTTTGAATAGTATTATTCTTGAACAATATTAACATTCTTGAATATTACTACTCTCGAACAATATTAATATTAATACGTTAAATATTACTACTTTCAAGTAATATTAACGGAACAGTCAGAACCGGAAGCAGAACGACAGTCAAAACGGAAGCAAGCACACTTGTCACCGTGGAGACCCAACAAAGCTCGCAGGCTGAGGGCCTTGGCAATGTCGAGGAGGAAGGCACGCAGAACCAAATTAGCCATGCTGGCTGAATCCGGAACGAACTCGAGAACCTCCATTCGAACATCCTTAGATTATAATAAGAAAAAAAAACGATGTACAGACGGCCCTCGATATTCGCACATCTTTAAAATTACAGCTTTTTTAATAGTTTTGTCTAAACGCTTAATCGAGCAACAATCAAATACATAATGGAAACGTGGACGATGAAAGAAGCTGATAAAAACGTCAAACTTTGATAATTATATATATGAACGAAGCGTTCATAAATCTTGACAAATTTTTGGCTATTACGGAATGAATTTCGAATTTTGTAAAACTCTGATCTGTGAATTTTAAATTCTCTAAAATTCTGCACTGTAAATTTCAAATTCTTTAAAATTCTCCTCCGTGAATTTCGACTTTTGTACAATTTTCCTCTTCACATGAATTTCAAGTTTTCGAAAATTCTTCTGTGCAAATTTCGATTTTGTAAAATTTTGCTTCGTAAATTTTAAATTTTGTAAAATTCTACTCCGTGAGTTTTAAATTTGTAAAATTCTACTCTGCGAATTTCAAATTTTGTACAATTTTCTTCTATGAATTTCAAATTTTGTACAATTTTCCTCGATGAATCTCAAATTTTCTAAAATTTTCTAAAAGAAAAAAAAGGGTGGTATTCGATTAACTCTTGACAAGTTTGCAAGGAAAATACCGGAAAGCAGTTAACGAAAGTGGCGCGTTGCATCCTCGCGTTTACTTGTTCTTTTGAAGTAGGCGCCGTAACTGAATCCGACTGCATATTTTCAACAGCTGAGTGCTCTTTGTTGAATTCGTGCAGCTTTCTTAATCGCCAGTTTGTCCCAGTTTTTCGACAGTTTACGATTGTAGGATGTGAACAGTGTGTTTGTGTCTATATGAGAGAGACAGAGAGAGAGAGAATACGAGAGAGATGAGAGAGAGAAATGAGGGAGAGAAATGAGAGAGTGAAATGAGAGAGAGAGAAATGAGAGAGTAAGAGAGAAAGAGAGTGTGAGAGAGAGAAGTGAGAGAAATGAGAGTGAAAGATGAAGAGAGAGAGTAAGGGAGAGAAAGAGAGAGAGAATGAGAGAGTATTTGAGAAAAAAAGAGAGAAATTGAGAGTGTTTGAGAGAGAAAAAGAAAGAAAGAGAGCTTGAGCGAGATGCGGTACGATCGAAATCGAGTAAATTAATTAATTCGATCGCGTGATTGATCATACTCCTTTTCCTCCCCTAGACAAAGCAGATTCTGTGTCTGTTCCAATTTTCCAACCTCAATCATGAACGTAATAAACTAGAAAAGATGTTTGTGAAAAAAAATTAGTTTACAAAAGGTTAGCCACTCCTGAACTACTTATTCGTTCAAGTTAGCTTAGGTTATGTATAATATATTGGTCTTGGAATGTGGAACGAATTTATTATCAAATTTATCGAGAAAACGTGATATATTTTATACTTATGTAATTTGTAATATCATAATTCCGTTGAGACAACTTCGTATAACTTTAACTTTATTGTAAATTATATTTGAGGACTTTGTTTATCGCTCTATGCTGCTCGCTTGAATTGTACACTTTTTGTATACATATATTCTACTTGTTAATTACCTTTAGATCGATGATTTACATATGCATTTCTATTTCTTGTTACAGAAATCGCTAAAGTCCGGGCAAGTCTCTTCCAAATCATTGGCGTCAAAAAAGAGCCACTGGTTCTACCAGAACCAGAAGGTGAAATCACAACGCTTACGGAAAAAGTCTATATATCTGTTAAAGAACATCCAGATGTGAGTTTTCTTTACTTTTCTTATCATGTTATTTTGTAAGCGGACTTAATATCCAACGATTAGTTTGGTTTCTACTTAAAGTCGAGTTATAAAGCAACAATATTTGACTTTATAATTTGTGATTCATTAATGACACGTTAAAATAAATTTTAGAAACTGTCTAATAACATTTAATGACTTGTTTAAAGTTTCATTAGAAGCTTGCAGTTTTCTTATTCATTAAAGAATCAAGTAAATTCTGTTGCGTAACTACATTTAAATACATTTTATATGTATTATGCATGTACTGGTTCATAGTAATGCATAATAATGGGAAAGTAAAGTTATCTGGTACATATGTTAACAAAATATTTAGTATAAAACATTTTACAAAAGATTGGGTACATCGAGACAAATTATAAGTAAAAACTATTTGACAAACTGTTGTGATGACTGCTTTGTTTCTCAAAACTATTATTTATGGCATTTCTATTTCTAAATGCATTAAAATGTAATATTTACATTCAATACAGCAAAGAAGCAGTCATTAATAATTAATATAACAAATTTTCTTTGGGATAGTCTATTTTAAAATATTTACTTAAATTAATCATAGCTTTTTGTAAGGGAGAGAAAGTTACTTATTATGGAAATGGATATTAAAAGTATAAAATGCACGATAGAATGATACAAAGAAATTCATTTTTACTTTTTTGTGCCTGAAATGATTAACTCTTTCTTGTACCGTTTAATGTAAATCAACATTCTTGTCATGCTTTATGCATCTCATTCTATACATCATTTCATGTTGCATTTATGATACTGTTTTTCCATTTACTTAAGTGTCAATACCTCTATATTATATTTCATCTACAATATGAAACAAAGAAGAATAACATTTTTGTTTGATAAAAAGTTAACAATTGTACTCGTCAATTGCACTGAGACAAAGTTTTGGATTAACGTGTATGCACTTAGCTGGTTGTAATTATTTTTATAAATCCGTAATTTGTAGTGTATGTGGGGGGGGGGGGTATATATTTTTGAAACAACTAATTTTTTATTTTAACACATTAACGACTGGTTATTTAATCCCCATCCTTTCACGTAGGACTGGACATTTAATAGACTTTTAACTCAAGTAAAATAAAATGCAGATAACGATGTAACAATCCTATATGATAGAAAACACATTTTCAAACACATATTAACAAATAGAGGCATATACCAATAATGTTAAGTAAAGAAAAGTACGATAAAGTACGCATGTGTAGAAGAACGGAAATCTCCGTGATCGATTGTCAACGTGTTAACATCCTTGTTTGATTTTCTAGAATTCTTGCCACCGTATTCATTCAGGTTATATCAGGGGTTCTCAAGCTTTTGCTTGTGCGAGCGCATGTGCCAGTGGGGAAGTATTGAAATAATGAAATCAGCGTCTTTGTTGTATTAGAAGTATCGTGCTAGTTGTCATCACGTGCTGTAATAATTCGATTACGTCCGCCATTTTTTTGCAATCTTGAATGCATTCGCCATTTTTTTTCAATCTCGAATACGTTTGCCACTTTTTTTTTTGCAATTTCAAATACGTCCGCGTCACTCAAAAGGTTGAAAACCCCTGTACTAGTTGTTAGTCTGACCACGAGCTAATATAGGACTATTCTTTGCAAGAACAAACGCTGTTAATTAATATAATATGATTGCACATTATGAGAACCACTGATATACAGGAATATAGTTTCGAACTCACAGAAATTCAACCATCGCGTGACGTTTATTGTTGTCGATTAAGCATTTTAATTTTGTCTTGCTTTATATTTTTGATCATGTTATCGATTATCTGTGTAACGGACAGTTGAATGACCAGTGGGGTCGCCTCATTGACGAAATAGGAGATACTATATACTTTACAAGCTAGTTCAAAGTTATTCAGTACCATTCAAAATTTAATTTTGCATTGATTTATTCATAGTATTCCTAATTCGTCAATCCATATTTTCATAAGCAACAATAAGTTAGGTTAGGTTAGATTAACTGGTACGAGAATATCAAATACATACACTTCTAAAGCGATTGCAACACGCTCGTAACTGATTCTCTGTTATAATAAAGTAAATTCGACAGTGCATATTTTCACGAATAACGATAGGCTAGGTTAGGTTAGGTTAGGTTAGCTTAATTATTAGGTAGTCTAAGGTTATTTAACACTACTCAAAATTTAATCTTGCGTTGATTTATTCATAATATTCTTAATTCAATAGTCCATATTTTCACGAGTAACAATAGGTTAGGTTAGATTAAGTTAGGTTAGGTTAATTGTTAAGTAGTCTAAGGTTACTTAATACTCCTCAAAATTTAATCTTACATTGATTTATTCTTGGCATTCCTAATTCAACAGTCCATATTTTCACACATATTTTCAGTAACAATAGTTTAGGTTAAGTTAGGTTAGGTTAGGTTAGGTTAGGTTAGGTTAGGTTAGGTTAGGTGGCCTTATTAAGAGGGGCCTCAAGGTCGGCCGCCCAATGAAGCTCGTTGAGCTGAGGGTGGTCGGGCTTGAGGACTCCGTCCGGGCCATAGAGGTCGGGGCGGCTCTTTCGAGGGAGGGTGGGTGCCCAATGGGCCCGATCGCGGTTGGCAACATCCAGCGATCCGGCCCATTGGGCACCGTGTGGGCTAGGTGCCCACTCGCGGCGGCGAAGAAAATCTTCGCCAAAGGGGACCGTATACGGGTTGGGTGGGGTATAGCTCGGGTCGAGCTGCTCAAGCCCCGGCCGTTGCAGTGTTACCGCTGCCTTCAGCACGGTCACGTGCGGGCGCGGTGCACTGCCGACGAGGACCGTAGCACTCTATGCTATCGGTGTGGCGCTGCAGGCCACAAGGCGGCCGGGTGTCCGGCGGCGGCTCCCAACTGTCCGCTCTGCGCGGACTTGGGTCTGCCGTCCGGGCACCGCTTGGGCAGTTCGGCCTGTAAGCCGCCCGTCCGAAAGGGCGGGCGTGGGGGGCCCTCGGGGGCCGCCACATCTGTGCCCAAGGGGCAGGCCGTTGCGCCTGATCGGGGTGGGGCTGCTCCTTCTCCGAAGGAGTAAACTCACCCCGATATGTCTCCCTTTCCCGGGAGACATCATCCCCCAGGGGCCGCGGCAACCGACCATCCGTTGCCGCGGTACGGGTAGTAGCGCACCCGGGGCCCCAGCTACGGTGGAGGAGGGCGGCCGTCTCGCCGAGTGTTTGAGCACCGCTCCACTCGAGTACTTCAAGGCGAGGCGGTCGCCGGGGCTGCAGCATCGGCGAATGGGGGTTCGCCGATGCATTGCACGCGGCCCGGGATGGTCGGCGATGTCGGCGTGGCCCCGACATCGCCGTCTTTAGCTGGGTAGGGGAGGCTCAGCCCTCCAACTTTTGGGAAGCGGGCGCCCTTCTGGCGCCCTTGCACGGGGAGGGTCTGGTTGTTGTTCGCAAGAGATCCCAGACTCTCCCCGGTAGTGCAGGGATGGCCACCGTGGGGTTTTAGCCGGTAGGAGTCCGGCATAACCCCGGGGTTCCCCAGCTCCGGGGTATCCATGATGGATTTCCCCACGTAAAAAAAAAAAAAAAAAAAAAAAAAGGTGGCCTTATTAAAGCGAAGGCCGAAAAGTTAGAGAAGGAGAACGCCCTTCTGAAGGAGAGGCTGACCGCCCTGGAAAACAGGGAAAGCAGCCAATTACCGCCGGCGATTGAACGCATGGAAATCGCCAAGCGCAGCGAGGGGAAATCGCGACGACAGTCGCTCGCACCGACGACGGAGGAAACTAGCATCCCCGATGGCGGTCTCGTTCTGCTCATGGAGCAGATCGGGGCAGTCATAAATGAACGACTCTCGAGCTTTTGGGAGAAGGCGGAGAAACGCTTCGCTCCCAAGGAGGAGCGTCCGCGATCGGCGGCAAGAAACTCGGCGCGACGCGAGGAACCTGCGAAAGCGGAAACAAACGCCGAACCGATGAAGAAGGAAAAGTCCGGTGGAGAGAGAGAGGCGTTGCCCCCTCCACCGGTGAAGAAAGCCGCGAAAGCGGAAGAAAAAAAGAAGTCTCCCATCCAGAAGAGGATGGAAGAAATACAAAAAGAGCAGGTGCGTAAGGAGAATGATAAGAAATCTCCTGCAGCAACCGCAACTGCCGCGCCGAGCACGAGTGCGAGCGGGACAGAAACGCCGTGGACAAAGGTCCTTGGCCGCAAGACGAAGAAGGAGACAGTGGCCGCGGCAATTAAGCCCACCAGCGCACAGAAAAAGGTACCATCGCAGGTAGCGACTGTGAAAGCAAAAACGGTGCCAAAGGAGAAAACAAAAATAGCGAAGAATCCGAGTACGGCTGCAGTAGTTATTACTATTAATAAGGACAACCGCACGACGTATGCCGAGCTAATGACGTCAGCCCGGCAAAACATTAAATTATCGGAACTGGGCATAGAAGAGGTGAAGCCCAGAAAGGCGCTAACCGGCGCACTTATTTTGGAGATAAGCGACAACGGTAAGAAGGAAAAAGCGGATAAGCTCGCGCTAAGATTGAGCCAATTATTCGCGACGACGTGCGACGTGAAGGTCACGCGCCCATGCAAGCGGGCGGCCTTGAGAGTTTTCCGAATGGAAGACTCTCTAACGGTCGACGAAATCGTCGAGGCAGTCGCCGCGCAAGGCGGTTGCACTACCAATCGCGTAATACTCAACGCGAAATCTCAAATACTGCAAGCTAATTTGAATCACGCCGCGAGAGCATAAGATTTGATACTCGAGAGCTTACACAGCGGCGTGGTCGAATTAGTCGTTGCAGCGGAGCCGTATTCTATCCACGACAAGCCGTCGTGGATAGCAAACAAAGATAAGACAGTGGCAATTATTCAGGCGACGCCGACACGCATCCGTCCGATCACGCTCATCGCGCAAGGGCGTGGTTACGTAGCCGTATCGTGGTCGGACTGCGTCGTCATCGGAATATACGCTCCGCCGAGCTGGTCACTGGAAGATTACGACCGGCTCTTAGATGAAGTGGAGGGGGTAGAGCGAAGCCACGCACCCCGTCCAACATTCGTTCTGGGAGATTTTAATGCTCACGCAACTATGTGGCACTCCTCCAGAACGAACTAGCGCGGACACTCGACGATGGACTGGGCAGCATCCGCGAATCTCAGGCTGCTGAATCAAGGATCTGCCAGTACGTGCGTGCGTCAGCAGGGCGAGAGCACGGTCGACCTCTCGTTCGCGAACGACACAGCATCCCGAAGAGTCACCGGCTGGAAAGTTGACACGACTGAAACATTATCTGATCATCTCTACATAAGGATCGACGTGTCAACCATGCAAAGAAGAAAAACATCGACTGAAATACAAAATAAATGGTCGTTGCGAAAGTTGGACAAGGATATGTTTATGGCGGCTACCCTCGTTGTTACCTGGCCGAGCGAGCCAACCGAAACGGCCGTAGTCGAGCGAGAAGCCGAATGGTTTACAAGGACGTTGACCTCGGTATGCAATGCAAACATGCCGAAAATAAAGTCAAATCCCCCGCGTAAACCTGTGTACTGGTGGAGCAATGAGATCGATCATCTCCGTGCGGAGAGCACGACCGCGCGGAGACAGTACACGAGATACCGGAAACGGAGAGATCCCGATCCGGAAAGGAAGGCGCAACTCTATGAAGTTTATAAGGAGAAGAAAATAGAGCTGCAAGCCGCCATAAAAACGTCAAAGGCACGAGCATGGGACGGGCTGCTGGAAACGCTGCGCGAGGATCCGTGGGGGCGGCCGTACAAGATAGTAATGAATAAATTACGACCGTGGACGCCCCCGTTAACGGAGACGATGGAGACGCCGTTCCCGAAGCGAGTCGTCGACACACTCTTCCCGCCGCAAGAGGCTGCGTCGGCGAACAACTCGCAAATTTCAACACACATTGACCCGATCATCTGGTCGCAGGGCAACGACGTCACCGAGGAGGAAATGACTCGCACCATAAAGCGCATGACAAAGAAGAACACCGCGCCCGGACCGGATGGAATTCCCGGCCGTGCCTGGTCGATGGCACTCAGTGTCCTGAATTCAAGATTGCGGAAGTTATTTACAGCATGCTTGAAAACGGGCACGTTGCCAGCAAGATGGAAAACCGGCAGATTAGTGTTGCTCCGAAAGCCGGGAAAACCGGAGGATTCACCGGCCGCGTACAGGCGGATAGTTTTGCTCGACGAGATCGGAAAATTATTTGAAAGAATAATCCACAACCGCCTCGTCGAGCGCCTGTCGCGAACCGGGCCGAACTTAGCCGAGAACCAGTTCGGTTTCCGAGAAGGGCGATCGACGATTGACGCGATTCGATATCTTTAGATATTAAGAATGCGTTCAACTCCCTCGAATGGAGTACGATACGTAGAGCGCTCGAAAGGCACAGGTTTCCGCGATACCTGCGAAGGGTCGTGGAAAATTACCTGAGCGACCGCGCGATTCTCTACGATAGCCGGCACGGAATCGAGAAGAAGAAGATTGATCGCGGCGTTCCCCAGGGATCGGTCCTCGGACCGCTTCTCTGGAATCTCGGGTACGACGCGGTCCTGAAGCTGCCAATGCCGTCCGGCGTGCATCTCGGACGCGTGCTACGCGGATGACACAATGGTGTTGGCAGTCGACACGTGCCGGCAACGCGCAATCTGCCGGACCGAAATGGCAGTTGCGGTCGTGGCTAATACCATCAAGAAGATGGGGCTCCAGATGGCACCGGAGAAATCTGAAATCCTGTGCTTCAGGGGACGAAGAAGAGACCCGTGTGGAGGAAACGAAGTGGTCAACATCGGACCAGCCAAAGTCACAGTGGGGAGCGAGATGAAGTATCTCGGACTGCTCCTTGACGATAAATGGAACTTTGGTTTCCACTTCACTCGTCAGCGGACCGAGCGGACCAAGAAATTTGTAATGAGGAGATCCAAGCGGTTTTCATTTCCATTTTGGTTGGTCGCAACCAGATAGAAAACAAAATATTAGTTTTCTTAAATTCTTTTATTCTTTTCATTAAATTCTTCAATTATATCTCTTAAATTCCTTTGCGCTCGTAAGATATTTGTAAAGAGATCCAAGCGGTGTGTTTCTATAATTTGCAATTGGTTGATCGTAACAAAAGGAAACATAAGAAGTTGTTTAATAAAAAAGGAACAGCATTTACTAGAGTCGCCAAAGGAATTCTCAAAAAGGAAAACATAAGCTTGATTTATATGAAAAATTTTAGAAAGAGAAAGATGCGTCTAATTCTATTGATACAAATAATGAAAAAGTTTGCTAAAGATATAAAAAAAAGGCAAAAGAAGGATTATACTTCTGAAGAAAAGATCTTACAAGTATTGTTGCGCATATTAATTAAAGCACAATAAATGCAGTGACGTAAGGAAAAGTTTTTCAGACTCTTAAATTCTTTTTATCCAGATAAACGATATTGCGTTACAGAAGAAAATGTTGCAAGAATGAATAATTTGAAAAAAGAGGAAGATGCTTTTAATTTTATCGATACAAATAATGAAAAAGCTTGCTAAAAATATGAAAAAATGGCAAACGGAGGATTGTATTATTTTGAAGAAAAGCTTTTATAAGTATTGTCGCGCATATTAATTAAAGCACAATAAATGCAGTGACGTAAGAAAAAGTTTTTCAGACGCATCATAGTTTGCGCATTCATATAAATTCTTTTTATTCGGATAAATATTATATGGTGTTGCAGAAGAAAATGTTGCAAAAAACGATTGTTACATTTTGCATTGCAAATCAGGATGAATAAACTGAGAGTAAAGTAATTGCTATTTCGCAAGTTCGCAGTCGTAACCAACGTGTGCAATTATTTGTATACATTCTACAAAGTTGTTAGCATACTGTTTGCATATTTCTTGCATACTTGCATCTCTTTTAGCTGCATAAAAACCTGCAAATCCTAATCCACGTACATTTGTCGCAATTCTGTTGCGTAAAATTCGATTTTACGATTTCGATTTTATAAAATTTAAAGATTCAAGATTCAAAATTTAAGTACAAAAATTCATTCTAATATTGTAATAATTTTTTTAAAATCGTGAAATAAAATAAAATTGATAAATGAAAATTGATATTATGAATAAAATTTGAGTACAAAAATTCATTCTAATATCGTAATAATTTTTTTAAAATCGTGAAATAAAATAAAATTGATAAATGAAATGACCCTAAGCGATAAAAAATTCAGGACCTTGCACCAAAAAAATGCAACTTAGAGGCCATAAATTTAACACTTCGTTTTTAAATTTTGAGACTTCAGATTCAGGGTCGGATCGAGACAAGTGGTGGGCCCTAAGTATTAAAAAATTTGGGGCCTTAAAACAAAAAAGTGCAATTCAGAGAGCATAAATTCGAAAATTAAGATATTTTAAGACTTTGCGGCCCTTTGCTATTCAGGGCCCTACACGATCGCTTACTCCATCTTAATAACTTATTAGTGAGAATTACAAACTCAAATATCCTGGCGTAGCCATTGTTCTTTAATAATACATGTATATGTCTACAAATCAGAATATTCTCAACGAACCAACGTTACCTAAAAATTATTTTAACGTGTCTCGTATGTAATATGTTCGTACTGAACATGAAATGTTCAGTCATGCTAATGAAAATAATAAAAGGGACAATGCAAAGTATAAATATTTACAGCAATTTGATACTAAAAGTCATACAAATGCAGTCGCACAGATAGAGCATTATATTTAAGTACACAAGTTATATATTTTTATCCGATAATGATTTTATAATTTTGTTTGTTACAGTTTAACTTTGTTGGAATTTTAATTGTTGTTAATTGTTGGAACGTTAACTTTGTCGCACAAACAATGCTCTATGAAGTACACAAGTTATATATTCTTTATAATTTCGTTTGTTACAGTTTAACTTTGTTGGAAGAATTCTTGGGCCACGTGGAATGACAGCTAAGCAATTAGAGCAAGAAACAGGATGTAAAATTATGGTTAGGGGAAAGGGCTCTATGAGGGATAAGAAGAAGGTAAAAGCTTTACACCGTTTACTAATTAACGCTCAACTAAAACTTGTTACAATGTTCCTTTATATTACATTCAAATGTCTCGATTCTTCTGGAAGTATTTCTTATCGATCCAATGTTTCGCACGAGTAAGAAAACTGTACGATTAATATATGAAAAGTGTTAACAGCATCGATGAATTTAGGACATTTTATAGATCGAAACTTGTTGCGCAGTGGTTTCGAGTCAGTAGTCGGCCATAGTAGACGATCATATTTGGCATCGGTACTTGACCATCCGGATAGTTAAGTTTAAATAGCGCTGAGTTGTTAGATAACAGGCAAATTACAACTCAGCGTTTTATTTGAAATACAAAATATCAGAGCTTGTTAGAAGTTACTTAACACTAAGTTTACCAAGCAGTCATTTTGTTGACCCCTCTGAGAAAACTTTTTGTTAAACTTTCTATAAACGTATCGATGCGCACGGTGAATGTGTATGTGTGTGTGTGTGTGTGTGTGTGTGTGTGTGTGTGACGTCGCCATGGTCAGATCATCTTTTGTTTTCCAGTTTAGGTTCTTGCATGTAAGTTTAGTCCTTTGTCCGCCTCCGGCACAGCGAGATGTGTTTAGTTCTTTGTCCGCCTCCGGAACAGCGCGCTGTGTATCATTAAACGTATAATATATATATATAAGTGAATATTGTTTTATATTAAAAACTTAACACTTTCCACTAAAATATTCAAAATAAAAGAAGTAATAAGAACTAATTATTATAACTCATGTAATTTTATTGAGGTTAGTTTTTCTACTTTAACTTCATAATTGATAGGTCAATTTATATTTAGAAAAAACTTGTGAACCTAGTGTTAAATAAAGGAACGTATCTCTGGAACATTGAATACATTCCTCGTTGAGCCAGTCTTTTTTGGCTCCGCTGTGTGAGCAACTACTACTGCAAATTTCTCCTAAATTCTTATTTCATCAACTTTAGTGCGTTAGTGGTCAAATACCGGTGACCAACAGTGGTCATTTTACAAAATTCAAACATTGAACGTATAGCGCGTAACATAGACATATAAAAGGATTCGCTATAAAATCATATAATGAATTTTGTTTATCGTTCTTTTTTTATGTGTATTATAGTCATATATGATAGTTTGCAGTAATATTTTACATCGTATTAATTGCAGCAGTAGAATATCATTTACGGATGAGAAAAAAATTGTTTAAACTTAAAACAAACAAGTTACGAGAATGTTTAAATGAAACGATCTTCAAATGATCAGTTTTCTTCTTATTGTTCATGTTATTTTCCAAATTCTCAACTTTGTTAATGCTGATATTCTAATTTCTGTTAGTTTGCAGTAATATTTTGCATAGCAAAGTAAAAAATAGTTGACGATTAAAAGAAATAAGCAACGCAATTACTTAAATGAAACAATTTTCAACTAGTCATTTTTCTTATTATCGCTCATGTTATTTTCCAAACTCCCAACTTTCTTAATGGTAATTAGCTGATTTCTGATAGTTTGCAGTAATATTTTGCATAATATTAATTACAGAAGTAGAATATCATTCGTAGATAAAAAAAAAGATAGTTGACAATTACAAAAAACAAGCAACGCAACTACTTAAATGAAACAATCTTCAACCGATCACTCTTCTCATTATCGTTTATATTATTTTTCAAATTCTCAACTTTCTTAATGCATATTTGCCACCCTTTTCTAGCGAACAATTATCTATAAAAAAATACCATAAACTCCATTATATACAAATTAATTATTTAATTTTTCATATACTATTCTAATCGTTAATATAATGTAAATTGCTATTATAATTTATATATGTACATACATTAATCTCTGATACCCATGTAAATATCTAATTAATATCTATTCCAATGTAATTTAAAAAAATGGTAAGAAATTAACAAAACACTTGAACCGTTAAGCCAAAATTTTGATCGTTTGCTAAGTAATACATGTATTTACAAGCTGCGTGCGATCAGTGAGATAGAAATTTATTGTAAGTATACGCATAAAGTAACAGCGTCAAGACGCAAAGTTTATTTTCAGTTTCACATATTTAAAAATATCTTCACACGATTATCCGTAAACGTATTTACATTAGATGTGTGTATATTTCATTTCCTAACAAAACGGAATGTATTCAACAATTAGTAACTTCATTTAATTCACGTTTAAATAAGTGCATGCGAATATTGACTTTCTTGTTTTTTGTTTATTAATTTCAGCACATGTTATCATATACGTGCAATATATGCATAGCATGTTCGCAACGACAGTTTCCATCCTAATGGCAATTCGTTGAACGTATTCGTAGCAAGAGAACTTTCCTTCGTTACTCTTTTTAAATATAAGTTATGTTAATAATGCGTTATGTGTATATATATACACATATACAATATCAATTCCTTTACCAGGAAGAGTTCAACCGAGGTAAACCAAACTGGGAACATCTGACAGATGAACTGCATGTTTTACTAACAGTTGAGGATACTGAAAATCGTGCCACTTTGAAACTTGTCAGAGCTGTAGAAGAAGTCAAGAAACTTCTTATTCCCGTGGTGAGAAAGTTCCTATTATTAACTAATAATAATACTTAATTTCACTGTAACAATTTTCTCTTTTTTTTTTATCAGTTCGTTAGTTTCTTTTTATCAGTAAAAATACTTCTGTGCATAGTTTTTACGTAGACTAGGAGAGTAAGCTCACAGTGAATGTAACCAGGCTGTTTTAATTACGCATTTAGAGGAAGTTTCATTTCTGAGACACTTGGTAATATCTGTACGAAAGTTGTCGACGATCTTGTCGAAAAGGCTCCTCGTTTCCACGTGGATTTGAACGTTAAGTTTCTTAGTCGTCTTGTTACGATGTACATGCATCGAAGAGGATGCTGAAAGGGTGTACAGTACTCAATTTCATGTGACTGCTTTTTTAATCACTCTGTTGTGATATATGAATATTTGGCCGAGTTCGTTGAGTTTCAATAACTTTGGAAAATTTCTTTGTTCTAGCGGAACCATTCCTTTACAGCAGTCATTACAGAATAGCTCAATCCTAGCGCAACGCTTAAAATAAATTTGTGCTACTGCGCGCTACTTTTCTTTAATCAAGACTTAATTCAACTTGATACGTCCAGCATAATTCGACTGGCACATTTTATTTATTTGAGGAATTTAGTTGCGCTTTCTTATTTCTTCTTTTTTATATCACGACAAACTGGTCAAAGAAGTTACGTTCAAATCTATGGGGAAACTGTTTTCCGACAAGTTCATCGAAACACAGTAAAATAGTTTAACTCTTTATAATTAATTAATACATAATTTTCTGTTCGCTTTTATTTTTAAATATGTGTAAATTTAGTACTTTTATGAATGAGACGTACATATTTATATATACGAAGATAGAGTAAATTTAAAATCACTATTGAACTGAATTTAAAGAACTACACGATTTACAATAAATATGTAATTATCGGAGGAGAAGCATAAAATAATATAACGTTCCAAATTATTATGATTTGTACGAGGAATATTAATACATTTCTTACTAAGTCTGTTGGCTGTTGGCAGTTCAGGCTCAACCCTGAGGAACATAATATTCCCCAGAACCTAGTTAGGAAAATGGTTAGTGATAAGGAAGCATGGAAACACATTGAACAAACAATAATGCAAATTATAGTGCGTAAAGACAAATGGGACAGGGAACGAGGTCATTGATAGACCGAAAACTTGCAAATCTAGCATTTATTTACCATTTATTATTTATTATTACTATCATTATTTATTTATTCACTTATTTATTATTTATTATCATTATTTATTTATTTATAATTTATTGCTCATTATGCACTTAGTTATCAATTATTTATCGATATAACTTATTTATTTATGTATTTATTGATTTTGTGCGACAGTAATGGCAAGTTACCGACGTCCGGTAACACGGTCGGTAACTAGAGCTAGCCATAGTGCTTCTTTAGGTAAGTTACCGAGAGGAGATAAACCCATAGATAATTTGCCGACAGGGGGTAAATTTTTAGATAAATCACCGACAGGTGATAAAACCTTTAGAAATACGTTACTTATATCTCGAGGTATGCAACGCATGCATAACAGTTGCCGACAGCCGGTAATCTAAGGAATAAATAAGCAAAATTCAATTTTAATGGGTTATAGTGATAAAAAACGATATATAGGGGGAACAAGTGATAAATTGAGTGGCCCTCTGAGTGCAAATAGCTCAGAGAATATACACTAATGTATATATTTAGTCATTGACGCATATATTTAGTATTATTCATTTATTTATATATTTTTTTATTTTTTATTTTCATAAGTCTTCGACAATCACAGCTGCACTTCGTGTATGCTAGTGAGAATTGGGTATGAAATGTGACACTGTGTGGATGTGAGTGCGTGATTGTAATTTGAGTGCGGGATGTTGTGAGCGCGTGTTTTTTGTTATATACAGGGTTTTTCTTTTAGTTACTGCGTAACCGAACCTAACACCCCTTGGAAGGCGGCTACCCTGCGTCCCCACAAGGAGGGGTGTACCGACTAAGGGGCTATGGCCATAGCCGGTCCCAAGCCCGGTTGAGAAACATAGAGGGGCCTAACTTAACTTAACCTTATCCCCCAACCGGCCACCCTACGCCGGGTTGCAGGATGTTATGCCGTGAGGCGGATTTCCTGCGCCCGTGCTGAGTAACCCCCAAACTCGGTGGTGGTTTCGGTCCCCTAAAAAAAAAAAATGCTGACGGAGAGAATGAACTGAAGAAGCGACAATTAATGAAACTTGCTACTATCAATGGTACCTATCGAGATTCTAATACAAAGGTTGCCGCAGCAACAGGTACATACTTTAAAAGTAATTCCTTTTGTACTAAACAAAATTTCTATATGTCGTGCTTGCTTTATAACAGGATAAGCGCTTACTTTATGAATGATTTTAATGAATATTTTAAACAAGGTATGTTAACATTAATTAACTCTATTTAATACTATCTAGAATTTTTTAAATAAAGTCACTTCTCGTTGAATTTCTCACTTAGCGTTTAACACAGTTCGACAGAATCTTGGGGACAGTCTCTCGACTATCGTAGACATATTTTACACCATCGAATCGCTGAAGATCTACGAGAAAGGTTTCTGGAAAATTAACATAATTTTGAAGCTTATATTGATTGTTATTGCATCCTATTCTACTCGTCGAGAGGGTCACGAATCAACTGTTCGCTTGGAAAATTATGTCGATGCTTCATTAATTCATTAATTCATTAATATTAAATATGATATAAATTAATATTATCCAATATCCATCGCTTTAGTTTCTAAAGTAATTTTATTCTGTTAATCGTTTAAAGAGTTAATAAAACTTCAACATTTAATAGTCAATTTTCCAAGAGAACAATTGAGTTGCGATCCATGGTTAATATACAATATCCATCGCTTTAGTTTCTAAAGTAATTTTATTCTATTAATCGTTTAAAGAGTTAACGAAACTTGAACATTTAATAGTTAATTTTCCAAAAGAACAATTGAGTTGCAATCCATGGTTCTTTCGAAACTTTTTATTCTCGTGCTGAATGAAACAGCATCTAAAAGCAAAAACTTTGAACTATCACCGATTCGAAGGCCTTTTCAGTTTGTACGTGCAAATAATTTTCACAAAAGATGTTTTGCATTGACAAATTTTCAAATTTTGGTTCAACTCGTATGCAAAGAACTCATAAAATGTTATCTTAGAACAGAAGAGAACAACAATTGTTCGACAATTGCATAGTCATACGTATCAGATTTTTCTATACTTTATTTATTTGTTCACATTAATATGTGATGTATATTTGCAATATTTACTTCAATTGGAAGTAATTCTTTTATTTATGTTACTTGTCTATTGGTTTATACAAAATATAAACAAACGATAAGCCATAAAGTGATCTCAAACTGGTGCATAGGCCACCACAGATGCGCAATTATAAGTAAAATGATTGCGTCACCATTTGGTGTTACGATTCAGTTACAGTATTTTGTATATTTAGTCAATTCATTGAATAACATTTCTGGTATAAGGATTTGAGCTGACGATATACCATGTTTGCCTAAACCATCATAAAAAGATTCCTTTCTCTATGCACGCTTGCTCAGCATGTAACACGTAATCCAGAGATGGGTCAAGATCCTTTAACGTTACGTATCCTTAACTAATGGTGAGTACCCAGCAATACAACAATTAAGTAATTTGTTGAAAAACCAGATATTTTTGTTAATTATTACCTAATCTCATTTTAATGATTCATTTCACTCGTTTCACCTAATATTTTGACTATTGACGACGAGATACTTTTTATAAATACATATTTGCTTGGAAATAATTATTTAAATAGGATTTGTTCATTCTATTCAACTAAAATTATCATATGACATTAATCTTAAGAGTAAATTAATATAGATAATTTATCTGTAAAATAGATAATTGTAATTTGTGTTACGATGCATATTAATTGTGCAATATTGCTTCGCTCCGTATCTTAACTTACTTTATTTAGTACAGCTGATTTGAAGCAACCAAAAATGAGAGTTGTCAAAATTATACAGTGTTAGTAATTCAATAATTGACTTAATTATTTTTCATTCTTATCGTAACTGTAAATTTGTAACTACCACACATTCTGGAATAAATATTTTTCACTTTTTACGATGATTCAGAATGTTCCATTTAGCTGCTATTCTGAATTTTACGTTCGAATGTATGAATTTTAAAAAGAGTGAAGGACTTAGTCGACAAAATATGAAAATTATTTATTCTAGCCATTTGTAGTCTCCTCCTTCTTGGACATTGGCAATAAGAGCCAGAAATATTGCTATTTTAGCAATCTTTAGCAATAATTTCTATTGTTAACGTTTTCCAGCAATAGAAAATTTCCATTTCAAGAGAAAACTTGAGGGAAATATGCATTTCTCAAAAAACCAGTGGAATAAGTTTAATCACTAATCAATTCTGATATGCCCTCAGAGGGGATATCTGAGTGCAAAGGGCTAGAAAACGTGGAAGTTAGAAGTTAACAATTATATTAAGAATTAAAAATAATTAAGTCTATTATTGAATTTAATAAGTTATTTTGGTATTTCTTTGCCATTTCAATATTGCATCAAAATTATAATAGATGCGGCGCACACAAGTGATTTGTCATTATTAATTCAATATTCTTCTAAATCTTCTGTAGCGGTCCTTCGACACTTGTCATCAGAAGGACAGCAGTAGATATATTCTTCTGCAAGCCCTCACATCTGACTTCAGTTCTTATATAACAAAATTCTGATCCATCTGCTAGGTTCCACTAGCGAGCCAAAGGCTGGAACCTCCTCCTTTCCTTATCTTCACGCCCTTCATTTCTATCTGCTTCCACAAATGTTCTAAAAATTGTTAAAAGTAGTTAAAAGTAGTATTATTAATTCAACATTCTTCTAAATCTTCTGTCACGGTCCTTCGACACTTGTCTTCAGTTCCTGTATAAGAAAATTGTAATCCATCCCTAACGCATGGGTCTGCTAGGTTCCACTAGCGAGCCAAACACTGGAACTCCTCCTTTCCTTTCCTTTACGCTCCTCATTTCTATCTGCTTCCATAAATATTCTAAAAATTGTTAAAGGCAGTAGAGTAAAAAACATTGTTATTTAATTATATTTTATAATAATAGTAGCCAAATATGTATTTAAACAAATATACATGCAATGCGTTTCTCAGTAGCTTTGATTAATCGTTCAGTCTTGAATGTTTCAGAAGATGTTTCAGAGACACAGCGGCTTCTCCCAGGCTTAAATATATATATATATATTTAATGAAATAATCACACAGATATTATTTATTTGTTATAATTTTAATATAAATAAATAAATTTTACTGTAATTTATAGAGTAGAAGTTAAAAAACGAAATAAGCTGATTTCTCATCGAAGCAAATATTAGATTTTTGCACCTTCTGAGTCGTACGATTCTATTTACGAATTATGAACTCTTTATTTTGTATAAATATATTTAATCAGAACATCTTCAAAGTTTCAATAAGAGTAGAACTAATTAAAGTAATACATTTGTATCGTAAAGTCGAGTGGTACTCGTACTGTCTGAAATATTAAAAAATTCTACGTTATAAAGTTCGCTGATGATTTATTATGTTCTATATGTTATCGTACCACATTACTGGAGGATAGTAATTGAAATTCTTCAACACAAAGTGATTGCGAACTCAATAGTTACAAATTATGCAAAGTTAAATTTACTCTTCTCTCGTTATTTTTATTCGCACGAGAAATTTGCTTATTCTCAGTTGTAAAATAGTTTAAGGCCTTCTACAAGAAAATGAACGACTTTAAAAATAGCATTTGAAACACGAAAATACCTTTTAGTCAAGAGTAAGCCATTTCTTATATTTATATATACGATATTACTCTATTTATTGAATTTTTACATTACAAATAAAATGAACATGAAATCCACGCTTATTAAATTTATGCGGAGTCTAGTGTACAGAGATTTGGTATAATTTATAAGTAAACGTACCTACATTTCTGATATATATATCTATTATTGCATACTTTTAATTGTTTCGCAGATATTGCACAGGGCGCAGTATTTAACAGTAACAATAAAATTTACTGTTTGAAACATTCTTTTTATGCAACGAAGGGAATAACGAGTAAATTTTGATGGTACGATTAATTGATTCATTCTGCGCATATAAATTATATATTTACACCTAGCTCGCACACACGATGATTTATAATCCTGATAATATATTTTGGTATTCGTATTTGTGAGCGCAGTTGCTTTCGTGTGTGCGTACGTACAAAAATATCTTCAAATTCTTTTATTATCTACGATTACTTAAGGAACTTAAACGAAATAAGAACATATCACATTAGTCGCTAAGTTTTATGTTAAAAAGTAGCAGATTTTTCAAATATAACAGTCTACAAATTATTCTATACGTCGAAGATTAGAAACAGAAAAATTGAACGGATTGTTTAAGAAACGAGACAATCAAATTGTACTCAATTCCTTGTGATACGTTGGATATAAAATAGATTTGTCGTACAGAAAAAAATATATTAGACATTTTTTTTTAAACGTATTGCTTGGTGGTTGTTGTTTGGTATAATTAAAGATACACAACATTCATAAATGTTTGTTTTATCCGCTTTTCAATCGTTTGAGAATGATCGATTAAAATTCAGATTGATTGTAAGGAACAATAGTTGCTATTTTTCTACGTAGTAGTTTAGTAGAAAAATACGAGAATAAGTAGAGAGGTGAATTCTTATAGATCATTGTGCTAAAAATGCAGATTTAGAAAAAATGTACTGTTTTATATGTGCTACAAAGGTTTATAGAAATTGCAAATGCTACGTCTGAATGCTATTTTCATTTATTATTATATATTATAGAGCAAAATACAGAGAGTACGATATTGTGCTTTTAAATCTCTGAAAGGAAAAAGTAGCTCTTCCGCTGAAATAAATGATTTATAAAGTACTATTGTGATACGTATGAATACTACTTTCAATTATTATTATATATTGTATAACAACACACATGTTATGATAGTACGATAGTGAAATATTATGATTTTTGCAATATGGCGCACCTCATGGATGCGCTTATAAGTTTAGAAAAAAAAAAAGGAAAAAGTAGCTTCCTCGCTGAAACAAATTATTCATAAAGTACTATTATATGCGTATGAATACTACTTTCAATTATTATTAGCAAAACACAGAGAGTACGATATTGAAATATTATGATTATTGCAATATTGCAGACCTGATGGGTGTGCTTTTAAATTTTCGAAAGGAAAAAGTAGCTCTTCTGCTGAAATAAATTATTTAAAAAGTACTAATTTTATAAGTATAAATACTTATTAAATAATTATTATTATATATTGCATAGCAACACCCAGAAAGTACGATATTGAAACATTATGATTATTACAATATTGCACGCCTCATGGGTGCGCTTATAAGTTTCTGAAAAGAAAAAGTAGCTTTTCCGCTGAAGCAAATTATTTGTACAGTTCTACTTTTATACATATGAATACTATATTCAATTATTATTATATATTGCAACACACAGAGACTACGATACTAAAATATTATGATTATTGCAATATTGCATGCCTCATGGATGGGCTTATGAGTTTCTGAAAAGAACAAAATAGCTTTCTCGCAAATCCTCAGCTGAAACAAATCATTCATAAAATTCTATTTTCTACACATTTCTAAAAATGTTCATACATTTGCTACATATGTTACACATTTCTTAACAATGTTTCAACATTTTTTGAAATGTATAAAAATATTTGGTCCAGCATCGATATTCGTTCGATACACTCATTGGTAATGCAACGCAAGCCTCGATTGGACCATTTTGAAAAATCACGTGTTCGAAATACGTTCAATTGTAACGATTCTGTTAATTGGTTAGACTTTAACACGTTGAAACGCCATGGCGAACATCAACTATTTCTAATTACAAAAGTTGAATGAAAATTCAACTTTCATATCAAAATATAAAATTTAATTGAAAAACATCTGTCGAAAGTATCGAATGATGTTACGTAAAATAGCGAAAATTGAATATAAAATATTTTTTTTAATTAATTTAAAAGTAAACATTTTTTAAAGTGTAATCATTGCAGTTTATCAAAAAATTTGATTAAAAATTACAGATCAAGAAAACGTATGAAACACGTGTATTGATGCATTTTATTACGAAACACGTGTATTGAATTTCATTATTACGCGTATTACATTGTTTATTTTTCTTTTTCTTTCAATTAATGTTGCTGTTCAATAGAACAGCATTGTACTCTGTTTATCAGGTTTTAATGCATTATATATTCAGATAAACGATGAAAAAGAAGATATTAATGCGTTGTTCATTATTTTTGCGATACAATTTGGTATCAAACGCGTTTAGTACGAATCCAATATGAAATTTACGATCCCAACAACGAAACATTAGACAAAAATATTGAATTAATTTTTTAATTAAAAGTAGAGCAATTCTTGTTGTTTACTGCAGTGGTTCTCAACCTTGTTTCGTTTCTTGTCCAGCAAAAAAATTTCATAGCACGTTTCTGTCATAAAGACAGATTTTACAGCTAAAATGTTAAATCTTAGTGAAAATTAAATGCGCAGTTTGAGAACCCCTGATTTACACGTATTTCATAGCTTTCACGTAGAATTAAGATGTTAAAAAATTTATATTACACACATAACAGAATAAATTAGAAATATTTGACGAAGGATTTGACTTTTAAATGGAAATACATATATGCGTGTATATGTGTTGTACTAATTAACAATGTTTTAATTACGAACGAAAGATGTAGAAATTATCAGTGTTGGTAATCGATGGACTAAAGAAAGACAAGCTGACTAGTCAACGAAGAAACATGTACATTTTATGACTTATAATATTTTACATTTATTTTCAGAAGTTTTGTAAAGAAAACAGAAAATTTGTAGAGAAAAGAGAAAAAAGGAGTGCAATGTTTTCTGCAGAACTTGCGATTGAATGCAAACTGATTAAGAAACGCGAGTATAGTGTATATTGGGTTGACGAGAAAGTGTTTTCGCTTTTGTAGTGCGAAGTAAGTCCCATTTTTTTGTACAATGAATAAGCTAACAGTTACAAACAAAATTATAACTTGTTTGTGAACAAACGTAAATTTGGTTTTTGAGGCGGATTAAGCATCCACGTAGAGCCCCAGATCGCATAGGGCCCCGATGTCTGAAAACATCCTTCACTTGAAAATTTTGAAAATGACAGAAAAGGTTAAAAACAATATTTCATAAAATTTTTATCTCTTAGAACTCCCCCACTTGTCTTGATACGCCCCTGAGAGACCAAGAAATTTTTATCGCTTGGGGTCCCCACTTTTTTTGATCTGCCCCTGAGGAGCCCCAAATTTTTTATCTCTTAGAACTCTCTCACTTGTCTTGATACGCTCCTGAGAGACCAAGAAAATTGTATCGCTTTTTTTTTTGATCCGCCCCTGAGGGGCCAAAAAATTTTTTCGTTTGAGGTCCCTATTTGTCTTGGTCCGCGTCCCTGATTTTGGAGTCTTTTAAAATTGAAAAGCAAAATTTTTAATTTATAGCCTTAAGTTTGCATTTTTTTGGAGGAGGCAAAATTTTTATATTTCTTAGGGCCCACCACCCTTGTCTTGTCTTGATCTGCCCCTGAATCTGAGGTTTCAAAATTGAAAAGCTAAATATTAAATTTGTAGTCTCAAAGTTACATTATTTTGATGGAGAGAGCAAAATTTTTATTTCTTAGGGTCCTCATTTGCCTTGATCCGCCCCTGAATCTGAAATTTTTTAAAATTTAAAAACAAAATATTAAATTTATGGCCTCTGTGGAGGGCGCATAAAAATTACACTTTTTTTTTTTTATTACTTAGGATTCCACTTGTCTTAATTCGAGCCTGCAAATGTAACTAATAACAAATAATTACAATGCTATCTATGCGCGAACACCGAAATTACTTTCTTGCCAATCCAATTTGAGCATCGTGTTGTAAGAAGAATATTTAACCGTTTTAGTGGCATGAACTTTTCGAGAAATCCAATCGAAAAGTGCTAAATAGAGCGCAATAGAGCTATTCTCTATTTATCATTTAAAAAATGCCGGGTTACTGTTTCTGCACAATTCTTACAGATATCCATGTGCAGCAAATTTTAGAATTCTCATCGAGTAATTGGTAATTTTAAACACTAAACAGAAGTGCAATCGTATCGCCTGGCATTCAGATGGTTAACTTTTTGCACTCGAATGTCATCTCTGAGTGAATTGATCGCTTAAAAAGTTTTCTAAAAAGTTTTGCGAAAGTTTTCTATCGAAATGAAAATATTCTATTGCTAGTAGATAGTTGCTTAGTAATAGTTTCTTCTATTGCTAACTTTTACCAGCAATAGAAAATTGCTAATGGGATTAACCCTTTGCACTCTACTCCTTCCTGGATGATGGCAATAGATGCTCGAAATATTGCTAATATAGCAATATTTTAGCAATATTTATCAATAGTTTCCATAGCTAACGTCTCTCAGCAAAAGAAAGTCTCCATTTCAGTAGAAAACTTGAAAATTTTTTATTGTTGAGAGACGTTGGCAATAGAAGTTAGAAATATTGCTAATATAGCAATAACAATATTAATAGCACAATAACAATAGCTTTTAACAATATTTAGCAATAGTTTCAATTACTAACGTGTCCCAGCAACAGAAAATTTCCATTTCAATAAAAAACTTGTAGGAAAATGGAAATTTTCTATTGCTGGGAGACTTTAGCAATAGAAGCTAGACAACATTGTTATTTTATCAATATTTAGCCATAGTTTCTATTGACAACGTCTCCCAGCAATACAAAATTCTCATTTCAATAAAAAACTCAAGAGTCAACACATCTCTCAAAAAGCTGCGCAGTTACAATTTCAATCCCTAATCAATCCTAATACCCCCTCAGAGCAGACATTAGAGCGCAAACTCCAAAAAGAAACCATAACAAAGAGAAAACAGAAAAGAGAATCAGTCGATCACAAAGTTTCTCCCCAGAAGCGAGGACAATTTTAATCTTTCATTACTGTTTATATAGTGGCAAATTAAGTCGCCTGCAGAGGACTGGAGATTGATAAATGCATGTGGGAAGAAATGAATTATAGACGTTTGTATGTTGAAGCAGGTGCAGCAGCCGCTGCGAAACAACGTAGGCACTTGAGTCAGATTCGCGAGCACCCTTATCAAAGGGCTGGTGCTTTGTCATGAATCCGGAGAGCGCAATTGCAGTACGCGCCTTCGTGAAAAGGTTAGTTTCCTCCAAACATATCATTTTTTAATTACAAATTTGCAATATTTCATTTACCACAAATTACAAATTTGCAACAGATTACAAATTCGTAACAAATTTCAAATTGGCAATATTTTATTTGTGACAAATTACAAATTTGCTATATTTCGTTTGCGAGAAATTACCAATTTGCAATATCTCTTTGTAACAAATTTGAAATGTGCAATATTTCATTTGCTACAAATTACAAATTTGCAACATTTCATTTGCAACATGTTATGAATTTGCAATATTTTAATTTGTGACAAGTTATGAATTATGTTAGGTTTTTAATATGAAACAATATTCACTTATATATATATTATACGTTTAATGATACACATCGCGCTGTGCCGGATCTGACCACGGCGACGTCACACACACACACACACACGCGCGCGCACGCGCGCGCGCGCACACATACCGTGCACATCGACGTTTACAGCCCCCCTATCGATTTGCACACATTTGTAACATTCGTACACACTGCTCATGCTTATCTTTAGTCAGGGATTTCGTTAATACATCTGCAATCATTAAGTCAGTTCTTAAATACTCTACTATTATTTCTTTTCCCTCAATTAATTTTCTAGTGAAATGATACTTTATGTCGATATGTTTACTTCTCTTATGAAATACAGCGTCTTTTGCCAATTTAATAGCACTTTGATTGTCGCAAAATATTTTGATTGGATTTGATACATACTTTTCGAAGCTCATATAAGATAAAAGTCTTTTAATATAAACGACTTCGCGCGACACTTCCGCTACAGCTACATATTCTGCCTCCATCGTTGATAAAGCAACGGAAACTTGTTTTTTTGACTTCACGATCTTCTATCATCTGTATCTGCAGCCCAATCAGAGTCTGTGTAAGCTTTAAGGTCTTCTTCGTCTTTACGATATGTGATTTCATAATTTACTTTCCGTGGTTTAGAACTAAATCGGCTTAATGCGTTGGCAGCGAATGATATGTCTAGTCTCGTCGCATTAGCCAAGTATACCAATCCACCAATTCATTCTCTGTAAGGTCGACAATTCATTTCGCATTTTTCTTCTTCCGACATTGGGCTAGTTCCTTTTATAATTTTCGTATTTGCTTCGACTGGGGTCGACACTGTTTTAGCATCTACCATGTTGAATCTTTTAAATTAAATCTTTTATGTATTTCTTTTGTGATAGGCGGATTTTTCCTATTGGACCATCTCGTTGAATGTGTATTCCTAAAATGTTACTTATTTGCCCAAGATCTACCATTTTGAACGCAGACATCAATTTTAACTTAACCTTATTCAATTCCTTGATATTTTTCGATGCCAATATTAAATCATCCACATATATGATTAGAATAACTCGATTTCCATACCTTGTCCAAAAATATACACACACGGATCAGCTGTTGTCCATTTACCATCATTATTGGTTATGTATTTATCAAGCTTTTTATACCACTCACGTCCCGATTGTTTCAAACCGTATAATGGTTTTAGTAATTTACAAACCTTATCTTCATTTTTATACTGTACAAACATTTCCGGTTGTTCCATATAAGTTTCGTCATTTAACTCGCCTTGTACATAAGCGGAAACACATGCATTTGTTCGTTTACAGCAGCAGCGAGTAGCGTACGAATTGATCCCGTGTTGTTGGGTATGGCCTCGTGCAACTAATCGTGCCTTGTATTTTTCTATTTCTCCATCTTGATTGATTTTAGTTTTAAACACCCATCTGTTGGTCAATATTTTAGGGTATTATACTCTTCATGCATGGCGAATAGTCATTCTTCTCCGTCTACTCTATTCATCCACTGATTCCGTAGCTTCGGTGTTATAAATTTTTCTTGGTCTTCCTACCTGGCCGGTTCTTAATATTTTTGGGCGACCCCGTTTTCGTCGTAACACTTGGCGCGACTTTGATTCTCTTTCTTCGTGAACACTTTCTTGCGTGTCTTCGTTTCCAGACTCTTCACTGATTATTTCTTCTGCGTTTTCAAGTACGTTGAACCTATGTTTCTCTACACTGAGAACAGAATTCGGTAATTCAATAATATCTTTCAACGGTTCTTCATCGGGTAGAATTTTCTCGAAAAACTTTACATCTCTCGCTTTTATTACAGTTTATTATGTATTCGTCGCCTTTCGGTTGGAATTTTCCCCTATTTTGTCCTTTATTTAATGCGATTACTTTACTACCGATTGTTCTGCAAAAGCCCACGTACGGTTTACGTCCCGACCACGCTTCAAAAGGTGTTTTGCCATTTAGAGATTTTGTAGCGCATCTGTTTCTTAAATATGTCACGGTGTTAATCATTTCGGCCCATAACGAATCTGGCAAGTTGGCTTGTAATTTCATACATCTTGCCATTTCGACCAGCGTACGATTAGCTCTTTCAGCTGCTTGTTCTTCGGCAAAATCTTCTGATCCCACAATAATTTTGATTACTAGCCCTGCTTCGCTCGCAACTTTTAACACAATTTTTAAATTGCATCTATGTAGACTAAAACTATTTTTCTTGCTATCAATTCTTTAAATACTACATTGATGAATCTCTGGAACACTGATTACGCTCGCAAATAAGTACCTTTTTGAGATACTTTTCACGCGGTTAGAGAGTGTGAATCGTACGTTAATCGCATTGTTAACCAAATTATCAGCGCCTAAACCCGGAGAATGGAATTTCGTCTTATGTTTTCACGCACACAAAGTCACACGTAATACTTACACATTCTTTTGGAATATTCTCGAATAATGGATATTCGAGAATATTCTAAATTGTAGACTGTGTAGACTGTGTTATACTTTTGCGCCTTGCAACAGATCTAGTTGGTCTTCGATAAGGGGAAGTACTATCTCCACTCACCCATGGCTTAATATAATCCACCGCTGTGGAGGTTTGTTGAGGCCCTTCATGTTCACCGATTTTTCTGACTACATAACGATCGTTTCGTAACACCGTTGTTATTTCATAAGGTCTGAAGTACTTCGCTGCGAATTTTAAACCTGGACTTTGTTGCGTCCGTCTAATGGCAACCAGATCGCCCTCTCGATATTTTCTGCTTTCGACCCTCCTCTTATTGAAAGATTTTCTTTCCGGACTACAACGCAGGGAAACAGGAACGCAGCGTGGAAACATTTTCGGAAACCCACGGCGAATTATATCGGATAGAGGTACAGCATTTACCTGGACGATGTTCAATAGTGTACTCAAATTCTTCCAACAGTAACGCCCATCGCGCAACACGAACACACAAGAAAGTACCTCTTTTATTGTCCTCTATTATTGTGACAATATGAATTTTCAAGAGTCCCATTCGGCCTATGTAATTCACCATCAGTGTTCCAGAGATACTGCTTCGGTTTTATGCTTCGACGGACAAACCGTACCGTCCTTCACTATATGTCCTAAGTATTCTACGCGGCAGCGGCATCGCCATGAGTACCAACAACGGGAAGCGCGGAATTCAGGCTCTGGAAGATGCTACAACTGCGGCGGGTATGACCACTTCTTTTATGATTGCCCGCTGAAGAGAAGAGGATCATGTAAACGTATCGATGTGCACGATTGGTGTGTGTGTGTGTGTGTGTGTGTGTGTGTGTGTGTGTGTGTGTGTGTGTGTGTGTGTGTGTGTGTGTGTGTGTGTGTGTGTGTGTGTGTGTGTGTGTGTGTGTGTGTGTGTGTGTGTGTGTGTGTGTGTGTGTGTGTGACGTCGCCGTGGTCAGATCATCTTTTGTTTTCCAGTTTAGGTTCTTGCATGTAAGTTTAGTCCTTTGTCCGCCTCCGGAACAGAGCGATGTGTATCATTAAACGTATTATATATATATATAAGTGAATATTGTTTCATATTAAAAACCTGACAGGTTATGGGCCCAGGTCACAAACTGTAATTACTGTGCTGATAAGTTTTGATTGTGCAAAAAAAAAAAAAAATGGCTAGTGCAAACGCGTTCGGAAATATTGAAAAATTAAACGAGAGCAACTACGAATTGTGGAAGGTGCAGATGAAAAGTGTTTTAGTATACAATGACCTGTGGCAATATGTTGAATGCAACGAAGCCATAACGGCAGAAAATACAGTGGAATGGGCGAGAAAGGACTCGAAAGCTTTAGCTCTTATAAATCTGTGTTACGCATGGTCAATTGAACAACGTAAAAAAGGCGAAGACATCAAAAGAAATTTTTGAATCACGTGGTCCCATACGAAAGGCAGCATTATATAAACAGTTACTAAGAATGGAAAAGAAGAAGAACGAATTCGATGACGCGGTACGTAAATGAATTTAGCAGCAATAAAGCTTCTAGACGAACTTTTATCAATTATGTTGCTTTCGTCTTTACCAGCCGAGTATGAACATTTCAGCGTAGTGATAGAATCGCGTGACGACGTGCCATCGTTAGAGAATCTTCAAATTAAATTGAAAGCGGAAGAAGCAAGTCAAAGTGATCGCGATGAAAAATCAACCGATAATGGAAACAAAAGTGACGCGTTATTAACAAAAGAATACGTTAACAACGAAAAACACAATATAAAGTGAATTCAAGACATGTGGGGATATAAGGCGAGGTTCGCGTAAATTTTTCTGATCAAGTGCTTTAGACTGGGATCAAACGGTGTAACCGATGCGATGACTGCGATCGCCTGCAATATAGAACCACTGAAATCGGACGCATGGTTTATAGATAGTGGTGCTTCGAAACACATGTGTAACAATGAATGCAAATTCGAGACATTAAACGAAGAACAAACGAAAGTGTATACAGCCGCTGAACATTTTATAGATTCAACTGGTACAGGTGATGTTAAGTTAAGTACTAAGACAAACAATCGTGCGACAAATTTAATAAAATTGAAAAATGCGTTATGCGTGCCAGGATTACGGATAACGGTTATACGGTGGTGAAGTTTGAAAAGAATCGCGCAATAGTAACACGTAAGGACGGGTCCGTGGCATTGACGGCAAGGATAGGGCAATGCTTGCGAATACTTCATGCGATATGAAATTATTGAAATGGCATCAAAGATATGGGCATTTAAATATTCACGATTTAAAAAGAATGAAGAATGATAACTTAGTTTGCGGTATGGATTTTGAAACTAAAATGGAGAAAATAAATTGTACGTATGCGCAAGATGTAAGATTCACGTCCAACCATTTAAACAATCGTTAAATCATTCGACAGAAATTTTAGGGTTAGTACATTCGGACATCTGCGGTCCCATGAACACAGAATCGATGACTGTGGTAGACATATAGAAACAAGGATGCTTCGAAATCGATCCGAAGTGTTACAGGCGTTTAAAGATTATAAGCGTAAAGTAGAAAATGAAACGAGTCGAAAAATAAAAGTACTCCGCACCGACAACGCGAAAGAATATTGTTTCATATCAAAAACCTAATAAATTACAAAACCTAACCTAACCTAACTTAACCTAACCTTTGAAATTTGCAACAAATTACAAATTTGGACTATTTTAATTTACAATAAATTACAAATTTGTATCGAATTACAAATTTGCAACGAATTACAAATTTGAAATATTTTAGTTTCTGGCAAATTATGAATTGCGAAACTTAACCTAACCTTTATGAAATTTGCAACGAATTACAAATTTGCAATATTTTAATTTGCAACAATTTCCAAATTTGCACTATTTTAATTTGCAACAATTTCCAAATTTGTACTATTTTAATTTGCAACAATTTCCAAATTTGCACTATTTTAATTTGTAATGTTTTAATTTGTAGCAAATTATGAATTTATAATATTTTAATTTGTAGCAAATTATGAATTTATAATATTTTAATTTGTGAAAAATTATGAATTTGCGATATTTTAACTTGTGACAAATTACGAATTACAAAACCTAACCTAACTTATACGAAATTTGCAATATTTTAATTTGTAACAAATTGTATTACAAACCAAAGAATGAATTATCAAACAGGAAAAGTAGGATATTTATTAACAAAATATCAACATAAACTTCAAATTTCATGCTTTACACACACACACATGTACGTGTATGCGAGGACACTCGCTGCTTGCGATTGATTTCGAATTTAACGATATACAAATATTTTCAAAAAGCGTGGTTTAAACAAATTTCGAAATAACCATCACTTTGTATAATTAACATAATTCTGCGGTTTTTATGTATCGTTGAATTATTTTGATAAAACATTATAAGAGAAAAATGATTAATTGTTGTTAATAAATAGTCGTAAACCGTGGCTCCCAGCAATTAGAGAGCAAATTAATTATTATTATTTATTCAAAGGAAGTCTTTATTTCTCCTTTAGGTCTTAGTTGTATCCATAAATAATAAATAATTCAATTGTTAGGACTAGAGAATTGTTTTTAAATTTCATACAATATTGCAAATTATTAAAAATGAATTAAAAATAAAGTTAGAAATAAATATTAGAATTTAGAAACGTTTCGAAATAGAAAAGAATATTGAAACACAATTTTAAGTCATTAAGTAATTTACTTTTTCTTAGATTAGAAATTAGAAATAAAATTAGAAACAGAAAAGAATATTGAAACACAATTTTAAGTTCTTCCAGAAACAATTAAAAATCTAAAATTGTCCTCAGAAAAATAATTTACTTCTTTTTAGATTAGAAATTAGAAATAAAATCAGAAACGTTTCAAAACAAAGAAGAATATTAAAACACAATTTTAAGTTCTCCCAGAAAAATGTAAAAAAAGAAATTGGTCATTTGAAATAGTCCATAGAAAAATAATTTACTTTTTCTTAAATCTTTTTCCGCGAATTTCGATAAAAAATCTAAAACAAAAGGCATCATTAATTAAGACAAAAATTCGAATCATCCTTTATTTCTCACTAAAAAAATGCAACGATAAGTCGAATATTATTTTCAATAAAAAAGATTTCTTTCAGAAGATTTCAATTAATTAATAGCTCCGCATAAATGATCGTTTTATACATTCGCGAGCGTCCTGCGATTTACAATCGTCGGAGTTTTTAAGTTTTAAGACAATGTTAACTGCCCGCAATTAGGTTTGTAAAGACTAGACGCCCTCGAGACGATTTGTTCTCTTCTTTCCTTCTTGTATCATCGCGCGCAAGAAGGCGAACGATGAAAACACGGTACGGTATGGGTGCGCACCTACCCATTCTTTACATTTCACACGATTATTTCGTGACAATAATCGTGTGCTAGCTATAAATTACTGTGAGAAAGGTTGAAGTGAACGAGAAAAGAAGAAACGAAAGAAAGATGCTGATTTTCGAAAACTGTACAGTTTGCGTTGTAAAAATTATTTAATTGGACGATTCTATTTGGTTTTTAACGATCTTGAATCACATATTTCTTATAGAAAACGTGAACGATTGTTTTTGTTGTTTTTGCAAAGAATTGTAAGTAATAAGATAATTAATGAAAGTAACGATAGATGAATGATATTACTCAAACGTGAACAATTTTAAGTCAAGAATTATTGATAGAAGAAAGTGTTGGCTAAGCGTTAATATTTCCGTGTATCTACTTAACATACTTTTGTTGTATTTTTTTTTTATTTTTCTCTTGCCAACTTGTGCCTGTGGAACACTTATTCATTCCATTTCGTCTGCCCTTTTTTATGCGTCCACAGACACGTTTGTGGACGTGCACGTCGTACGCGTATTTGAATAAGTATTCGTGCAAGTTGGGTGCTATGCAAATGAGATATATGTTTAAAATTTAAAATTTCTCTCAAATTTTCTATTGGAACGGAAATTTTCTATTGCTGAGAGTCGCTAGCGTTAAAAACTATTGCCAAAACATTGCTATTTTAACAATGTTTCTAGCTTCTATTGCCGTCTCCCAGCAATAGAAAACTTCCATTTTTCCTCTAGTTTTCTATTGAAATATTGCCAACGTCCAGGAAGCAGCAGAGTGCAAAGGGCTAAATAAAGTAAAATGCAGGGGCGGATTAACCCTTTGCACTCGACGCTTTTTCAGCAGTTTTCTATTGCTGGCAAAAGTTAGCGATAGAAACTATTACCAAGCAAATTTTCTAGCAACAGAAAGTTTCCATTTCGATAGAAAGGTTTGGGGAAATTGTGCGTTCTTCAAAAACTTGCAATGGAATAAGTTTTTAACTTTCGTAATCAGCCATCAATTTCTTCAGAATTGCGACATCCGAGTGTGCAAAGGGTTGAATTAACGCAAATGGGGCCGTCATCATTAAAAATTTCAGTCTTCAGGGGCGGATCAAGACAAGTGAGAGTCCTGAGCAGTGAAAATTTAATTCTTAGGGACGGATTAAGGCAAATGGGGCCCTCATCATTGAAAATTTTGGGGTACTCAGGAGTGTATCAAGGAAAAAGGGGGGCCCTGAGCAATAATAATTTCAAAATTCCCCCAGGGACGGATCAAGTAGGGACCCCAAGCATTGCAAATTTTGGGGTCCCCAGGGACGTATCAAGAAAATTGGGGGCCCCAAGTGGTAAAAGTTTCAAATTTCCCTCAGGGGCGGTTCTAGACACGTTGGGGGCCCTAGATGGTAAACATTTTGTCCCACTTCAAAAAAATGTAAAAAGTGCAAAATTTTTTTTTAAATTACCGAAATGGTTAAAAAAGATCATGAAATAATCGAACAAATCTAGAAACAATATTTTAATTTTATGGCCATTAAATTGCACTTTCTGGTGGAGGGGGGGTGCAAAATTCTTACTACTTAGGGTCCTCACTTCTCTTGATCCACCCCTGAGGGTTTCAAAATTTTCAATGCTTGGGGCCTCCACTTGTTTTCATTCGCCCCTGGGGAAATTTTATAATTTTCATTGCTCAGGGCTCCCATTTTACTTGATACGCCCCTGGGGGAAATCTGAAATCCTCCTGAGTGGAATCTTGAAATTTTCATTATACAGGGCGCTCATTTTCATTGAGACGCGCCTGGAGATCACCGAATTTGCAATGCTTAGAGTTCCCATGTGTCTAAAGCCGCTCCTGGAATTTGAAATTTTCACTACTCAGAGCCCCTAATTGTCTCGATCCGCCCCTGGATCGCGCCATCTGACACTTAAAACAATTAAACTTTCTCCTATTTGCACATAAATGACACATTAAAACGTTGCGTTCTTGTCTCAACGCAATATAGAAATATTTTTATTCAACCGAATGTCGACATCTGCCTGCATAATTATTCAGCAAACATCTCGTACATTCGCCAAGCGATTTTCCGAATTCTCAGATTCATCGGAGAATATCGACGTTCGCTAGATATCGATCTTTCACGGTAATATGTAGAAGAAGTAAGAGGTAGTCTATCATTTTGGGAAAGATGGCAGGGGTGGCATTACGACACGATGCGAAGGCTTTAAACTACCAGCGAACATTTGAAATATATTCTGTTCTAAATTCGGATGTCCTCGAATGTTCCATTTGAATCCAGGATATTACTTAATATGCGGCGTCTAGAAGTATACATACATCCACCTGAAATTTGCCTGTACATATCACAATAATTTTAATATAACCGCCCTCACGTGAACGTTCCGGGAGAGCTTTAACGGACTAATCCGTATTGTTAGTTTCGAGTTTCTTTCTACACATCGTAAACGATCAATCTTTCGAGTAGCGATTTTTGGCGAGCAATCTCACGTAGAAATAAAATGTTTTGTAACTTAATCCTAGATAAGCATTCTGTCCTATTTATTATTTATTATATATATATATATATATATATATATATATATATATATTTATTTATTTATTTTTTTTATGTATCACCACTAACACAATACCACGCATAATTTGTAACGGCACATTTATTACAAAAAGTGATCTCATTCTGTCACACGAGTCGTGTAACTACATACTTGTGCGTTGTCTTTATGAAACTAACCAAAAATGCTCCACACGGCCAAGTTGACGCTAACTTAATATCTCTGTTCGCATACATATCTTTGAAAAATCTGAGCGAGAACGAAAAGTCGGAACTGTACGTGATTAGAATTTTTTAAAAGCATTCGAGCCAATCGCGAAGTGCGCTCGGTTTGAAAATTTTGCCGCGAGAAATTAAATGTTTGCTCGATCACTCACTATTTATATATCGTATATAGATGTTAACACCATGCAATGGTACGCTTCTTTTTTCAGAGATTGTACAGTAGACTCTCTCATCTCATTGTACGGCACGCGTGCAAAAATTCTCTGGCCTTTTCACACCTGCTTACCGATAGGATTTGTTACAGTTTTAATACGATTCACAGTAATAATACAAGTGGCTGTAACTATATGTATTTAATAATCGTACACACGTTCAATGTAATTTAACGCTACTAGATGGTGGGACAGGTGCACACCCAAGCTGCCTAAAACAAAACCAAAAAAAAAAAACAAAAAAAATGGTACAATTCTTGGGAAAATAACGTACTCCTCGCATTTCGAATAACTCTGGATTTCGAAAAATCCATTATGCGAAACATGCAACCAAAAGTAACAACACAATTCAACTGTCTAATTATCGACCCGCGATTCTTTGTCCCCGCAGGAGAAAGCCTGTCGTCTTTTTCGATATTTTGAAACAAAATTTTGAAACTTGCAACCAATGAAATGATTGAAAAATTTGGATAACTCTGAATCGCGCGTAAATGTTCGCAATCGTTCGATAATTAGAGGGGCATTGAAAGTAAACGATGAATGGCAAATAACGAAGTATCAGCTTCATTTTGTTAATATAACAATATTTCAACAAAAAATGTTTCCACCACCTATCATGTTTTGTATGAAATAAATGCTTATACACACTCTAATATCGATCAAAGGATAGTGCAAAGCAGTTGCTTGTTAAACGCAAAAGTTATACTCCATCGTATTCGTTTTTTTTTTCACATCAATTTTCGTTCGCTTAAAAAAAAAGAGTAAAACCTAGATCTCAGCGGTTCTCAAACTTTTTTCAGGGCAGTTATCGAACCCGCCTCTGGGCCCTTGAGGTGGACGGTGTTTCCTTTTAACCGTTCACCAGCCCCAGAGGCGGAAAGTCATCTCTCCGCCGGGGGAAAATCCGGCTCCTCCACTGGAACAAGGAGGATGGGGAATAATAATAGGGACGAATAATAACGCATTAAACGTTTAACCACGATATAGAATAATAACAGGTATTAAATAGATAGATAAATAATAAAATCGTAGAGAAAATAGAGAAATAGTATAAAATAATAGTATTAAGAGTAAATTAGGATTGAATAAGAATAAAAAAAAATAAGGGAGACTTGAACTCGCAAATTTTTGATCACTGGGCTACTGTGATTCCATCAATCGGTTAAACTTGAAAATATATCGCTCATTATATATAATCTAGTATGGTAAATAATTATTAAGAATGGTAAATAATGCAACTAAGCAGGGTAAATGATCAAATGCCGGTACATAATCATTGTTCGTTCGGAAAGTAAGTTGACAACAACGTGGAGTTAGCCATCGTTTAGACACGTGTAACCGGGTAGTAATTATATCATTGCCACACGCAGCGATCATATAATATATATCGTAATAAATCATAATAAAATCATCAAATTAGGACAAAATCTTAGAAAATAAGAAGAAGCGCAAGAGTAGTCTCGTATATAAAGCGTATCCTCGATAAAACCGGGAATAATAATTAAATAATAGCAATGCAGTCCAGGCGACAGTTTCCCTGTGGGTATATATATATAACTACATCTCTCTCTGCGTACCAGAAAAATCTTTTGTTTTTATTTTCTCTTATTCTATGCTACATAGTATACATTTATATTCAATAGCATACTAATTGAATTAGAGTAGAAAAACATGGAGCGCTCGCGTTGTCTATGGCGATCGTCGGTACCGGCCCTCTCGCTGCGAGGAAGGTGGAGGGTTGTCAGCGCTCCCAGCAGACCTAAAACAATAGATTTAGAATGGTAAAAGCGGTGTCGCTTCGCAGAGAACTATATTCCACGTTTAAATTCATTATAAGGGAGTTTAGGACTGTAAGTTGAAAATTAAAAAGAAAAAGGAGCGATAACTGTCTCTCGACGACAACGGCATATCCTTAGGACACGACTGGAATACCGATGGGATTAGACGAATCGATGCTGACCGTAGCCAGTGGCTCATCGGGAGTGGCGGATGCGGGAACGGTGCAGGCATTAGGATTGGTGGATGGGCCTGCAATATCCCCGCCGTTACCCGCTCCGCCTGTATTTCCTCGAAAATATCGAGATGACCCCACCGGCTGCGGCCCGGAACCGACCGCTTCGGTACCTTGGCAAGGTAGTGGTGGTTGGATGTGGAGTGTCGGAGCCCCATATCGGATTGACGAGCGAACTCCCTTCGTCCGTGTGTTCCGGAAGGGTAAAGAGTAGCCGGAGCCCCCGGAGTACCGGGAGGACCAATGGTTGGGTGTAACCGCTCCGATTGCTGCCCGCTCCCTCCACCACGATGCGTCGGCTATAATAACAATATGAATTATAACGTAACTGGGGATATTAACAACAAAGAATTATTATTATCATTGAAACAAACACCGATCGAGACGCCAGCTCATGTGACGCTTGATTTGGAAGACGAGGACGTGAGTATACACTCACCTATGGCAACACAGCGTGACAGGAGCAAGGAACGATTCAAGGATTCCTTGCTAAACGATCTTATCCTGGGCCTAGAAAAGAAAAACACAGAATTATACAAGTACGCTAAAGACCTAATCGCGAATATTAGACACATCAAGAAAACGGATATGATGCTCTTACTACAGAAAATAAAGTACATGTCGGAAGATGTTAAAACTCTGAAGGAATGTAAGCAATACGTGGACGAGAACCCGGAATCGCAAACGCGCAAACAAACCGCTGAAAAGAATACGAAATCCACTGCATCGATTCACCCAACTGCACCGGAAGAACTTAGGAACACCAAAAGAAAAGAGATCTCACCGCAGTACGATCAAGAATTCGTAAAAAGAACTAAGAAGCAACAGCGGAAATTGGACCCCGGATACGGCAAAGAACACGTTACATCCAAGAACACCAGAGGAAGAATGGACATTGGTACGTCCGCGAAGAAACGCAATGGGCAACAACGACGATACCAACCTGCCCCAAGATAAAATCAGCTACGCGGATAAAGCCAAAAGGGCTAGGAACAAGAAGATGCGACATACCGAACAGAGCAAGAAGAAACGAAGCGATGATAGCAAAAGTCACCGAATGTAGAACGTATGAAGATACGTACAGAGAGGTTGTAGGTAAAGTGAAAACCGAGTTAAAAGAGGTAGAAAAAGTCAGAAAGACAAGAAACGGGGACATATTAATGGAATTCTCGCGGAAAGAAGGCGTAAACGAGCGAATAAGCGGCATAAGCAAACAATTGGAAGATAAATTTAACACGGTGCATCTCCAACCTAAGATAGCTATCATCACAAGGGATGAACTGAGACAAGACCTGCAGAGTAATTTAAATATCGAGAAAGAAGGAGAGATAGTAGTTGAAATGTTAAAATCTACCATGAACGGCAACCAAGTGGCCATCGTCGAAGTCACACAGAACGTTGCGGAAGAATTAAAGAAAATTAGCAAGCTAAGATTAGGATACTTACGCGATGTAACTTTAGATACCTTCCTAGGATTATACGATGCTTTAAATGCCACGAGTTCGGACACCAAACCAGAGAATGTAAGAAAATACTAGAAGGGAAAGAAATATGCAGAAGATGCGGCAAGGACGGGCATAATATATCCACCTGTTTGGCATCCGAGCCTAAATGCATACTATGCCTGGCGGCAGGATTAACCGATCCCAAAATAAAACACGTAGCAGAAGCGTACAACTGCCCAATGTATAAGAAACAACTAGCGGAGGCAAGAATGCTACCATCTTCGTAAAAATATTGCAAATAAACCTTAATAGATGCAGAATAGCGCAAGATATTATGCTCAAAGTGGACGTGGTCGCGATAACTGAACCGTATAAAATGGAACCGGATATAATAATATAAATTACACGTACGGGACGAAATGCTCCGAGAAAGGAATAGCAGCTGTAGGAATCCAAGATATCCTTGTCGCTAGCGTGTACATCTCTCCGAATATAGATTTTGATTCGTTCACGAAGAGAATCGAGATACTGCAGGAAATAATAATAAATAGCAAAACTAAAAGTAAATCCAAGAAAATCGTTGTCACAGGGGACTTTAATGCGAGAGGCAAAGAATGGGGGGGATAGAATAACTAATCCAAGGGGCCAGAGCATAATAGAATTCACAATAACCAACGATTACGCGATCATAGACACCGTAGGCGACCACACGTTATACAGAGATGGTAAGAAATCAAAAATCGATATCGCATTCGTAAACGCAACTTTATACCCATACGTCGGAACGTCCAAGACACTCGAATGGTATACGGCAACGGATCACCTGTACGTGTACCACGAAATAGACCTGAAACCAGAAAATAATCAAATTAAAAAAGATAGCCACATCCGATACGATGGGAAAAATATAGATTGGAATCGATTCGAACAAGCATACGAAAAAATAATGAGAACGAAACGACTTAAAGATATGCAACAGGACAAGCTATGGATTGAAGAATACAATAGAACCATCGCCCAAACGGTAGAAACCTCGCTACGTAAAAAGAAGCAATATCAGGGAAAATGTCAACCCAAGTACTGGTGGAACGAAGAAATTAAAAATCTGATAACGCTAGCGAACAAAACTAGAAGAAAACTAACCAGAATAAGGAAATCTCAAAGAATAGAGGAATACGCGAAGCTGCGACAAGAACTTAGAATCGATAAGAGCAATGTTAAAGCAGCGATACGTAAAAGTAAAGAAGCCAAGATGGAAGAACTTTCTAAAATCATAGATATTGACCCATGGGGCCAACCGTACAAGGCAGTAGTCATGAAGATACTGAAGGGCAACTATACAAGCGGCGGTGCAATGGTTCATGAAAATATAAAACAAATCATGGCGGACCTGTTCATAACGGTAAATCCCACGATTCCGACTATAGAGGAGAGAGAAAACATAGAAATAAAAAGGAAAATGTACCAACAACGTAGCGACGAGGAGGAACGAGAAGAAGAAGAAGAAGAAGAAGAAGAAGCGGAGCCGATCACGGACACGGAACTGCAACGAGTAATAGAAGAGGTCCAATTCGATAAAGCGCAAGGTGCAGATGGTATACCGTTGATTATAAGCAAATGGCTCGTTATTAATAAAACCGAGGACATGAAGAGGCTATATAATGAATGCCACATTGCGTATCGGATACATCCCGAACGACTGGAAAAGAGCGAGACTAGTCCTGATAAAGAAGCCTGGAAGAAAAGGGGACAAAAGTAACGACCATCGGCCCTTATGCGTGCTGGGAGACCTATCCAAAATATGGGAAACCATAGTTCGAAAAAGAATCGAGAAACAAGGAATCTCGAACCGACTACGCCCGAGGCAATACGGATTTAGAAGACACAGAAGCACGATAGACGCCTTAAATAAATTATACAAAACTACCACCGAATCAACTAATAGGAAACTATGGTCTGCGTTCATGACGTTGGACATTAAAAACGTATTTAATACTTTAAAGTGGACGCATATAATAATAGCGTTGAAAGAAATGAAAATTCCATTGTATTTAATCAAATCGATCAGCAACTATTTGAGCGATAGAAGCGTGGTATACTATAATAATAATAACACCGGGAACATAACGACTAACGTGTACGTGAAAATGACTACGCGCAGGTTATAGGCTACGCGGATGATACCGGTTTGGTATTCAAGGCGAAAAACCTTACCATTCTTAGAGATTTGATCGCTCGTACTTTTCACCGCGTTATCCGATTGCTCGGCGACCTGGATCTTGCAATAGCCCCTGAAAAAACCGAAATTACCATAATGAGTAGAAAGAAAGGACATCGCGAAATCGATTTTAATCTCGATAACACACAAATAGTTAAAAACACACCATACTTGAAATACTTAGGAGTCCTAGTCGACGGTACGCAAAAGTTTCACAAGCATATTACAGAGAAGGTAACTAAAGCAAACAAAATCATGTTAAGGGACCCAAATCTAAGGCTAGGAAACTTTATTATAACGTTTGGGAATCCGTAATTTTATACGGAGTCCCGATCTGGAGCTCGGGCTTGAAATATAAGAATATCACTGGAATACTTACCAGGGCCCAAAGGCCGATGGTCCAGAAGATAATCGCCTCGTACAGGACCGTTTCCACCGATGCGGCATGCGTTCTAGCCGGCGTCCCTCCGATCCACCTAAAAGCAAAAGAAAGAACTAGAATATACGAAAGAAAGAATAGAATTTTGCAGAACGAACTCCTTCCGGGTGTCATAAACGAAACCGAATATAAGAAGCAAATTAAATTAATCAAGATACAGGAAAAAGATACGACTATAGAATTGTGGCAACAACATTGACAAAGCATCAGCCACTCTCAGTGGACGAGGAAAATAATCCCGGACATCAGAGAATGGCTAGCTAAAAAAGATATATGCCAACTAAATTTCTACACCACGCAGTTATTCACAGAGCACGGGTCGTTCGCCAGCTATCGCAAGAGGATAGGAAAAGCTCGATTAAACAGATGCTCGCTATGCGAAGGACTGCAAGACGACGCGTATCACACGCTGTTCGTCTGCCCGAAATGGAACGTACAAAGAAAAAAATTAAAAGATAAAACGAAAAAGAATATAGAAATACATAATTTGATTAAAATCGTAACCGAGTCAAAATAGAAATTGAAAACCAAACGGAAAGACAACGGTTCCGATGTACCTTCGTAAACATTGCAAACTCCGTTGGGACGTCCACGCGGTCAGCACCACCACCACCACCCCGTCTATGCTCCCCACCATTAGACTTAACCGAATTTCTGTTTAAACAATTTAGAACAAAGCCAAGTCACTCTGTAAATTAATCGGCTAGTGGACATGGTACGGCTAAAGTCATCTTATACACCAGTCGTTAAATAGTATATATATATACAGATCTCTATCTAGCTATTAATAGTTAAATAATAGAAATATCGGTTGTAAAATAACGTACCATATTCGTTTGTTCGCTAATAATCATAATAGTGAAGCAATAGTGCCATCAAGACGAATAATTGTACGAATAAGGGACAACGATCGCTCCACCACGCGAGACCTGCAGTAGAAACTAAAATCAGAGGCGGAATAAGATGTAAGTAGAAACAGAAAATATATATACGAACAATAATTGCATGCACGCATGAAATAGTAGGAAAATTACCTTGAAAACATGGAAAATAGTAAGAGTAAATGTACATATTCCGGAATAGATGGGTATCCGCTGTGGAACGAATCTAACCGCGCCGTGGAAACGCATCCCCTGTAAAATAAGATAAAATTTAAATTATCATGTTTCAAAGTAATAATAAATAGCCAAAAGTACAAAATAGTATCGTTTCAACGTATAAATGCTTACATTGGACGTGACTAGATACGCGAAGAATCTGCAAATTAAATATAAATTATCCAATTAGTATATGCAACATTTAATTTTGAATGCAGAATTAAACTAACCCTAACCTAACCTAATCTAACCTATGGAAGTAAATAGGGCAAGTTAGCTAATTAACAAAGGAAATTATATACAAAAGTAAAATATCACCAACCGTCGAGCGAAAGAACGTTTAAAAGTTAAATAAAATAACAAACCGCTGCGAAACGAAATAGACAACGTAGGAAATAGCATAACCTATTCTATACATACAGAAAATATACGTTACCGTATGAATACTCGGTATAATAATTTAAAGAAATTTAATATTAAAATAGAAATAAAAGCGCGATACTACCCGGATAATATAGCCGAAAAGTACGTTGGAGGTTCAATTTGTAACAATCGTATAGACAGCGACGAACAAAAAATAACATAACAATAAAAACAGTTACTCGACTCCCAAACCGCGCGCAATAACGAACCTAAACGTATAAATAAATAGTAATAAAACTATCCTAGAACTAAAGTCAAATTATTATATATTTTATTTCTACTTACTTACGATAATTTCGACACTATATATGACAATTATCTCAAATTACAGCTTAAATACACCTAACCTAACCTAAACTCGGTATACATGCATTTAATTTCTAAAATTTAAATTATCTACTTACGATAGTCTCTCGATATATGACACCACCTCAATTACAGCTTAAATACACCTAACCTAACCTAAACTCGATATATATATGCACTTCACTTCACATAAGGCAATGCACGCGCGTACAACACGGTGCCTGATATTAGTACGGATCCTAAATAAATAAGAAACAAGATAGACACGTGGATATAGGGAAATTACTATCGCGCTAGCCATAGAATAGATAATATACATAGACGCGACAGGCATTTCTTAGGAAGCAGTAACAATGAAAATAAATAAATAAATAAACCATGAAACAATGGCCCTCATGGACTGACAAATAAACCGATTAAAGCATAAATTAAATAATAGCAAATTTAGCAGTAAATATACGTGCATTCTCACCTGATCGTAGGATAAATACTCGTATTCGAACAAAAAGAATACAGAGATAAGTAGGTTAGACTAGTTGAACAGATTATTAACGAAAAAGGAGTCGTATATACAGTCGTAGAAATAGTTAATAATAATAGTGTTAAGATTGAATAAGAATAAAAATAATAAAAAAAAAAATGAGGGAGACTGGAACTCGCGAACTTTGATCACTGGGCTGCTGCGCTCTGACCCAAGAATAAAAATTTTGAATCGGGACAGTAGCGCAGTGGAAATATTAAATAATAATTAGATGAATAATATAAAGGAATAGCATAGGAACAAACAGGGAAAAGGAGGGAAGGGAGAATTGAAATTAAAAATTAAAAAAAAAAATTCGTTACATGGAGACTTGCACTCGCAAATTTTTTGATCACTGGGCTACTGTGACTCCATCTATCGGTTAAACTTGAAAATACATCGCCCATTATATATAATCTAGTATGGTAAATAATTATTAAAAATGGTAAATAATGCAACTAAGCAGGGTAAATGATCAAATGCCGGTACAAAATCATTCCGTAATCGGTTCATTCGGAAAGTAAGTTGACAACAACGTGGAGTTAGCCATCGTTTAGACACGTGTAACCGGACAATAATTTTACCATTGCCATACGCAGCGATCATATAATATTGCCGAAATAGTGTCAGAAAATCTGAAGCTCTCCCATAATAAATCATAATAAATTAGGACAAAATATTAGAAAATAAGAAGAAACGCCTCGCAAAAATGCTCGATTGGAATACCAAGAACAACTTTTTTTATAGTAAACTTGAAGTATGATTCAGTGTCGAAGGAAACAGAGTTTTTAAAGGATCCAACTCTTAATTTTGTTAACGTTTAGTCGAAGCTGTTTCTTCTTAGTATAATTTGACACTGTCTTAAATTTCCAAAATGTACATTTATTAGGTTGGAAACTATGAAACGGGCTTTTTTTGTTTAGTCTGTGTTCAGCTGCGACTGAGAGAGATACATTGTAACGTGCGCTCGATATTTTTTTTTAAAAAGCTTAAAGGTATTCTTCTTACTCATTTTCTACAATTTTTTCGTCTTTGTATCCCATTTTTATTTTATTTTCATCCTAAACCAGATGGAAACGAAACGCGATTTACATCCACTCTTCTTGTACGAGTTTAAATTAAATCGTACCGCAGCTCAAGCCTCGAGAAATATTAATCAGGATCAGAGATGGATCCAGCAATGAAAAGAATGCTCGATATTGGTTCGAAAAATTTCGTTCTGGCAATTTGAGTATCGTCGATGAGCCTCGAGGAAGAACACCAGCCCATATTGATAACGAGGAATTAAGGACGACTGTGGAATACGATCCACGCACAACTAGTCGAACAACTTGGGTCTAAACTAGGAACTAGTCGTACAGCTGTGTTAAAACATTTGCGTGCAATAAATAAAGTGAAAAAATTCGACTCATATGTGCCGCACGAATTGACGCAACTGCAGATGATCGCTCGTTTCATAGTTTCCAACCTAATAAAAGAGATTAGAGTTTGAAATTTGTAAATGGCATTTAACCCTTTGCACTCGACCACTTTTTCGGTCACACGTCATTTTTTCTATCACTAATCTCTTGGTGAATACAACTGATCTAATTTTTCGACAGCTGAAAATCAATTTCATCCTCGCTCGAGCTAATTTCACCTTCGAAATTCATTTTTGTAAGGCTTCAAAAGTTCAAATCAGTCGATAAAAGACACCAGCTGCTGTGCGAAACACCGTGGCGAGTCGCCTCTCGAGCGTAAAGGGTTAACCCTTTGCAGTCAGAGTTATTTTTCACTTTAGCAGCTCAGTCGTCGACAACTCTCTACTATTTCAAGTGTTTCATTTGAAATTCACTTGAAAATGTTGTCAGTTGCAGGACAATTCCTTGAATGCTACTTGCAAACTCTAAAACTTTGTTGTAATTTATATTCGCTTCTTTTTTTCATTTAGCGATGTCGAGTCACACTCGACAAAGGTCCGCAAAGGGTTAATTTCGTATTTTGTATCAATTTTTATGATACGTCATTATAGCTATTGAAGTGAGGAGGAATTAAAAATGAGAATCTTTACAAGTTCTATGTTTTTAGTAAGAACGTTGTAGATTATGTTACTTTGCATTTGTTCTTCGAAATTGTTATTCATGCTAATATAACCCAATTCAACACTTTGTTTTTAGTAAAAAGATTATACAGGTTACGTTACGTTGCATTTGTTCTTCGAAATTATTATTAATACTAAAATAACCTAACCTATAACACTTTCTTTGCGTTTTTTAGGAAGAATATTGCAGGTTATGTTACGTTGCATTTCTTATTCGAAATTGTTATTCATGCTAATATAACCCAATCTATCACTTTGTTTTTAGTAAAAAGATTATACAGGTTATGTTACGTTATATTTGTTTTAACGAGGCGTGTGTAACTGCTTTCGGATATTTTCCTTGCAAACTTGTCAAGAGTTAGTCGAATACCACCCTTTTCTTTCTTTTAGAAAATTTTCCAATATTTTAAATTCATAGAGGAAAATTGTACAAAATTTGAAATTGACAGACCAGAATTGTACAAAATTGGAAATACACAAAGCAGAATTTTAAAGAATTTGAAATTTACAGAGCAGAATTTTAGAGAATTTAAAATTCACAGATCAGAGTTTTACAAAATTCGAAATTCATTCCATAATAGCCTAAAATTTGTCAAGATTTATGAACGCTTCGTTCATATATTTAATTATCAAAGTTTGACGTTTTTATCAGCTTCTTTTATCGTCCACGTTTCCATTATGTATTTCATTGTTGCTCGATTAAGCGTTTGGATAAAACTATTAAAAAAGCTGTAATTTTAAAGATGTGTGAATATTGAGGGCCGTCTGTATATCGTTTTTTTCTTATTATAATCTAAGGATGTTCGAATGGAGGTTCTCGAGTTCGTTCCGGATTCAGCCAGCATGGCTAATTTGGTTCTGCGTGCCTTCCTCCTCGACATTGCCAAGGCCCTCAGCCTGCGAGCTTTGTTGGGTCTCCACGGTGACAAGTGTGCTTGCTTCCGTTTTGACTGTCGTTCTGCTTCCGGTTCTGACTGTTCCCGTTACAAGACGAAGGGTTTCTAATTTCCAATAACTTCTGTCTCTTGCACAGAAAAAAGAATGGAAAGAGAAAAACACTTGTTTCTATTATATTTTCAGTTTTTATGAGAATAAAAGTAAAAGTAGAGGAATATGTGAAATTGGAGGCCCACTAAGGAAGAGGAAATTTTGTAATCATTGCTTGGTATTGGATTTGTTATCATTCTGGATAATTGTATAATAATTCTTCGTAGGTTTTTATTTAGTTTGGTTGTTTAGGTTATTGGTGGGTTTTATTTTTGAGAGTTTGCATTATTGATGCAGGATATTAGTATTTTTCAAGAGTAATAATACTCGAGAATATTAATATTGTTCGAGAGTAATAATACTCAAGATTATTAATATAATTTGAGAATAGTAATATTTAAAAATATTAATATTATTTGAGAGTAATAATATTCAAGAATATTAATATTGTTCAAGAGTAATAATATTTTAAAATATTAATATTGTTCGAAAATAATAATAATATTCAAGGATATTAATATTGTTCGAGAGTAATAATCCTCAAGTATATTAATATTATTCGAAAGTAATAATATTCAAGAATATTAATATTGTTTAAGAGTAATAATATTTAAGAATAGTAATATTATTCGGGAGTAATAATATTAAAAAATATTAACATTATTCAAGAATGATAATATTGTTGGAGAATAATAATATTTAACAATATTAATATTGTTCAAGAATACTAATAATATTAAAAAATATTTATATTATTCAAGAATATTAAAGTTATTCGAGAGTAATAATATTTAAGAATATTAATATTGTACGAGAGTAATAATACCCAACAATATTAATATTATCCAAAAGTGTTGAATTCCGTGATTCGCTAAACTCGAAGAAATAAAACGCAACACTTGTATCAAGATTCGTTTAGCGGTTGGTTCATTCTGCACAAGTTCCGCACGCAAGTAGCCACTGCAGTAATCTGAGGTTCGTACGCAACTGACTGTCCAATTACGTAAAACCCTAAAAGTCCGTTGCTCCTTTATCGTCCGTGTAAATATGGGTATCCGTTTCCAAACCGCACTCAGCGTCAGTTTGAGTAGGGATGGCGGTCGTTGCGTTGTAGAAAATGGATTGGAGTAGAAGCACAGTGTACAGGGTGGGTCAACAACTATTAGCAGATATCTTCGAAACCATAAGTTTCACAGAAATATTTGCTTATAGAAAATTGCACAGTACGAAAGGGGCTATCCCCTTTGGCGATAATAGTTTTTTTGCAGGTGAAGATACTCCGGATATTTGAAGGTCATTTCCAGTTTTTTTAATGGATCGATATATTTTTGCTTCTGTATTATGGTAGAGGATCTTAAAACGAGTTCAATGACCTATAACATAAGGTTATTGAAAGTCGTAGAAAGTAGAGAAGGGTACATAATACTTACTGTTTTGATAATAAGTGAAACAGTAGAGGAATGTTTACTGTTTACTTCACTGTGAATAAACACTGCTTGAAGGACACTTTAATAGTTCGCAGGATAAGTTGAATATGATAAGATTAGTATCGATACATTGGTTAATCTGTTCTGAGGAACAATAAATGGGGTCTTAAGGGGGGGGGGGCAATAAGTGGGGTCTTCGAAAATTGAATTATTTTTCATTAACTATTTTTCAGATTAACATTTTTACCTTCAATAGTTGACGCTCGTAAACTTTTTCATAACGAACCGTGTCATAAATGAAGTATTTTCTTTGAGATCAGTCGTAAACGTATGCTTCATTTACTGCCAAAACCACAAGTATTATCGCCCTCCTCTACTTCCTATGACGTTCAATGACCTTACGTTATAGGTCGTTGAACTCGTTTTAAGATCGTCTATCGTAATACCGAAGCAAAAGCATACTGATCGATTTAAAAAAATGGAGGTGACCTTCAAATGTCCGAAGTACTGTGCAATTTTATATCAGCAAATATTTCTGTGAAACTTATAGTTTCGAAGATATCTGAGGTGATAATAGTTATTGCCTCACCCTGTACAGTAGCGAAACTCTATGTTGGTTCAGTGAAGCCCAGAATGAAGTGCGCATGCCCGAAACTGGCTGTACATCGAATAGAGAGCACTGTCGTTCCAGCAGTTCCGACCCTGCCGTTTTATCTTTCCACAATTTGCATTGCAAAAGAATATAATTTGTGGACGGCGTTTGCGAGGGCTCTGCTGTACATAAAATACTTTCTCTGAGTAGATGGCGTTTGCGAGGGTTATTTGCCCTCAAATTGCCCAACGAGAACGTCTTTTGATTTATATAAATGTATAGAACAATCTTTTCTTTGGTATTTCATTTTAGAGGTGCTTCTTATTTACTATTCTGCTACATTTTACATTTCTTATACTTCTCTCTCTTTGCTACACTTTCTTTGTATTTTTAGTTTAACGTAATATCATAATTGTTACTTCGTTACTTGTTATTCTTACTATTATTACTAAGTGTTATTATTTGCGCTTCTTATTCTATTATATTACTATCTCCTCGATACAAAGAGCAAAAAATAAAGAGCAAGCGAGAGAAAAAATTCGAATATCTAATAAATTCGATTTTTAATACAACTGTAATTTTAGATAAAATAGAAATCTAAGAAATGTATTTCTATTGTTTGCATCGATGCGTACATCATTTTCCATTCCTACATTAAAATATTAATTACGAATCGTAATTAAAGTATTCGTATACACGTATCGTAATATAAATTGTAATGCGTTCAGAGTTAACAAGAATGAAAGATTTCAAGATGATCGAAATTTCTCATAACATCGTCTCTCGTAATTGTGAGAAAGGGAATTTATAAACCTGAAAATTTGAAAAACCTTATTTCAACTTCAAGTTTGGTTAGATGTTTAACCGAATTTCGAACGCTGAGAAAGAAAGAAAGCAAGTGAGAGAAGTTCGTATGACGCTGCGAGACAATTAGTCGGTTCTGCGCATGCGCACCTCATTCTGAGCTTCACAAAATCGTAAGAGTCTCGCCTCTGTGTACTGTGCCTCTATAACAAAAATATATATCTTGTAGATGGTGTTTATGAGGGTTTCGCGTCCTCATATTGTCAAACAACAACAGTCCTTATTTTTTTCTACAATATTTTGTCTTTAACCCTTTGCACTCCGAATTATTGTTTAATTTTGTTGCCAACAACTCTCTGTTACTTAAAATGTTTTATTTGAAATTTACTTGAAAGGACAGTTCTTTGATTCCTATCTGCAAACAATTTTGTTTACTAATTATATTAAATATAATTCTCAAACTTTGTCGCAATCTATACTTATGGAACTTATATTTGTTTCTCTTTTTTTGTTTACAAATTTAATTGTTTATTAATTATATTAAATATAACTATCAAACTTTGTCGTAATTTATACTTATGAAACCTATATTTGTTTCTCTTTTATGGTTTACTAATTTAATTGTTTATTAATTATATTAAATATAACTATCAAACTTTGTCGTAATTTGTACTTATGAAACTTATATTTGTTTCTCTTTTTTTATTTATTGTAATTTATACTTATGGAACTTATATTTGTTTCTCGTTTTTTATTTGTTGCAATCTATACTTATGAAACTTATATTTGTATCCTTTTTTTATTTGTTGTAATTTATACTTATGGAACTTATATTTGTTTCCCTTTTTTTATTTATCAATGTCGAGTCAACTCGACAAACTCGACAAAGGAATGCAAATGCTTAATCTATCGCAGTCTTATTAATTACGTTATCACATTTGTTAACATGCGTTTATACTTATCAGTTACTTAATTGTTTGCATTCGTGTTTACATCTATTTTAGCTTTACAATTACTATTCTCTGTCTCTTTCTCTTTTCGCATACCTTTTCTTATACATTTTTCTACTTTTCATCTTTCTTATCCCAATTTACATACAGTTTCATTATTTTCTAACATTAGTTTTAGCTTCACATTACCATTCTCTGTCTCTTTCACTTTTCACACTCGTTTTCTTATACATTTTTATACTTTCCGTCTTTCTTATCCTAATTTACGTACAGCTTCATACTTATTTTCTAAGCGAAAAGGTGAATTTCATTTGAAAAATCTTATTTCAGTTTCAAGTTTGGTTAAACATTTAACCAGCCTTTCGAACGCTAAGTAAGATAGAGAACAAGTGAGAGAAGTTCCTATGAAGCTGCGAGACAATTGGTCAGTTCCACGCGTGCGCACTCCAGTTTCAGCGACGCTTGCATCAATGGCGTCGACATAGAGTTGCGCTATTACATTTTGAGATTAACTTATGATGCAAGTTATGGATAAATAAATAGATATAAATGTAAGTAAACGAAAGTTATAATATTAAGCAAGGAATGCAACGTGATACTCGAAAAATACAAAAAAAAAGGTACGCGACGAGATAAAACAGTAAGATGTATGCAATGAAAAAAATAACGTAAAGTGTGCGACGGAACGATAAGTACGAAGAGAGCAAACGTTTAAATACCAAAGACTGATAAAACGATGTTAGAAAAGTAAAGACCGTTTTTTCTTTGGTCGATATGAGATCACAGTGCCCTCGCAAACACCGTCCACAAATTATATTCTTTTACAATGCAAATTGTGGAAAGACAAAACGTCAGGGTCGGAACTGCTGGAACTACGAACTTCTCTCACTTGCTTTCTTTCTTTCTCAGCGTTCGAAATTCGGTTAAACATCTAACCAAATTTGAAGTTGAAATAAGGTTTTTCAAATTTTCAGGTTTATAAATTCCCTTTCTCACAATTACGAGAGACGATGTTATGAGAAATTTCGATCATCTTGAAATCTTTCATTCTTGTTAACTCTGAACGCATTACAATTTATATTACGATACGTGTATACGAATACTTTAATTACGATTCGTAATTAATATTTTAATGTAGGAATGGAAAATGATGTACGCATCGATGCAAACAATAGAAATACATTTCTTAGATTTCTATTTTATCTAAAATTACAGTTGTATTAAAAATCGAATTTATTAGATATTCGAATTTTTTCTCTCGCTTGCTCTTTATTTTTTGCTCTTTGTATCGAGGAGATAGTAATATAATAGAATAAGAAGCGCAAATAATAACACTTAGTAATAATAGTAAGAATAACAAGTAACGAAGTAACAATTATGATATTACGTTAAACTAAAAATACAAAGAAAGTGTAGCAAAGAGAGAGAAGTATAAGAAATGTAAAATGTAGCAGAATAGTAAATAAGAAGCACCTCTAAAATGAAATACCAAAGAAAAGATTGTTCTATACATTTATATAAATCAAAAGACGTTCTCGTTGGGCAATTTGAGGGCAAATAACCCTCGCAAACGCCATCTACTCAGAGAAAGTATTTTATGTACAGCAGAGCCCTCGCAAACGCCGTCCACAAATTATATTCTTTTGCAATGCAAATTGCAAAATAAAAATATAAATTTTTAATTAATTAAAATTTTATAAATTTTAAAGATAAAACGGCAGGGTCGGAACTGCTGGAACGACAGTGCTCTCTATTCGATGTACAGCCAGTTTCGGGCATGCGCACTTCATTCTGGGCTTCACTGAACCAACATAGAGTTTCGCTACTGTACAGGGTGAGGCAATAACTATTATCACCTCAGATATCTTCGAAACTATAAGATTCACAGAAATATTTGCTGATACAAAATTGCACAGTACGAAGGCGATCCGTTAGCGATAAGAATTTTTTTGCAGCTGGAGGTACTTTGGACATTTCAAGGTCACCTCCATTTTTTTAAATGGATCAGTATGTTTTTGCTTCCGTATTACGATATACGATCTTCGAAAACGAGTTCAACGACCTATAACACAAGGTCATTGAATGTCATAAAAAGTAGAGAAGGGCGATAATACAGCCGCGCATGCGCACTCCATTCTGGACTTGACAAAATCGCGAGAGCTTCGCTGCTCTGTATGTAGCATGTATAAGTAGGACGAGCGTAGATGAGAACAGCCAAGGAGTGGGGAGAGACTCTCCGAGAATCATGGATGCAAATCGGATTAGTGTCTTAATCTCGAGAATACTCGAGCTTAAAAACTCTGCCAGAACTGTTGGGAATATTTAAAACGATTAACGTAAGCATAGAAGATCGAATTACTTTCGTCAGTAAATTTTCTGTTTTTCATTCGTTTCCATTGGGAGAATGTTAACGATTTTTTGTTAAGGTCGAAGGTTGTTGTTATGCAAACACGTATTTATGTTAGTTCTTCGTTATCGATTATTCATTGGTTCTTAGAATTGGAAATGTTTGATATTTTCTTGTTAAACTTGGATGCGTAGATTCGATCGTTTCAGATTTTAATGGGTACAGATTTTAGCAGTCGATTTTGCGTCTCTTGTGAAATTAATATCAATTTAGAGACTCTTAATGTAGAATATTTTTAGTTGAGACGATCTCAGAGATTTAATATTTCAAATAAAATAGAAAAATTGAAAAGTTTCGGAACTCTTGACTTGAGTTATCAATATTTAAGATTTTAACCAAACTCTAAACAAATAGATAATAATTATACAAACTTAAAGACTCTTAATGTAGAATCTTTTTAATTGAGAGAATCTCAGAGATTTAATATTTGAAATAAAATAGAAAAATTGAAGACATTAGGAATTTTTGACTCGAGTTATCAATATTTAAGATTTTAACTCAAATCTAAGCAAATAGCTAATAATTATACAAATGTAGAAATTGAAAATGCAGAATATTTTTAATTGAAACAATCTCAAAGATTAGTTTTGAAACTTGACTTGAGTTATATAAATATTTAAGATTTTAAAATATTTAAGATTTTAACTGAAATCTAAACAAATAGATAATAATTATACAAACGTAAAGACTCTTAATGTAGAATATTTTTAGTTGATACGATCTCAGAGATTTAATTTTGAAATAAAATAAAAACATAGAGACTGAAAATGCAGAATATTTTTAGTTTTGACAATCTCAGAGATTTAATTTTGAAATAAAATAAAATAAGTTGAAAATGTTAGAAACTTGACTTGAGTGATTAATATTTGAGATTTTTACCAAAATCTAAGCAAATAGATAATAATTATACAAACTTAGAGATTCTTAATGCAGAATATTTTTAGTTCACAGACTTAATTTTGAAATATAATAAAAAAGATGAAAATGTTAAAAACTTGATTTGAGTGATCAGTATTTAAGATTTAGTTTTGAAATAAAATAGAAAAGCTGAAAACGTTAGAAATTGAACTCGAGTGATCAATATTTAAGAAATTAACGTTGATAATAATTACCATTTGACTTACTATAACTTACTATAAAAAATTTAATATGGCATTTTCTAGCCATTCGTCAAAAGCCAGTGTTGTATCTTTTTTTTTCTGCATCCACGAATCTCAAAAGAAGCGATTTCAACTCGATATTCGCACATCTTTAAAGTTTCAACTTTTCAATATTTTTGTCTAAACTCTTAATCGAGCAACAATGAAATACATAATGGAAAGCGTGGACGAATGAAGCTGATAAAAATGCCAAGACTTTGACAAACTTTACTAAAAGTAAAAACAAAGTGTTAGATTAGGTTAGGTTAAGTTATTTTAGTGTTGATATCAAATTATTTTGGTATTAATAACAATTTCGAAGAAGAAATGAAACGTTTTTGCTAAAAGCAAAAAGAAAGAGTTACATTTTCTCAAAAATACTTCCTAATAACTTATATTTAGAATAAACAAATAAATTAACAAATATTATCCTAGTACCTTAAATTTGCAAAAATAATTTTTCTTGAAAGAAACTTATTAATAGCTTATATTTTGGAATAAATAAATATTATCCTAATAACTTATTTGCAAAAATAATTTTTCTAAAAGAAATTTCTCAATAACTTAAATTTGTAAAAATAGTCATTCTTAAAGGAAACAGTTATTGTCATGAAACAAAAATACCATTTAACTCTTCGCCAACGATTGCCATTTAGAAACCAAACAACCAGAATCCGCTGACGCTGGCCAAACAAAATACAGACAACCCTCGATATTCGCACGATTCGTTATTTCGCACATCTTAAAAGTTTCAACTTTTTCAATATTTTTGTCCAAATACTTAATCGAGCAACAATCAAATACATAATGGAAGCGTGGTCAAAAGAAGCTGATAAAAAGGTCAAGACTTTGACAATTAAATATATGAACGAAGCGTTCATAAATCTTGACAAATTTTTTGCTATCACGGAATGAATTTCGATTTTTGTAAAACTCTGATCTGTGAATTTCAAATTCTCTAAAATTCTGCTCTGTAAATTTCAAATTCTTTAAAATTCTGCTTTGTGAATTTCCAATTTTGTACAATTCTGCTCTGTGAATTTCAAGTTGTGTACAATTTTCCTCTATGAATTTAAAATATTGGAAAATTTTCTAAAAGAAAGAAAAGGGTGATATTCGACTAACTCTTGACAAGTTTGCAAGGAAAATACCGGAAAGCAGTTACACTCGGCTCGTTAACTTCATTATGAATACATATTCATAAGTAAATACTTTGAAACCCATTTTTTTACATCCCTCTGCTTTCGAACGTTCAACGTTCGTAGATATTTTCAGGAAGCAATTATGTACGAAAGTGGCGCGTTGCATCCTCGCGTTTACTTGTTCTTTTGAAGTAGGCGCCGTAACTGAATCCGACTGCACATTTTCAACAGCTGAGTGCTCTCTGTTGAATTCACAGTTTACGATTGTAGGATGTGAACAGTGTGTTTGTGTCTGTATGACAGAGACAGAGAGAGGGAGGGAGAGAGAGAGAGAGAGAGAGAGAGAGAGCGAGAGAGAGAAAGAAAAATGAGAGTGAGAGAGAGAGAGAGAGAGAAATGAGAGAGTAAGAGAGAAAGAGTGTGTGAGAGAGAGAAATGAGAGAGAGAGAGAGAGAGAGAGAATGAGAGTATTTGAACGAAAAAGAGAGAAAATGAGTCTTTGAAAGAGAAAAAGAGAGAAATTGAAAGTATTTGAGAGAAAAAGAGAGGTAAGAAAGAGAGAGAGCTTGAGCGAGATGCAGTACGATCGAAATCGAGTAAATTAATTAATTCGATCGCGTGATTGATTTACTCCTTTTCCTCCCCTAGACAAAGCAGATTCTGTCTCTGTTCCAATTTTCCAACCTCAATCATGAACGTAATAAATTAGAAAAGATGCTTGTGAAAAAAAATTAGTTTACAAAAGGTTAGCCACTCCTGAACTAGCTATTCGTTCAAGTTAGCTTAGGTTATGTATAATATATTGGACTTGGAAAGTGGAACGAATTTATTATCAAATTTATCGAGAAAACGTGATATATTTTATACTTATGTAATTTGTAATATCATAATTCCGTTGAAACAACTTCGTATATCTTTAATTTTATTGTAAATTATATTTGAGGACTTTGTTTATCGCTCTATGCTGCTCGCTTAAATTGTACACTTTTTGTGTACATATATTCTACTTGTTAATTACCTTTAGACCGATGATTTATATACGCATTTCTATTTCTTGTTACAGAAATCGCTAAAGTCTGGGCGAGTCTCTTCCAAATCAGTGGCGTCAAAAAAAGTCTATGAGAAAGTCTATGTATCTGTTAAAGAACATCCAGATGTGAGTTTTCTTTACTTTTCTTATCATCTTATTTTGTAAGTGGACTTAATATCCAACGATTAGTTTGGTTTCTACTTAAAGTCGAGTTATAAAGCAATAATATTTGACTTTATAATTTGTGATTCATTAATGACACGTTAAAATAAGTTTTAGAAACTGTCTAATATGTATAATACATTTTATACATAGTAAATACATTTTATATGTATTATGCATGTACTGGTTCATAGTAATGCATAATAATGGGAAAGTAAAGTTATCTGGTACATATGTTAACAAAATATTTAGTATAAAACATTTTACAAAAGATTGGGTACATTGAGACAAATTATAAGTAAAAACTATTTGACAAACTGTTGTGATGACTGCTTTGTTTCTCAAAACTATTATTTATGGCATTTCTATTTCTAAATGCATTAAAATGTAATATTTACATTCAATACAGCAAAGAAGCAGTCATTAATAATTAATATAACAAATTTTCTTTGGGATAGTCTATTTTAAAATATTTACTTAAATTAATCATAGCTTTTTGTAAGGGAGAGAAAGTTACTTATTATGGAAATGGATATTAAAAGTATAAAATGCACGATAGAATGATACAAAGAAATTCATTTTTACTTTTTTGTGCCTGAAATGATTAACTCTTTCTTGTACCGTTTAATGTAAATCAACATTCTTGTCATGCTTTATGCATCTCATTCTATACATCATTTCATGTTGCATTTATGATACTGTTTTTCCATTTACTTAAGTGTCAATACCTCTATATTATATTTCATCTACAATATGAAACAAAGAAGAATAACATTTTTGTTTGATAAAAAGTTAACAATTGTACTCGTCAATTGCACTGAGACAAAGTTTTGGATTAACGTGTATGCACTTAGCTGGTTGTAATTATTTTTATAAATCCGTAATTTGTAGTGTATGTGGGGGGGGGTATATATTTTTGAAACAACTAATTTTTTATTTTAACACATTAACGACTGGTTATTTAATCCCCATCCTTTCACGTAGGACTGGACATTTAATAGACTTTCAACTCAAGTAAAATAAAATGCAGATAACAATGTAACAACCCTATATGATAGAAAACACATTTTCAAACACATATTAACAAATAGAGGCATATACCAATAATGTTAAGTAAAGAAAAGTACGATAAAGTACGCATGTGTAGAAGAACGGAAATCTCCGTGATCGATTGTCAACGTGTTAACATCCTTGTTTGATTTTCTAGAATTCTTGCCACCGTATTCATTCAGGTTATATCAGGGGTTCTCAAGCTTTTGCTTGTGCGAGCGCATGTGCCAGTGGGGAAGTATTGAAATAATGAAATCAGCGTCTTTGTTGTATTAGTAGTATCGTGTTAGTTGTCATCACGTGCTGTAATAATTCGATTGCGTCCGCCATTTTTTTTCAATCTCGAATACGTTTGCCATTTTTTTTTGCAATCTCAAATACGTCCGCGTCATTCAAAAGGTTGAGAACCCCTGTACTGGTTGTTAGTCTGACCACGAGCTAATATATGACTATTCTTTGCAAGAACAAACGCTGTTAATTAATATAATATGATTGCACATTATGAGAACCACTGATATACAGGAATATAGTTTCGAACTCACAGAAATTCAACCATCGCGTGACGTTTGTTGTTGTCGATTAAGCATTTTAATTTTGTCTTGCTTTATATTTTTGATCATGTTATCGATTATCTGTGTAACGGACAGTTGAATGACCAGTGGGGTCGCCTCATTGACGAAATAGGAGATACTATATACTTTACAAGCTAGTTCAAAGTTATTCAGTACCATTCAAAATTTAATTTTGCATTGATTTATTCTTAGTATTCCTAATTCGTCAATCCATATTTTCATAAGCAACAATAAGTTAGGTTAGGTTAGATTAAGTTAGGTTAGATTAACTGTTACGAGAATATCAAATACATACTTCTAAAGCGATTGCAACACGCTCACAACTGATTCTCTGTTATAATAAAGTAAATTCATATTTAAAGTAAGTGCATATTTTCACGAGTAACGATAGGCTAGGTTAGATTAAGTTAGATTAGGTTAATTATTAGGTAGTCTAAGGTTATTTAACACTACTCAAAATTTAATCTTGCGTTGATTTATTCTTAATATTCCTAATTCAATAGTCCATATTTTCACGAGTAACAATAGGTTAGGTTAGATTAAGTTAGGTTAGGTTAGGTTAATTGTTAAGTAGTCTAAGGTTACTTAATACTCCTTAAAATTTAATCTTACATTGATTACTTATATAATTATATGATATATATAATATTATATGATATACTTGCGAGACGATTGCAGCACGCAATTGATTCTCTGTTATAATAAAATAAATTCGACAGTCCACAATTTTATGAACAACGATAGGTTAGGTTAGATTAAGTTAGGTTAGATTGACTGTTACGAGAATATCGAATACATACTTGCGAGGCGATTGCAACACGCTCGCAACTGATTCTCTCTTACAATAAAGTAAATGATCTACACGTTTATTTAACAACAAGTACAATGTACCATTAGAGCAGGTTTTTGTTCGCAGCGTTCCTTTAAACGAGCTACAGCTAATAGGGGAAAGTAATCATGTACAATGCTTCGAACGGAGGCACAGTCCCTAGAAAGATTATAATTCTAAGCAGACTGTGGATACTTATGCAAAATACGTAGTTTTTTGCGCTGTATCTGTCTCGCATAGTTTGCATAAGAGAGCTTGCATAACTGAAACGCAGCGTATTACCCTCTGCATTTTTCATGAGATGCTGTAACTAGCCTATGATTTATTTATAATAAAAAATAACTGTTCCGTGTAATTTGAATTGGCAGTAATATCTTAAGAAATGTAACTGGTACGAATATGTTGCGATGTTAATTCTATAGTTTCTTAAGCGTTCATACTTGGATTTCCAAACAAGTTACGATTAAACAATAATAAACAGTAAATTTTCTCATCGAAGAAGATATCGTTAATTGCTAGATGCGCAATAATTCACAATAGAGTCAAGGATCAAATAGAAATCAATTTTTAAGTTTCTGTAGATAATATAAAGCGAGATAATTGTCTCAAGCAACGTACATTTCAAACGGAATGTATTTTGTATTAAATAAATTTATTTGTGTTTCAATTATTTGTAACTACTGTGCTTAACGAAAATATAAAGTTTAAACGTAACGTTTAAACACATAAGAGAATTATTTCATTATATTCCTTATTACTATTACTCTTGTATACCTGAATTTGCTTACAAAAAGTTATAGTAGGCTGTGAGAAATATTTATCTCTAATATATCTAACATGTTTTCGTTACACGGAATATGTAAAAGAATAGAAGTAGTTTTATTATTGTTTTTACGCAATTGGTGTTAATTCTTTATTCCATAAGCAATTACTTTTTTCTCTCGGCTGGATCTAACGCTACAATGTTGTTTGTATATCTACACGTAGGCAGAGTTCTTAGATGTGTCCCCAAATTTATGTAGAAAAAAGTTACGAAGAACTAATTGTATGTAGATTTGAAAAGAAGTTATAAAAGAGTTTAGTTTGTTTTTAGAAGTTTATACAATTTGTTTTATAGTTTTTAGAAATTTGTTGTATTTCAAAAGCTAAAAAATAGTTTGAGAAAGGAACTGATATGTTATAAAAGTAAATAAGAGATGATCCTAGCAAAGAATATTAAAATATTATTTTTCTACTGAAACCTAAATTCTTTTGCATTTGTAAGAAATTTGTAAAGAGGAGATCCAAGCGGTTTTCATTTCCATTTTGGTTGGTCGCAACCAGATAGAAAACAAAATATTAGTTTTCTTAAATTTTTTTATTCTTTTCATTAAATTCTTCAATTATTTCTCTTAAATTCCTTTGCGCTCGTAAGAAATTTGTAAAGAGATCCAAGCGGTGTGTTTCTATAATTTGCAATTGGTTGATCGTAACAAAAGGAAACATAAGAAGTTGTTTAATAAAAAAGGAACAGCATTTACTAGAGTCGCCAAAGGAATTCTCAAAAAGGAAAACATAAGCTTGATTTATATGAAAAATTTTAGAAAGAGAAAGATGCGTCTAATTCTATTGATACAAATAATGAAAAAGTTTGCTAAAGATATAAAAAAAAGGCAAAAGAAGGATTATACTTCTGAAGAAAGTACTGTTAAGAGAAGCTTTCATAAATATTATTGAGCATATTAATTAAAGCACAGTAAATGCAGTGACGTAAGAAAAAGCTTTTCAGACAAATCATTTTTTACGTATTCATATAAATTCTTTTTATTTGGATAAACGATATTGCGTTACAGAAAAAAATTTTGCAAAAATGAAAAATTTAAAAAAAGAAAAAAATGCTTTTAAATCCATCGATACAAATAATGAAAAAGCTTGCTAAAAATATGAAAAAATGGCAAACGGAGGATTGTATTATTTTTAAGAAAAGCTTTTATAAGTATTGCCGCGCATATTAATTAAAGCACAATAAATGCAGTGACGTAAGAAAAAGCTTTTCAGACGCATCATATTTTGCGCATTCATATAAATTCTTTTTATTCGGATAAATATTATATGGTGTTGCAGAAGAAAATGTTGCAAAAAACGATTGTTACATTTTGCATTGCAAATCAGGATGAATAAACTGAGAGTAAAGTAATTGCTATTTCGCAAGTTCGCAGTCGTAACCAACGTGTGCAATTATTTGTATACATTCTACAAAGTTGTTAGCATACTGTTTGCATATTTCTTGCATACTTGCATCTCTTTTAGCTGCATAAAAACCTGCAAATCCTAATCCACGTACATTTGTCGCAATTCTGTTGCGTAAAATTCGATTTTACGATTTCGATTTTATAAAATTTAAAGATTCAAGATTCAAAATTTAAGTACAAAAATTCATTCTAATATTGTAATAATTTTTTTAAAATCGTGAAATAAAATAAAATTGATAAGTGAAAATTTATTTAATATTGATAAAATTGAATTTATTAAAAAATAAAATTGATAAAGGAAAATTGATATTATGAATAAAATTTGAGTACAAAAATTCATTCTAATATCGCAATAATTTTTTTAAAATCGTGAAATAAAATAAAATTGATAAATGAAAAGACCCTAAGCGATAAAAAATTCAGGACCTTGCACCAAAAAAATGCAACTTAGAGGCCATAAATTTGACATTTTGTTTTTAGTTATTGTGAAACTTCAAATTCAGGGGTGGATCAATGCATATTGGGGCCCTGAGCGATAAAAAATTCGGGGCCTTACAACAAAAAAGTACAACTTAGAGAACATAAATTTAACATTTCGTTTTTAAATTTTGAGACTTCAGATTCAGGGGCGGATCGAGACAAGTGGTGGACCCTAAGTATTAAAAAATTTGGGGCCTTACAACAAAAAAGTGCAATTGAGAGGGCATAAATTCCACATTTTGTTTTTAGATTTGTTCGATTACTTTATAGAGGGTTTTTTGAACCTTTCGGGTCATTTTCTAATCTAGGGCCCTACGCAGTTGCTTAGTTCAGTTGCTGCTTAATCCGTCCCTGATAATTTACTAGAGAGAATTACAATTTTACAATATATAAATAAATTTAACGTTTTGTATTTAGATTTCTTCGATTACTTTTCGATGATTCCCAAAACTTTTAAGTTAAGATATTTTAAGACTTCGGGGTCCTTTGCTATCCAGGGCTTAATCCACCCCTGATAATTTGTTAGAGAGAATTACGATCTTACAGTATATAAATAGGTTAGGTTAAAATATCTCAACTTAACAAAATATTAAGATTAAGATATTTTGAGACCTCGGGGCCTTTGCTATTCAGGGCTCTCTACGCAGTCACTTAGTTTTCTTGATAAAAATTATGAAAATCACAGAGAAGTTAGAAAAAAAGAATCTAAAAACAAAATGTTAAAGTTAAGATATTTTAAGACTTCGGGGCCCTTTGCTATCCAGGGCCCTACACGATCACTTACTCCATCTTGATAACTTATTAGCGAGAATTACAAACTCAAATTTCCTGGCGTAGCCATTGTTCTTTAATAATACATGAATATGTCTACAAATCAGAATATTCTCAACGAATCAACGTTACCTAAAAATTATTTTAACGTGTCTCGTATCTAATATGTTCGTACTGAACATGAAATGTTCAGTCATGCTAATGAAAATAATAAAAGGGACAATGCAAAGTATAAATATTTACAGCAATTTGATACTAGAAGTCATACAAATACAGTCGCACAGATAGAGCATTATATTTAAGTACACAAGTTATATATTTCTATCCGATAATGATTTTATAATTTTGTTTGTTACAGTTTAACTTTGTTGGAAGAATTCTTGGGCCACGTGGAATGACAGCTAAGCAATTAGAGCAAGAAACAGGATGTAAAATTATGGTTAGGGGAAAGGGCTCTATGAGGGATAAGAAGAAGGTAAAAGCTTTACACCGTTTACTAATTAACGCTCAACTAAAACTTGTTACAATGTTCCTTTATATTACATTCAAATGTCTCGATTCTTCTAGAAGTATTTCTTATCGATCCAATGTTTCGCACGAGTAAGAAAACTGTACGATTAATATATGAAAAGTGTTAACAGCATCGATGAATTTAGGACATTTTATAGATCGAAACTTGTTGCGCAGTGGTTTCGAGTCAGTAGTCGGCCATAGTAGACGATCATATTTGGCATCGGTACTTGACCATCCGGATAGTTAAGTTTAAATAGCGCTGAGTTGTTAGATAACAGGCAAATTACAACTCAGCGTTTTATTTGAAATACAAAATATCAGAGCTTGTTAGAAGTTACTTAACACTAAGTTTACCAAGCAGTCATTTTGTTGACCCCTCTGAGAAAACTTTTTGTTAAACTTTCTGTAAACGTATCGATGTGCACGGTATATGTGTGTGTGTGTGTGACGTCGCCATGGTCAGATCATCTTTTGTTTTCCAGTTTAGGTTCTTGCATGTAAGTGTAGTCCTTTGTCCGCCTCCGGCACAGCGAGATGTGTTTAGTTCTTTGTCCGCCTCCGGAACAGCGCGATGTGTTTAGTTCTATGTCCGCCTCCGGAACAGAGCGATGTGTATCATTAAACGTATTATATATATATATATAAGTGAATATTGTTTCATATTAAAAACCTGACAGGTTATGGGCCCAGGTCACAAACTGTAATTACTGTGCTGATAAGTTTTGATTGTGCAAAAAAAAAAAAAAAAAAATGGCTAGTGCAAACGCGTTCGGAAATATTGAAAAATTAAACGAGAGCAACTACGAATTGTGGAAGGTGCAGATGAAAAGTGTTTTAGTATACAATGACCTGTGGCAATATGTTGAATGCAACGAAGCCATAACGGCAGAAAATACAGTGGAATGGGCGAGAAAGGACTCGAAAGCTTTAGCTCTTATAAATCTGTGTTACGCATGGTCAATTGAACCACGTAAAAAAGGCGAAGACATTAAAAGAAATTTTTGAATCACGTGGTCCCATACGAAAGGCAGCATTATATAAACAGTTACTAAGAATGGAAAAGAAGAAGAACGAATTCGATGACGCGGTACGTAAATGAATTTAGCAGCAATAAAGCTTCTAGACGAACTTTTATCAATTATGTTGCTTTCGTCTTTACCAGCCGAGTATGAACATTTCAGCGTAGTGATAGAATCGCGTGACGACGTGCCATCGTTAGAGAATCTTCAAATTAAATTGAAAGCGGAAGAAGCAAGTCAAAGTGATCGCGATGAAAAATCAACCGATAATGGAAACAAAAGTGACGCGTTATTAACAAAAGAATACGTTAACAACGAAAAACACAATATAAAGTGAATTCAAGACATGTGGGGATATAAGGCGAGGTTCGCGTAAATTTTTCTGATCAAGTGCTTTAGACTGGGATCAAACGGTGTAACCGATGCGATGACTGCGATCGCCTGCAATATAGAACCACTGAAATCGGACGCATGGTTTATAGATAGTGGTGCTTCGAAACACATGTGTAACAATGAATGCAAATTCGAGACATTAAACGAAGAACAAACGAAAGTGTATACAGCCGCTGAACATTTTATAGATTCAACTGGTACAGGTGATGTTAAGTTAAGTACTAAGACAAACAATCGTGCGACAAATTTAATAAAATTGAAAAATGCGTTATGCGTGCCAGGATTACGGATAACGGTTATACGGTGGTGAAGTTTGAAAAGAATTACAGCAGTAGAATATCATTCATAGATGAGAAAAAAATTGTTTAAAATTAAAACAAACAAGTAACGAGAATGTTTAAATGAAACGATCTTCAAATGATCATTTTTCTTCTTATTGTTCATAGTATTTTTCAAATTCTCAACTTTCTTAATGCTGATATGCTAATTTCTGATATGCTAATTTGCAGTAATATTTTGCATAGCAAAGTAAAAAATAGTTGACGATTAAAAGAAATAAGCAATGCAATTACTTAAATGAAACAATTTTCAACTAGTCATTTTTCTTATTATCGCTCATGTTATTTGTCAAACTCCCAACTTTCTTAATGCTAATATGCTGATTTCTGATAGTTTGCAGTAATATTTTGCATAATATTAATTACAGAAGTATTCACGTTTAAGGAATTCACGTTTAAATAAGTGCATGCGAATATTGATTTTCTTGTTTTGAATAGATTAATGCGCAATGGAAAGAGGCCAGTTTAAACGATTCGAGAGTTCGTTATTAATTTCAGCACATGTTATCATATACGTGCAATATATGCATAGCATGTTCGCAACAACAGTTTACATCATTATGGCAATTCTTTGAACGTATTTGTAGCAACAGAACTTTCTTTCGTTACTCTTTTTAAATATAAGTTATGTTAATAATGCGTTGTGTGTGTGTGTGTGTGTGTGTGTGTGTGTGTGTGTGTGTACATATACAATATCAATTCCTTTACCAGGAAGAGTTAAACCGAGGTGCATGTTTTACTAACAGTTGAGGATACTGAAAATCGTGCCACTTTGAAACTTGCCAGAGCTGTAGAAGAAGTCAAGAAACTTCTTGTTCCCGTGGTGAGAAAGTTCCTATTATTAACTAATAATAATACTTAATTTCACTGTAACAATTTTCTCTTTTTTTTTTATCAGTTCGTTAGTTTCTTTTTATCAGTAAAAATACTTCTTCTGTGCATAGTTTTTACGTAGACTAGGAGAGTAAGCTCACAGTGAATGTAACCAGGCTGTTTTAATTACGCATTTAGAGGAAGTTTCATTTCTGAGACACTTGGTAATATCTGTACGAAAGTTGTCGACGATCTTGTCGAAAAGGCTCCTCGTTTCCACGTGGATTTGAACGTTAAGTTTCTTAGTCGTCTTGTTACGATGTACATGCATCGAAGAGGATGCTGAAAGGGTGTACAGTACTCAATTTCATGTGACTGCTTTTTTAATCACTCTGTTGTGATATATGAATAGTTGGCCGAGTTCGTTGAGTTTCAATAACTTTGTTCTAGCGGAACCATTTGCTTTACAGCAGTTATTACAGAATAGCTCAATCCTAGCGCAACGCTTAAAATAAATTTGTGCTACTGCGCGCTACTTTTCTTTAATCAAGACTTAATTCAACTTGATACGTCCAGCATAATTCGACTGTCACATTTTATTTATTTGAGGAATTTAGTAGTGCTTTCTTATTTCTTCTTTTTTATATCACGACAAACTGGTCGAAGAAGTTACGTTCAAATCTATGGGGAAACTGTTTTCCGACAAGTTCATCGAAACACAGTAAAATAGTTTAACTCTTTATAATTAATTAATACATAATTTTCTGTTCGCTTTTATTTTTAAATATGTGTAAATTTAGTACTTTTATGAATGAGACGTACATATTTATATATACGAAGATAGAGTAAATTTAAAATCACTATTGAACTGAGTTTAAAGAACTACACGATTTACAATAAATATGTAAATATCGGAGGAGAAGCATAAAATAATATAACGTTCCAAATTATTATGATTTGTACGAGGAATATGAATACATTTCATACTAAGTATGTTGTGTCTGTTCCTGAGGAACATATTATTCCCCAGAACCTAGTTAGGAAAATGGTTAGTGATAAGGAAGCATGGAAACACATTGAACAAACAATAACGCAAATTATAGTGCGTAAAGACAAATGGGACAGGGAACGAGGTCATTGATAGACCGAAAACTTGCAAATCTAGCATCTATTTACCATTTATTATTTATTATTACTATCATTATTTATTTATTCACTTATTTATTATTTATTATCATTATTTATTTATTTATTATTTATTGCTCATTATGCACTTAGTTATCAATTATTTATCGATATAACTTATTTATTTATTTATTGATTTTGTGCGACAGTAATGGCAAGTTATCGGCGTCCGGTAACACGGTCGGTAACTAGAGCTAGCCGTAGTGCTTCTGTAGGTAAATTACCGACAGGAGATAAACCCATAGATAATTTGCCGACAGGGGGTAAATTTTTAGATAAGTCACCGACAGGTGATAAAACCTTTAGAAATGCGTTACTTATATCTCGAGGTATGCAACGCATGCATAACAGTTACCGACAGCCGGTAATCTAAGGAATAAATAAGCAAAATTCAATTTTAATGGGTTATAGTGATAAAAAACGATGGAAAAACGATATATAGAGGGAACAAGTGACAAATTGAGTGGCCGTCTGAGTGCAAATAGCTCAGAGAATATCCACTAATGTATATATTTAGTCATTGACGCAGATATTTAGTATTATTTATTTATTTATATATTTTTTTATTTTTTATTTTAAATCATTTTTTATTTTCATAAGTCTTCGACAATCACAGCTGCACTTCGTGTATGCTAGTGAGAATTGGGTATGAAATGTGACACTGTGTGGATGTGAGTGCGTGATTGTAATTTGAGTGCGGGATGTTGTGAGCGCGTGTTTTTTGTTATATACAGGGTTTTTCTTTTAGTTACTGCGTAACCGAACCTAACACCCCTTGGAAGGCGGCTACCCTGCGTCCCAACAGGGAGGGGTGTACCGACTAAGGGGCTAACATAGAGGGGCCTAACTTAACTTGCTGCGTATGTCCTTAAGGCGAGGTAGCAGACTCGTGTCCCTTCCCGGGGCCGGGTTCAGAATATTCTGTCCCTAACTTAACTTAACCTTATCCTCCAACCGGCCACCCTACGCCGGGTTGCAGGATGTTATGCCGTGAGGCGGATTCCCTGCGCCGGGGCTGAGTAACCCCCAAACTCGGTGGTGGTTTCGGTCCCCTAAAAAGAAAAAGGCTGACGGAGAGAATGAACTGAAGAAGCGACAATTAATGGAACTTGCTACTATCAATGGTACCTATCGAGATTCTAATACAAAGGTTGCCGCAGCAACAGGTACATACTTTAAAAGTAATTCTTTTTGTACTAAACAAAATTTCTATATGTCATGCTTGCTTTATAACAGGATAAGCGCTTACTTTATGAATGATTTTAATGAATATTTTAAACAAGGTATGTTAACATTAATTAACTCTATTTAATACTATCTAGAATTTTTTAAATAAAGTCACTTCTCGTTGAATTTCTCACTTAGAGTTTAACACAGTTCGACAGAATCTTGGGGACAGTCTCTCGACTATCATAGACATATTTTACACCATCGAATCGCTGAAGATCTACGAGATAGGTTTCTGGAAAATTAACATAATTTTGAAGCTTATATTGATTGTTATTGCATCCTATTCTACTCGTCGAGAGGGTCACGAATCAACTGTTCGCTTGGAAAATTATGTCGATGCTTCATTAATTCATTAATTCATTAATATTAAATATGATATAAATTAATATTATCCAATATCCATCGCTTTAGTTTCTAAAGTAATTTTATTCTGTTAATCGTTTAAAGAGTTAACGAAACTTGAACATTTAATAGTTAATTTTCCAAAAGAACAATTGAGTTGCAATCCATGGTTCTTTCGAAACTTTTTATTCTCGTGCTGAATGAAACAGCATCTAAAAGCAAAAACTTTGAACTATCACCGATTCGAAGGCCTTTTCAGTTTGTACGTGCAAATAATTTTCACAAAAGATGTTTTGCATTGACAAATTTTCAAATTTTGGTTCAACTCGTATGCAAAGAACTCATAAAATGTTATCTTAGAACAGAAGAGAACAACAATTGTTCGACAATTGCATAGTCATACGTATCAGATTTTTCTATACTTTATTTATTTGTTCACATTAATATGTGATGTATATCTGCAATATTTACTTCAATTGGAAGTAATTCTTTTATTTATGTTACTTGTCTATTGGTTTATACAAAATATAAACAAACGATAAGCCATAAAGTGATCTCAAAGTGGTGCATAGGCCACCACAGATGCGCAATTATAAGTAAAATGATTGCGTCACCATTTGGTGTTACGATTCAGTTACAGTATTTTGTATATTTAGTCAATTCATTGAATAACACTTCTGGTATAAGGATTTGAGCTGACGATATACCATGTTTGCCTAATCCATCATAAAAAGATTCCTTTCCCTATGTACGCTTGCTCAGCATGTAACACGTAATCCAGAGATGGGTCAAGATCCTTTAACGTTACGTATCCTTAACTAATGGTGAGTACCCAGCAATACAACAATTAAGTAATTTGTTGAAAAACCAGATATTTTTGTTAATTATTACCTAATCTCATTTTAATGATTCATTTCACTCGTTTCACCTAATATTTTGACTATTGACGACCAGATACTTTTTATAAATACATATTTGCTTGGAAATAATTATTTAAATAGGATTTGTTCATTCTATTTAACTAAAATTATCATATGACATTAATTTTAAGAGTAAATTAATATAAATAATTTATCTGTAAAATAGATAATTGTAATTTGTGTTACGATGCATATTAATTGTGCAATATTGCTTCGCTCCGTATCTTAACTTACTTTATTTAGTACAGCTGATTTGAAGCAACCAAAAATGAGTGGAATAAGTTTAATCACTAATCAATTCTGATATGCCCTCAGAGGGGATATCTGAGTGCAAAAGGTTAGAAAACGTGGAAGTTAGAAGTTAACAATTATATTAAGAATTAAAAATAATTAAGTCTATTATTGAATTTAATAAGTTATTTTGGTATTTCTTTGCCATTTCAATATTGCATCAAAATTATAATAGATGCGGCACACACATTATGATTTGTCATTATTAATTCAATATTCTTCTAAATCTTCTGTAGCGGTCCTTCGACACTTGTCATCAGAAGGACAGCAGTAGATATATTCTTCTGCAAGCCCTCACATCTGACTTCAGTTCTTATATAACAAAATTCTGATCCATCTGCTAGGTTCCACTAGCGAGCCAAAGGCTGGAACCTCCTCCTTTCCTTATCTTCACGCCCTTCATTTCTATCTGCTTCCACAAATGTTCTAAAAATTGTTAAAAGTAGTTAAAAGTAGTATTATTAATTCAACATTCTTCTAAATCTTCTGTCACGGTCCTTCGACACTTGTCTTCAGTTCCTGTATAAGAAAATTGTAATCCATCCCTAACGCATGGGTCTGCTAGGTTCCACTAGCGAGCCAAACACTGGAACCTCCTCCTTTCCTTTCCTTTACGCTCCTCATTTCTATCTGCTTCCATAAATATTCTAAAAATTGTTAAAGGCAGTAGAGTAAAAAACATTGTTATTTAATTATATTTTATAATAATAGTAGCCAAATATGTATTTAAACAAATATACATGCAATGCGTTTCTCAGTAGCTTTGATTAATCGTTCAGTCTTGAATGTTTCAGAAGATGTTTCAGAGACACAGCGGCTTCTCCCAGGCTTAAATATATATATATATATATTTAATGAAATAATCACACAGATATTATTTATTTGTTATAATTTTAATATAAATAAATAAATTTTACTGTAATTTATAGAGTAGAAGTTAAAAAACGAAATAAGCTGATTTCTCATCGAAGCAAATATTAGATTTTTGCTCCTTCTGAGTCGTACGATTCTATTTACGAATTATGAACTCTTTATTTTGTATAAATATATTTAATCAGAACATCTTCAAAGTTTCAATAAGAGTAGAACTAATTAAAGTAATACATTTGTATCGTAAAGTCGAGTGGTACTCGTACTGTCTGAAATATTAAAAAATTCTACGTTATAAAGTTCGCTGATGATTTATTATGTTCTATATGTTATCGTACCACATTACTGGAGGATAGTAATTGAAATTCTTCAACACAAAGTGATTGCGAACTCAATAGTTACAAATTATGCAAAGTTAAATTTATTCTTCTCTCGTTATTTTTATTCGCACGAGAAATTTGCTTATTCTCAGTTGTAAAGTAGTTTAAGGCCTTCTACAAGAAAATGAACGACTTTAAAAATAGCATTTGAAACACGAAAATATCTTTTAGTCAAGAGTAAGCCATTTCTTATATTTATATATACGATATTACTCTATTTATTGAATTTTTATTATCCGCTTTTCAATCGTTTGAGAATGATCGATTAAAATTCAGATTGATTGTAACGAACAATAGTTGCTGTAATTTAAAAAACAGTGACAGCAGTTTCAGAAATAAACTATTCTTTTCGCTTTATCGATTACTGTTTGTACGTCTAGGTTTTTGTAGATTAAAATCATTTTGAGCGAAATGAAATGAACATTCGGTGAAAAACATTTTATTACAGAATAAGTCCTGAAGAAAAACAGAGATTTGCTTCGTTCTATGATTAGGAATTTGAGAATATTGCAAAAAAAATGAAAAAAGTTACAATAAGCGACATTTTATTATTAATCAATAGATTCTTATCTTTTTTGTTAAATATACAAGCATATATGTATATATATATACAGTACGTAATATTACAGAAATATCCATAATTGCAATATTTTTGTTATAGAATATTAACATTAAATTATATATTACTCGTGTTGTATTTTTCTACGTAGTAGTTTAGTAGAAAAATACGAGAATAAGTAGAGAGGTGAATTCTTATAGATCATTGTGCTAAAAATGCAGGTTTAGGAAAAATGTACTGTTTTATATGTTCTACAAAGTTTTATAGAAATTGCGAATGCTACGTCTGAATGTTGTTTTCAGTTATTATTATATATTGCATAGCAAAACACAGAGAATACGATATTGAAGTATTATGATAGTACGATACTGAAATGTTATGATTATTGCAATATTGTACACATCATGGGTGCGCATATTAGTTTAGAGAAATTAAAAAGAAGAAATAGCTTATTCGCAGAAATAAATCATTCATAATATGTTTAGAAAAAGCATACTGTTTCATATATTTTACAAAGGTTTATAGAAATTGTGAATGCTACGTCTGAATGCTATTTTCATTTATTATTATATATTGTAGAGTAAAATACAGAGAGTACGATATTGTGCTTTTAAATTTCTGAAAGGAAAAAGTAGCTGTTCCGCTGAAATAAATGATTTATAAAGTACTAATTTCATACATATGAATACTATTTTCAATTATTATATATTGCATAACCCAAAGAGTACGATATTGAAATATTATGATTATTGCAATATTGCAGACTTGATGGGTGTGCTTTTAAATTTTAGAAAGGAAAAAGTAGCTCTTCTACTGAAATAAATTATTTATAAAGTACTAATTTTATAAGTATAAATACTATATTCAATTATTATTATATATTGCATTGCAACACACAGAGACTACGATACTAAAATATTATGATTATTGCAATATTGCACGCCTCATGGATGGGCTTATGAGTTTCTGAAAAGAACAAAATAGCTTTCTCGCAAATCCTCAACTGAAACAAATCATTCATAAAATTCTATTTTCTACACATTTCTAAAAATGTTCATACATTTGCTACATATGTTATATAAATATTTGGTCCAGCATCGGTATTCGTTCGATACACTCATTGGTAATGCAACACAAGCCTCTCGATTGGACCATTTGGAAAAATCACGTGTTCGAAATACGTTCAATTGTAACGATTCTGCTAATTGGTTAGACTTTAACACGTTGAAACGCCATGGCGAACATCAACTATTTCTGATTACAAAAGTTGAATGAAAATTCAACTTTCATATCAAAATATAAAATTTAATTGAAAAACATCTGTCGAAAGTATCGAATGATGTTACGTAAGATAGCGAAAATTGAATATAAAATATTTTTTTTAATTAATTTAAAAGTAAACATTTTTTAAAGTGTAATCATTGCAGTTTATCAAAAAATTTGATTAAAAATTACAGATCAAGAAAACGTATTGATGCATTTTATTACGAAACACGTGTATTGAATTTCATTATTACGCGTATTACATTGTTTATTTTTCTTTTTCTTTCAATTAATGTTGCTGTTCAATAGAACAGCATTGTACTCTGTTTATCAGGTTTTAATGCATTGTATATTCAGATAAACGATGAAAAAGAAGATATTAATGCGTTGTTCATTATTTTTGCGATACAATTTGGTATCAAACGCGTTTAGTACGAATCCAATATGAAATTTACGATCCCAACAACGAAACATTAGACAAAAATATTGAATTAATTTTTTAATTAAAAGTAGAGCAATTCTTGTTGTTTACTGCAGTGGTTCTCAACCTTGTTTCGTTTCTTGTCCAGCAAAAAAATTTCATAGCACGTTTCTGTCATAAAGACAGATTTTACAGCTAAAATGTTAAATCTTAGTGAAAATTAAATGCGCAGTTTGAGAACCCCTGATTTACACGTATTTCATAGCTTTCACGTAGAATTAAGATGTTAAAAAATTTATATTACACACATAACAGAATAAATTAGAAATATTTGACGAAGGATTTGACTTTTAAATGGAAATACATATATGCGTGTATATGTGTTGTAATAATTAACAATGTTTTAATTACGAACGAAAGATGTAGAAATTATCAGTGTTGGTAATCGATGGACTAAAGAAAGACAAGCTGACTAGTCAACGAAGAAACATGTACATTTTATGACTTATAATATTTTACATTTATTTTCAGAAGTTTTGTAAAGAAAACAGAAAATTTGTAGAGAAAAGAGAAAAAAGGAGTGCAATGTTTTCTGCAGAACTTGCGATTGAATGCAAACTGATTAAGAAACGCGAGTATAGTGTATATTGGGTTGACGAGAAAGTGTTTTCGCTTTTGTAGTGCGAAATAAGGCCCATTTTTTTGTACAATGAATAAGCTAACAGTTAGAAACAAAATTATAACTTGTTTGTGAACAAACGTAAATTTGGTTTTTGAGGCGGATTAAGCATCCACGTAGGGCCCCAGATCGCATAGGGCCCCGATGTCTGAAAACATCCTTCACTTGAAAATTTTGAAAATGACAGAAAAGGTTAAAAAAAATATTTCATAAAATTTTTATCTCTTAGAACTCCCCCATTTGTCTTGATACGCCCCTGAGAGACCAAGAAATTTTTATCGCTTGGGGTCCCCACTTTTTTTGATCCGCCCCTGAGGAGCCCAAAAATTTTTTTAGTTGGAGCCCCAAATTTTTTATCTCTTAGAACTTTCTCACTTGTCTTGATACACTCCTAAGAGACCAAGAAAATTGTATCGCTTTTTTTTTTGACCCGCCCCTGAGGGGCTAAAAAATTTTTTCGTTTGAGGTCCCTATTTGTCTTGGTCCGCGTCCCTGATTTTGAAGTCTTTTAAAATTGAAAAGCAAAATTTTTAATTTATAGCCTTAAAGTTGCATTTTTTTGGAGGAGGCAAAATTTTTATATTTTTTAGGGCCTACCACCCTTGTCTTGTCATGATCTGCCCCTAAATATAAAGTTTCAAAATTGAAAAGCAAAATTTTTATATTTCTTAGGGCCCACCACCCTTGTCTTGTCTTGATCTGCCTCTGAATCTGAGGTTTCAAAATTGAAGAGCTAAATATTAAATTTGTAGTCTGAAAGTTACATTATTTTAATGGAGAGAGCAAAATTTTTATTTCTTAGGGCCCTCATTTGCCTTGATTCGCCCCTGAATCTGAAATTTTTTTAAATTTAAAAACAAAATGTCAAATTTATAGCCTCAAAATTGCACTTTTTTGGAGAGGAGTGTAATTTTTATTGCTTAGGATCGCCACTTGTCTTGAACCGCTCTTAATCAGCAGTCTTTTAAAATTTAAGAGCAAAATATTAAATTTATAGTTTCAAAGTTGCACTTTTTTTAGACAGGAGAACAAAATTTGTATTGCTTAAGGCCCTCACTCGTCTTGATCCGCTCCGGAATTTGAAATCTTCCAAAATCTGAAAACAAAATGTTAAATTTATGGCCTCTGTGGAGGGCGCATAAAAATTACACTTTTTTTTTTATTACTTAGGATTCCATTCGTCTTAATTCGATTTATCATTTAAAAAATGCTGGGTTACTGTTTCTGCACAATTCTTACAGATATCCATGTGCAGCAAATTTTAGAATTCTCATCGAGTAATTGGTAATTTTAAACACTAAACAGAAGTGCAATCGTATCGCCTGGCATTCAGATGGTTAACTTTTTGCACTCGAATGTCATCTCTGAGTGAATTGATCGCTTAAAAAGTTTTCTAAAAAGTTTTGCGAAAGTTTTCTATCGAAATGAAAATATTCTATTTCTAGTAGATAGTTGCTTAGTAATAGTTTCTTCTATTGCTAACTTTTACCAGCAATAGAAAATTGCTAATGGGATTAACTCTTTGCACTCTACTCCTTCCTGGATGATGGCAATAGAAGCTCGAAATATTGCTAAAATAGCAATATTTTTGCAATAGTTTCTAATGCTGTGATAGCAGCATATTTTAGCGATACTTTAGCAACAGTTTCTATTGCTAACATTTTCCTCAAGTTTTCTATTGAAATAGAAATTCTCTATTGCTGAGAGTCATTGGCAATAGAAGCTAGAAGTATTGTTAAAATAGCAATGTCAACAATATTTAGCAATAGTTTCTATTGACAACGTTTCTCAGCAGTAAAAAATTTCCATTTCAATAGGAAAATTAAAGGAATATGGAAATTTTCTATTACTGGGAGACATTGGCAATAGAAGGTAGAAATATGTGGGTAATATAGCAAAGTTTTAGCAATATTTAACGATAGTTTCTATTGCTGGGAGACTTTGGCAATAAAAGCAAGAAATATTGCTAATACACAATATTTTACAATATTTTACAATATTTTTCCATTTCAATAGAAAACTTGAAAGAAAATGCAAATTTTCTATTGCTGGAAGACGTTGGCAATAGAAGCTAGAAAACATTGTTATTTTAGCAATATTTAGCCATAGTTTCTATTGCCAACGTCTCCCAGCAATACAAAATTCTCATTTCAATAAAAAACTCAAGAGTCAACACATCTCTCAAAAAGCTGCGCAGTTACAATTTCAGTCCCTAATCAATCCTAATACCCCCTCAGAGCAGACATCAGAGCGCAAACTCCAAAAAGAAACCATAACAAAGAGAAAACAGAAAAGAGAATCAATCGATTACAAAGTTCCTCCCCAGAAGCGAGGACAATTTTAATCTTTTATTACTGTTTATTTAGTGGCAAATTAAGTCGCCTGCAGAGGACTGGAGATTGATAAATGCATGTGGGAAGAAATGAATTATAGACGTTTGTATGTTGCAGCAGGTGCAGCAGCCGCTGCGAAACAACGTAGGCACTTGGGTCAGATTCGCGAGCACCCTTGTCAAAGGGCTGGTGCTTTGTCATGAATCTGGAGAGCGCAATTGCAGTACGCGCCTCCGTGAAAAGGTTAGTTTCCTCCAAACATATCATTTTTTAATTACAAATTTGCAATATTTCATTTACCACAAATTACAAATTTGCAACAGATTACAAATTCGTAACAAATTTCAAATTGGCAATATTTTATTTGTGACAAATTACAAATTTGCTATATTTCGTTTGCGAGAAATTACCAATTTGCAATATCTCTTTGTAACAAATTTGAAATGTGCAATATTTCATTTGCTACAAATTACAAATTTGCAACATTTCATTTGCAACAAGTTATGAATTTGCAATATTTTAATTTGTGACAAGTTATGAATTATGTTAGGTTTTTAATATGAAACAATATTCACTTATATATATATTATACGTTTAATGATACACATCGCGCTGTGCCGGATCTGACCACGGCGACGTCACACACACACACACACACGCGCGCGCACGCGCGCGCGCGCACACATACCGTGCACATCGACGTTTACAGCCCCCCTATCGATTTGCACACATTTGTAACATTCGTACACACTGCTCATGCTTATCTTTAGTCAGGGATTTCGTTAATACATCTGCAATCATTAAGTCAGTTCTTAAATACTCTACTATTATTTCTTTTCCCTCAATTAATTTTCTAGTGAAATGATACTTTATGTCGATATGTTTACTTCTCTTATGAAATACAGCGTCTTTTGCCAATTTAATAGCACTTTGATTGTCGCAAAATATTTTGATTGGATTTGATACATACTTTTCGAAGCTCATATAAGATAAAAGTCTTTTAATATAAACGACTTCGCGCGACACTTCCGCTACAGCTACATATTCTGCCTCCATCGTTGATAAAGCAACGGAAACTTGTTTTTTTGACTTCACGATCTTCTATCATCTGTATCTGCAGCCCAATCAGAGTCTGTGTAAGCTTTAAGGTCTTCTTCGTCTTTACGATATGTGATTTCATAATTTACTTTCCGTGGTTTAGAACTAAATCGGCTTAATGCGTTGGCAGCGAATGATATGTCTAGTCTCGTCGCATTAGCCAAGTATACCAATCCACCAATTCATTCTCTGTAAGGTCGACAATTCATTTCGCATTTTTCTTCTTCCGACATTGGGCTAGTTCCTTTTATAATTTTCGTATTTGCTTCGACTGGGGTCGACACTGTTTTAGCATCTACCATGTTGAATCTTTTAATTAAATCTTTTATGTATTTCTTTTGTGATAGGCGGATTTTTCCTATTGGACCATCTCGTTGAATGTGTATTCCTAAAATGTTACTTATTTGCCCAAGATCTTCCATTTTGAACGCAGACATCAATTTTAACTTAACCTTATTCAATTCCTTGATATTTTTCGATGCCAATATTAAATCATCCACATACATGATTAGAATAACTCGATTTCCATACCTTGTCCAAAAATATACACACACGGATCAGCTGTTGTCCATTTACCATCATTATTGGTTATGTATTTATCAAGCTTTTTATACCACTCACGTCCCGATTGTTTCAAACCGTATAATGGTTTTAGTAATTTACAAACCTTATCTTCATTTTTATACTGTACAAACATTTCCGGTTGTTCCATATAAGTTTCGTCATTTAACTCGCCTTGTACATAAGCGGAAACACATGCATTTGTTCGTTTACAGCAGCAGCGAGTAGCGTACGAATTGATCCCGTGTTGTTGGGTATGGCCTCGTGCAACTAATCGTGCCTTGTATTTTTCTATTTCTCCATCTTGATTGATTTTAGTTTTAAACACCCATCTGTTGGTCAATATTTTAGGGTATTATACTCTTCATGCATGGCGAATAGTCATTCTTCTCCGTCTACTCTATTCATCCACTGATTCCGTAGCTTCGGTGTTATAAATTTTTCTTGGTCTTCCTACCTGGCCGGTTCTTAATATTTTTGGGCGACCCCGTTTTCGTCGTAACACTTGGCGCGACTTTGATTCTCTTTCTTCGTGAACACTTTCTTGCGTGTCTTCGTTTCCAGACTCTTCACTGATTATTTCTTCTGCGTTTTCAAGTACGTTGAACCTATGTTTCTCTACACTGAGAACAGAATTCGGTAATTCAATAATATCTTTCAACGGTTCTTCATCGGGTAGAATTTTCTCGAAAAACTTTACATCTCTCGCTTTTATTACAGTTTATTATGTATTCGTCGCCTTTCGGTTGGAATTTTCCCCTATTTTGTCCTTTATTTAATGCGATTACTTTACTACCGATTGTTCTGCAAAAGCCCACGTACGGTTTACGTCCCGACCACGCTTCAAAAGGTGTTTTGCCATTTAGAGATTTTGTAGCGCATCTGTTTCTTAAATATGTCACGGTGTTAATCATTTCGGCCCATAACGAATCTGGCAAGTTGGCTTGTAATTTCATACATCTTGCCATTTCGACCAGCGTACGATTAGCTCTTTCAGCTGCTTGTTCTTCGGCAAAATCTTCTGATCCCACAATAATTTTGATTACTAGCCCTGCTTCGCTCGCAACTTTTAACACAATTTTTAAATTGCATCTATGTAGACTAAAACTATTTTTCTTGCTATCAATTCTTTAAATACTACATTGATGAATCTCTGGAACACTGATTACGCTCGCAAATAAGTACCTTTTTGAGATACTTTTCACGCGGTTAGAGAGTGCGAATCGTACGTTAATCGCATTGTTAACCAAATTATCAGCGCCTAAACCCGGAGAATGGAATTTCGTCTTATGTTTTCACGCACACAAAGTCACACGTAATACTTACACATTCTTTTGGAATATTCTCGAATAATGGATATTCGAGAATATTCTAAATTGTAGACTGTGTAGACTGTGTTATACTTTTGCGCCTTGCAACAGATCTAGTTGGTCTTCGATAAGGGGAAGTACTATCTCCACTCACCCATGACTTAATATAATCCACCGCTGTGGAGGTTTGTTGAGGCCCTTCATGTTCACCGATTTTTCTGACTACATAACGATCGTTTCGTAACACCGTTGTTATTTCATAAGGTCTGAAGTACTTCGCTGCGAATTTTAAACCTGGACTTTGTTGCGTCCGTCTAATGGCAACCAGATCGCCCTCTCGATATTTTCTGCTTTCGACCCTCCTCTTATTGAAAGATTTTCTTTCCGGACTACAACGCAGGGAAACAGGAACGCAGCGTGGAAACATTTTCGGAAACCCACGACGAATTATATCGGATAGAGGTACAGCATTTACCTGCACGATGTTCAATAGTGTACTCAAATTCTTCCAACAGTAACGCCCATCGCGCAACACGAACACACAAGAAAGTACCTCTTTTATTGTCCTCTATTATTGTGACAATATGAATTTTCAAGAGTCCCATTCGGCCTCTGTGCGTGCGTGCGTGCGTGCGTGTGCGCGCGCGCGCGCGCGCGTGTGTGTGTGTGTGTGTGTGTGTGTGTGTGACGTCGCCGTGGTCAGATCATCTTTTGTTTTCCAGTTTAGGTTCTTGCATGTAAGTTTAGTCCTTTGTCCGCCTCCGGAACAGAGCGATGTGTATCATTAAACGTATTATATATATATATATATATATATATAAGTGAATATTGTTTCATATTAAAAACCTGACAGGTTATGGGCCCAGGTCACAAACTGTAATTACTGTGCTGATAAGTTTTGATTGTGCAAAAAAAAAAAAAAAAAAAATGGCTAGTGCAAACGCGTTCGGAAATATTGAAAAATTAAACGAGAGCAACTACGAATTGTGGAAGGTGCAGATGAAAAGTGTTTTAGTATACAATGACCTGTGGCAATATGTTGAATGCAACGAAGCCATAACGGCAGAAAATACAGTGGAATGGGCGAGAAAGGACTCGAAAGCTTTAGCTCTTATAAATCTGTGTTACGCATGGTCAATTGAACAACGTAAAAAAGGCGAAGACATCAAAAGAAATTTTTGAATCACGTGGTCCCATACGAAAGGCAGCATTATATAAACAGTTACTAAGAATGGAAAAGAAGAAGAACGAATTCGATGACGCGGTACGTAAATGAATTTAGCAGCAATAAAGCTTCTAGATGAACTTTTATCAATTATGTTGCTTTCGTCTTTACCAGCCGAGTATGAACATTTCAGCGTAGTGATAGAATCGCGTGACGACGTGCCATCGTTAAAGAATCTTCAAATTAAATTGAAAGAGGAAGAAGCAAGAGAAAGTGATCGTGATGAAAAATCAACCGATAATGGAAACAAAAGTGACGCGTTATTAACAAAAGGATACGTTAACAACGAAAAACACAATAAAGTGAATTCAAGACATGTGGGGATGTAAGGCGAGGTTCGCGTAAATTTTTCTGATCAAGTGCTTTAGACTGGAATCAAACGGTGTAACCGATGCGATGACTGCGATCGCCTGCAATATAGAACCACTGAGATCGGACGCATGGTTTATAGACAGTGGTGCTTCGAAACACATGTGTAACAATGAACGCAAATTCGAGACATTAAACGAAGAACAAACGAAAGTGTATACAGCCGCTGAACATTTTATAGATTCAACTGGTACAGGTGATGTTAAGTGAAGTACTAAGACAAATAATCGTGGGACAAATTTAATAAAATTGAAAAATGCGTTATGCGTGCCAGGATTACGGATAACGGTTATACGGTGGTGAAGTTTGAAAAGAATCGCGCAATAGTAGCACGTAAGGATAGGTCCGTGGCATTGACGGCAACGATAGGGCAATGCTTGCGAATACTTCGTGCGATATGAAATTATTGAAATGGCATCAAAGATATGGGCATTTAAATATTCACGATTTAAAAAGAATGAAGAATGATAACTTAGTTTGCGGTATGGATTTTGAAACTAAAATGGAGAAAATAAATTGTACGTATGCGCAAGATGTACGATTCACGTCCAACCATTTAAACAATCGTTCAATCGTTCGACAGAAATTTTAGGGTTAGTACATTCGGACATCTGCGGTCCCACGAACACAGAATGGATGACTGTGGTAGATGTATAGAAACGAGGATGCTTCGAAATCGATCCGAAGTGTTACAGGCGTTTAAAGATTATAAGCGTAAAGTAGAAAATGAAACGAGTCGAAAAATAAAAGTACTCCGCACCGACAACGCGAAAGAATATTGTTTCATATTAAAAACCTAATAAATTACAAAACCTAACCTAACCTAACTTAACCTAACCTTTGAAATTTGCAACAAATTACAAATTTGGACTATTTTAATTTACAATAAATTACAAATTTGTATCGAATTACAAATTTGCAACGAATTACAAATTTGAAATATTTTAGTTTCTGGCAAATTATGAATTGCGAAACTTAACCTAACCTTTATGAAATTTGCAACGAATTACAAATTTGCAATATTTTAATTTGCAACAATTTCCAAATTTGCACTATTTTAATTTGCAAAAATTTCCAAATTTGTACTATTTTAATTTGCAACAATTTCCAAATTTGCACTATTTTAATTTGTAATGTTTTAATTTGTAGCAAATTATGAATTTGTAATATTTTAATTTGTGACAAGTTATAAATTACAAAACCTAACCTAACCTAACCTTTATGAAATGTGCAACAAATTACAAATTTGGACTATTTTAATTTGCAATAAATTACAAATTTGTATCGAATTACAAATTTGCAACGAATTACAAATTTGCAATATTTTAATTTGTGGTAATATTACGAATTGCAAAACCTAACCTAATCTAATCTTTCCGAAATTTGCAATATTTTAATTTGCAACAATTTCCAAATTTGCACTATTTTAATTTGCACTATTTTAATTTGTAGCAAATTATGAATTTGTAATATTTTAATTTGTGGCAAATTATGAATTTGCAATATTTTAACTTGTGACAAATTACGAATTACAAAACCTAACCTAACTTATATGAAATTTGCAATATTTTAATTTGTAACAAATTGTATTACAAACCAAAGAATGAATTATCAAACAGGAAAAGTAGGATATTTATTAACAAAATATCAACATAAACTTCAAATTTCATGCTTTACATACACACACACACACACACACACACACACACACACACACACACACACACACACACACACACACACACACACACATGTACGTGTATGCGAGGACACTCGCTGCTTGCGATTGATTTCGAATTTAACGATATACAAATATTTTCAAAAAGCGTGGTTTAAACAAATTTCGAAATAACCATCACTTTGTATAATTAACATAATTCTGCGGTTTTTATGTATCGCTGAATTATTTTGATAAAACATTATAAGAGAAAAATGATTAATTGTTGTTAATAAATAACCGTAAACCGTGGCTCCCAGCAATTAGAGAGCAAATTAATTATTATTATTTATTCAAAGGAAGTCTTTATTTCTTCTTTAGGTCTTAGTTGTATCCATAAATAATAAATAATTCAATTGTTAGGACTAGAGAATTGTTTTTAAATTTCGTACAATATTGCAAATTATTAAAAATGAATTAAAAATAAAGTTAGAAATAAATATTAGAATTTAGAAACGTTTCGAAATAGAAAAGAATATTGAAACACAATTTTAAGTCATTAAGTAATTTACTTTTTCTTAGATTAGAAATTAGAAATAAAATTAGAAACAGAAAAGAATATTGAAACACAATTTTAAGTTCTTCCAGAAACAATTAAAAATCTAAAATTGTCCTCAGATAAAATAATTTACTTCTTTTTAGATTAGAAATTAGAAATAAAATCAGAAACGTTTCAAAACAAAGAAGAATATTAAAACACAATATTAAGTTCTCCCAGAAAAATGTAAAAAAAGAAATTAGTCATTTGAAATAGTCCATAGAAAAATAATTTACTTTTTCTTAAATCTTTTTCCACAAATTTCGATAAAAAATCTAAAACAAAAGGCATCATTAATTAAGACAAAAATTCGAATCATTCTTTATTTCTCACTAAAAAAAATGCAACGATAAGTCGAATAATATTTTCAATAAAAAAAATTTCTTTCAGAAGATTTCAATTAATTAATAGCTCCGCATAAATGATCGTTTTATACATTCGCGAACTCCTGCGATTTACAATCGTCGGAGTTTTTAAGTTTTAAGACAATGTTAACTGCCCGCAATTAGGTTTGTAAAGACTAGACGTCCTCGAGACGATTTGTTCTCTTCTTTCCTTCTTGTATCATCGCGCGCAAGAAGGCGAACGATTATTTCGTGACAATAATCGTGTGCTAGCGCTGAACGAAATTTAGAAGCATTGTTACGATTGCTGAGCCATTCAGCTGACATAAAAGTACGTATAAATTACTGTGAGAAAGGTTGAAGTGAACGAGAAAAGAAGGAACAAAAGAAAGATGCTGATTTTCGAAAATTGTACAGTTTGCGTTGTAAAAATTATTTAATTGGACGATTCTATTTGGTTTTTAACGATCTTGAATCATATATTTTATATAGAAAACGTGAACGATTGTTTTTGTTGTTTTTGCAAAGAATTGTAAGTAATAAGATAATTAATGAAAGTAACGATAGATGAATGATATTACTCAAACGTGAACAATTTTAAGTCAAGAATTATTGATAGAAGAAAGTGTTGGCTAAGCGTTAATATTTCCGTGCATCTACTTAACATACTTTTGTTGTATTTTTTTTTTTTATTTTTCTCTTGCCAACTTGTGCTTGTGGAACACTTATTCATTCCATTTCGTCTGCCCTTTTTTATGCGTCCACAGACACGTTTGAGGACGTGTACGTCGTACGCGTATTTGAATAAGTATTCGTGCAAGTTGTGTGCTATGCAAATGAGATATATGTTACCGTGAAAGACTGAAATTGGAGATTATCGATATTTTTCTGTGAACGTCGACGCGTATCAAATGTGTCACTGAGAGATCGAATATTTGGTTACATTTGTTCGAACAATGTTGCGGTATATGTCGACAAACAGAGATAAACTCTGGTGAAGGTTGAAACGTAAGAGAGAGAGAGGACGCAGTCAGAGAGAAGAAAAGAAAATTATGCTATACTATACTAACCCTTTGCACTCGGATGTCTCCTCTGAGGGGACATTAGAATTGACATTAGAAACAGAAGAAAATTTCTCTCAAATTTTCTATTGGAACGGAAATTTTCTATTGCTGAGAGTCGCTAGCCTTAAAAACTATTGCTAAATATTGTTATTTTAGCAATGTTTCTAGCTTCTATTACCAACGTCTCCCAGCAATAGAAAACTTCCATTTTTCTTCAAGTTTTCTATTGAAATATTGCCAACGTCCAGGAAGCAGCAGAGTGCAAAGGGCTAAATAAAGTAAAATGCAGGGGCGGATTAACCCTTTGCACTCGACGCTTTTTCAGCAGTTTTCTATTGCTGAAACAAAAGTTAGCGATAGAAACTATTACCAAGCAAATTTTCTAGCAACAGAAAGTTTCCATTTCGATAGAAAGGTTTGGGGAAATTGTGCGTTCTTCAAAAACTTACAAGGGAATAAATTTTTAACTTTCGTAATCAGCCATCAATTTCTTCAGAATTGCGACATCCGAGTGTGCAAAGGGTTGAATTAACGCAAATGGGGCCCTCATCATTAAAAATTTCAGTCTTCAGAGGCGGATCAAGACAAGTGAGAGTCCTGAGCAGTGAATATTTAATTCTTAGGGACGGATTAAGGCAAACGGGGCCCTCATCATTGAAAATTTTGGGGTACTCAGGTGCGTATCAAGGAAAAAGGGGGGCCCTGAGCAATAATAATTTCAAAATTCCCCCAGGGACGGATCAAGTAGGGACCCCAAGCATTGCAAATTTTGGGGTCCCCAGGGACGTATCAAGGAAATTGGGGGCCCCAAGTGGTAAAAGTTTCAAATTTCCCTCAGGGGCGGTTCTAGACACGTTGGGGGCCCTAGATGGTAAACATTTTGTCCCACTTCCAAAAAATGTAAAAAGTGCAAAATTTTTTTTTAAATTACCGAAATGGTTAAAAAAGATCATGAAATAATCGAACAAATCTAGAAACAATATTTTAATTTTATGGCCATTAAATTGCACTTTTTGGGGAGGGGGGTGCAGAATTCTTACTACTTAGGGTCCTCACTTCTCTTGATCCACCCCTGAGGGTTTCAAAATTTTCAGTGCTTGGGGCCTCCACTTGTTTTCATTCGCCCCTGGGGAAATTTTATAATTTTCATTGCTCAGGGCTCCCATTTTACTTGATAAGCCCCTGGGGGAAATCTGAAATCCTGAGTGGAATCTTGAAATTTTCATTATACAGGGCGCTCATTTTCATTGAGACGCGCCTGGAGATCCCCAAAGTTGCAATGCTTAGAGTTCCCATGTGTCTAAAGCCGCTCCTGGAATCTGAAATTTTCACTACTCAGAGCCCCTAATTGTCTCGATCCGCCCCTGGATCGCGCCACCTGACACTTAAAACAATTAAACTTTCTCCTATTTCCACATAAATGACACATTAAAACGTTGCGTTCTTGTCTCAACGCAATATAGAAATATTTTTATTCAACCGAATGTCGACATGTGCCTGCATAATTATTCAGCAAACATCTCGTACATTCGCCCAAGCGATTTTCCGAATTCTCAGATTCACCGGAGAATATCGACGTTCGCTAGATATCGATCTTTCACGGTAATATGTAGAAGAAGTAAGAGGTAGTCTATCATTTTGGGAAAGATGGCAGGGGTGGTATTACGACACGATGCGAAGGCTTTAAACTACCAGCGAACATTTGAAATATATTCTGTTCTAAATTCGGATGTCCTCGAATGTTCCATTTGAATCCAGGATATTACTTAATATGCGGCGTCTAGAAGTATACATACATCCACCTGAAATTTGCCTGTACATATCACAATAATTTTAATATAACCGCCCTCGCGTGAACGTTCCGGGAGAGCTTTAACGGACTAATCCGTATTGTTAGTTTCGAGTTTCTTTCTACACACCGTAAACGATCTATCTTTCGAGTAGCGATTTTTGGCGAGCACTCTGCATTCTGTCCTATTTATTATTTATTTTGTATATATATATATATTTATTTATTTTTTTTATGTATCACCACTAACAATACCACGCATAATTAGTAACAGCACATTTATTACAAAAAGTGATCTCATTCTGTGACACGAGTCGTGTAACTACATACTTGTGCGTTGTCTTTATGAAACTAACCAAAAATGCTCCACACGGCCAAGTTGACGCTAACTTAATATCTCTGTTCGCATACATATCTTTGAAAAATCTGAGCGAGAACGAAAAGTCGGAATTGTACGTGATTAGAATTTTTTAAAAGCATTCGAGCCAATCGCAAAGTGCGCTCGGTTTGAAAATTTTGCCGCGAGAAATTAAATGTTTGCTAGATCACCGTCTGAGTTTATTTCGCGCACGAACGATCCAGAAGGAACGTTCTCTCTTTGGTACACGTCTCCCTGAACGATTAACAGCACAGTATTTATATATCGTATATAGATATTAACACCATGCAATGGTACGCTTCTTTTTTCACAGATTGTACAGTAGACTCTCTCATCTCATTGTACGGCACGCGTGCAAAAATTCTCTGGCCTTTTGACACCTGCTTACCGATAGGATTTGTTACAGTTTTAATACGATTCACAGTAATAATACAAGTGGCTGTAACTATATGTATTTAATAATCGTACACACGTTCAATGTAATTTAACGCTACTAGATGGTGGCAGGTGCACACCCGAGCTGCCTAAAACAAAACCAAAAAAAGACCAAAAAAAAAAAATGATGCAATTCTTGGGAAAATAACGTATTCCTCGCATTTCGAATAACTAAAAATCATCTCTAAACTTATCACCTTCCAAATTCCAAAGTCTGCTTTTTTTTAAACTTCCGCGTGTATTCTCGAGAATCATTGTATCCGCGTTCTACAGTTGTTACGTAGAATTATCTTCACGAGTATCCTAAACGCGGGGAGAGCACATGATTATGCGAAACATGCAACCAAAAGTAACAACACAATTCAACTGTCTAATTACCGACCCGCGATTCTTTGTCCCAGCGGGAGAAAGCCTGTCGTCTATTTCGATATTTTGAAACAAACTTTTGAAACTTGCAGCCAATGAAATGATTGGAAAATTTGGATAACTCTGAATCGCGCGTAAATGTTCGCAATCGTTCGATAATTAGAGGGGCATTGAAAGTAAACGATGAATGGCAAATAACGAAGTATCAGCTTCATTTTGTTAATATAACAATATTCCAACAAAAAATGTTTATACACACTCTAATATCGATGAAAGGATAGTGCAAAGCAGTTGCTTGTTAAACGCAAAAGTTATACTCCATCGTATTCGTTTTTTTTTTCACATCAATTTTCGTTCGCTTAAAAAAAAAGAGTAAAACCTAGATCTCAGCGGTTCTCAAACTTTTTTCAGGGCAGTTATCGAACCCGCCTCTGGGCCCTTGAGGTGGACGGTGTTTACTTTTAACCGTTCACCAGCCCCAGAGGCGGAAAGTCATCTCTCCGCCGGGGGAAAATCCGGCTCCTCCACTGGAACAAGGAGGATGGGGAATAATAATAGGGACGAATAATAACGCATTAAACGTTTAACCACGGTATAGAATAATAACAGGTATTAAATAGATAGATAAATAATAAAATCGTAGAGAAAATAGAGAAATAGTATAAAATAATAGTATTAAGAGTAAATTAGGATTGAATAAGAATAAAAAAAAATAAGGGAGACTTGAACTCGCAAATTTTTGATCACTGGGCTACTGTGATTCCATCAATCGGTTAAACTTGAAAATATATCGCTCATTATATATAATCTAGTATGGTAAATAATTATTAAGAATGGTAAATAATGCAACTAAGCAGGGTAAATGATCAAATGCCGGTACATAATCATTGTTCGTTCGGAAAGTAAGTTGACAACAACGTGGAGTTAGCCATCGTTTAGACACGTGTAACCGGGTAGTAATTATATCATTGCCACACGCAGCGATCATATAATATATATCGTAATAAATCATAATAAAATCATCAAATTAGGACAAAATCTTAGAAAATAAGAAGAAGCGCAAGAGTAGTCTCGTATATAAAGCGTATCCTCGATAAAACCGGGAATAATAATTAAATAATAGCAATGCAGTCCAGGCGACAGTTTCCCTGTGGGTATATATATATAACTACATCTCTCTCTGCGTACCAGAAAAATCTTTTGTTTTTATTTTCTCTTATTCTATGCTACATAGTATACATTTATATTCAATAGTATTATAATTGAATTAGAGTAGAAAAACATGGAGCGCTCGCGTTGTCTATAGCGATCGTCGGTACCGGCCCTCTCGCTGTGAGGAAGGTGGAGGGTTGTCAGCGCTCCCAGCAGACCTAAAACAATAGATTTAGAATGGTAAAAGCGGTGTCGCTTCACTGTAAATTGAAAATTAAAAAGAAAAAGGAGCGATAACTGTCTCTCGACGACAACGGCATATCCTTAGGACACGACTGGAATACCGATGGTATTAGACGAATCGATGCTGACCGTAGCCGGTGGCTCATCGGGAGTGGCGGATACGGGAACGGTGCAGGCATTAGGATTGGTGGATGGGCCTGCAATATCCCCGCCGTTACCCGCTCCGCCTGTATTTTCTCGAAAATACCGAGATGACCCCACCGGCTGCGGCCCGGAACCGACCGCTTCGACGAGCGAGCTCCCTTCGTCCGAGTGTTCCGGAAAGGTAAAGAGTAACCGGAGCCCCCCGGAGTACCGGCAGGACCAATGGTTGGGTGTACCCGCTCCGGTTGTTGCCCGCTCCCTCCACCACGATGCGTCGGCTATAATAACAATATGAATTATAACGTAACTGGGGATATTAACAACAAAGAATTATTATTATCATTGAAACAAACACCGATCGAGACGCCAGCTCATGTGACGCTTGATTTGGAAGACGAGGACGTGAGTATACACTCACCTATGGCAACACAGCGTGACAGGAGCAAGGAACGATTCTAGGATTCCTTGCTAAACGTTCTTATCCTGGGCCTAGAAAAGAAAAACACAGAATTATACAAGTACGCTAAAGACCTAATCGCGAATATTAGACACATCAAGAAAACGGATATGATGCTCTTACTACAGAAAATAAAGTACATGTCGGAAGATGTTAAAACTCTGAAGGAATGTAAGCAATACGTGGACGAGAACCCGGAATCGCAAACGCGCAAACAAACCGCTGAAAAGAATACGCAATCCACTGCATCGATTCACCCAGCTGCACCGGAAGAACTTAGAAACACCAAAAGAAAAGAGATCTCACCGCAGTACGATCAAGAATTCGTAAAAAGAACTAAGAAGCAACAGCGGAAATTGGACCCCGGATACGGCAAAGAACACGTTACATCCAAGAACACCAGAGGAAGAATGGACATTGGTACGTCCGCGAAGAAACGCAATGGGCAACAACGACGATACCAACCTGCCCCAAGATAAAATCAGCTACGCGGATAAAGCCAAAAGGGCTAGGAACAAGAAGATACGACATACCGAACAGAGCAAGAAGAAACGAAGCGATGATAGCAAAAGTCACCGAATGTAGAACGTATGAAGATACGTACAGAGAGGTTGTAGGTAAAGAGAAAACCGAGTTAAAAGAGGTAGAAAAAGTCAGAAAGACAAGAAACGGGGACATATTAATGGAATTCTCGCGGAAAGAAGGCGTAAACGAGCGAATAAGCGGCATAAGGAAACAATTGGAAGATAAATTTAACACGGTGCATCTCCAACCTAAGATAGCTATCATCACAAGGGATGAACTGAGACAAGACCTGCAGAGTAATTTAAATATCGAGAAAGAAGGAGAAATAATAGTTAAAATGTTAAAATCTACCATGAATGGCAACCAAGTGGCCATCGTCGAAGTCACACAGAACGTTGCGGAAGAATTAAAGAAAATTAGCAAGCTAAGATTAGGACTTACGCGATGTAACTTTAGATACCTTCCTAGGATTATACGATGCTTTAAATGCCACGAGTTCGGACACCAAACCAGAGAATGTAAGAAAATACTAGAAGGGAAAGAAATATGCAGAAGATGCGGCAAGGACGGGCATAATATATCCATCTGTTTGGCATCCGAGCCTAAATGCATACTATGCCTGGCGGCAGGATTAACCGATCCCAAAATAAAACACGTAGCAGGAGCGTACAACTGCCCAATGTATAAGAAACAACTAGCGGAGGCAAGAATGCTACCATCTTCGTAAAAATATTGCAAATAAACCTTAATAGATGCAGAATAGCGCAAGATATTATGCAGCAAACAGCGATCATGCTCAAAGTGATCCCCGATAGTTCGGGCGACGCGGCTCTGTGGATAACCGGATATAATAATATAAATTACACGTACGGGACGGAATGCTCCGAGAAAGGAATAGCAGCTGTAGGAATCCAAGATATCCTTGTCGCTAGCGTGTACATCTCTCCGAATATAGATTTTGATTCGTTCACGAAGAGAATCGAGATACTGCAGGAAATAATAATAAATAGCAAAACTAAAAGTAAATCCAAGAAAATCGTTGTCACAGGGGACTTTAATGCGAGAGGCAAAGAATGGGGGGGATAGAATAACTAATCCAAGGGGCCAGAGCATAATAGAATTCACAATAACCAACGATTACGCGATCATAGACACCGTAGGCGACGACACGTTATACAGAGATGGTAAGAAATCAAAAATCGATATCGCATTCGTAAACGCAACTTTATACCCATACGTCGGAACGTCCAAGACACTCGAATGGTATACGGCAACGGATCACCTGTACGTGTACCACGAAATAGACCTGAAACCAGAAAATAATCAAATTAAAAAAGATAGCCACATCCGATACGATGGGAAAAATATAGATTGGAATCGATTCGAACAAGCATACGAAAAAATAATGAGAACGAAACGACTTAAAGATATGCAACAGGACAAGCTATGGATTGAAGAATACAATAGAACCATCGCCCAAACGGTAGAAACCTCGCTACGTAAAAAGAAGCAATATCAGGGAAAATGTCAACCCAAGTACTGGTGGAACGAAGAAATTAAAAATCTGATAACGCTAGCGAACAAAACTAGAAGAAAACTAACCAGAATAAGGAAATCTCAAAGAATAGAGGAATACGCGAAGCTGCGACAAGAACTTAGAATCGATAAGAGCAATGTTAAAGCAGCGATACGTAAAAGTAAAGAAGCCAAGATGGAAGAACTTTCTAAAATCATAGATATTGACCCATGGGGCCAACCGTACAAGGCAGTAGTCATGAAGATACTGAAGGGCAACTATACAAGCGGCGGTGCAATGGTTCATGAAAATATAAAACAAATCATGGCGGACCTGTTCATAACGGTAAATCCCACGATTCCGACTATAGAGGAGAGAGAAAACATAGAAATAAAAAGGAAAATGTACCAACAACGTAGCGACGAGGAGGAACGAGAAGAAGAAGAAGAAGAAGAAGAAGAAGCGGAGCCGATCACGGACACGGAACTGCAACGAGTAATAGAAGAGGTCCAATTCGATAAAGCGCAAGGTGCAGATGGTATACCGTTGATTATAAGCAAATGGCTCGTTATTAATAAAACCGAGGACATGAAGAGGCTATATAATGAATGCCACATTGCGTATCGGATACATCCCGAACGACTGGAAAAGAGCGAGACTAGTCCTGATAAAGAAGCCTGGAAGAAAAGGGGACAAAAGTAACGACCATCGGCCCTTATGCGTGCTGGGAGACCTATCCAAAATATGGGAAACCATAGTTCGAAAAAGAATCGAGAAACAAGGAATCTCGAACCGACTACGCCCGAGGCAATACGGATTTAGAAGACACAGAAGCACGATAGACGCCTTAAATAAATTATACAAAACTACCACCGAATCAACTAATAGGAAACTATGGTCTGCGTTCATGACGTTGGACATTAAAAACGTATTTAATACTTTAAAGTGGACGCATATAATAATAGCGTTGAAAGAAATGAAAATTCCATTGTATTTAATCAAATCGATCAGCAACTATTTGAGCGATAGAAGCGTGGTATACTATAATAATAATAACACCGGGAACATAACGACTAACGTGTACGTGAAAATGACTACGCGCAGGTTATAGGCTACGCGGATGATACCGGTTTGGTATTCAAGGCGAAAAACCTTACCATTCTTAGAGATTTGATCGCTCGTACTTTTCACCGCGTTATCCGATTGCTCGGCGACCTGGATCTTGCAATAGCCCCTGAAAAAACCGAAATTACCATAATGAGTAGAAAGAAAGGACATCGCGAAATCGATTTTAATCTCGATAACACACAAATAGTTAAAAACACACCATACTTGAAATACTTAGGAGTCCTAGTCGACGGTACGCAAAAGTTTCACAAGCATATTACAGAGAAGGTAACTAAAGCAAACAAAATCATGTTAAGGGACCCAAATCTAAGGCTAGGAAACTTTATTATAACGTTTGGGAATCCGTAATTTTATACGGAGTCCCGATCTGGAGCTCGGGCTTGAAATATAAGAATATCACTGGAATACTTACCAGGGCCCAAAGGCCGATGGTCCAGAAGATAATCGCCTCGTACAGGACCGTTTCCACCGATGCGGCATGCGTTCTAGCCGGCGTCCCTCCGATCCACCTAAAAGCAAAAGAAAGAACTAGAATATACGAAAGAAAGAATAGAATTTTGCAGAACGAACTCCTTCCGGGTGTCATAAACGAAACCGAATATAAGAAGCAAATTAAATTAATCAAGATACAGGAAAAAGATACGACTATAGAATTGTGGCAACAACATTGACAAAGCATCAGCCACTCTCAGTGGACGAGGAAAATAATCCCGGACATCAGAGAATGGCTAGCTAAAAAAGATATATGCCAACTAAATTTCTACACCACGCAGTTATTCACAGAGCACGGGTCGTTCGCCAGCTATCGCAAGAGGATAGGAAAAGCTCGATTAAACAGATGCTCGCTATGCGAAGGACTGCAAGACGACGCGTATCACACGCTGTTCGTCTGCCCGAAATGGAACGTACAAAGAAAAAAATTAAAAGATAAAACGAAAAAGAATATAGAAATACATAATTTGATTAAAATCGTAACCGAGTCAAAATAGAAATTGAAAACCAAACGGAAAGACAACGGTTCCGATGTACCTTCGTAAACATTGCAAACTCCGTTGGGACGTCCACGCGGTCAGCACCACCACCACCACCCCGTCTATGCTCCCCACCATTAGACTTAACCGAATTTCTGTTTAAACAATTTAGAACAAAGCCAAGTCACTCTGTAAATTAATCGGCTAGTGGACATGGTACGGCTAAAGTCATCTTATACACCAGTCGTTAAATAGTATATATATATACAGATCTCTATCTAGCTATTAATAGTTAAATAATAGAAATATCGGTTGTAAAATAACGTACCATATTCGTTTGTTCGCTAATAATCATAATAGTGAAGCAATAGTGCCATCAAGACGAATAATTGTACGAATAAGGGACAACGATCGCTCCACCACGCGAGACCTGCAGTAGAAACTAAAATCAGAGGCGGAATAAGATGTAAGTAGAAACAGAAAATATATATACGAACAATAATTGCATGCACGCATGAAATAGTAGGAAAATTACCTTGAAAACATGGAAAATAGTAAGAGTAAATGTACATATTCCGGAATAGATGGGTATCCGCTGTGGAACGAATCTAACCGCGCCGTGGAAACGCATCCCCTGTAAAATAAGATAAAATTTAAATTATCATGTTTCAAAGTAATAATAAATAGCCAAAAGTACAAAATAGTATCGTTTCAACGTATAAATGCTTACATTGGACGTGACTAGATACGCGAAGAATCTGCAAATTAAATATAAATTATCCAATTAGTATATGCAACATTTAATTTTGAATGCAGAATTAAACTAACCCTAACCTAACCTAATCTAACCTATGGAAGTAAATAGGGCAAGTTAGCTAATTAACAAAGGAAATTATATACAAAAGTAAAATATCACCAACCGTCGAGCGAAAGAACGTTTAAAAGTTAAATAAAATAACAAACCGCTGCGAAACGAAATAGACAACGTAGGAAATAGCATAACCTATTCTATACATACAGAAAATATACGTTACCGTATGAATACTCGGTATAATAATTTAAAGAAATTTAATATTAAAATAGAAATAAAAGCGCGATACTACCCGGATAATATAGCCGAAAAGTACGTTGGAGGTTCAATTTGTAACAATCGTATAGACAGCGACGAACAAAAAATAACATAACAATAAAAACAGTTACTCGACTCCCAAACCGCGCGCAATAACGAACCTAAACGTATAAATAAATAGTAATAAAACTATCCTAGAACTAAAGTCAAATTATTATATATTTTATTTCTACTTACTTACGATAATTTCGACACTATATATGACAATTATCTCAAATTACAGCTTAAATACACCTAACCTAACCTAAACTCGGTATACATGCATTTAATTTCTAAAATTTAAATTATCTACTTACGATAGTCTCTCGATATATGACACCACCTCAATTACAGCTTAAATACACCTAACCTAACCTAAACTCGATATATATATGCACTTCACTTCACATAAGGCAATGCACGCGCGTACAACACGGTGCCTGATATTAGTACGGATCCTAAATAAATAAGAAACAAGATAGACACGTGGATATAGGGAAATTACTATCGCGCTAGCCATAGAATAGATAATATACATAGACGCGACAGGCATTTCTTAGGAAGCAGTAACAATGAAAATAAATAAATAAATAAACCATGAAACAATGGCCCTCATGGACTGACAAATAAACCGATTAAAGCATAAATTAAATAATAGCAAATTTAGCAGTAAATATACGTGCATTCTCACCTGATCGTAGGATAAATACTCGTATTCGAACAAAAAGAATACAGAGATAAGTAGGTTAGACTAGTTGAACAGATTATTAACGAAAAAGGAGTCGTATATACAGTCGTAGAAATAGTTAATAATAATAGTGTTAAGATTGAATAAGAATAAAAATAATAAAAAAAAAAATGAGGGAGACTGGAACTCGCGAACTTTGATCACTGGGCTGCTGCGCTCTGACCCAAGAATAAAAATTTTGAATCGGGACAGTAGCGCAGTGGAAATATTAAATAATAATTAGATGAATAATATAAAGGAATAGCATAGGAACAAACAGGGAAAAGGAGGGAAGGGAGAATTGAAATTAAAAATTAAAAAAAAAAATTCGTTACATGGAGACTTGCACTCGCAAATTTTTTGATCACTGGGCTACTGTGACTCCATCTATCGGTTAAACTTGAAAATACATCGCCCATTATATATAATCTAGTATGGTAAATAATTATTAAAAATGGTAAATAATGCAACTAAGCAGGGTAAATGATCAAATGCCGGTACAAAATCATTCCGTAATCGGTTCATTCGGAAAGTAAGTTGACAACAACGTGGAGTTAGCCATCGTTTAGACACGTGTAACCGGACAATAATTTTACCATTGCCATACGCAGCGATCATATAATATTGCCGAAATAGTGTCAGAAAATCTGAAGCTCTCCCATAATAAATCATAATAAATTAGGACAAAATATTAGAAAATAAGAAGAAACGCCTCGCAAAAATGCTCGATTGGAATACCAAGAACAACTTTTTTTATAGTAAACTTGAAGTATGATTCAGTGTCGAAGGAAACAGAGTTTTTAAAGGATCCAACTCTTAATTTTGTTAACGTTTAGTCGAAGCTGTTTCTTCTTAGTATAATTTGACACTGTCTTAAATTTCCAAAATGTACATTTATTAGGTTGGAAACTATGAAACGGGCTTTTTTTGTTTAGTCTGTGTTCAGCTGCGACTGAGAGAGATACATTGTAACGTGCGCTCGATATTTTTTTTTAAAAAGCTTAAAGGTATTCTTCTTACTCATTTTCTACAATTTTTTCGTCTTTGTATCCCATTTTTATTTTATTTTCATCCTAAACCAGATGGAAACGAAACGCGATTTACATCCACTCTTCTTGTACGAGTTTAAATTAAATCGTACCGCAGCTCAAGCCTCGAGAAATATTAATCAGGATCAGAGATGGATCCAGCAATGAAAAGAATGCTCGATATTGGTTCGAAAAATTTCGTTCTGGCAATTTGAGTATCGTCGATGAGCCTCGAGGAAGAACACCAGCCCATATTGATAACGAGGAATTAAGGACGACTGTGGAATACGATCCACGCACAACTAGTCGAACAACTTGGGTCTAAACTAGGAACTAGTCGTACAGCTGTGTTAAAACATTTGCGTGCAATAAATAAAGTGAAAAAATTCGACTCATATGTGCCGCACGAATTGACGCAACTGCAGATGATCGCTCGTTTCATAGTTTCCAACCTAATAAAAGAGATTAGAGTTTGAAATTTGTAAATGGCATTTAACCCTTTGCACTCGACCACTTTTTCGGTCACACGTCATTTTTTCTATCACTAATCTCTTGGTGAATACAACTGATCTAATTTTTCGACAGCTGAAAATCAATTTCATCCTCGCTCGAGCTAATTTCACCTTCGAAATTCATTTTTGTAAGGCTTCAAAAGTTCAAATCAGTCGATAAAAGACACCAGCTGCTGTGCGAAACACCGTGGCGAGTCGCCTCTCGAGCGTAAAGGGTTAACCCTTTGCAGTCAGAGTTATTTTTCACTTTAGCAGCTCAGTCGTCGACAACTCTCTACTATTTCAAGTGTTTCATTTGAAATTCACTTGAAAATGTTGTCAGTTGCAGGACAATTCCTTGAATGCTACTTGCAAACTCTAAAACTTTGTTGTAATTTATATTCGCTTCTTTTTTTCATTTAGCGATGTCGAGTCACACTCGACAAAGGTCCGCAAAGGGTTAATTTCGTATTTTGTATCAATTTTTATGATACGTCATTATAGCTATTGAAGTGAGGAGGAATTAAAAATGAGAATCTTTACAAGTTCTATGTTTTTAGTAAGAACGTTGTAGATTATGTTACTTTGCATTTGTTCTTCGAAATTGTTATTCATGCTAATATAACCCAATTCAACACTTTGTTTTTAGTAAAAAGATTATACAGGTTACGTTACGTTGCATTTGTTCTTCGAAATTATTATTAATACTAAAATAACCTAACCTATAACACTTTCTTTGCGTTTTTTAGGAAGAATATTGCAGGTTATGTTACGTTGCATTTCTTATTCGAAATTGTTATTCATGCTAATATAACCCAATCTATCACTTTGTTTTTAGTAAAAAGATTATACAGGTTATGTTACGTTATATTTGTTTTAACGAGGCGTGTGTAACTGCTTTCGGATATTTTCCTTGCAAACTTGTCAAGAGTTAGTCGAATACCACCCTTTTCTTTCTTTTAGAAAATTTTCCAATATTTTAAATTCATAGAGGAAAATTGTACAAAATTTGAAATTGACAGACCAGAATTGTACAAAATTGGAAATACACAAAGCAGAATTTTAAAGAATTTGAAATTTACAGAGCAGAATTTTAGAGAATTTAAAATTCACAGATCAGAGTTTTACAAAATTCGAAATTCATTCCATAATAGCCTAAAATTTGTCAAGATTTATGAACGCTTCGTTCATATATTTAATTATCAAAGTTTGACGTTTTTATCAGCTTCTTTTATCGTCCACGTTTCCATTATGTATTTCATTGTTGCTCGATTAAGCGTTTGGATAAAACTATTAAAAAAGCTGTAATTTTAAAGATGTGTGAATATTGAGGGCCGTCTGTATATCGTTTTTTTCTTATTATAATCTAAGGATGTTCGAATGGAGGTTCTCGAGTTCGTTCCGGATTCAGCCAGCATGGCTAATTTGGTTCTGCGTGCCTTCCTCCTCGACATTGCCAAGGCCCTCAGCCTGCGAGCTTTGTTGGGTCTCCACGGTGACAAGTGTGCTTGCTTCCGTTTTGACTGTCGTTCTGCTTCCGGTTCTGACTGTTCCCGTTACAAGACGAAGGGTTTCTAATTTCCAATAACTTCTGTCTCTTGCACAGAAAAAAGAATGGAAAGAGAAAAACACTTGTTTCTATTATATTTTCAGTTTTTATGAGAATAAAAGTAAAAGTAGAGGAATATGTGAAATTGGAGGCCCACTAAGGAAGAGGAAATTTTGTAATCATTGCTTGGTATTGGATTTGTTATCATTCTGGATAATTGTATAATAATTCTTCGTAGGTTTTTATTTAGTTTGGTTGTTTAGGTTATTGGTGGGTTTTATTTTTGAGAGTTTGCATTATTGATGCAGGATATTAGTATTTTTCAAGAGTAATAATACTCGAGAATATTAATATTGTTCGAGAGTAATAATACTCAAGATTATTAATATAATTTGAGAATAGTAATATTTAAAAATATTAATATTATTTGAGAGTAATAATATTCAAGAATATTAATATTGTTCAAGAGTAATAATATTTTAAAATATTAATATTGTTCGAAAATAATAATAATATTCAAGGATATTAATATTGTTCGAGAGTAATAATCCTCAAGTATATTAATATTATTCGAAAGTAATAATATTCAAGAATATTAATATTGTTTAAGAGTAATAATATTTAAGAATAGTAATATTATTCGGGAGTAATAATATTAAAAAATATTAACATTATTCAAGAATGATAATATTGTTGGAGAATAATAATATTTAACAATATTAATATTGTTCAAGAATACTAATAATATTAAAAAATATTTATATTATTCAAGAATATTAAAGTTATTCGAGAGTAATAATATTTAAGAATATTAATATTGTACGAGAGTAATAATACCCAACAATATTAATATTATCCAAAAGTGTTGAATTCCGTGATTCGCTAAACTCGAAGAAATAAAACGCAACACTTGTATCAAGATTCGTTTAGCGGTTGGTTCATTCTGCACAAGTTCCGCACGCAAGTAGCCACTGCAGTAATCTGAGGTTCGTACGCAACTGACTGTCCAATTACGTAAAACCCTAAAAGTCCGTTGCTCCTTTATCGTCCGTGTAAATATGGGTATCCGTTTCCAAACCGCACTCAGCGTCAGTTTGAGTAGGGATGGCGGTCGTTGCGTTGTAGAAAATGGATTGGAGTAGAAGCACAGTGTACAGGGTGGGTCAACAACTATTAGCAGATATCTTCGAAACCATAAGTTTCACAGAAATATTTGCTTATAGAAAATTGCACAGTACGAAAGGGGCTATCCCCTTTGGCGATAATAGTTTTTTTGCAGGTGAAGATACTCCGGATATTTGAAGGTCATTTCCAGTTTTTTTAATGGATCGATATATTTTTGCTTCTGTATTATGGTAGAGGATCTTAAAACGAGTTCAATGACCTATAACATAAGGTTATTGAAAGTCGTAGAAAGTAGAGAAGGGTACATAATACTTACTGTTTTGATAATAAGTGAAACAGTAGAGGAATGTTTACTGTTTACTTCACTGTGAATAAACACTGCTTGAAGGACACTTTAATAGTTCGCAGGATAAGTTGAATATGATAAGATTAGTATCGATACATTGGTTAATCTGTTCTGAGGAACAATAAATGGGGTCTTAAGGGGGGGGGGGGGCAATAAGTGGGGTCTTCGAAAATTGAATTATTTTTCATTAACTATTTTTCAGATTAACATTTTTACCTTCAATAGTTGACGCTCGTAAACTTTTTCATAACGAACCGTGTCATAAATGAAGTATTTTCTTTGAGATCAGTCGTAAACGTATGCTTCATTTACTGCCAAAACCACAAGTATTATCGCCCTCCTCTACTTCCTATGACGTTCAATGACCTTACGTTATAGGTCGTTGAACTCGTTTTAAGATCGTCTATCGTAATACCGAAGCAAAAGCATACTGATCGATTTAAAAAAATGGAGGTGACCTTCAAATGTCCGAAGTACTGTGCAATTTTATATCAGCAAATATTTCTGTGAAACTTATAGTTTCGAAGATATCTGAGGTGATAATAGTTATTGCCTCACCCTGTACAGTAGCGAAACTCTATGTTGGTTCAGTGAAGCCCAGAATGAAGTGCGCATGCCCGAAACTGGCTGTACATCGAATAGAGAGCACTGTCGTTCCAGCAGTTCCGACCCTGCCGTTTTATCTTTCCACAATTTGCATTGCAAAAGAATATAATTTGTGGACGGCGTTTGCGAGGGCTCTGCTGTACATAAAATACTTTCTCTGAGTAGATGGCGTTTGCGAGGGTTATTTGCCCTCAAATTGCCCAACGAGAACGTCTTTTGATTTATATAAATGTATAGAACAATCTTTTCTTTGGTATTTCATTTTAGAGGTGCTTCTTATTTACTATTCTGCTACATTTTACATTTCTTATACTTCTCTCTCTTTGCTACACTTTCTTTGTATTTTTAGTTTAACGTAATATCATAATTGTTACTTCGTTACTTGTTATTCTTACTATTATTACTAAGTGTTATTATTTGCGCTTCTTATTCTATTATATTACTATCTCCTCGATACAAAGAGCAAAAAATAAAGAGCAAGCGAGAGAAAAAATTCGAATATCTAATAAATTCGATTTTTAATACAACTGTAATTTTAGATGAAATAGAAATCTAAGAAATGTATTTCTATTGTTTGCATCGATGCGTACATCATTTTCCATTTCTACATTAAAATATTAATTACGAATCGTAATTAAAGTATTCGTATACACGTATCGTAATATAAATTGTAATGCGTTCAGAGTTAACAAGAATGAAAGATTTCAAGATGATCGAAATTTCTCATAACATCGTCTCTCGTAATTGTGAGAAAGGGAATTTATAAACCTGAAAATTTGAAAAACCTTATTTCAACTTCAAGTTTGGTTAGATGTTTAACCGAATTTCGAACGCTGAGAAAGAAAGAAAGCAAGTGAGAGAAGTTCGTATGACGCTGCGAGACAATTAGTCGGTTCTGCGCATGCGCACCTCATTCTGAGCTTCACAAAATCGTAAGAGTCTCGCCTCTGTGTACTGTGCCTCTATAACAAAAATATATATCTTGTAGATGGTATTTATGAGGGTTTCGCGTCCTCATATTGTCAAACAACAACAGTCCTTATTTTTTTCTACAATATTTTGTCTTTAACCCTTTGCACTCCGAATTATTGTTTAATTTTGTTGCCAACAACTCTCTGTTACTTAAAATGTTTTATTTGAAATTTACTTGAAAGGACAGTTCTTTGATTCCTATCTGCAAACAATTTTGTTTACTAATTATATTAAATATAATTCTCAAACTTTGTCGCAATCTATACTTATGGAACTTATATTTGTTTCTCTTTTTTTGTTTACAAATTTAATTGTTTATTAATTATATTAAATATAACTATCAAACTTTGTCGTAATTTATACTTATGAAACCTATATTTGTTTCTCTTTTATGGTTTACTAATTTAATTGTTTATTAATTATATTAAATATAACTATCAAACTTTGTCGTAATTTGTACTTATGAAACTTATATTTGTTTCTCTTTTTTTATTTATTGTAATTTATACTTATGGAACTTATATTTGTTTCTCGTTTTTTATTTGTTGCAATCTATACTTATGAAACTTATATTTGTATCCTTTTTTTATTTGTTGTAATTTATACTTATGGAACTTATATTTGTTTCCCTTTTTTTATTTATCAATGTCGAGTCAACTCGACAAACTCGACAAAGGAATGCAAATGCTTAATCTATCGCAGTCTTATTAATTACGTTATCACATTTGTTAACATGCGTTTATACTTATCAGTTACTTATTTGTTTGCATTCGTGTTTACATCTATTTTAGCTTTACAATTACTATTCTCTGTCTCTTTCTCTTTTCGCATACCTTTTCTTATACATTTTTCTACTTTTCATCTTTCTTATCCCAATTTACATACAGTTTCATTATTTTCTAACATTAGTTTTAGCTTCACATTACCATTCTCTGTCTCTTTCACTTTTCACACTCGTTTTCTTATACATTTTTATACTTTCCGTCTTTCTTATCCTAATTTACGTACAGCTTCATACTTATTTTCTAAGCGAAAAGGTGAATTTCATTTGAAAAATCTTATTTCAGTTTCAAGTTTGGTTAAACATTTAACCAGCCTTTCGAACGCTAAGTAAGATAGAGAACAAGTGAGAGAAGTTCCTATGAAGCTGCGAGACAATTGGTCAGTTCCACGCGTGCGCACTCCAGTTTCAGCGACGCTTGCATCAATGGCGTCGACATAGAGTTGCGCTATTACATTTTGAGATTAACTTATGATGCAAGTTATGGATAAATAAATAGATATAAATGTAAGTAAACGAAAGTTATAATATTAAGCAAGGAATGCAACGTGATACTCGAAAAATACAAAAAAAAAGGTACGCGACGAGATAAAACAGTAAGATGTATGCAATGAAAAAAATAACGTAAAGTGTGCGACGGAACGATAAGTACGAAGAGAGCAAACGTTTAAATACCAAAGACTGATAAAACGATGTTAGAAAAGTAAAGACCGTTTTTTCTTTGGTCGATATGAGATCACAGTGCCCTCGCAAACACCGTCCACAAATTATATTCTTTTACAATGCAAATTGTGGAAAGACAAAACGTCAGGGTCGGAACTGCTGGAACTACGAACTTCTCTCACTTGCTTTCTTTCTTTCTCAGCGTTCGAAATTCGGTTAAACATCTAACCAAATTTGAAGTTGAAATAAGGTTTTTCAAATTTTCAGGTTTATAAATTCCCTTTCTCACAATTACGAGAGACGATGTTATGAGAAATTTCGATCATCTTGAAATCTTTCATTCTTGTTAACTCTGAACGCATTACAATTTATATTACGATACGTGTATACGAATACTTTAATTACGATTCGTAATTAATATTTTAATGTAGGAATGGAAAATGATGTACGCATCGATGCAAACAATAGAAATACATTTCTTAGATTTCTATTTTATCTAAAATTACAGTTGTATTAAAAATCGAATTTATTAGATATTCGAATTTTTTCTCTCGCTTGCTCTTTATTTTTTGCTCTTTGTATCGAGGAGATAGTAATATAATAGAATAAGAAGCGCAAATAATAACACTTAGTAATAATAGTAAGAATAACAAGTAACGAAGTAACAATTATGATATTACGTTAAACTAAAAATACAAAGAAAGTGTAGCAAAGAGAGAGAAGTATAAGAAATGTAAAATGTAGCAGAATAGTAAATAAGAAGCACCTCTAAAATGAAATACCAAAGAAAAGATTGTTCTATACATTTATATAAATCAAAAGACGTTCTCGTTGGGCAATTTGAGGGCAAATAACCCTCGCAAACGCCATCTACTCAGAGAAAGTATTTTATGTACAGCAGAGCCCTCGCAAACGCCGTCCACAAATTATATTCTTTTGCAATGCAAATTGCAAAATAAAAATATAAATTTTTAATTAATTAAAATTTTATAAATTTTAAAGATAAAACGGCAGGGTCGGAACTGCTGGAACGACAGTGCTCTCTATTCGATGTACAGCCAGTTTCGGGCATGCGCACTTCATTCTGGGCTTCACTGAACCAACATAGAGTTTCGCTACTGTACAGGGTGAGGCAATAACTATTATCACCTCAGATATCTTCGAAACTATAAGATTCACAGAAATATTTGCTGATACAAAATTGCACAGTACGAAGGCGATCCGTTAGCGATAAGAATTTTTTTGCAGCTGGAGGTACTTTGGACATTTCAAGGTCACCTCCATTTTTTTAAATGGATCAGTATGTTTTTGCTTCCGTATTACGATATACGATCTTCGAAAACGAGTTCAACGACCTATAACACAAGGTCATTGAATGTCATAAAAAGTAGAGAAGGGCGATAATACAGCCGCGCATGCGCACTCCATTCTGGACTTGACAAAATCGCGAGAGCTTCGCTGCTCTGTATGTAGCATGTATAAGTAGGACGAGCGTAGATGAGAACAGCCAAGGAGTGGGGAGAGACTCTCCGAGAATCATGGATGCAAATCGGATTAGTGTCTTAATCTCGAGAATACTCGAGCTTAAAAACTCTGCCAGAACTGTTGGGAATATTTAAAACGATTAACGTAAGCATAGAAGATCGAATTACTTTCGTCAGTAAATTTTCTGTTTTTCATTCGTTTCCATTGGGAGAATGTTAACGATTTTTTGTTAAGGTCGAAGGTTGTTGTTATGCAAACACGTATTTATGTTAGTTCTTCGTTATCGATTATTCATTGGTTCTTAGAATTGGAAATGTTTGATATTTTCTTGTTAAACTTGGATGCGTAGATTCGATCGTTTCAGATTTTAATGGGTACAGATTTTAGCAGTCGATTTTGCGTCTCTTGTGAAATTAATATCAATTTAGAGACTCTTAATGTAGAATATTTTTAGTTGAGACGATCTCAGAGATTTAATATTTCAAATAAAATAGAAAAATTGAAAAGTTTCGGAACTCTTGACTTGAGTTATCAATATTTAAGATTTTAACCAAACTCTAAACAAATAGATAATAATTATACAAACTTAAAGACTCTTAATGTAGAATCTTTTTAATTGAGAGAATCTCAGAGATTTAATATTTGAAATAAAATAGAAAAATTGAAGACATTAGGAATTTTTGACTCGAGTTATCAATATTTAAGATTTTAACTCAAATCTAAGCAAATAGCTAATAATTATACAAATGTAGAAATTGAAAATGCAGAATATTTTTAATTGAAACAATCTCAAAGATTAGTTTTGAAACTTGACTTGAGTTATATAAATATTTAAGATTTTAAAATATTTAAGATTTTAACTGAAATCTAAACAAATAGATAATAATTATACAAACGTAAAGACTCTTAATGTAGAATATTTTTAGTTGATACGATCTCAGAGATTTAATTTTGAAATAAAATAAAAACATAGAGACTGAAAATGCAGAATATTTTTAGTTTTGACAATCTCAGAGATTTAATTTTGAAATAAAATAAAATAAGTTGAAAACGTTAGAAACTGAACTCGAGTGATCAATATTTAAGAAATTAACGTTGATAATAATTACCATTTGACTTACTATAACTTACTATAAAAAAATTTAATATGGCATTTTCTAGCCATTCGTCAAAAGCCAGTGTTGTATCTTTTTTTTTCTGCATCCACGAGTCTCAAAAGAAGCGATTTAAACTCGATATTCGCACATCTTTAAAGTTTCAACTTTTCAATATTTTTGTCTAAACTCTTAATCGAGCAACAATGAAATACATAATGGAAAGCGTGGACGAATGAAGCTGATAAAAACGCCAAGACTTTGACAAAATTTACTAAAAGTAAAAACAAAGTGTTAGATTAGGTTAGGTTAAGTTATTTTAGTGTTGATATCAAATTATTTTGGTATTAATAACAATTTCGAAGAAGAAATGTAACGTAACATAACCTGCAACGTTCTTTTACAAAAAACAGAAGAAGAATGTTAGATTAGGTTATGATGTTATTTTAGTATTAATAACAATTGCGAAAAGCAAATATAACATAACATAACCTGCAAAATTTTTACTGAAAACTAAAAAAGAAAGTGCTAGATTAGGTTAGGTTAAGTTATTTAGTGTACTAAACTAAAATACCGATATCAAATTATTTTAGTATTAATAACAATTTCGAAGAAGAAATGCAACGTTTTTGCTAAAAGCAAAAAGAAAGAGTTACATTTTCTCAAAAATACTTCCTAATAACTTATATTTAGAATAAACAAATAAATTAACAAATATTATCCTAGTACCTTAAATTTGCAAAAATAATTTTTCTTGAAAGAAACTTATTAATAGCTTATATTTTGGAATAAATAAATATTATCCTAATAACTTATTTGCAAAAATAATTTTTCTAAAAGAAATTTCTCAATAACTTAAATTTGTAAAAATACTCATTCTTAAAGGAAACAGTTATTGTCATGAAACAAAAATACCATTTAACTCTTCGCCAACGATTGCCATTTAGAAACCAAACAACCAGAATCCGCTGACGCTGGCCAAACAAAATACAGGCAACCATCGATATTGGCACGATTCGTTATTTCGCACATCTTTAAAGTTTCAACTTTTTCAATATTTTTGTCCAAACACTTGTTCGAGCAACAATGAAATACATAATGGAAGTGTGAACGAAAGAAGCTGATAAAAACGTCAAGACTTTGACAATTAAATAAATGAACGAAGCGTTCATAAATCTTGACAAATTTTTGGCTATCACGGAATGAATTTCGAATTTTGTAAAACTCTGATCTGTGAATTTCAAATTCTCTAAAATTCTGCTCTGTAAATTTCAAATTCTTTAAAATTCTGCTTTGTGAATTTTCAATTTTGTACAATTCTGCTCTGTGAATTTCAAGTTTTGTACAATTTTCCTCTATGAATTTAAAATATTGGAAAATTTTCTAAAAGAAAGAAAAGGGTGATATTCGACTAACTCTTGACAAGTTTGCAAGGAAAATACCGGAAAGCAGTTACACTCGGCTCGTTAACTTCATTATGAATACATATTCATAAGTAAATACTTTGAAACACATTTTTTTACATCCCTCTGCTTTCGAACGTTCAACGTTCGTAGATATTTTCACGAAGCAATTATGTACGAAAGTGGCGCGTTGCATCCTCGCGTTTACTTGTTCTTTTGAAGTAGGCGCCGTAACTGAATCCGACTGCATATTTTCAACAGCTGAGTGCTCTCTGTTGCATTCGTGCAGCCTTCTTAATAGCCAGTTTGTCCCAGTTTTTCGACAGTTTACGATTGTAGGATGTGAACAGAGTGTATGAGAGATGAGAGAGAGAAATGAGAGAGAGAAATGAGAGAGAGAAATGAGAGAGTGAAATGAGAGAGAGAGAGAGAGAGAAAGAAAAATGAGAGAGAGAGAGAGTGAGAGAAAGAAAAATGAGAGAGAGAGAGTGAGTGAGAGAAAGAAAAATGAGAGAGAGAGAGAAATGAGAGAGAAAGAGAGAGAGAATGAGAGAGTATTTGAGAAAAAAAGAGAGAAAATGAGAGTATTTGAGCGAAAAAGAGAGAAAATGAGTCTTTGAAAGAGAAAAAGAGAGAAATTGAAAGTATTTGAGAGAAAAAGAGAGAAATTGAGAGTGTTTGAGAGAGAAAAAGAAAGAAAGAGAGCTTGAGCAAGATGCGGTACGATCGAAATCGAGTAAATTAATTAATTCGATCGCGTGATTGATCATAATCCTTTCCTCCCCTAGACAAAGCAGATTCTGTGTCTGTTCCAATTTTCCAACCTCAATCATGAACGTAATAAACTAGAAAAGATGCTTGTGAAAAAAAATTAGTTTACAAAAGGTTAGCCACTCCTGAACTAGCTATTCGTTCAAGTTAGCTTAGGTTATGCATAATATATTGGACTTGGAATGTGGAACGAATTTATTATCAAATTTATCGAGAAAACATGATATATTTTATACTTATGTAATTTGTAATATCATAATTCCGTTGAGACAACTTCATATAACTTTAACTTTATTGTAAATTATATTTGAGGACTTTGTTTATCGCTCTATGCTGCTCGCTTGAATTGTACACTTTTGTGTACATATATTCTACTTGTTAATTACCTTTAGATCGATGATTTACATACGCATTTCTATTTCTTGTTACAGAAATCGCTAAAGTCCGGGCGAGTCTCTTCCAAATCAGTGGTGTCAAAAAGAGAAAGTCTATGTACCTGTTAATGAACATCCAGATGTGAGTTTTCTTTACTTTTCTTATCATGTTATTTTGTAAGCGGACTTAATATCCAACGATTAGTTTGGTTTCTACTTAAAGTCGAGTTATAAAGCAACAATATTTGACTTTATAATTTGTGATTCATTAATGACACGTTAAAATAAGTTTTAGAAACTGTCTAATAACACTTGATGACTTGTTTAAAGTTTCATTAGAAGCTTGCAGTTTTCTTATTCATTAAAGAATAAAGTATATTCTGTTGCGTAACTACATTTAAATACATTTTATATGTATTATGCATGTACTGGTTCATAGTAATGCATAATAATGGGAAAGTAAAGTTGTCTGGTACATATGTTAACAAAATATTTAGTATAAAACATTTTACAAAAGATTGGGTACATCGAGACAAATTATAAATAAAAACTATTTGACAAACTGTTGTGATGACTGCTTTGTTTCTCAAAACTATTATTTATGGGATTTCTATTTCTAAATGCATTAAAATGTAATATTTACATTCAATACAGCAAAGAAGCAGTCATTAATAATTAATATAACAAATTTTCTTTGGGATAGTCTATTTTAAAATATTTACTTAAATTAATCATAGCTTTTTGTAAGGGAGAGAAAGTTACTTATTATGGAAATGGATATTAAAAGTATAAAATGCACAATAGAATGATACAAAGAAATTCATTTTTACTTTTTTGTGCCTGAAATGATTAACTCTTTCTTGTACCGTTTAATGTAAATCAACATTCTTGTCATGCTTTATGCATCTCGTTCTATACATCATTTCATGTTGCATTTATGATACTGTTTTTCCATTTATTTAAGTATCAATGCCTGTATATTATATTTCATCTACAATATGAAACAAAGAAGAATAACATTTTTGTTTGATAAAAAGTTAACAATTGTACTCGTCAATTGCACTGAGACAAAGTTTTGGATTAACGTGTATACACTTAGCTGGTTATAATTATTTTTATAAATCCGCAATTTGTAGTGTATGTGGGGGGGGGGGGGATATATTTTTGAAACAACAACTAATTTTTTATTTTAACACATTAACGACTGGTTATTTAATCCCCATCCTTTCACGTAGGACTGGACATTTAATAGACTTTTAACTCAAGTAAAATAAAATGCAGATAACGATGTAACAATCCTATATGATAGAAAACACATTTTCAAACACATATTAACAAATAGAGGCATATACCAATAATGCTAAGTAAAGAAAAGTACGATAAAGTACGCATGTGTAGAAGAACGGAAATCTCCGTGATCGATTGTCAACGTGTTAACATCCTTGTTTGATACTCTAGAATTCTTGCCACCGTATTCATTCAGGTTAGATCAGGGGTTCTTAAGCTTTTGCTTGTGCGAGCGCATGTGCCAGTGGGGAAGTATTGAAATAATGAAATCAGCGTCTTTGTTGTATTAGTAGTATCGTGTTAGTTGTCATCACGTGCTGTAATAATTCGATTGCGTCCGCCATTTTTTTGCAATCTTGAATGCACTCGCCATTTTTTTTCAATCTCGAATACGTTTGCCATTTTTTGTTTGCAATCTCAAATACGTCCGCGTCATTCAAAAGATTGAGAACCCCTGTACTGGTTGTTAGTCTGACCACGAGCTAATATATGACTATTCTTTGCAAGAACAAACGCTGTTAATTAATATAATATGATTGCACATTATGAGAACCACTGATATACAGGAATATAGTTTCGAACTCACAGAAATTCAACCATCGCGTGACGTTTGTTGTTGTCGATTAAGCATTTTAATTTTGTCTTGCTTTATATTTTTGATCATGTTATCGATTATCTGTGTAACGGACAGTTGAATGACCAATGGGGTCGCCTCATTGACGAAATAGCAGATACTATACTTTACAAGCTAGTTCAAGGTTATTCAGTACCATTCAAAATTTAATTTTGCATTGATTTATTCTTGGTATTCCTAATTCGTCAATCCATATTTTCATAAGCAACAATAAGTTAGGTTAGGTTAGATTAAGTTAGGTTAGATTAACTGTTACAAGAATATCAAATACATACACTTCTAAAGCGATTGCAACACGTTCGTAACTGATTCTCTGTTATAATAAAGTAAATTCGACAGTGCATATTTTCACGAATAACGATAGACTAGGTTAGGTTAGGTTAGGTTAGCTTAATTATTAGGTAGTCTAAGGTTATTTAACACTACTCAAAATTTAATCTTGCGTTGATTTATTCTTAATATTCTTAATTCAATAGTCCATATTTTCACGAGTAACAATAGGTTAGGTTAGATTAAGTTAGGTTAGGTTAATTGTTAAGTAGTCTAAGGTTACTTAATACTCCTCAAAATTTAATCTTACATTGATTTATTCTTGGCATTCCTAATTCAACAGTCCATATTTTCACGAGTAACAATAGTTTAGGTTAAGTTAAGTTAGGTTAGGTTAGGTTAGGTTAGGTTAGGTTAGGTTAGGTTAGGTTAGGTTAGGTGGCCTTATTAAAGCGAAGGCCGAAAAGTTAGAGAAGGAGAACGCCCTTCTGAAGGAGAAGCTGACCGCCCTGGAAAACAGGGAAAGCAGCCAATTACCGTCGGCGATTTAACGCATGGAAATCGCCAAGCGCAGCGAGGGGAAATCGCGACGACAGTCGCTCGCACCGACGACGGAGGAAACTAGCATCCCCGATGGCGGTCTCGTTCTGCTCATGGAGCAGATCGGGGCAGTCATAAATGAACGACTCTCGAGCTTTTGGGAGAAGGCGGAGAAACGCTTCGCTCCCAAGGAGGAGCGTCCGCGATCGGCGGCAAGAAACTCGGCGCGACGCGAGGAACCTGCGAAAGCGGAAACAAACGCCGAACCGATGAAGAAGGAAAAGTCCGGTGGAGAGAGAGAGGCGTTGCCCCCTCCACCGGTGAAGAAAGCTGCGAAAGCGGAAGAAAAAAAGAAGGCTCCCATTCAGAAGAGGATGGAAGAAATACAAAAAGAGCAGGTGCGTAAGGAGAATGATAACAAATCTCCTCCAGCAACCGCAACTGATGTGCCGAGTGCGAATAAGACGGAAACGCCGTGGACGAAAGTCCTCGGTAGAAAAACAAAGAAAGAGACAGTGACCGCGGCAAGCAAACCCGCGAACGCAGGCAAAAAGGCACCGTCGCAGGTAGTTACTGCGAAGCCGGTGCCAAAGGAGAAGCCGAAACTGGCGAAAAACCCGAGCACGGCCGCTATCGTCATTACGATAGGCAGGGATAGCCGTATGATTTACGCCGAGCTGATGCCGACAGCTCGGCAGCATATAAAGTTGTCAGAACTGAGTATAGAAGAAGTAAGGCCCAGAAAGGCGCTAACCGGCGCACTTATTTTGGAAATAGGCGACGACGGTCAGGAGGAAAAAGCGGATAAGCTCGCGCTAAGACTGAGCCAATTATTCGCGACGACGTGTGGCGTGAAGGTCACGCGCCCATGCAAGCGGGCGGCCTTGAGAGTTTTCCGAATGGAAGACTCTCTAACGGTCGACGAAATCGTCGAGGCAGTCGCCGCGCAAGGCGGCTGCACTACCAATGACGTAAAAGTCCGATCGCGGCCGCGAGAAAAGTAACGGAGAGCGGCAAGATTAAAGTCGGCTGGACGTCCGTCCGAGTCGAGCATATAGAGGAAAGGCAGTTAATCTGCTTCAAATGCTGGGCGATCGGCCACGTGATCGCAAAATGCACAGCGAACGTGGACCGCACCGAAGCCTGCTACAGGTGCGGCGAAAAGGGACATCGTGCGACAAATTGCAAAGAGAAGTCGCCGACGTGCCCGGTTTGCAAATCGGCAGGCCGTCCGCACGGACATAGAGCAGGTAGTAAGGCCTGCTCTGCTTCGCCACCGCCGAAGAAAGACAGAGAGACCGCCGCTAAATCCGCAGCGGCAGCCAAATCTATACCTGCAGTGGAGAAACCGCGCGAATCTCCGAAGGCGTCCACCAGGCACGAGGAGACAATGGAAATCGCGTAATACTCAACGCGAAATCACAAATATTGCAAGCTAATTTGAATCACGCCGCGAGAGCACAAGATTTGATGCTCGAAAGCTTACACAGCGGTGTGGTCGAATTAGTCGTTGCAGCGGAGCCGTATTCTATCCACGACAAGCCGTCGTGGATGGCAAACAAAGAGAAGACAGTGGCAATTATTCAGGCGACGCCGACACGATCCGTCCGATCACGCTCATCGCGCAAGGGCGTGGTTACGTAGCCGTATCGTGGTCGGACTGCGTCGTCATCGGAATATACGCTCCGCCGAGCTGGTCAGTGGAAGATTACGACCGGCTGTTGGATGAAGTGGCGGGGGTAGTGCGAAGCCACGCCCCCCGTCCAACATTCGTTCTGGGAGATTTTAATGCTCACGCAACTATGTGGCACTCCTCCAGAACGAACCAGCGCGGACACACGACGATGGACTGAGCAGCATCCGCGAATCTCAGGCTGCTGAATCAAGGATCTGCCAGTACGTGCGTACGTCAGCAGGGCGAGAGCACGGTCAACCTCTCGTTCGCGAACGACGCAGCATCCCGAAGAGTCACCGGCTGGAAAGTTGACACGACCGAAACATTATTTACATCGACGTGCCAACCATGCAAAGAAGAAAAACAACGACTGAAAAACAAAATAAATGGTCGTTGCGAAAGTTGGACGAGGATATGTTTATGGCGGCTACCCTCGTCGTTACCTGGGCGAGCGAGCCGACCGAAACGGCCATAGTCAAGCGAGAAGCCGAATGGTTTACGAGGACGTTGACCTCGGTATGCAATGCAAGCATGCCGAAAATAAAGTCAAATCCTCCGCGTAAACCTGTGTACTGGTGGAGCAATGAGATCGCTCATCTCCGTGTGGAGAGCGCGACCGCGCGGAGACAGTACACGAGATACCGGAAACGTAGAGATCCCGATCCGGAAAGGAAGGCGCAACTCTATGAAGTTTACAAGGAGAAGAAAATAGAGCTGCAAGCCGCCATAAAAACGTCAAAGGCACGAGCATGGGACGGGCTGCTGAAAACGCTGCGCGAGGACACGTGGGGGCGGCCGTATAAGATAGTAATGAATAAATTACGACCGTGGGCGCCCCCGTTAACGGAGACGATGGAGACGCCATTCTTGAGGCGAGTCGTCGACGCGCTCTTCCCACCAGGAGAATCTGCTTCGGCGAGCAACTCGCAAATTTCAGCACACATCGACCCGATCATCTGGTCTCAGGACAACGACGTCAGTGAGGAGGAAATGGCTCGCGCCATAAAGCGCATGACAAAGAAGAACACCGCGCCCGGACCGGATGGAATTCCCGGCCATGCCTGGTCAATGGCACTCAGTGTCCTCAATTCAAGATTGCGGAAGTTATTTACAGCATGCTTGAAAACGGGCACGTTGCCAGCAAAATGGAAAACCGGCAGATCAGTGTTGCTCCGAAAGCCGGGAAAACTGGAGGATTCACCGGCCGCGTACAGGCCGATAGTTTTGCTCGACGAGATCGGAAAATTATTTGAAAGAATAATGCACAACCGCCTAGTCGAGCGCCTGTCGCGAACCAGGCCGAACTTAGCCGAGAACCAGTTCGGTTTCCGAGAAGGACGATCGACGGGATTCGACAAGTGAAAAGTTTGGCCGAAAACGCGATCGCCGCCGGGGGAGTCGTAATCGCGATATCGCTAGATATTAAGAATGCGTTCAACTCCCTCGAATGGAGCACGATACGTAGAGCGCTCGAAAAGCACGGGTTTCCGCGATACCTGCGAAGGGTCGTGGAAAATTACCTGAGCGACCGCGCTATACTCTTCGATAGCCAGCACGGAATCGAGAAGAAGAAGATTGATCGCGGCGTTCCCCAGGGATCGGTCCTCGGACCGCTTCTCTGGAATCTCGGGTACGACGCGGTCCTGAAGCTGCCAATGCCGTCCGGCGTGCATCTCACGTGCTACGCGGATGACACGATGGTGTTGGCAGTCGACACGTGCAGGCAACGCGCAATCTGCCGGGCCGAAATGGCAGTTGCGGTCGTGGCTAATACGATCAAGAAGCTGGGGCTCCAGATGGCACCGAAGAAATCTGAAATCCTGTGCTTCAGGGCACGAAGAAGAGACCCGCGAGGAGGAAACGAAGTGGTCAACATCGGACCAGCCAAAGTTACAGTGGGGGGGCGAGATGAAGTATCTCGGACTGGTCCTCGACGATAAATGGAACTTTGGTCTCCACTTCACTCGTCAGGCCGTTCGACCGGACGACGGGGTGATAAGAAGCATAGCGCTTTACGGAGCGCCGGTATGGAGCGACGCGCTTAACAAAGCAGGCAGAAAGCTGCAGCTGCTGCGAAGCGCGTGGCGAAGAATAGCCATTACGACGCGGCAACAATGCTGGCGGGTCTCGTACCCCTGGAATACCTGGCGCAGGAAGACACGATAGTGTACGAAACCCTTCGTACAATGCGCCAGGTAGAAGTAGAAGGTGCACCTGCTCCGACAAGGGATGAGATTAGAAGAGAAGCGAGACGCTACAGTTTCTCTAAATGGAAGGAGAAACTCGCACCTGCGACCAACCACAGGATCGTCGGAGCGATTCTACCCATCTTGGAAAACTGGGTAGAAAACAGGAGAGGGCAGCTCACCTTCAGAGTGACGCAGGTGCTGACTGGACACGGTTGCTTTGGTCAGTACCTGTGCAAGATCGGAAAAGAAGCCACGGCCAAATGTCACCATTGCGGAGACGCAGACGACTCTGCGCAGCACACGCTGGAACTCTGTCCGGCGTGGAAAACGCTGCGCCACGCTCTCGTAGCAGAGATCGGATCGGATCTCTCGCCGACCAGCATCCTGCCAAAGATGCAGGAAGGAGAGAGATATTGGCGAGCCGTTACCTTGTTTTGCGACAAAGTGATGGTTGCGAAGGAAGCCGCCGAGCGCGAAAGGGAGCGCACGCTCTCTGCTCGACGAGTCTTACGTGGTCGGCGTCGTAGACGTTTGCCACGTTCCACTCCAAGGTAGGGGACTCTCGTCCGTCAGGGCGCGAGAGTCGCTCCAAAGTACTCACCGGGGAGCGGAGCTTCGCCGCCGCCGTCCATCTCACACGCCGCGAGCGGGAGAAGAGGAAGACGACGTCGAACAAAAGAAGGCAGGCGCAAGAAATTCGAAAAAGAGGTACTCGTGCGAATGCATGCCTTCGCACACAAGCCTAATAGAAAGGACTGCGCAAAGAAAAAGTAAATGAGAAAAAGAGAAAGAGCCGCCGAGCGCCGGCTAGACAGGATTTGGGTCAAGTCTATCCGGCACGCGCTCGACCGAGAAGAGGGCAGCGACCGCGGTGGTAGCGGTCGTTGCCTGTCTAAAGAATGAACTCGCACGCGAGCTATGTACAGAGAGTTCAACGAACTCAGACACGGGGCGGGATGCTGGACGCGTTCGAAAGAGTTCCCGGCTACCCGCTACAAGTTTAGGAAGACCATCGCAGGGTTTTAGTCGGTAAGAGTCCGACATAACCGCGGATTTCCCAAAAAATCCATGGTATCCATGAGGATTTCCCTGCGACAAAAAAAAAAAAAAAAGAAAAAAAAGGTTAGGTTGACTGTTACAAGAATATCGAATACATACTTGCGAGACGATTGCAACACGCAATTGATTCTCTGTTCTAATAAAATAAATTCGGCAGTCCGTAATTTTATGAACGACGATAGGTTAGGTTAGGTTGACTATTACGAGAATATCGAATACATACTTGCGAGGCGATTGCAACACGCTCGCAACTGATTCTCTCTTACAATAAAGTAAATGATCTACACGTTTATTTAACAACAAGTACAATGTACAATTAGAGCAGGTTTTTGTTCGCAGCGTTCCTTTAAACGAGCTACAGCTAAAAGTGGGAAGTAATTGTGTGCAATGCTTCGAACGGAGGCACAGTCCCTAGAAAGATTATAATTCTAAGCAGACTGTGGATACTTATGCAAATACGTAGTTTTTTGCGCTGTATCTGTCTCGCATAGTTTGCATAAAAGAGCTTGCATAACTGAAAAGCGGCGTATTACCCTCTGCGTTTTTCATGAGATGCTATAACTAGCCTATGATTAATTTATGATAAAAAATACCTGTTCCGTGTAATTTGAATTGGCAGTAATATCTTAATAAATGTAACTGGTACGAATATGTTGCGATGTAAATTCCATAGTTTCTTAAGCGCTCATACTTGGATTTCCAAACAAGTTACGATTAAACAATAATAAACAGTAAATTTTCTAATCGAAGAAGATATCGTTAATTGCTAGATGCGCAATAATTCACAATAGAGTCAAGGATCAAATAGAAATCAATTTTTAAGTTTCTGTAGATAATATAAAGCGAGATAATTGTCTCAAGCAACGTACATTTCAAACGGAATGTATTTTGTATTAAATAAATTTATTTGTGTTTCAATTATTTGTAACTACTGTGCTTAACGAAAATATAAAGTTTAAACGTAACGTTTAAACACATAAGAGAATTATTTCATTATATTCCTTATTACTATTACTCTTGTATACCTGAATTTGCTTACAAAAAGTTATAGTAGGCTGTGAGAAATATTTATCTCTAATATATCTAACATGTTTTCGTTACACGGAATATGTAAAAGAATAGAAGTAGTTTTATTATTGTTTTTACGCAATTGGTGTTAATTCTTTATTCCATAAGTAATTACTTTTTTCTCTCGGCTGGATCTAACGCTACAATGTTGTTTGTATATCTACACGTAGGCAGAGTTCTTAGATGTGTCCCCAAATTTATGTAGAAAAAAGTTACGAAGAACTAATTCTATGTAGATTGGTTTTTAGAAGTTTATACAATTTGTTTTATAGTTTTTAGAAATTTGTTGTATTTCAAAAGCTAAAAAATAGTTTGAGAAAGGAACTGATATGTTATAAAAGTAAATAAGAGATGATCCTAGCAAAGAATATTAAAATATTATTTTTCTACTGAAACCTAAATTCTTTTGCATTTGTAAGAAATTTGTAAAGAGGAGATCCAAGCGGTTTTCATTTCCATTTTGGTTGGTCGCAACCAGATAGAAAACAAAATATTAGTTTCCTTAAATTCTTTTATTCTTTTAATTAAATTCTTCAATTATTTCTCTTAAATTCCTTTGTGCTCGTAAGAAATTTGTAAAGAGATCCAAGCGGTGTGTTTCTATAATTTTCAATTGGTTGATCGTAACAAAAGGAAACATAAGAAGTTGTTTAATAAAACAGGAACAGTATTTACTAGAGTCGCGAAAGGAATTCTTAAAAAGGAAAACATAAGCTTGATTTATATGAAAAATTTTAAAAAGAGAAAGATGCGTCTAATTCTATTGATACAAATAATGAAAAAGTTTGCTAATGATATAAAAAAAAGGCAAAAGAAAGATTATACTTCTGAAGAAAAGATCTTACAAGTATTGTTGCGCATATTAATTAAAGCACAGTAAATGCAGTGACGTAAGGAAAAGCTTTTCAGACAAATCATTTTTTACGTATTCATATAAATTCTTTTTATTAGGTAAACGATATTGCGTTACAGAAAAAAATTTTGCAAAAATGAAAAATTTAAAAAAAGAAAAAAATGCTTTTAAATCTATCGATACAAATAATGAAAAAGCTTGCTAAAAATATGAAAAAATGGCAAACGAAGGATTGTATTATTTTGAAGAAAAGCTTTTATAAGTATTGTCGCGCAGTGACATAAGAAAAAGTTTTTCAAACGCATCATATTTTGCGCATTCATATAAATTCTTTTTATTCGGATAAATATTATATGGTGTTGCAGAAGAAAATGTTGCAAAAAACGATTGTTACATCTTGCATTGCAAATCAGGATGAATAAACTGAGAGTAAAGTAATTGCTATTTCGCAAATACGCAGCCGTAACCAACGTGTGCAATTATTTGTATACATTCTACAAAGTTGTTAGCATACTGTTTGCATATTTCTTGCATACTTGCATCTCTTTTAGCTGCATAAAAACCTGCAAATCCTAATCCACGTACATTTGTCGCAATTCTGTTGCGTAAAATTCGATTTTACGATTTCGATTTTATAAAATTTAAAGATTCAAGATTCAAAATTTAAGTACAAAAATTCATTCTAATATTGTAATAATTTTTTTTAAATCGTGAAATAAAATAAAATTGATAAGTGAACATTTATTTAATATTAATAAAATTTATATAAATTTATTTAATATTGATAAAATTGAATTTATTAAAAAATAAACTTGATAAAGGAAAATTGATATTATGAATAAAATTTGAGTACAAAAATTCATTCTAATATCGCGATAATTTTTTTTAAATCGTGAAATAAAATAAAATTGATAAATGAAAAGACCCTAAGCGATAAAAAATTCAGGACCTTGCACCAAAAAAATGCAACTTAGAGGCCATAAATTTGACATTTTGTTTTTAGTTATTGTGAAGCTTCAAATTCAGGGGTGGATCAATGCAAATTGGGGCCCTGAGCGATAAAAAATTCGGGGCCTTACAACAAAAAAGTACAACTTAGAGAACATAAATTTAACATTTCGTTTTTAAATTTTGAGACTTCAGATTCAAGGGCGGATCGAGACAAGTGGTGGACCCTAAGTAATAAAAAATTTGGGGCCTTACAACAAAAAAGTGCAATTCAGAGGGCATAAATTCGACATTTTGTTTTTAGATTTGTTCGAATAGTTTATGGAGGGTTTTTTGAACCTTTCGGGTCATTTTCTAATCTAGGGCCCTACGCAGTTGCTTAGTTCAGTTACTGCTTAATCCGTCCCTGATAATTTATTAGAGAGAATTACAATTTTACAATATATAAATAAATTTAACATTTTGTATTTAGATTTCTTCGATTACTTTTCGATGATTCCCAAAATTTTTAAGTTAAGATATTTTAAGACTTCGGGATCCTTTGCTATCCAGGGCTTAATCCACCCCTGATAATTTGTTAGAGAGAATTACGATCTTACAGTATATAAATAGGTTAGGTTAAAATATCTCAACTTAACAAAATATTAAGATTAAGATATTTTAAGACTTTGGGGCCCTTTGCTATCCAGGGCCCTACACGATCGCTTACTCCAGCTTGATAACTTATTAGTGAGAATTACAAACTCAAATATCCCGGCGTAGCCATTGTTCTTTAATAATACATGTATATGTCTACAAATCAGAATATTCTCAACGAATCAACGTTACCTAAAAATTATTTTAACGTGTCGTATCTAATATGTTCGTACTGAACATGAAATGTTCAGTCATGCTGAACGTATAATATATATATATATATAAGTGAATATTGTTTCATATTAAAAACCTAACAGGTTATGGGCCCAGGTCACAAACTGTAATTACTGTGCTGATAAGTTTTGATTGTGCAAAAAAAAAAAAAAAAAAAGAATGGCTAGTGCAAACGCGTTCGGAAATATTGAAAAATTAATCGAGAACAACTACGAATTGTGGAAAGTGCAGATGAAAAGTGTTTTAGTATACAATGACCTGTGGCAATATGTTGAATGCAACGAAGCCATAACGGTAGAAAATACAGTGGAATGGGCGAGAAAGGACTCGAAAGCTTTAGCTCTTATAAATCTAAGTGTTACGCATGGTCAATTGAACCACGTAAAAAAGGCGAAGACATCAAAAGAAATTTTTGAATCACGTTAAGAATGGAAAAGAAGAAGAACGTTTCGATGACGCAGCAAGGCTGAGCAACTTGAAGAAGCGGGAATAAAGCTTCCAGACGAACTTTTATCAATTATGTTGCTTTCGTCTTTACCAGCCGAGTATGAAAATTCCAGCGTAGTGATAGAATCGCGTGACGACGTGCCATCGTTAAAGAATCTTCAAATTAAATTGAAAGAGGAAGAAGCAGGACAAAGTGATCGTGATGAAAAATCAACCGATAATGGAAACAAAAGTGACGCGTTATTAACAAAAGGATACGTTAACAACGAAAAACACAATAAAGTGAATTCAAGACATGTGGGGATATAAGGCGAGGTTCGCGTAAATTTTTCTGATCAAGTGCTTTAGACTGGAATCAAACGGTGTAACCGATGCGATGATTGCGATCGCCTGCAATATAGAACCACTGAGATCGGACGTATGGTTTATAGACAGTGGTGCTTCGAAACACATGTGTAACAATGAATGCAAATTCGAGACATTAAACGAAGAACAAACGAAAGTGTATACAGCCGCTAAACATTTTATAGATTCAACTGGTACAGGTGATGTTAAGTTAAGTACTAAGACAAACAATCGTGCGACAAATTTAATAAAATTGAAAAATGCGTTATGCGTGCCAGGATTACGGATATCGGTTATACGGTGGTGAAGTTTGAAAAGAATTACAGCAGTAGAATATCATTCGTAGATGAGAAAAAAATTGTTTAAAATTAAAACAAACAAGTAACGAGAATGTTTAAATGAAACGATCTTCAAATGATCAGTTTTCTTCTTATTGTTCATGTTATTTTCCAAATTCTCAACTTTGTTAATGCTGATATTCTAATTTCTGATAGTTTGCAGTAATATTTTGCATAGCAAAGTAAAAAATAGTTGACGATTAAAAGAAATAAGCAACGCAATTACTTAAATGAAACAATTTTCAACTTGTCATTTTTCTTATTATCGCTCATGTTATTTTCAAAACTCCCAACTTTCTTAATGCTAATATGCTGATTTCTGAAAGTTTGCAGTAATATTTTGCATAATATTAATTACAGAAGTAGAATATTATTCGTAGATAAAAAAAAAGACAGTTGACGATTAGAAAAAACAAGCAACGCAACTACTTAAATGAAACAATCTTCAACCGATCACTCTTCTCATTATCGTTCATATTATTTTTCAAATTCTCAACTTTCTTAATGCATATTTGCCACCCTTTTCTAGCGAACAATTATCTATAAAAAAATACCATAAACTCCATTATATACAAACTAATTATTTACTTTTTCATATACCATTCTAATCGTTAATATAATATAAATTGCTATTATAATTTATATATGTACATACATTAATCTCTGATACCCATGTAAATATGTAATTAATATCTATTCCAATGTAATTGAAAGAAATGGTAAGAAATTAACAAAACACTTGAACCGTTAAGCCAAAATTTTGATCGTTTGCTAAGTAGTACATGTATTTACAAGCTGCGTGCGATCAGTGAGATAGAAATTTATTGTAAGTATACGCATAAAGTAACAGCGTCAAGACGCAAAGTTTATTTTCAGTTTCACATACTTAAAAATATCTTCACACGATTATCCGTAAATGTATTTACATTAGATGTGTGTATATTTCATTTCCTAATAAAACGGAATGTACTCAACAATTAGTAACTTCATTTAATTCACGTTTAAATAAATGCATGCGAATATTGATTTTCTTGTTTTTTGTTTATTAATTTCAGCACAGGTTATTATACACGTGCAATATATGCATAGCATGTTCGCAACGACAGTTTACATCATAATGGCAATTCTTTGAACGTATTCGTAGCAAGAGAACTTTCTTTCGTTACTCTTTTTAAATATAAGCCATGTTAATAATACGTTATGTGTGTATTATTATTGTTTTGATTATCATCATTCTATATGTTTTATTGCCATTTTTTTTTTGTTATCGGAAATTATCATTGAGAGCAATGGATTATATGGTGGTGTTAGCGTGAGGTCGCAGTGGTTTTAAGATTGAGATACGAGAGTCGTTGAAAATTTGGAATACATAGTATTAGACGATATTAACTAACTGGGAACATCTGACAGATCAACTGCATGTTTTACTAACCGTTGAGGATACTGAAAATCGTGCCACTTTGAAACTTGCCAGAGCTGTAGAAGAAGTCAAGAAGCTTCTTGTTCCCGTGGTGAGAAAGTTCCTATTATTAACTAATAAAAATACTTCTTCTGTGCATAGTTTTTACGTAGACTAGGAGAGTAAGCTTTTAATTACGCATTTAGAGGAAGCTTCATTTCTGAGACACTTGGTACTATCTGTACGAAAGTTGTCGATTATCTTGTCGAAAAGGCTCCTCGTTTTCACGTGGATTTGAACGTTAAGTTTCTTAGTCGTCTTGTTACGATGTACATGCATCGAAGAGGATGCTGAAAGGGTGTACGGTACTCAATTTCATGTGACTGCTTTTTTAATCACTCTGTTATAATATATGAATAGTTAGCCGAGTTCGTTGAGTTTCAATAACTTTGGAAAATTTCTTTGTTCTAGCGGAACCATTTGCTTTACAGCAGTCATTACAGAATAGCTCAATCCTAGCGCAACGCTTAAAATAAATTTGTGCTACTGCGCGCTACTTTTCTTTAATCAAGACTTAATTCAACTTGATACGTCCAGCATAATTCGACTGGCACATTTTTTTTATTTGAGGAATTTAGTTGCGCTTTCTTATTTCTTCTCTTTTATATCACAACAAACTGGTCAAAGAAGTTACGTTCAAATCTATGGGGAAACTGTTTTCCGACAAGTTCATCGAAACACAGTAAAATAGTTTAACTCTTTATAATTAATTAATACATAATTTTCTGTTCGCTTTTATTTTTAAATATGTGTAAATTTAGTACTTTTATGAATGACACGTACATATTTATATATACGAAGATAGAGTAAATTTAAAATCACTATTGAACTGAGTTTAAAGAACTACACGATTTACAATAAATATGTAAATATCGGAGGAGAAGCATAAAATAATATAACGTTCCAAATTATTATGATTTGTACGAGGAATATGAATACATTTCTTACTAAGTATGTTGACTGTTGGCAGGCTGACGGAGAGGATGAACTGAAAAAGAGACAATTAATGGAACTTGCTATTATCAATGGTACCTATCGAGATTCTAATACAAAGGTTGCCGCAGCAACAGGTACATACTTTAAAAGTAATTCCTTTTGTACTAAACAAAATTTCTATATGTCGTGCTTACTTTATAACAGGATAATCGCTTACTTTATGAATGGTTTTAATGAATATTTTAAACAAGGTATGTTAACATTAATTAACTCTATTTAATACTATCTAGAATTTTTTAAATAAAGTCACTTCTCGTTGAATTTCTCACTTAGAATTTAACACAGTTCGACAGAATCTTGGGGACAGTCTCTTGACTATCGTAGACATATTTTACACCTTCGAATCGCTGAAAATCTACGAGAATGGTTTCTGGAAAATTAACATAATTTTGAAGCTTATATTGATTGTTATTGCATCCTATTCTACTCGTCAAGAGGGTCACGAATCAACTGTTCGCTTGGAAAATTATGTCGAAGTTTCATTAATTCACTAATTCATTAATATTAAATATGATATAAATTAATATTATCCAATATCCATCGCTTTAGTGTCTAAAGTAATTTTATTCTGTTAATCGTTTAAAGAGTTAATAAAACTTCAACATTTAATAGTCAACTTTCCAAGAGAACAATTGAGTTGCGATCCATGGTTAACATACAATATCCATCGCTTTAGTTTCTAAAGTACAATTTTATTCTATTAATCGTTTAAAGAGTTAACGAAACTTTAACATTTAATAGTTAATTTTCCAAAAGAACAATTGAGTTGCAATTCATGGTTCTTTCGAAACTTTTTATTCTCGTGCTGAATGAAACAGCATCTAAAAGCAAAAACTTTGAACTCGAGGATCATATTCAAGGTCAATTTTATGAGAACTTTCTACAAACTTTCACCAATTCGAAGGCCTTTTCAGTTTGTACGTGTAAATAATTTTCACAAAAGATGTTTTGCATTGACAAATTTTCAAATTTTGGTTCAACTCGTATGCAAAGAACTCATAAAATGTTATCTTAGAAGAGAAGAGAACAACAATTGTTCGACAATTGCATAGTCATACGTACCAGATTTTTCTATACTTTATTTATTTGTTCACATTAATATGTGATGTATATCTGCAATATTTACTTCTTGCAATATTTACACTTGTCTACTGGTTTATACAAAATATAAACAAACGATAAGCCATAAAGTGATCTCAAAGTGGTGCATAGGCCACCACAGATGCGCAATTATAAGTAAAATGATTGCGTCACCATTTGGTATTACGATTCAGTTACAGTATTTTGTATATTTAGTCAATTCATTGAATAACATTTCTGGTATAAGGATTTGAGCTGACGATATACCATGTTTGCCTAATCCATCATAAAAAGATTCCTTTCTCTATGTACGCTTGCTCAGCATGTAACACGTAATCCAGAGATGGGTCAAGATCCTTTAACGTTACGTATCCTTAACTAATGGTGAGTACCCAGCAATACAACAATTAAGTAATTTGTTGAAAAACCAGATATTTTTGTTAATTATTACTTAATATGTCTGTAATATTTAATATACAAATTTGTATGAGTTAATCCACTCATATTGCATGCCGTTTGGGCTAAAATAATTAATATTCTTTAATAATCTACTAAGAAACCAGTTTATAAATATATTTCATTTTACTAACAATAAATATAATTCTATTAGAGATTTTCAATCTCATTTTAATGATTCATTTCACTCGTTTCACCTAATATTTTGAATATTGACGATAAGATACTTTTCATAAATACATATTTGCTTGGAAATAATTATTTAAATAGGATTTGTTCATTCTATTCAACTAAAATTATCATATGCCATTAATTTTAAGAGTAAATTAATATAGATAATTTATCTGTAAAATAGATAATTGTAATTTGTGTTACGATGCATATTAATTGTGCAATATTGCTTCGCTCCGTATCTTAACTTACTTTATTTAGAACAGCTGAGTTGAAGCAACCAAAAATGAGATTTTTCAAAATTATACAGTGTCAGTAATTCAATAATAGACTTAATTATTTTTCATTCTTATCGTAACTGTAAATTTGTAACTACCACACATTCTGGAATAAATATTTTTCACTTTTTACGATGAATCAGAATGTTCCATTTAGCTACTATTCTGAATTTTACGTTCGAATATATGAATTTTAAAAAGAGTGAAGGACTTAATCGACAGAATGTGAAAAATATTTATTCTAGCCATTTGTAGTCTGCTCCTTCTTGGACATTGGCAATAAGAGCCAGAAATATTGCTATTTTAGCAATCTTTAGCAGTAATTTCTATTGTTAACGTTTTCCAGCAATAGAAAATTTCCATTTCAAAAGAAAATTTGAGGGAAATATGCATTTCTCAAAAAACCAGTGGAATAAGTTTAATCACTAATCAATTCTGATATGCCCTCAGAGGGGATATCTGAGTGCAAAGGGCTAGAAAACGTGGAAGTTAGAAGTTAACAATTATATTAAGAATTAAAAATAATTAAGTCTATTATTGAATTTAATAAGTTATTTTGGTATTTCTTTGCCATTTCAATATTGCATCAAAATTATAATAGATGCGGCACACACAAGTGATTTGTCATTATTAATTCAATATTTTTCTAAATCTTCTGTAGCGGTCCTTCGACACTTGTCATCAGAAGGACAGCAGTAGATATATTCTTCCGCAAGCCCTCACATCTGACTTCAGTTCTTATATAACAAAATTCTGCAGAGATACAGCGGCTTCTCCCAGGCTTGGCGACACCTATGAGAACATTCAGTGCTCCTCTGGGAGCACCGTTAATACTCTCACCACGGCTATCTGTTCCAACAACCGCGGCATCCCTCCTGAATGGTTCTGGTCCTCCGTCTCTTCTCTTTGCTGGTGATCCCCATGGGTTAATTTACACGCCGTACGCCGATTACGCCAACTATGCAGCCTTGGCAGCCTCTCCTTTCCTCACCGATTACACTACTGCTGATCATTCTGGTGGGTTATTTGCTCGCTGATCTTAGTTGCAACATCGTTTTCACCATAAATATTTTTTATTGTTATTATTACTATTATTATTATTATAGCTACTTCTCTCGTTTAATCTCTTCTAGATCTTCTAGCACAATTTAGTTAGACAAATAAGAATGTGTGAGGAAAAGAAAGCGGAAGAGATATATATATATATTTCATTTGTCTCTATTATGCCTTTTTCTCTCTTATATATATATATATATATCTATATATATTTTTACTTTTTATCAAGTTCTATTCTTAAACTAGTAGTCCTTAGTGGAGAATCTTCTTTTGTTACAAATTTGTATTTTTCAAACTACTACATACAGCATTTTTAATTATTATCTTAAACAACGTGCTGTATATTCGCAATTTTTTTTTTTTATTAGAATAAAAAGATTGAAACGGATATTTAATCGGTGTTATAGAATATGGATGGATAATGAATAATTGGATCCAAGTGTAATTCTGTGCACACGCTATGTCTTACCATTCAGGTTTTTCTCCAAATTTTGGTAAATATATTGGGCGCAGTCAAGCGATGGTACAAATAAGAGTCGATTTCTTGTGTAACAATGAATCGAAGGTGTAGAATAATATCTTTTCATCTAAACCTCAGTTTTCGATAAAGTATATGTATCTATGCACTTACGTACAGCAGTTGATGCGTAGCGACATCAGTCACAGCATGTTAAAACAATTGATTGTGCATTCGCAGTACAGATTTGTAATAATTTTGGACTATCATATTTTCTTGCATCTTCTATTGGGATTTGTAAATGTAATTTTAAAGCATCGAAAAAGAATTCGTGTCTTTTATGCAATCGAAAATGTTTTTTCTCTGACTATGATGCTCCGTCATGATGTAAAAAGTTTATGAGAGATGTATCGTTACCAATACTAAAATTTATTCCATATATCATGCAATTTCAACTATTATTTAGCTCTACAATTGATATGGAAAATGTTACGATGAGTAACTTACTGAGAATAACATTATTTGCATTGATAATAGCCATTCACAGCTTCGTATGCAATAATGATTAAACTAATATCAATAATTTCTTAGCTGGTAAAATATCGCTAACAAAAACAGTTATTATAAGATCATAATATTCCGAGTAAGTGCATGCGTACACGATAGATCCTCAAAATTGAGATTCTCGAAAGCTAAGTTTCAGAAGAAACGAACATCTATTCTAATATTTTTATTTATTCTTCCATAAGAGATCATTTTCATCTATCTCCTTGTACCATCAATTCAAACGCACCCTTTATATTTCAGTTGGTGAACATCGCTAAATAACATCAAGTGGTAATCTTTATCCTTAACGATGAGATGTTCTACTATCTTTACTATCAACAGAAAATCATTCGACTTTGAGATCTGATTGAAATAACTTTGGACAACGTTCTTAAAGAAATGAGAGCAAGCGATATTGTGTATAACAGTGTTGACGAGTTATATGCGTATTCATAGCACACATAAATTGTTAGCATCGTTGCACAGAATGCGGCTTGCAGGAATTCTTTAAGAGTACTCCCTAAATACCATAATAAATATATTAAATATTATGTATGTAGTATAAGGTGTATAGTACAGGGTGTACTATATAGGACAGGGTGTTTGGCTATGGACAAGCGAAACAGATGGGTGCATTCTATGGCGTAGACGCCTGACGAAGCAGCGAAGAGCTGCAGGAGGCTGAGCCGCAGAGCAATGATGTTGCAAACGTACAACTGTGTGTATATATGTGTAGGCTCGTACTTGTCGGATTAAATAGTTCTTAAGTGCTCCAGTGTTCGTTGCTATGACACACGTACCTACAATCTATCGTACGCCTACTTATTACAATATCTCACATGTTTACTTACTTCTACTTTATATATATTATATGGTTTTCGATGAAAGATAATTATACTCAGAAATTGTACAAAATTAGCAGTAATTTTTGTTGATCGCATTAAAAGATATTCTGCTTTTCTATTCGAAGTGGACAAATTTTCAAAAAACTTTCTCGATCCCTCTAACGAGCAGTCGTATAAAGCGGCATATCAGTGTCGAGTAATTTTCATAGCTTTCCTGAGTAACTCTGGGTTATCTGAATATCTCTGTTATACTTTAACTTTTTAAATATATGTGTATTAGCGAAACTCTTTAAAATGTATATAATTGTATGTAAAGGCTTAATTTTGTCGCCCCTTTATTTCGAAGCTCTCCGGCTTGTTAGAAAATATCTTGAGGTCCCTCTGTTCGAAGATTGCTCTGCTACGGATCGCTTGATGATATCCAATCTCTTTTGGCTGTACATTCCTGTTCCGTGGATGAAACAAGTGGGAGGTTCATTGTTTATGGAAGAGAAATATGATTTCGCAATCCTAGATTCCCATCTTATTTAGGCTTCCGGAATGGCCCTTCTCGTTTCCAGCCAACAAACAGCGAAACACCCTGTATGCTGTCTATTGTTTTTATATGTTTTATACGTTTATATGCACATGTATGTGTGTGTCTGTGTGCGAGTATTGCTTCCTTCTAGCTTCTCGAAACAGCAATACATAATAAAAGGAATGTGTTCTCCACTATTCAACGGAAAGATGCGTATCCGCATATGTATGTACATATGTACGTATATATGTATATTTTTTTTATTTCAATTTGTATTATAACAGTAGCTATCTTATCGCAGTTGGAGATAATTATTTACCATTGCTGCTACTGTTATTACTCTTTACCATCACATAGACTGTCCATAATGTCCCACTATTATTCTTTTTATTATTAGTAGTAGTATTATCGGTTTATTATTATTGTTTTGATTATCATCATTCTATATGTTTTATTGCCATTTTTTTTTTTTGTTATCGGAAATTATCATTGAGAGCAATGGATTATATGGTGGTGTTAGCGTGGAGGTCGCAGTGGTTTTAAGATTGAGACACGAGAGTCGTTGAAAATTTGGAATACATAGTATTAGACGATATTATTTTTATTCTAACGTTAAGAGAGTCACATCAGTCATTTGCTAGTCTTATCAGTTTTGATAATTATTTAATAATTTGCATTTCTAAAGCAATCGTTAGTAGCAGATAATAGAGGTATTTAACGTATTGCGAGGGCAAAATCTTAGACTGGCACAAGTAGCACTACTCGATAGACAAAAGATGATTAAATTTGTAATATTATATACGGTCTGTGTCATATCATATATTTATGCAAGGAGAAGCTTTGTCAAGCTTTGTAGCGACAATTGTTTCTGAACATTTAGATAACTTTCGAAACAATTCACACGTGCTGCGTGCTGTATATTTCAAGTGACAGAGCCAGTTACTTATTTTATACGCACAGCTCATGATCGTTCCCCTCTTTTATGGTCAAAGTTTTGTACGTCGTTCAATTTCTTACTTTTAGAGTCTCTAAAGATGTTAATCGAACGTACCAGAAATTATTCGTGCAATAGCAAATTTGTAAAAATAAATTTTAATTGATTAAGGGTACAGCTTATCGTATTCGCTTTGTTCAGAGTTCATCGTAGTGCTCGATGGAAGTATCATTAATATTGTGGCGCTCGAATTTTATCACTTGTTTCGGAACGAACAAGATTTCAATGAACGCAGTATTCAAACTCTTGCGCAGTAAACGTAAGGCTCCCCATTCGCATATACATATGTATATATACATAGACTAAATGCATATATGAACTTATCGATCAAAGGGAAAGACAAATCTTCTCTTCGTGAATGAAGCATACTCTGTTATCGTATGACAAGTCATATTTATACATTCCTTACCATTTACTACACATTATAGCGTAGATCATGAATGTGTTCGATAGGTATGATACGTTTGAAAAATGAAATCTCTCGGCGTAATAGCAATGTCTAATCGAAACCTTATCTAACGATAACAATAGCTTCGCTGTTAGTTTTACATGGAAAATAAAAATTGGTTCGCTATATTTGCTCTCGCAGCAACACTTGTAATATTATCTTATCGTTATATCTCTTCCATATGATTTTCTGTTGTACGATAATTGCAAATGGGACGTCTACTATCATTTCTTTCGTACTATTTACTGCAATAGTGCTACTGCATTTAACATGCGTTGCAATAAGTAAATACTCGTAGTGTAAAATTTGTTAGTAATTGGTACCTGTTATCAAAGATTTATTCAGATCTGAACGCTTTAGCGTACATACTCAGAAATACAGTGTATATCAACGATTTTAAAAAAGAGACTTCTACTTTTGAAACATATCATGTCTTGTGACATGCTACGTATTCTATCTGTATTATTTAAAGGAATATTAAAAGAAACGAATGTGCACACGTGCAATACGTTTGTACGTTCGCTTCTGTAGTGCATTGCCATATTGATTACATACATGTATATATATATATTTAATGAAATAATCACACAGATATTATTTATTTGTTATAATTTTAATATAAATAAATAAATTTTACTGTAATTTATAGAGTAGAAGTTAAAAAACGAAATAAGCTGATTTCTCGTCGAAGCAAATATTAGATTTTTGTACTGTCTGAAATATTAAAAAATTCTACGTTATAAAGTTATTATCGTACCACATGACTGGAGGATAGTAATTGCAATTCTTCAACACAAAATGATTGCGAACTCAATAGTTACAAATTATGCAAAGTTAAATTTACTCTTCTCTCGTTATTTTTATTCGCACGAGAAATTTGCTTATTCTCAGTTGTAAAGTAGTTTAAGGCCTTCTACAAGAAAATGAACGACTTTAAAAATAGCATTTGAAACACGAAAATACCTTTTAGTTAAGAGTAAGCCATTTTTTATATTTATATATACGATATTACTCTATTTATTGAATTTTTACATTACAAATAAAATGAACATGAAATCCACGCTTATTAAATTTATGCGGAGTCTAGTGTACAGAGATTTGGTATAATTTATAAGTAAACGTACCTACATTTCTGATATATATATATATATATATATATATATATATATATATATATATATATATATATCTATTATTGCATACTTTTAATTGTTTCGCAGATATTGGACAGGGCGCAGCATTTAACAGTAACAATAAAATTTACTGGCTAATCGATTCATCCTGCGCATATAAATTATATATTTACACCTAGCTCGCACACACACACGTACAGATATATTCATTTATATTATCATGATTATATTTAATTATGATTTATAATCCTGATAATATATTTTGGTATTCGTATTTGTGAGCGCATCTTCAAATTCTTTTATTATCTACGATTACTTAAGGAACTTAAACGAAATAAGAACATATCACATTAGTCGCCAAGTTTTATGTTAAAAAGTAGCAGATTTTTCAAATATAACAGTCTACAAATTATTCTATACGTCGAAGATTAGAAACAAAAAAATTGAACGAATTGTTTAAGAAACGAGACAATCAAATTGTACTCAATTCCTTGTGATACGTTGGATATAAAATAGATTTGTCGTACAGAAGAAAATATATTAGACATTTTTTTTTAAACGTATTGCTCGGTGGTTGTTGTTTGGTATAATTAAAGATAGACAACATTCATAAATGTTTGTTTTATCCGTTTTTCAATCGTTTGAGAATGATCGATTAAAATTCAGATTGATTGTAACGAACAATAGTTGCTGTAATTTAAAAAACAGTGACAGCAGTTTCAAAAATAAACTATTCTTTTAGCTTTATCGATTACTGTTTGTACGTCTATGTTTTTGTAGATTAAAATCATTTTTAGCGAAATGAAATGAACATTCGGTGAAAAACTTTTTATTACAAAATAAGTCCTGAAGAAAAACAGAGATTTGCTTCGTTCTATGATTAGGAATTTGAGAATATTGCAAAAAAAATGAAAAAAGTTACAATAAGCGACATTTTATTATTAATCAATAGATTCTTATCTTTTTTGTTAAATATACAAGCATATATATAAGTATATATACAGTACGTAATATTACAGAAATATCCATAATTGCAATATTTTTGGTATAGAATATTAATATTAAATTATATATTACTCGTGTTGTATTTTTCTACGTAGTAGTTTAGTAGAAAAATACGAGAATAAGTAGAGAGGTGAATTCTTATAGATCATTGTGCTAAAAATGCAGGTTTAGAAAAAATATACTGTTTTATATGTTCTACAAAGGTTTATAGAAATTGCGAATGTTACGTTTGAATGTTGTTTTCAGTTATTATTATATATTGTAGAGCAAAATACAGAGAGTACGATATTGTGCTTTTAAATTTCTGAAAGGAAAAAGTAGCTCTTCTGCTGAAATAAATTATTTATAAAGTACTAATTTTATAAGTATAAATACTTATTAAATAATTATTATTATATATTGCATAGCAACACCCAGAAAGTACGATATTGAAACATTATGATTATTACAATATTGCACGCCTCATGGGTGCGCTTATAAGTTTCTGAAAAGAAAAATTAGCTTTTCCGCTGAAGCAAATTATTTGTACAGTTCTACTTTTATACATATGAATACTATATTCAATTATTATTATATATTGCATTGCAACACACAGAGACTACGATACTAAAATACTATGATTATTGCAATATTGCATGCCTCATGGATGGGCTTATGAGTTTCTGAAAAGAACAAAATAGCTTTCTCGCAAATCCTTAGCTGAAACAAATCATTCATAAAATTCTATTTTCTACACATTTCTAAAAATGTTCATACATTTGCTACATATGTTACACATTTCTTAACAATGTTTCAACATTTTTTGAAATGTATAAAAATATTTGACCCAGCATCGATATTCGTTCGATACACTCATTGGTAATACAACGCAAGCCTCGATTGGACCATTTTGAAAAATCACGTGTTCGAAATACGTTCAATTGTAACGATTCTGCTTATTGGTTAGACTTTAAACACCACGTTGAAACGCTATGGCAAACATCAACTATTTCTAATTACAAAAGTTGAATGAAAATTCAACTTTCATATTAAAATATAAAATTTAATTGAAAAACATCTGTCGAAAGTATCGAATGATGTTACGTAAGACAGCGAAAATTGAATATAAAATATTTTTTTAATTAATTTAAAAGTAAATATTTTTTAAAGTGTAATCATTACAGTTTATCAAAAAATTTGATTAAAAATTACAGATCAAGAAAACGTATGAAACACGTGTATTGATGCATTTTATTACGAAACACGTGTATTGAATTTCATTATTACGCGTATTACATTGTTTATTTTTCTTTTTCTTTCAATTAATGTTACTGTTCAATAGAACAGCATTGTACGCTGTTTATCAGGTTTTAATGCATTGTATATTCAGATTAACGATAAAAAAGAAGATATTAATGCGTCGTTCATTATTTTTGCGATACAATTTGGTATCAAACGCGTTTAGTACGAATTCAATATGAAATTTACGATCCCAACAACGAAACATTAGACAAAAATATTGAATTAATTTTTTAATTAAAAGTAGAGCAATTCTTGTTGTCTACTGCAGTGATTCTCAACCTTGTTTCGTCTCTTGTCCAGCAAAAAAAATTTCATAGCACGTTTCTGTGATAAAAACAGATTTTACAGCTAAAATGTTAAATCTTAGTGAAAATTAAATACGCAGTTTGAGAACCCCTTGTTTAAAAAGTTTATATTACACACATAACAGAATAAATTAGAAATATTTGACGAAGGATTTGATTTTTAAATGGAAATACATATATGCGTGTATATGTGTTGCAATAATTAACAATGTTTTGATTACGAACGAAAGATGTAGAAATTTTTAGTGTTGGTAATCGACGGACTAAAGAAAGACAAGCTGACTAGTCAACGAAGAAACATGTACATTTTATGACTTATAATATTTTACATTTATTTTCAGAAGTTTTGTAGAGAAAACAGAAAATTTGTAGAGAAAAGAGAAAAAAGGAGTGCAATGTTTTCTGAAGAACTTGCGATTGAATGCAAACTGATTAAAAAACGCGAGTATAGTGTATATTGGGTTGACGAGAAAGTGTTTTCGCTTTTGTTGTGCGAAATAAGGCTCATTTTTTTGTACAATGAATAAGCTAACAGTTACAAACAAAATTATAACTTGTTTGTAAACAAACGTAAATTTGGTTTTTGAGGTGGATTAAGAGTCCACGTTGGGCCCCAGATCGCATAGGGCCCCAATGTCTGAAAACATTCTTCACTTAAAAATTTTGAAAATGACAGAAAAGGTACAAAAAAATATTTCATAAAATTTTTATCTCTTAGAATTCTCTCACTTGTCTTGATACACTCCTGAGAGACCAAGAAAATTGTATCGCTTTTTTTTTTGATCCGCCCCTGAGGGGCCAAAAATTTTTTTCGTTTGAGGTCCCTATTTGTCTTGGCCCGCCCCTGAATTTGGAGTCTTTTAAAATTGAAAAGCAAAATTTTTAATTTATAGCCTTAAAGTTGCATTTTTTTGGAGGAGGCAAAATTTTTATATTTCTTAGAGCCCACCACTCTTGTCTTGTCTTGATCTGCCCCTGAATCTGAGGTTTCAAAATTGAAAAGCTAAATATTAAATTTGTAGTCTGAAAATTACATTATTTTGATGGAGAGAGCAAAATTTTTATTTCTTATGGTCCTCATTTGCCTTGATTCGCCCCTGAATCTGAAATTTTTTTAAATTTAAAAACAAAATGTCAAATTTATAGCCTCAAAGTTGCACTTTTTTGGAGAGGAGTGAAATTTTTATTGCTTAGGATCCCCACTTGTCTTGATCCGCCCCTAATCTGCAGTCTTTTAAAATTAAAAAGCAAAATATTAAATTTATAGTTTCAAAGTTGCACTTTTTTTAGACAGGAGAACAAAATTTGTATTGCTTAAGGCCCTCACTTGTCTTGATCCGCTCCGGAATTTGAAATCTTCCAAAATCTGAAAACAAAGTGTTAAATTTATGGCTTCTGTGGAGGGCGCATAAAAATTACACTTTTTTTTTTTTTTATTACTTAGGATTCCACTTGTCTTAATTCGAGCCTGCAAATGTAACTAATACCAAATTTCAACAGCAAAAAATCATAACAAACAGAATTCTTTTAAAATAATTACAATGCTATCTATGCGCGAACACCGAAATTACTTTCTTGCCAACCCAATTTGAGCATCGTGTTGTAAGAAGAATATTTAACCGTTTTAGTGGCATGAGAAATCCAATCGAAAAATGCTAAATAGAGCGCAATAAAGCTATTCTCTATTTATCATTTAAAAAATGCGGGGTTACTGTTTCTGCACAATTCTTACAGATATCCATGTGCAGCAAATTTTAAAATTCTCATCGAGTAATTGGTAATTTTAAACACTAAACAGAAGTGCAATCGTATCGCCTGGCATTCAAACGGTTAACTTTTTGCACTCGAATGTCATCTCTGAGTGAATTGATCGCTTAAAAAGTTTTCTAAAAAGTTTTGCGAAAGTTTTCTATCGAAATGAAAATATTCTATTGCTAGTAGATAGTTGCTTAGTAATAGTTTCTTCTATTGCTAACTTTTACCAGTAATAGAAAATTGCTAATGGGATTAACCCTTTGCACTCTACTCCTTCCTGGATGATGGCAATAGAAGCTCGATATATTGATAAAATAGCAATATCTTAGCAATATTTTGGCTGTAGTTTCTATTGCTAAAATAGCAATATTTTAGCGATACTTTAGCAACAGTTTCTATTGCTAACGTCTCTCAGCAAAAGAAAGTTTCCATTTCAGTAGAAAACTTGAAGAAAATTTTTTATTGTCGAGAGACGTTGGCAATAGAAGTTAGAAATATTGCTAATATAGCAATGTTTTAACAATATTTAGCAATAGTTACAATTACTAACGTGTCCCAGCAACAGAAAATTTCTATTTCAATAAAAAACTTGTAGGAAAATGGAAATTTTCTATTGCTGGGAGACTTTGGCAATAGAAGCTAGAAATATTGCTAAAATAGCAATGTTTTAGCAATATTTAGCAGTATTTCACTAGATGTTTTTCTGAAGCATCAAATAGAAAACTTTGAACGTTATGCATGAAAAGAAATCAATATTACTTGTTGAAACTGTTTCAATAATTTAAAACGCAGGAATTAGAAGTGAAAGATACCTTAGTAATTCCCAAATCGCTATTAAAGCACTAAAAGTACTAAATTTTAATATTTGTTGCTTAAAAATCGCAGTAGTTAATTACAAATACAAAACCATTCTTTACGATTAACTCTTTGCACTCTGCTTCTTCCTGGACGTTAGCAACGGAAGCTAGAATTATTGCTAAAACGGCAATGTTTTTACAATATTTAGCAACAGTTTCTATTCCTAATGTCTCCCAGCAATAGAAAACTTCCATTTCAATAAAAAACTTGAGGGAAATTGGAAATTGCTAAGAGACGTTAGGACATAAACTTGTTAAAATATTGCTATTTCAATAGCTGCCATAAAATATTGCTAAAATAGCAATACTTTAGCAACAGCAGTATTGGAGACGTTAGCAATAGAAACTATTGTCAAATGTTGCTAAAATAGCAATGAGATTTCTATTGAAATGAAAATTTTCTATTGTTGGGAGACGTTAGCAATAGAAGCAAGAAATATTGCTAAAATAATAATATTTTAGCAATATTTAACGATAGTTTCTATTGCTGGAAGACTTTGGCAATAAAAGCAAGAAATATTGCTAATACACAATATTTTACAATATTTTACAATATTTTTTCCATTTCAATAGAAAACTTGAAAGAAAATGCAAATTTTCTATTGCTGGAAGACGTTGGCAATAGAAGCTAGAAAACATTGTTATTTTAGCAATATTTAGCCATAGTTTCTATTGCCAACGTCTCCCAGCGATACAAAATTCTCATTTCAATAAAAAACTCAAGAGTCAACACATCTCTCAAAAAGCTGCGCAGTTACAATTTCAATCCCTAATCAATCCTAATACCCCCTCAGAGCAGACATCAGAGCGCAAACTCCAAAAAGAAACCATAACAAAGAGAAAACAGAAAAGAGAATCAATCGATCACAAAGTTCCTCCCCCGGAAGCGAGGACAATTTTAATCTTTTATTACTGTTTATATAGTGGCAAATTAAGTCGCCTGCAGAGGACTGGAGATTGATAAATGCATGCGAAACAACGTAGGCACTTGGGTCAGATTCGCGAGCACCCTTATCAAAGGGCTGGTCATGCTTTGTCATGAATCCGGAGAGCGCAATTGCAGTACGCGCCTCCGTGAAAAGGTTAGTTTCCTCCAGACATATCATTTTTTATCTCTTACTCTCATTTTCCCGCGATATTTCCAACATCCACGTCTGTTCATGAACGAAAACGTCCGTGTATCGCATAAACAGACGTAAGATACGTGGAAATCATATGTTCGTGCAACATGCCGCCATGTTGGCATTGTTTCATAAGGTTTGTGCTTCTTACAGGAATAAATTTCTTCTTACAGGTCGATTTACCTTTCTTGAACTTTATTCTATAAAAATTTTTTAATTGTTGGTTATTGATTTAGTCATTTAATTGAAATCAATTTATATTTTGCATAAAATTGAAATTAAATGAATATAAATATACATGATTTAATTGAAATAAATTTAGATTTTGCATAAAATTTTTAGTTATTGATTTATTCATTTAACTGAAATAAATTTCTACTTTGCATAAAATTGTTGATTATTGATTTATTCATTTAATTAAAATAAATTTATATTTTGCATAAAATTGAAATTAAATGAATATAAATTTTAATTTTCGAAGTAGTTTCGAATAAATTGGATTTGTAGTATTTTTTTATAGAATCCAGAATGGAAGGATTGAATTATTGTTGATTTTTTAAATTGTTTATGTGGAAGTTTAAAAGTTCGAGGAAGGTCGTTGAGATTTGGAAAATATTATTCTTCGTATTTTTAATGTATTTGTACCGTCTTATTTCAGTATTTTGAAGCTATTCAGTATTTTTATTAATTTTAAATGTGTGTGCGTTCATATTGTTTTTTGTTTTGTTTTGTATGTATTTATTATGATTATTTTGTATCAGAAATATATAACGCAGGTGTTAAAATGTTTGTAATATTTTAGTTTGTTATAAATTATAAATTGAAAGTTGGTAAATTTGTAATCTGTTTTAAATTAAAATGTTGCAATATTTCGTTTGTGACAAATTACAAGGTTTCAATATTTCAGTTGCTACAAATTTCAAATTTGCAATATTTCATTTACCACAAATTAGAAATTTGCAATATTTTATTTACCACAAATTAGAAATTTGCAACATTTCATTTGCAACAAGTTACGAATTTGCAATATTTTAATTTGTGACAAGTTATAAATTACAAAACCTAACCTAACCTAACCTTTATGAAATGTGCAACAAATTACAAATTTGGACTATTTTAATTTGCAATAAATTACAAATTTGTATCGAATTACAAATTTGCAACGAATTACAAATTTGCAATATTTTAATTTGTGGTAATATTACGAATTGCAAAACCTAACCTAATCTAATCTTTCCGAAATTTGCAATATTTTAATTTGCAACAATTTCCAAATTTGCACTATTTTAATTTGCACTATTTTAATTTGTAGCAAATTATGAATTTGTAATATTTTAATTTGTGGCAAATTATGAATTTGCAATATTTTAACTTGTGACAAATTACCAATTACAAAACCTAACCTAACTTATACGAAATTTGCAATATTTTAATTTGTAACAAATTGTATTACAAACCAAAGAATGAATTATCAAACAGGAAAAGTAGGATATTTATTAACAAAATATCAACATAAACTTCAAATTTCATGCTTTACACTCACACACACACACACATGTACGTGTATGCGAGGATACTCGCTGCTTGCGATTGATTTCGAATTTAACGATATACAAATATTTTCAAAAAGCGTGATTTAAACAAATTTCGAAATAACCATCACTTTGTATAATTAACATAATTCTGCGGTTTTTATGTATCGTTGAATTATTTTGATAAAACATTATAAGAGGAAAATGATTAATTGTTGTTAATAAATAGTCGTAAACCGTTGCTCCCAGCAATTAGAGAGCAAATTAATTATTATTATTTATTCAAAGGAAGTCTTTATTTCTTCTTTAGATCTTAGTTGTATCCATAAATAATAAATAATTCAATTGTTAGGACTAGAGAATTGTTTTTAAATTTCATACAATATTGCAAATTATTAAAAATGAATTAAAAATAAAGTTAGAAATAAATATTAGAATTTAGAAACGTTTCGAAATAGAAAAGAATATTGAAACACAATTTTAAGTCATTAAGTAATTTACTTTTTCTTAGATTAGAAATTAGAAATAAAATTAGAAACAGAAAAGAATATTGAAACACAATTTTAAGTTCTTCCAGAAACAATTAAAAATCTAAAATTGTCCTCAGAAAAAATAATTTACTTCTTTTTAGATTAGAAATTAGAAATAAAATCAGAAACGTTTCAAAACAAAGAAGAATATTAAAACACAATTTTAAGTTCTCCCAGAAAAATGTAAAAAAAGAAATTAGTCATTTGAAATAGTCCATAGAAATATAATTTATTTTTTCTTAAATCTTTTTCCACAAATTTCGATAAAAAATCTAAAACAAAAGGCATCATTAATTAAGACAGACGATAATTCGAATAATATTTTCAATAAAAAAAATTTCTTTCAGAAGATTTCAATTAATTAATAGCTCCGCATAAATGATCGTTTTATACATTCGCGAACTCCTGCGATTTACAATCGTCGGAGTTTTTAAGTTTTAAGACAATGTTAACTGCCCGCAATTAGGTTTGTAAAGACTAGACGTCCTCGAGACGATTTGTTCTCTTCTTTCCTTCTTGTATCATCGCGCGCAAGAAGCCGAACGATGAAAACACGGTACGGTATGGGTGCGCACCTACCCATTCTTTACATTTCACACGATTATTTCGTGACAATAATCGTGTGCTAGCTATAAATTACTGTGAGAAAGGTTGAAGTGAACGAGAAAAGAAGAAACGAAAGAAAGATGCTGATTTTCGAAAACTGTACAGTTTGCGTTGTAAAAATTATTTAATTGGACGATTCTATTTGGTTTTTAACGATCTTGAATCACATATTTCTTATAGAAAACGCGAACGATTGTTTTTGTTGTTTTTGCAAAGAATTGTAAGTAATAAAATAATTAATGAAAGTAACGATAGATAAATGATATTACTCAAACGTGAACAATTTTAAGTCAAGAATTATTGATAGAAGAAAGTGTTGGCTAAGCGTTAATATTTCCGTGTATCTACTTAACATACTTTTGTTGTATTTTTTTTTTATTTTTCTCTTGCCAACTTGCGCCTGTGGAACACTTATTCATTCCATTTCGTCTGCCCTTTTTTATGCGTCCACAGACACGTTTGAGGACGTGCACGTCGTACGCGTATTTGAATAAGTATTCGTGCAAGTTGGGTGCTATGCAAATGAGATATATGTTACCGTGAAAGACTGAAATTGGAGATTATCGATATTTTTCTGTGAACGTCGACGCGTACCAAATGTGTCACTGAGTGATCGAATATTTGGTTACGTTTGTTCGAACAATGTTGCGGTATATGTCGACAAACAGAGATAAACTCTGGTGAAGGTTGAAACGTAAGAGGGAGAGAGGACGCAGTCAGAGAGAAGAAAAGAAAATTATGCTATACTATACTAACCCTTTGCACTCGGATGTCTCCTCTGAGGGGACATTAGAATTGACATTAGAAACAGAAGAAAATTTCTCTCAAATTTTCTATTGGAACGGAAATTTTCTATTGCTGAGAGTCGCTAGCGTTAAAAACTATTGCTAAATATTGCTATTTTAGCAATGTTTCTAGCTTCTATTGCCAACGTCTCCCAGCAATAGAAAACTTCCATTTTTCCTCAAGTTTTCTATTGAAATATTGCCAACGTCCAGGAAGCAGCAGAGTGCAAAGGGCTAAATAAAGTAAAATGCAAGAGCGGATTAACCTTTTGCACTCGACGCTTTTCCAGCAGTTTTCTATTGCTGAAACAAAAGTTAGCGATAGAAACTATTACCAAGCAAATTTTCTAGCAACAGAAAGTTTCCATTTCGATAGCAAGCTTTGGGGAAATTGTGCGTTCTTCAAAAACTTGCAACGGAATAAGTTTTTAACTTTCGTAATCAGCCATCAATTTCTTCAGAATTGCGACATCCGAGTGTGCAAAGGGTTGAATTAACGCAAATGGGGCCCAAATCATTAAAAATTTCAGTCTTCAGGGGCGGATCAAGACGAGTGGGAGTCCTGAGCAGTGAAAATTTAATTCTTAGGGACGGATTAAGGCAACTAGGGAGCTCATCAGTGAAAATTGTGGGTCCTTAGGTGCGTGTCAAGGAAAAAGGGGGGCCCTGAGCAATACAAATTTCAAAATTCCCCCAGGGACGGATCAAGACAAGTGGGGACCCCAAGCATTGCAAATTTTGGGGTCCTCAGGGACGTATCAAGGAAATTGGGGCCCCCCGGTGCAAAATTTTTTTTTAAATTACCGAAATGGTTAAAATAAACCATGAAATAATCGAACAAATCTAAAAACGAAATTTTAATTTTATGGCCATTAAATTGCACTTTTTTGGGGGGGGGTGCAAAATTTTTACTACTTAGGGTCCTCACTTCTCTTGATCCACCCCTGAGGGCTTCAAAATTTTCAATGCTTAGGGCCTCCACTTGTTTTCATTCGCCCCTGGGGAAATTTTATAATTTTCATTGCTCAGGGCTCCCATTTTCCTTGATACGCCTCTGGGCATCCCAAAATTTGCAATGCTTAGGATCTCCATGTGTCTTAATTCGCCCCTGGGGGAAATCTGAAATCCTCCTGGGAGGAATCTTGAAATTTTCATTAGTCCGGGCGCTCATTTTCCTTGAGACGCGCCTGGAGATCCCCAAAGTTGCAATGCTTAGAGTTCCCATGTGTCTAAATCCGCTCCTGGAATCTGAAATTTTCACTACTCAGAGCCCCTAATTGTCTCGATTCGCCCCTGGATCGCGCCATCTGACACTTAAAACAATTAAACTTTCTCCTATTTCCACATAAATGACACATTAAAACGTTACGTTCTTGTCTCAACGCAATATAGAAATATTTTTATTCAACTGAATGTCGACATCTGCCTGCATAATTATTCAGCAAACATCTCGTACATTCGCCAAGCGATTTTCCGAATTCTCAGATTCACCGGAGAATATCGACGTTCGCTAGATATCGATCTTTCACGGTAATATGTAGAAGAAGTAAGAGGTAGTCTATCATTTTGGGAAAGATGGCAGGGGTGGTATTACGATACGATGCGAAGGCTTTAAACTACCAGCGAAATATATCCTGTTCTAAATTCGGATGTCCTTGAATGTTCCATTTGAATCCAGGATATTACTTAATATGCGGCGTCTAGAAGTATACATACATCCACCTGAAATTTGCCTGTACATATCACAATAATTTTAATAGAACCGCCCTCACGCGAATGTTCCGGGAGAGCTTTAACGGACTAGTCTGTATTGTTAGTTTCGAGTTTCTTTCTACACATCGTAAACGATCAATCTTTCGAGTAGCGATTTTTGGCGAGCACTCTGCATTCTGTCCTATTTATTATTTATTTTATTTATATATACATATATATATTTTTTTTTATGTATCACCACTAACACAATACCACGCATAATTTGTAACGGCACATTTATTACAAAAAGTGATCTCATTCTGTGACACGAGTCGTGTAACTACATACTTGTGCGTTGTCTTTATGAAACTAACCAAAAATGCTCCACACGGCCAAGTTGACGCTAACTTAATATCTCTGTTTGCATACATATCTTTGAAAAATCTGAGCGAGAACGAAAAGTCGAAACTGTACGTGATTAGAATTTTTTAAAAGCATTCGAGCCAATCGCGAAGTGCGCTCGGTTTGAAAATTTTGCCGCGAGAAATTAAATGTTTGCTCGATCACCGTCTGAGTTTATTTCGCGCACGAACGATCCAAAAGGAACGTTCTCTCTTTGGTACACGACGTCTCCCTGAACGATTAACAGCACAGTATTTATATATCGTATATAGATGTTAACACCATGCAATGGTACGTTTTTTTTTTTTTTCAGAGATTGTACAGTAGACTCTCTCATCTCAATGTACGGCACGCGTGCAAAAATTCTCTGGCCTTTTGACACCTGCTTACCGATAAGATTTGTTACAATTTTAATACGATTCACAGTAATGATACAAGTGGCTGTAACTATATGTATTTAATAATCGTACACACGTTCAATGTAATTTAACGCTACTAGATGGTGGGACAGGTGCACACCCAAGCTGCCTAAAACAAAACCAAAAAAAAAAAACAAAAAAAATGGTACAATTCTTGGGAAAATAACGTACTCCTCGCATTTCGAATAACTAAAAATCATCTCTTATCTTATTACCTTCCAAATTCCAGTCTGCTTTTTTTAAAACTTCCGCGTGTATTCTCGAGAATCATTGTATCCGTGTTCTACAGTTGTTACGTAGAATTATCTTCACGAGTATCCTAAACGAAACATGCAACCAAAAGTAACAACACAATTCAACTGTCTAATTATCGACCCACGATTCTTTGTCCCCGCAGGAGAAAGCCTGTCGTCTTTTTCGATATTTTGAAACAAAATTTTGAAACTTGCAACCAATGAAATGATTGAAAAATTTGGATAACTCTGAATCGCGCGTAAATATTCGCAATCGTTCGATAATTAGAGGGGAATTGAAAGTAAACGATGAATGGCAAATAACGAAGTATCAGCTTCATTTTGTTAATATAACAATATTCCAACAAAAAAATGTTTCCACCACGTATCATGTTTTGTATGAAATAAATGCTTATACACACTCTAATATCGATCAAAGGATAGTGCAAAGCAGTTGCTTGTTAAACGCAAAAGTTATACTCCATCGTATTCGCTTTTTTTTCACATTAATTTTCGTTCGCTTAAAAAAAAAGAGTAAAACCTAGATCTCAGCGGTTCTCAAACTTTTTTCAGGGCAGTTATCGAACCCGCCTCTGGGCCCTTGAGGTGGACGGTGTTTACTTTTAACCGTTCACCAGCCCCAGAGGCGGAAAGTCATCTCTCCGTCGGGGGAAAATCCGGCTCCTTCACTGGAACAAGGAGGATGGGGAATAATAATAGGGACGAATAATAACGCATTAAACGTTTAACCACGGTATAGAATAATAACAGGTATTAAATAGATAGATAAATAATAAAATCGTAGAGAAAATAGAGAAATAGTATATAATAATAGTATTAAGAGTAAATTAGGATTGAATAAGAATAAAAAAAAATAAGGGAGACTTGAACTCGCAAATTTTTTGATCACGGGGCTACTGTGATTCCATCAATCGGTTAAACTGGAAAATACATCGCTCATTATATATAATCTAGTATGGTAAATAATTATTAAGAATGGTAAATAATGCAACTAAGCAGGGTAAATGATCAAATGCCGGTACATAATCATTGTTCGTTCGGAAAGTAAGTTGACAGCAACGTGAAGTTAGCCACCGTTTAGACACGTGTAACCGGGCAGTAATTATACCATTGCCACACGCAGTGATCATATAATATATATCATAATAAATCATAATAAAATCATAATAAATTAGGACAAAATCTTAGAAAATAAGAAGAAGCGCAAGAGTAGTCTCGTATATAAAGCGTATCCTCGATAAAACCGGGAATAATAATTAAATAATAGCAATGCAGTCCAGGCGAGAGTTTCCCTGTGGGTATATATATATATATATATATATATAACTACATCTCTCTCTGTGTACCAGAAAAATCTTTTGTTTTTATTTTCTCTTATTCTATGCTACATAGTATTGATTTAGAGTAGAAAAACATGGAGCGCTCGCGTTGTCTATGGCGATCATCGGTACCGGCCCTCTCGCTGCGAGGAAGGTGGAGGGTTGTCAGCGCTCCCAGGAGACCTAAAACAATAGATTTAGAATGGTAAAAGCGGTGTCGCTTCGCAGAGAACTATATTCCACGTTTAAATGCATTATAAGGGAGTTTAGGACTGTAAGTTGAAAATTAAAAAGAAAAAGGAGCGATAACTGTCTCTCGACGACAACAGCATATCCTTAGGACACGACTGGAATACCGATGGGATTAGACGAATCGATGCTGACCGTAGCCAGTGGCTCATCGGGAGTGGCGGATGCGGGAACGGTGCAGGCATTAGGATTGGTGGATGGGCCTGCAATATCCCCGCCGTTACCCGCTCCGCCTGTATTTTCTCGAAAATATCGAGATGACCACCGGCTGCGGCCCGGAACCGACCGCTTCGGTACCTTGGCAAGATAGTGGTGGTTGGATGTGGAGTGTCGGAGCCCCATATCGGATTGACGAGCGAGCTCCCTTCGTCCGAGTGTTCCGGAAGGGTAAAGAGTAGCCGGAGTCCCCGGAGTACCGGGAGGACCAATGGTTGGGTGTAACCGCTCCGGTTGTTGCCCGCTCCCTCCACCACGATGCGTCGGCTATAATAACAATATGAATTATAACGTAACTGGGGATATTAACAACAAAGAATTATTATTATCATTGAAACAAACACCGATCGAAACGCCAGCTCATGTGACGCTTGATTTGGAAGACGAGGACGTGAGTATACACTCACCTATGGCAACACAGCGTGACAGGAGCAAGAAACGATTCAAGGATTCCTTGCTAAACGATCTTATCCTGGGCCTAGAAAAGAAAAACACAGAATTATACAAGTACGCTAAAGACCTAATCGCGAATATTAGACACATCAAGAAAACGGATATGATGCTCTTACTACAGAAAATAAAGTACATGTCGGAAGATGTTAAAACTCTGAAGGAATGTAAGCAATACGTGGACGAGAACCCGGAATCGCAAACGCGCAAACAAACCGCTGAAAAGAATACGCAATCCACTGCATCGATTCACCCAGCTGCACCGGAAGAACTTAGAAACACCAAAAGAAAAGAGATCTCACCGCAGTACGATCAAGAATTCGTAAAAAGAACTAAGAAGCAACAGCGGAAATTGGACCCCGGATACGGCAAAGAACACGTTACATCCAAGAACACCAGAGGAAGAATGGACATTGGTACGTCCGCGAAGAAACGCAATGGGCAACAACGACGATACCAACCTGCCCCAAGATAAAATCAGCTACGCGGATAAAGCCAAAAGGGCTAGGAACAAGAAGATACGACATACCGAACAGAGCAAGAAGAAACGAAGCGATGATAGCAAAAGTCACCGAATGTAGAACGTATGAAGATACGTACAGAGAGGTTGTAGGTAAAGAGAAAACCGAGTTAAAAGAGGTAGAAAAAGTCAGAAAGACAAGAAACGGGGACATATTAATGGAATTCTCGCGGAAAGAAGGCGTAAACGAGCGAATAAGCGGCATAAGGAAACAATTGGAAGATAAATTTAACACGGTGCATCTCCAACCTAAGATAGCTATCATCACAAGGGATGAACTGAGACAAGACCTGCAGAGTAATTTAAATATCGAGAAAGAAGGAGAAATAATAGTTAAAATGTTAAAATCTACCATGAATGGCAACCAAGTGGCCATCGTCGAAGTCACACAGAACGTTGCGGAAGAATTAAAGAAAATTAGCAAGCTAAGATTAGGACTTACGCGATGTAACTTTAGATACCTTCCTAGGATTATACGATGCTTTAAATGCCACGAGTTCGGACACCAAACCAGAGAATGTAAGAAAATACTAGAAGGGAAAGAAATATGCAGAAGATGCGGCAAGGACGGGCATAATATATCCACCTGTTTGGCATCCGAGCCTAAATGCATACTATGCCTGGCGGCAGGATTAACCGATCCCAAAATAAAACACGTAGCAGGAGCGTACAACTGCCCAATGTATAAGAAACAACCAGCGGAGGCAAGAATGCTACCATCTTCGTAAAAATATTGCAAATAAACCTTAATAGATGCAGAATAGCGCAAGATATTATACAGCAAACAGCGATCATGCTCAAAGTGATCCCCGATAGTTCGGGTGACGCGGCTCTGTGGATAACCGGATATAATAATATAAATTACACGTACGGGACGGAATGCTCCGAGAAAGGAATAGCAGCTGTAGGAATCCAAGATATCCTTGTCGCTAGCGTGTACATCTCTCCGAATATAGATTTTGATTCGTTCACGAAGAGAATCGAGATACTGCAGGAAATAATAATAAATAGCAAAACTAAAAGTAAATCCAAGAAAATCGTTGTCACAGGGGACTTTAATGCGAGAGGCAAAGAATGGGGGGGATAGAATAACTAATCCAAGGGGCCAGAGCATAATAGAATTCACAATAACCAACGATTACGCGATCATAGACACCGTAGGCGACCACACGTTATACAGAGATGGTAAGAAATCAAAAATCGATATCGCATTCGTAAACGCAACTTTATACCCGTACGTCGGAACGTCCAAGACACTCGAATGGTATACGGCAACGGATCACCTGTACGTGTACCACGAAATAGACCTGAAACCAGAAAATAATCAAATTAAAAAAGATAGCCACATCCGATACGATGAGAAAAATATAGATTGGAATCGATTCGAACAAGCATACGAAAAAATAATGAGAACGAAACGACTTAAAGATATGCAACAGGACAAGCTATGGATTGAAGAATACAATAGAACCATCGCCCAAACGGTAGAAACCTCGCTACGTAAAAAGAAGCAATATCAGGGAAAATGTCAACCCAAGTACTGGTGGAACGAAGAAATTAAAAATCTGATAACGATAGCGAACAAAACTAGAAGAAAACTAACCAGAATAAGGAAATCTCAAAGAATAGAGGAATACGCGAAGCTGCGACAAGAACTTAGAATCGATAAGAGCAATGTTAAAGCAGCGATACGTAAAAGTAAAGAAGCCAAGATGGAAGAACTTTCTAAAATCATAGATATTGACCCATGGGGCCAACCGTACAAGGCAGTAGTCATGAAGATACTGAAGGGCAACTATACAAGCGGCGGTGCAAGGGTTCATGAAAATATAAAACAAATCATGGCGGACCTGTTCATAACGATAAATCCTACGATTCCGACTATAAAGGAGAGAGAAAACATAGAAATAAAAAGGAAAATGTACCAACAACGTAGCGACGAGGAGGAACGAGAAGAAGAAGAAGAAGAAGAAGAAGAAGCGGAGCCGATCACGGACACGGAACTGCAACGAGTAATAGAAGAGGTCCAATTCGATAAAGCGCAAGGTGCAGATGGTATACCGTTGATTATAAGCAAATGGCTCGTTATTAATAAAACCGAGGACATGAAGAGGCTATATAATGAATGCCACATTGCGTATCGGATACATCCCGAACGACTGGAAAAGAGCGAGACTAGTCCTGATAAGGAAGCCTGGAAGAAAAGGGGACAAAAGTAACGACCATCGGCCCTTATGCGTGCTGGGAGACCTATCCAAAATATGGGAAACCATAGTTCGAAAAAGAATCGAGAAACAAGGAATCTCGAACCGACTACGCCCGAGGCAATACGGATTTAGAAGACACAGAAGCACGATAGACGCCTTAAATAAATTATACAAAACTACTACCGAATCAACTAATAGGAAACTATGGTGCGCGTTCATGACGTTGGACATTAAAAACGCATTTAATACTTTAAAGTGGACGCATATAATAAACGCGTTGAAAGAAATGAAAATTCCATTGTATTTAATCAAATCGATCAGCAACTATTTGAGCGCTAGAAGCGTGGTATACTATAATAATAATAACGCCGGGAACATAACGACTAACGTGTACGTGAAAATGACTACGCGCAGGTTGTAGGCTACGCGGATGATACCGGTTTGATATTCAAGGCGAAAAACCTTACCATTCTTAGAGATTTGATCGCTCGTACTTTTCACCGCGTTATCCGATTGCTCGGCGATCTGGATCTTGCAATAGCCCCTGAAAAAACCGAAATTACCATAATGAGTAGAAAGAAAGGACATCGCGAAATCGATTTTAATCTTGATGACACACAAATAGTTAAAAACACACCATACTTGAAATACTTAGGAGTCCTAGTCGACGGTACGCAAAAGTTTCACAAGCATATTACAGAGAAGGTAACTAAAGCAAACAAAATCATGTTAAGGGACCCAAATCTAAGGCTAGGAAACTTTATTATAACGTTTGGGAATCCGTAATTTTATACGGAGCCCCGATCTGGAGCTCGGGCTTGAAATATAAGAATATCACTGGAATACTTACCAGAGCTCAAAGGCCGATGGTCCAGAAGTTAATCGCCTCGTACAGGACCGTTTCCACCGATGCGGCATGCGTTCTAGCCGACGTCTCTCCGATCCACCTAAAAGCAAAAGAAAGAACTAGAAGATACGAAAGAAAGAATAGAATATTGCAGAACGAACTCCTTCCGGGTGTCATAAACGAAACCGAATATAAGAAGCAAATTAAATTAATCAAGATACAGGAAAAAGATACGACTATAGAATTGTGGCAACAACATTGACAAAGCATCAGCCACTCTCAGTGGACGAGGAAAATAATCCCGGATATCAGAGAATGGCTAGCTAAAAAAGATATATGCCAACTAAATTTCTACACCACGCAGTTATTCACAGGGCACGGGTCGTTCGCCAGCTATCGCAAGAGGATAGGAAAAGCTCGATTAAACAGATGCTCGCTATGCGAAGGACTGCAAGACGACGCGTATCACACGCTGTTCGTCTGCCCGAAATGGAACGTACAAAGAAAAAAATTAAAAGATAAAACGAAAAAGAATATAGAAATACATAATTTGATTAAAATCGTAACCGAGTCAAAATAGAAATTGAAAACCAAACGGAAAGACAACGGTTCCGAGGTACCTTCGTAAACATTGCAAACTCCGTTGGGACGTCCATGCGGTCAGCACCACCACCACCACCACCACCGTCTATGCTCCCCACCATTAGACTTAATCGAGTTTCTGTTTAAACAATTTAGAACAAAGCCAAGTCACTCTGTAAATTAATCGGCTAGTGGACATGGTACGGCTAGTCATCTTATACACCAGTCGTTAAATAGTATATATATATATATACAGATCTCTATCTAGCTATTAATAGTTAAATAATAGAAATATCGGTTGTAAAATAACGTACCATATTCGTTCGTTCGCTAATAATCATAATAGTGAAGCAATAGTGCCATCAAGATGAATAATTGTACGAATAAGGGACAACGATCGCTCCACCACGCCAGACCTGCAATAGAAACTAAAATCAGAGATGGAATAAGATGTAAGTACGATATATATGTACAATAATTGCATGCACGCATGAAATAGTAGGAAAATTATCTTGAAAACGTGGAAAATAGTAAGAGTAAATGTATATATTCCGGAATAGATGGGTATCCGCTGTGGAACGAATCTAACCGCATCGTGGGAACGCATCCCCTGTAAAATAAGATAAAATTTAAATAATCATGCTTCAAAGTAATAATAAATAGCCAAAAGTACAAAATAGTATCGTTTCAACGTATAAATGCTTACATTGGACGTGACTAGATACGCGAAGAATCTGCAAATTAAATATAAATTATCCAATTAGTATATGCAACATTTAATTTTGAATGCAGAATTAAACTAACCCTAACCTAACCTAATCTAACCTATGGAAGTAAATAGGGCAAGTTAGCTAATTAACAAAGGAAATTATATACAAAAGTAAAATATCACCAACCGTCGAGCGAAAGAACGTTTAAAAGTTAAATAAAATAACAATCCTTGAACGTCCGGGAAACAAAGAACAAAGACCCGACAAACCGCTGCGAAACGAAATAGACAACGTAGGGAATAGCATAACTTATTCTATACATACAGAAAATATACGTTACCGTATGAATACTCGGTATAATAATTTAAAGAAATTTAATATTAAAATAGAAATAAAAGCGCGATACTACCCGGATAATATAACCGAAAAGTACGTTGGAGTTTCAATTTGTAACAATCGTATAGACAGCGACGAACAAAAAATAACATAACAATAAAAACAGTTACTCGACTCCCAAACCGCGCGCAATAACGAACCTAAACGTATAAATAAATAGTAATAAAACTATCCTAGAACTAAAGTCAAATTATTATATATTTTATTTCCACTTACTTACGATAATTTCGACACTATATATGACAATTATCTCAAATTACTGCTTAAATACACCTAACCTAACCTAAACTCGGTATATATGCATTTAATTTCTAAAATTTAAATTATCTACTTACGATAGTCTCTCGATATATCACAACTACCTCAATTACAGCTTAAATACACCTAACCTAACCTAAACTCGATATATATATGCACTTCACTTCACATAAGGCAATACACGCGGGTACAACACGGTGCCTGATATTAGTACGAATCCTAAATAAATAAGAAACAAGATAGACACGTGGATATAGGGAAATTACTATCGCGCTAGCCATAGAATAGATAATATACATAGACGCGACAGGCATTTCTTAGGAAGCAGTAACAAAGAAAATAAATAAATAAATAAACCATGAAACAATGGCCCTCATGGACTGACAAATAAACCGATTACAGCATAAATTAAATAATAGCAAATTTAGCAGTAAATATACGTGCATTCTCACCTGATCGTAGGATAAATACTCGTATTCGAACAAAAAGAATACAGAGATAAGCAGGTTAGACTAGTTGAACAGATTATTAACGAAAAAGGAGTCGTATATACAGTCGTAGAAATAGTTAATAATAATAGTATTAAGATTGAATAAGAATAAAAATAATAAAAAAAAAAATGAGGGAGACTGGAACTCGCGAACTTTGATCACTGGGCTGCTGCGCTCTGACCCAAGAATAAAAATTTTGAATCGGGACAGTAGCGCAGTGGAAATATTAAATAATAATTAGATGAATAATATAAAGGAATAGCATAGGAACAAACAGGGAAAAGGAGGGAAGGGAGAATTGACATTAAAAATAAAAAAAAAAAATTCGTAACATGGAGACTTGCACTTGCAAATTTTTTGATCACTGGGCTACTGTGACTCCATCTATCTATTAAACTTGAAAATACATCGCTCATTATATATAATCTAGTATGGTAAATAATTATTAAGAATGGTAAATAATGCAACTAAACAGGGTAAATGATCAAATGCCGGTACATAATCATTCCGTAAACAGTTCGTTCGGAAAGTAAATTGACAGCAACGTGAAGTTAGCCACCGTTTAGATACGTGTAACCGGATAATAATTTTACCATTGCCATACGCAGCGATCATATAATATTGCCGAAATAGTGTCAGAAAAGCTGAAGCTCTCCCAAAATAAATCATAATAGATAATAAATCATAATAAATTAGCACAAAATATTAGAAAATAAGAAGAAACGCCTCGCAAAAATGCTCGATTGGAATACCAAGAACAACTTTTTTTATAGTAAACTTCAAGTATGATTCAGTGTCGAAGGAAGCAGAGTTTTTAAAGGATCCAACTCTTAATTTTGTTAACGTTTAGTCGAAGCTGTTTCTTCTTAGTATAATTTGAAACTGTCTTAAATTTCCAAAATGTACATTTATTAGGTTGGAAACTATGAAACGGGCTTTTTTTGTTTAGTCTGTGTTCAGCTGTGACTGAGAGAGATACATTGTAATGTGCGCTCGATATTTTTATTTAGAAAGCTTAAAGGTACTCTTCTTACTCATTTTGTACAATTTTTTCGTCTTTGTATCCCATTTTTATTTTATTTTCATCCTAAACCAGATGGAAACGAAACGCGATTTACATCCATTCTTCTTGTACGAGTTTAAATTAAATCGTACCGCAGCTCAAGCCTCGAGAAATATTAATCAGGATCAGAGATGGATCCAGCAATGAAAAGAATGCTCGATATTGGTTCGAAAAATTTCGTTCTGGCAATTTGAGTATCGTCGATGAGCCTCGAGGAAGAACACCAAGCCCATATTGATAACGAGGAATTAAGGACGACTGTGGAATATGATCCACGCATAACTAGTCGAACAACTTGGGTCTAAACTAGGAACTAGTCGTACAGCTGTGTTAAAACATTTCCGTGCAATAAATAAAGTGAAAAAATTCGACTCATATGTGCCGCACGAATTGACGCAACTGCAGATGATCGCTCGTTTCATAGTTTCCAACCTCATAAAAGAGATTAGAGTTTGAAATTTGTAAATGGCATTTAACCCTTTGCACTCGACCACTTTTTCGGTCACGCGTCATTTTTTCTATCACTAATCTCTTGGTGAATACAACTGATCTAATTTTTCGACAGCTGAAAATCAATTTCATCCTCGCTCGAGCTAATTTCACCTTCGAAATTCATTTTTGTAAGGCTTCAAAAGTTCAAATCAGTCGATGAAAGACACCAGCTGTTGTGCGAAACACCGTGGCGAGTCGCCTCTCGAGCGTAAAGGGTTAACCCTTTGCAGTCAGAGTTATTTTTCACTTTAGCAGCTCAGTCGTTGACAACTCTCTACTATTTCAAGTGTTTCATTTGAAATTCACTTGAAAATGTTGTCAGTTGCAGGACAATTCCTCGACTGCTACTTGCAAACTCTAAAACTTTGTTGTAATTTATATTCGCTTCTTTTTTTCATTTAGCGATGTCGAGTCACACTTGACAAAGGTCCGCAAAGGGTTAATTTCGTATTTTGTATCAATTTTTATGATACGTCAATATAGCTATTGAAGTGAGGAGGAATTAAAAATGAGAATCTTTACAAGTTCTATGTTTTTAGTAAGAACGTTGTAGGTTATGTTACTTTGCAGTTGTTCTTCGAAATTGTTATTCATGCTAATATAACCCAATTCAACACTTTGTTTTTAGTAAAAAGATTATACAGGCTACGTTACGTTGCATTTGTTCTTCGAAATTATTATTAATACTAAAATAACCTAACCTATAACACTTTCTTTGCGTTTTTTAGTAAGAACGTTGTAGGTTATGTTACGTTGAATTTATTCCTCAAAATTGTTATTAATATCAAACTGTGTTTTAAAGTATTCACTTATCGAAATGTATTAATTAATTATATTAATTATATTCAATTACGTTTATCTTATATTTATTTATTTAACGAACGAACCATAACCTCAATATTAACTTCATTTAGAAAGCTTTTCAAGTTTAGAAGAATATTTTACTATGACCTCGCGACGATCGTTTTTCTAATAATTCTACATTTTGCGATTAAAAATCCTAAACATGAATGAACCATAACCTCAAACTTGACGCCATCTTTAATCGAATCTCTATACATCTTATATTTCTATATATCGCTTATCTCTTATCTCTTAATATCGCTTTCGAAGGATATTATTTAATGAACCAACCATAACCTCAATATCAACTTAATTCTACTGAAATAAATGAAATTTAAACGCTTTTATCGTTTGCTATTACAGCCAGCCCTCGACTTTCGCAGTTTTTGCTGCATATTTTTTTCCATCCCTCTACTTTCGAAGATTAAACATTCGCACACATCTTCAAGAACCAATTACGTGCGAAAGTCGAGGGTTGTCTTGTCATAACATAACATAAACCATCCACGTGTGTACGCGACTTCAACTAAATCTTATTACTTAATCCATATAAAGTAACATTCAGCACGTACTTTTGAATTACGCGAGAATAGAACAGAAAATTTAAAAATAATTGTAGAGAGGTTCGAAATGGTTGAAATTCAAATAATCGCGTTTAGAACGAATAATTCTCTCTGCTGTCGGTTAACCGTTTGCCTTCTCGAGACACAATCGTCTACAAGGAGCATTTGATCTGTGTCATGGATCATAGTTTTTGTGATTACGCCATCGATGATGTCATAGACGCAGCATCGATTCAACATGACGGCCTACGCGAAGTGTTTCCACTCACACGCGTTACGGAAATGCTTGCATCACGTTTCTACCAGCCATTGAATATCTTTATGTTTCTACGTGTACTTTACTTCATGCAGAATTGAATTTTCTAATGGATGGATAGCCTAACTTAATGCTTTTGTATCGAAAAGATTGTATCAGAAGTGTATCGAAAGCTTCTTTTTATATCTTTTTTTCTGCAAGTATTTTGATACATCTGGAATTCAATTTTATAACGTACAGATAATAATCTAATCTAATAAATATAATAATCGAAAAATTTCTATTCTCTTTCGTAGAGAAACGTATTGAAAACTTCTTTTTATATAAAATTTATTATTATTGTTATTACTATTCATATATTTTCTTCTGCAGATATTTTTATACATGCAAAATTGAATTTTCTAACATATAGTTAGTAACCAAAACCTAACTTAATATTTCGTAGAGAAATGTATCGAAAATTTCTTTTCATATCTTTTTTTTACAAGTGTTTTGGTACATTTGGCATTGAATTTGTCGAGGAACGTATTGAAAATTTCTATTTATATAAAACTTTATTAATATTATTTCTAATTGTATGTTTTCTTCTGCAGATAGTTTTATACATGCAGAATTGAACCTTGTAATGTACAGAGATCCTAACCTAACCTAATACTTTCGTAGAGAAATGTATCGAAAATTTCTTTTTATAATTTCTATTCGTATATTTTCTTCTGCAGATATTTGTATATGATAACCTAACCTAATACTTTTGTAGAGAAACGTATCGAAAACTACTTTTTATATAAAACTTATTATTATTATTTCTAGTCATATATTTTCTTCTACAGAAAATTTTCTACATGTAGATTTGAATTTTATAATTTACGAATAACCTAACCTAATACTTTCGTAGAGAAATGTATCGAAAACATAATATTATTATTATTTCTATTCGAATATTTTCTTTCTACAGAAACTTTTCTACATGTAGATTTGAATTTTATAATGTACGGATAACCTAACGTAATATTTTCGTAGAGAAATATATCGAGAACTTATTATTATTATTATTTCTATTGATATATTTTCATCTGCAAATATTTTCCTACATGTAGAATTGAACTTTGTAATGTATGGATATCTTAACCTAACCTAATACTTTCGCAGAGTAACGTACCGAAAGCTACTTTTTATATAAAACTTATTATTATTATTTCTGTTCATATATTTTCTTCTACAGAAACTTTTCTACATGTAGATTTGAATTTTATAATGTACAGATAATAACCTAACCTAACTTAACTTTATACTTTCGTAGAGAAAGGTATGAAAAACTGTGAGGAATATTACTATCGAATCAAGAATTTCTCATTTGCTATGCAAAATTTCGTACGTGCAACAATTAAGTAACTGTATCTTCATCGTTATTATTTTACAAGAAGCGTTCGAAAACTTCTTTTTATCGTCACAAGAAATATTACTGTCAAATCTAGAATTTCTCATTTGCTACGTAAAATTTAGTTTACGCAAAATTAAGTAACTGCGTCCTCATCGTTATTATTTTAATAGAAACGCTAGAAAACTTCTTTGTATCTTCATAAAGCGTATTACTATGAAATTTACAATTTCTTAATTGCTATATAAAATTTGGTAAACGCAAGAATGAAGTAACCACGTCTTCATTGTTACTATTTGAATAGAAACGGTCGAAAAATCGCAAAGGTAAAAGAAGCTATAGGAATGTAATACAGCTGATGTCAACTGTAATGTGCAATGTTGCTAAAATTGGATATGATGCTGTATTCTTCTGGCGTGGTGCACGTTGTTACGTATGTATATGTCCGCTGTGCCCACTCTTTTCATTCTGATTTTTACGTTCGCGAGCCTGCTATGGTATGTGGCAAACGTGCACTCTATACACGTACACATCCTACGATATTCGACAAAAAATTTCTCTTTTAAATACAGCTTTTGTTCGGATTAATTCAAAAGCTCTACAAACATTTTTCTTAATTCTGCGAATATTCTTTAATCATTTTGAAGAAACGTGTGGTCACCAACTTTTCAGCTATTTATCAGCTTTTAGTTACTTTCTTCGCGAAAAAAATTCTTTAAAAACAGCTTTTATTCAGATTAATTCAAAAGCTTGAAAGAAATTTGTAATTTTGCAAATATTCTTTGATAATTTTGAAGAAATATGTTTTCGCCACCTCTCCAGCTATTTTTTAACTTTTAGTTACTTTCTCCTTTAAATACAGCTTTTATTAAGATTAATTCAAAAGCTCGAAAGAAATTTGTAATTCTATTTATAATTTGTAATTCTATTTCTATTTAATTGCAAATATTCTTTGATAATTTTGAAGAAACGTATATTCGCTATTCCTCTTCAGCTATTTAACAATTATTTTTAGTAACTTTCTCCTTTAAAAAGAGTTTTTATTGAGATTAATTTAAAAGCTCGAAAGAAATTTGTAATTTTATTTATAGTTTGTAATTCTATTCCTATTTAATTCTGCAAATATTCTTTGATCATTTTGAAGAAACGTATAATCGCTATTTTTCTTTAGCTATTTATCAAGTTTTAGTTACCTTTCTTCGCGTTTTTCGAAGCGAATACCTGTAGTTACAAGTGTTATTCAAAAGTTGGACCGCAAGTGCGCTGTAGCCACAAGCCAGATCCGGTCAGGTACAGTTGCTTATGAAAGTATTCGAATGCTTGCGTCCACGATGCTTAACCAGTCGAATGGCTGCGATATACAGTGGCGTGCAAAAGTTTTGAGCCAAATTTTCTATAGAGATACATTAGAAAACACTGAATTGACCTAAAAATTGTTGGTATAACAATTTCGTACAAACAATAGTGCGACATTAAAATTTTCTGTTAGTTTAGTTAAGTAATATTTACAGTGGCATGCAAAAGTTTTCAGCCAAATTCTCTTTACAGATGTCTTATAAAATACTGAATCGCTCTAAAAATTGTTGGCATAACAATTTCGTACAAATAATAGCGAGATATAGAAATTTTCTATAATACTTATTTACTTACAGTGGCGTGCAAAGTTCTGAGCCAAATTTTCTTTAGAGATACATTGTAAAACACTGAATTACTCTAAACATTGTTTGTATAACAATTTCGTACAAATAACAGTACAGCATAGAAATTTTTTATTTACATATTTTCTATTAATGCAGTTAAGTAATATTTACAATGGCGTGCAAAAGTTTTGAGCAAAATTTTCTTTAAAAATAGTTGCGATGAATACAGAAGAAACTGTGACTCGGAAACAGTAGCAGTAATTGTTGCAGCTTCGCGAGAATGGAATCTTCGATCGAGCGATTTCTGTGGAATCTTAGAATATTCGTTACGACATGTGACAACAGTAGGAAATTAAAAGAACACTTTTGGGCTTTGTCTGCAATACAATTTTTGCGCGCAGAAGAACCTTGCATGTATAAAATGAAGTATTAGAAGAAAGTGTTACATTTTCTCAAAAATACTTCCTAATAACTTATATTTAGAATAAACAAATAAATTAACAAATATTATCCTAGTACCTTAAATTTGCAAAAATAATTTTTCTTGAAAGAAACTTCTTAATAGCTTATATTTCGGAATAAATAAATATTATCCTGATAACTTATTTGCAAAAATAATTTTTTTAAAAGAAATTTCTCAATAACTTAGATTTGTAAAAATACTCATTCTTAAAGGAAACAGTTATTGTCATGAAACAAAAATACCAAACAACCAGAATCCGCTGACGCTGGCCAAACAAAATACAGACAACCCTCGATATTCGCACGATTCGTTATTTCGCACATCTTAAAAGTTTCAACTTTTTCAATATTTTTGTCCAAACACTTAATCGAGCAACAATCAAATACATAATGGAAGCGTGGTCAAAAGAAGCTGATAAAAAGGTCAAGACTTTGAGAATTAAATATATGAACGAAGCGCTCATAAATCTTGACAAATTTTTGGCTATTACGGAATGAATTTCGAATTTTGTAAAACTCTGATCTGTAAATTTTAAATTCTCTAAAATTCTGCTTTGTAAATTTCAAATTCTTTAAAATTCTGCTTTGTGAATTTCCAATTTTGTAAAATTCGCTTGCGTGAATTTCCAATTGTCTAAAATTCTCCGCGAATTTCAAATTTTCTACAATTCTTTTCCATGAATTCCAAATTTTCGAAAATTCTCCTTCGTGAATCTCTAATTTTCGAAAATTCTCCTTCGTGAATTTCGACTTTTGTACAATTTTCCTTTAGGAATCTCAAATTTTCTAAAATTTTCTAAAAGAAAAAAAAGGGTGGTATTCGACTAACTCTTGACAAGTTTGCAAGGAAAATACCCGAAAACAGTTACACACGCCTCGTTAACTCCATTATGAATACATATTGATAAGCAAATACTTTGAAACACATTTTTTTACATCCCTCTGCTTTCGAACGTTCAACGTTCGTAGATATTTTCAGGAAGCAATTATGTACCAAAGTGGCGTGTTGCATCCTCGCGTTTACTTGTTCTTTTGAAGTAGGCGCCGTAATTGAATCCGACTGCATATTTTCAATAGCTGAGTGCTCGGTGTTGAATTCGTGCAGCCTTCTTAATCGTCAGTTGCTCCAGTTTTTCGACAGTTTACGATTATAGGATGTGAACAGTTTGTTTGTGTCTGTATGAGAGAGAGAGAGAGAGAGCGAGAGAGAGAGAGAGTGAGAGTGAGAGAAAGAAAAATGGGAGTGAGAGAGAGGGAGAGAGAGAGAGAGTGAGAGAGAGAGAAATGAGAGTAAGAGAGAGAGTAAGGGAGAGAGTTATAGTAAGGGAGAGAGAGAGAGAGTGAGAGAGAAAATGACAGTATTTGAGCGAAAAAGAGAGAAAATGAGTCTTTGAAAGAGAAAAAGAGAGAAATTGAGAGTGTTTGAGGGAGAAAAAGAAAGAAAGAGAGCTTGAGCGAGATTAATTAATTCGATCGCGTGGTTGATCATACTCCTTTTCCTCCCCTAGGCAAAGCAGATTCTGTCTCTGTGTTCCAATTTTCCAACCTCAATCATGAACGTAATAAACTAGAAAAGATGCTTGTGAAAAAAAATTAGTTTACAAAAGGTTAGCCACTCCTGAAGTAGCTATTCGTTCAAGTTAGCTTAGGTTATGTATAATATATTGGACTTGGAATGTGGAACGCATTTATTATCAATATTATCGAGAAAACGTGATATATTTTATACTTATGTAATTTGTAATATCATAATTCCGTTGAGACAACTTCGTATAACTTTAACTTTATTGTAAATTATATTTGAGGACTTTGTTTATCGCTCTATGCTGTTCGCTTGAATTGTACACTTTTTGTGTACATATATTCTACTTGTTAATTACCTTTAGATCGATGATTTACTGTCTTCCAAATCAGTGGCGTCAAAAAAGAGCCACTGGTTTTACCAGAACCAGAAGGTGAAATCACAATGCTAACGGAGAAAGTCTATGTACCTGTTAAAGAACATCCAGATGTGAGTTTTCTTTACTTTTCTTATCATGTTATTTTGTAAGCGGACTTAATATCCAACGATTAGTTTGGTTTCTACTTAAAGTCGAGTTATAAAGCAACAATATTTGACTTTATAATTTGTGATTCATTAATGACACGTTAAAATAAGTTTTAGAAACTGTGTAATAACACTTGATGACTTGTTTAAAATTTCATTAGAAGCTTGCAGTTTTCCTATTCATTAAAGAATAAAGTAAATTCTGTTGCGTAACTACATTTAAATACATTTTATATGTATTATGCATGTACTGGTTCATAGTAATGCATAATAATGGGAAAGTAAAGTTATGTGGTACATGTGTTAACAAAATATTTAGTATAAAACATTTTACAAAAGATTGGGTACATCGAGACAAATTATAAGTAAAAACTATTTGACAAACTGTTGTGATGACTGCTTTGTTTCTCAAAACTATTATTTATGGGATTTCTATTTCTAAATGCATTAAAATGTAATATTTACATTAAATACAGCAAAGAAGTAATCATTAATAATTAATATAGCAAATTTTCTTTGGGATAGTCTATTTTAAAATATTTACTTAAATTAATCAAAGTTTTTTGTAAGGGAGAGAAAGTTACTTATTATGGAAATGGATATTAAAAGTATAAAATGCACAATAGAATGATACATAGAAATTCATTTTTACTTTTTTGTGCCTCAAATGATTAACTCTTTTTTGTACATTTTAATGTAAATCAATATTCTTGTCATGCTTTATGCATCTCATTCTACACATCATTTCATGTTGCATTTATGATACTGTTTTTCCATTTATTTAAGTGTCAATGCCTCTATATTATATTTCATTTACAATATGAAACAAAGAAGAATAACATTTTTGTTTGATAAAAAGTGAACAATTGTACTCGTCAATTGCACTGAGACAAAGTTTTGGATTAACGTGTATACACTTAGCTGGTTATAATTATTTTTATAAATCCGCAATTTGTAGTGTATGTGGGGGGGGGGGATATATTTTTGAAACGTCAACAACTAATTTTTTATTTTATCACGTTGACGACTGGTTATTTAATCCCCATCCTTTCACGTAGGACTGGACATTTAATAGACTTTTAACTCAAGTAAAATAAAATGCAGATAACGATGTAACAACCCTATATGATAGAAAACACATTTTCAAACACATATTAACAAATAGAGGCATATACCAATAATGTTAAGTAAAGTACGATAAAGTACGCATGTGTAGAAGAAGGGAAATCTCCGTGATCGATTGTCAACGTGTTAACATCCTTGTTTAATTTTCTAGAATTCTTGCCACCATAGTCATAGGTTAGGTCAGGAGTTCTTAAGCTTTTGCTTGTGCGCGCATATGCGCCAGCGGCGAAGTATTGAAGTAATGAAATCAACGTCTTTGTTGTATTAGTAGTATCGCGTTAGTTGTCACCACGTGCTGTAATAATTCGATTGCGTCCGCCATTATTTTTTGCAATCTCGATTGCATCCGCTATTTATTTTACAATCTCAAATGCGTTCGCCATTATTTTTGCAATCTCAAATGCGTCCGTCATTATTTTTGCAATCTCAAATGCGTCCGCCATTATTTTTGCAATCTCAAATGCGTTCGCCATTATTTTTTGTAATCTCAAATGCGTCTGCGCCACAGAACAAGATTGAGAACCACTGAGTTAGTTTATGTTAAGTCGAATTCCATAGATCAGTGCGCCAACTGGCTGCTTACAGAGAAATCTGTGTTAAGAGAACTCTTCTTCGCGTCGTTCTGTCCGGTAATTGGTGTTGTCACAGCTCTGCAATTGCTCACACAGAACCACTTAAAATTTTCTTGACACGGCCAAGTCGACCGACTCGCGTACAATCGTCTTTTTCCTTGTTGATTTCCAATCCCAACGAAAAGTTGGTACGAAAGTATTTATATTTTTTCTCACTTGTTAAAATAATATGAAATATCTAAAGTAGACTTCTGTATAACGCGATGAAAAATTTGCTACTAGTACTCATACAACGCGATAAACAGTCTCGCATAACGCGTAGGATAATGTTTTCACATAATTTCATATTTTTTATCTAGAAAAACAAAAGCATACACTCATATGTTTTTTAATATACATTACTTTAATGAAGCATTGTAGTTTATAAAAAAAATAATACATATACAGATTTAAAGATATAAGAGAAAAATAATTTTATTCAACTTTAAACAAAAATAAAAATATGCACTTTACTATTTGACATATATTTTTCTTATAAAACATTATAATACATATTTAACGTATATATATAGAAAAAAATGATATAAGTTTATTTTAATAACGTGGTACACCGTTGCTTTTCTCCTAAAAACTGACTCTGACTCTGCACATCGTTATAAATCATTTAATTAGAAATTCGACGTATAACAGAGTGAAAAATGAGGTCCAGATTTGCAATTTTTTCAGAATCACGATTAAATCTGGAAGCATGAAAATTTTTTAACAAAATTTGAGAGCTATTAATTAATAATTAATAATTAGAGAGCTATTAAACGTAGCTCTCAAACGTTGTTGTAATTTATGTTTACAGAACTTATATCTGTTTCTTTACTGATGTCGAGTCACACTCGAAAAAAGAGATTAAAACAGAGATCGTGTGCTCAGAGATGTAGAATGTACAAATCATTGTTCCCATTCTCATTTAAATGAGACACCCTATAGATACCGAGGCCGATATCGCTATTTCGGTCGTCGTTATTCGACACTCTCGACAGACGACCGCGATAACTGATGTATTAGTTACATCTGTACAACCAGTGTTCCATACACGTTTTTTTCGTTAATGTTTCCGGAACTAATAGAAACACGAAACACGAAAATTTTATTTTCAATTGCTCAGTGATGATTTTCGATAAAATTAGTCGTAATATGAAACATTCTTTTTTTATTCTTAACCCTTTTCACTCGGCTCCTTTTCAGATGTTAGCGATAGAAACTATTGAAAATTTCCATTTCGATAGAAAACTTTGATGGGGAGAGAGAGAGAGAGAGAGAGAGAGAGAGAGAAAGAAATCAGAGTGAGTGAGAATATGAGAATGGGGAAGAGGGAGAGAGAGAGAGAGAGAGAGAGAGAGAGAGAGAGAGAGAAAGAAATGAGAGTGAGTGAGAATATGAGAATGGGGAAGAGGGAGAGAGAGAGAGAGAATGCAATTTAAATGCAATATCTGTTGTAAATACAACACAACGAAAACCAATAATATTCACATCATTAAATTTTGCACCTCAATTTCATCAACACACTATACCAAATATCAGTGTTGAGGGTTTCGTCAGGGTTACCTATATGTGAAATTTCATCAAAATCGATCCACAAATAAACGAGATACGACGAGATACGCGAAGAGACGAAATAACAAAGCAGAAACGAGAACCGAGGTATGGCACACTCAAGGCGATGTAGCACAGCTTAATCGCGGAAAATGTTCGACGATATTCTGTAGGCTAACTGCACGAAACGCGGCTAATCGACTAGTAGGATCTAACAATTATTATTGTACATATTACAGTATTTCTCTATTCGTATTATTATCTTGTTATTCAAGGTATGTTCACTTTTTTTTAATCTACATGGTAATCATATTTTTTTCTACTCAAAGCCTTATTGTCAGCTTAAATGCACGTATTGTACATTGTCAACATTGAACTGAATATTACGTCTTCCTTAAAACACACTTTGCATCGTTTACAAAAGTTTATTTTATAAAATGATTCATCCATGTATGAAAACATCTGTAGTATTACAAATTCAACACTTATTATGCGACCTGTGTTATTATTTTTTATTAACAGAAAGCAACGCGATTTACACATTTTACAAAATGATCCATCCATGTATGAAAACATCTGCAGTTTTACAAATTCAACACTTATTATGCGACATCTGTTATTATTATTTATTAACAGAAAGCAACGCGATTTACACATTTTACAAAATGATTCATCCATGTATGAAAACATCTGCAGTTTTACAAATTGGATAAACGATATTGCATTACAGAAAAAAATTTTGCAAAAATGAAAAATTTAAAAAAAGAAAAAAATGCTTTTAAATCTATCGATACAAATAATGAAAAAGCTTGCTAAAAATATGAAAAAATGGCAAACGAAGGATTGTATTATTTCGAAGAAAAGCTTTTATACGTATTGTCGCGCATATTAATTAAAGCACAATAAATGCAGTGACGTAAGGAAAAGTTTTTCAGACGCATCATATTTTGCGCATTCATATAAATTCTTTTTATTCGGATAAATATTATATGGTGTTGCAGAAGAAAATGTTGCAAAAAACGATTGTTACATTTTGCATTGCAAATCAGGATGAATAAACTGAGAGTAAAGTAATTGCTATTTCGCAAGTTCGCAGTCGTAACCAACGTGTGCAATTATTTGTATACATTCTACAAAGTTTTTAGCATACTGTTTGCATATTTCTTGCATACTTGCATCTCTTTTAGCTGCATAAAATTAATTCGATTTTACGATTTCGATTTTATAAAATTTAAAGATTCAAGATTCAAAATTTAAGTACAAAAATTCATTCTAATATTGTAATAATTTTTTTAAAATCGTGAAATAAAATAAAATTGATAAATGAAAAGACCCTAAGCGATAAAAAATTCAGGACCTTGCACCAAAATAATGCAACTTAGAGGCCATAAATTTGACATTTTGTTTTTAGTTTTTGTGAAACTTCAAATTCAGGGGTGGATCAAGGCACGTGGGGCCCCAAGCGAAAAAAATTTTGGGGCCTTACAAAAAAAAGGACCACTCAGAGGCCATGAATTTGACATTTTGTTTTTAGATTTTAAAAGACTTCAGATTCAGGGACAGACCGAGACAAATGGGGCCCTAAATATTAAAAAATTTGGGGCCTTATAACAAAAAAGTGCAATTCAGAGGCCATAAATTCGACATTTTGTTTTTAGATTTGTTCGATTACTTTATGGAGGGTTTTTTGAACCTATTGGGTCATTATCTAATCTAGGGCCCTACGCAGTTGCTTAGTTCACTTACTGCTTAATCCGTACCTGATAATTTATTAGAGAGAATTACAATTTTACAATATATAAATAAATTTAACATTTTGTATTTAGATTTCTTCGATTACTTTTCGATGATTCCCAAAATTTTTAAGTTAAGATATTTTAAGACTTTGGGGTCCTTTGCTATCCAGGGCTTAATCCACTCCTGATAATTTGTGAGAGAGAATTACGATCTTACAGTATATAAATAGGTCTTAAAATATCTCAACTTAACAATTTTGAAAATGACCGAAAAGTAATAAAAACAAAATATTAAGATTAAGATATTTTGAGAGTCACTTAGTTTGCTTGATAAAAATTATGAAAATCACAGAGAAGTTAGAAAAAAAGAATCTAAAAACAAAATGTTAAAGTTAAGATATTTGAAGACTTTGGGGCCCTTTGCTATCCAGGGCCCTACACGATCGCTTACTCCATCTTGATAACTTATTAGTGAGAATTACAAACTCAAATATCCTGGCGTAGCCATTGTTCTTTTTAATAATACATGTATATGTCTACAAATCAGAATATTCTCAACGAATCAACGTTACCTAAAAATTATTTTAACGTGTCGTATCTAATATGTTCGTACAACATGAAATGTTCAGTCATGCTAATGAAAATAATAAAAGGGACAATGCAAAGTATAAATATTTACAGCAATTTGATACTAAAAGTCATATAAATACAGTCGCACAGATAGAGCATTATATTTAAGTACACAAGTTATATATTTCTATCCGATAATGATTTTATAATTTTGTTTGTTACAGTTTAACTTTGTTGGAAGAATTCTTGGGCCACGTGGAATGACAGCTAAGCAATTAGAGCAAGAAACAGGATGTAAAATTATGGTTAGGGGAAAGGGCTCTATGAGGGATAAGAAGAAGGTAAAAGCTTTACACCGTTTACTAATTAACGCTCAACTAAAACTTGTTACAATGTTCCTTTATATTACATTCAAATGTCTCGATTCTTCTAGAAGTATTTCTTATCGATCCAATGTTTCGCACGAGTAAGAAAACTGTACGATTAATATATGAAAAGTGTTAACAGCATCGATGAATTTAGGACATTTTATAGATCGAAACTTGTTGCGCAGTGGTTTCGAGTCAGTAGTCGGCCATAGTAGACGATCATATTTGGCATCGGTACTTGACCATCCGGATAGTTAAGTTTAAATAGCGCTGAGTTGTTAGATAACAGGCAAATTACAACTCAGCGTTTTATTTGAAATACAAAATATCAGAGCTTGTTAGAAGTTACTTAACACTAAGTTTACCAAGCAGTCATTTTGTTGACCCCTCTGAGAAAACTTTTTGTTAAACTTTCTGTAAACGTATCGATGTGCACGGTATATGTGTGTGTGTGTGTGTGACGTCGCCATGGTCAGATCATCTTTTGTTTTCCAGTTTAGGTTCTTGAATGTAAGTTTAGTCCTTTGTCCGCCTCCGACACTGCGAGATGTGTTTAGTTCTTTGTCCGCCTCCGGAACAGCGCGATGTGTTTAGTTCTTTGTCCGCCTCCGGAACAGCGAGATGTGTATCATTAAACGTATAATATATATATATATATATATATATATATATATATATATATAAGTGAATATTGTTTCATATTAAAAACCTAACATAATTCATAACTTGTCACAAATTAAAATATTGCAAATTCGTAACTTGTTGCAAATGAAATGTTGCAAATTTGTAATTTGTGGTAAATAAAATATTGCAAATTTATAATTTGTGGTAAAAAAAATATTGCAAATTTGTAATTTGTCGCAAACGAAATATTGCAAATTTCGTAAGGTTAGGTTAGCTTTCTTAATTCGTAACTTGTCACAAATTAAAATATTGCAAATTCATAACTCGTAAATTTGTAATTTGTAGCAAATGAAATATTGCACATTCGTTATTAATTTCAGCACATGTTATCATATACGTGCAATATATGCATAGCATGTTCACAACGACAGTTTACATCATAATGGCAATTCTTTGAACGTATTCGTAGCAAGAGAACTTTCTTTCGTTACTCTTTTTAAATATAAGTTATGTTAATAATGCGTTATGTGTGTGTGTATATATATATATATATATATATATATATATATATATATATATATATATATATATATATACATATACAATATCAATTCCTTTACCAGGAAGAGTTAAACCGAGGTAAACCAAACTGGGAACATCTGACAGATGAACTGCATGTTTTACTAACAGTTGAGGATACTGAAAATCGTGCCACTTTGAAACTTGCCAGAGCTGTAGAAGAAGTCAAGAAACTTCTTGTTCCCATGGTGAGAAAGTTTCTACTATTAAGTAATAATAATACTTAATTTCACTGTAACAATTTTTTCTCTTTTTTTTTTATCAGTTCGTTAGTTTCTTTTTACCACTAAAAATACTTCTTCTGTGCATAGTTTTTACGTAGACTAGGAGAGTGAGCTCACAATGAATGTAACCAGGCTGTTTTAATTACGCATTTAGAGGAAGCTTCATTTCTGAGACACTTGGTAATATCTGTACGAAAGTTGTCGATTATCTTGTCGAAAAGGCTCCTCGTTTTCACGTGGATTTGAACGTTAAGTTTCTTAGTCGTCTTGTTACGATGTACATGCATCGAAGAGGATGCTGAAAGGGTGTACGGTACTCAATTTCATGTGACTGCTTTTTTAATCACTCTGTTATAATATATGAATAGTTAGCCGAGTTCGTTGAGTTTCAATAACTTTCGAAAATTTCTTTGTTCTAGCGGAACCATTTGCTTTACAGCAGTCATTACAGAATAGCTCAATCCTAGCACAACGCTTAAAATAAATTTGTGCTACTGCGCGCTACTTTTCTTTAATCAAGACTTAATTCAACTTGATACGTCCAGCATAATTCGACTGGTACATTTTATTTATTTGAGGAATTTAGTTGCGCTTCTTATTTCTTCTTTTTTATATCACGACAAACTGGTCGAAGAAGTTACGTTCAAATCTATGGGGAAACTGTTTTCCGACAAGTTCATTGAAACACAGTAAAATAGTTTAACTCTTTATAATTAATTAATACTTTTATGAATGAGACGTACATATTTATATATACGAAGATAGAGTAAATTTAAAATCACTATTGAACTGAGTTTAAAGAACTACACGATTTACAATAAATATGTAAATATCGGAGGAGAAGCATAAAATAATATAACGTTCCAAATTATTATGATTTGTACGAGGAATATGAATACATTTCTTACTAAGTATGTTGACTGTTGGCAGGCTGACGTTCAGGCTCAACCCTGAGGAACATATTATTCCCCAGAACCTAGTTAGGAAAATGGTTAGTGATAAGGAAGCATGGAAACAAATTGAACAAACAATAACGCAAATTATAGTGCGTAAAGACAAATGGGACAGGGAACGAGGTCATTGATAGGCCGAAAACTTGCAAATCTAACATCTATTTACCATTTATTATTTATTATTACTATCATTATTTATTTATTCACTTATTTATTATTTATTATCATTATTTATTTATTTATTATTTATTGCTCATTATGCACTTAGTTATCAATTATTTATCGATATAACTTATTTATTTATGTATTTATTGATTTTGTGCGACAGTAATGGCAAGTTACCGGCGTACGGTAACACGGTCGGTAACTAGAAATAGCCATAGTGCTTCTGTACGTAAGTTACTGACAGGAGATAAACCCATAGATAATTTACCGACAGGGGGTAAATTCTTAGATAAATCACCGACAGGTGATAAAACCCTTAGAAATACGTTACTTATATCTCGAGGTATGCAACGCATGCATAACAGTTACCGACAGCCGGAAATCTAAGGAATAAATAAGCAAAATTCAATTTTAATGGGTTATAGTGATAAAAAACGATGGAAAAACGATATATAGAGGGAACAAGTGACAAATTGAGTGGCCGTCTGAGTGCAAATAGCTCAGAGAATATCCACTAATGTATATATTTAGTCATTGACGCAGATATTTAGTATTATTTATTTATTTATATATTTTTTTATTTTTTATTTTAAATCATTTTTTATTTTCATAAGTCTTCGACAATCACAGCTGCACTTCGTGTATGCTAGTGAGAATTGGGTATGAAATGTGACACTGTGTGGATGTGAGTGCGTGATTGTAATTTGAGTGCGGGATGTTGTGAGCGCGTGTTTTTTGTTATATATAGGGTTTTTCTTTTAGTTACTGCGTAACCGAACCTAACACCCCTTGGAAGGCGGCTACCCTGCGTCCCAACAGGGAGGGGTGTACCGACTAAGGGGCTAACATAGAGGGGCCTAACTTAACTTGCTGCGTATGTCCTTAAGGCGAGCTAGCAGACTCGTGTCCCTTCCCGGGGCCGGGTTCAGAATATTCTGTCCCTAACTTAACTTAACCTTATCCTCCAACCGGCCACCCTACGCCGGGTTGCAGGATGTTATGCCGTGAGGCGGATTCCCTGCGCCCGGGCTGAGTAACCCCCAAACTCGGTGGTGGTTTCGGTCCCCTAAAAAAAAAAAAGGCTGACGGAGAGAATGAACTGAAGAAGCGACAATTAATGGAACTTGCTACTATCAATGGTACCTATCGAGATTCTAATACAAAGGTTGCCGCAGCAACAGGTACATACTTTAAAAGTAATTCTTTTTGTACTAAACAAAATTTCTATATGTCATGCTTGCTTTATAACAGGATAAGCGCTTACTTTATGAATGATTTTAATGAATATTTTAAACAAGGTATGTTAACATTAATTAACTCTATTTAATACTATCTAGAATTTTTTAAATAAAGTCACTTCTCGTTGAATTTCTCACTTAGAATTTAACACAGTTCGACAGAATCTTGGGGACAGTCTCTTGACTATCGTAGACATATTTTACACCTTCGAATCGCTGAAAATCTACGAGAATGGTTTCTGGAAAATTAACATAATTTTGAAGCTTATATTGATTGTTATTGCATCCTATTCTACTCGTCGAGAGGGTCACGAATCAACTGTTCGCTTGGAAAATTATGTCGATGCTTCATTAATTCATTAATTCATTAATATTAAATATGATATAAATTAATATTATCCAATATCCATCGCTTTAGTTTCTAAAGTAATTTTATTCTGTTAATCGTTTAAAGAGTTAACGAAACTTCAACATTTAATAGTCAACTTTCCAAGAGAACAATTGAGTTGCGATCCATGGTTAACATACAATATCCATCGCTTTAGTTTCTAAAGTACAATTTTATTCTATTAATCGTTTAAAGAGTTAACGAAACTTTAACATTTAATAGTTAATTTTCCAAAAGAACAATCGAGTTGCAATTCATGGTTCTTTCGAAACTTTTTATTCTCGTGCTGAATGAAACAGCATCTAAAAGCAAAAACTTTGAACTCGAGGATCATATTCAAGGTCAATTTTATGAGAACTTTCTACAAACTTTCACCAATTCGAAGGCCTTTTCAGTTTGTACGTGTAAATAATTTTCACAAAAGATGTTTTGCATTGACAAATTTTCAAATTTTGGTTCAACTCGTATGCAAAGAACTCATAAAATGTTATCTTAGAAGAGAAGAGAACAACAATTGTTCGACAATTGCATAGTCATACGTACCAGATTTTTCTATACTTTATTTATTTGTTCACATTAATATGTGATGTATATCTGCAATATTTACTTCAATTGGAAGTAATTCTTTTATTTATGTTACTTGTCTATTGGTTTATACAAAATATAAACAAACGATAAGCCATAAAGTGATCTCAAACTGGTGCATAGGCCACCACAGATGCGCAATTATAAGTAAAATGATTGCGTCACCATTTGGTGTTACGATTCAGTTACAGTATTTTGTATATTTAGTCAATTCATTGAATAACATTTCTGGTATAAGGATTTGAGCTGACGATATACCATGTTTGCCTAATCCATCATAAAAAGATTCCTTTCTCTATGTACGCTTGCTCAGCATGTAACACGTAATCCAGAGATGGGTCAAGATCCTTTAACGTTACGTATCCTTAACTAATGGTGAGTACCCAGCAATACAACAATTAAGTAATTTGTTGAAAAACCAGATATTTTTGTTAATTATTACCTAATCTCATTTTAATGATTCATTTCACTCGTTTCACCTAATATTTTGGCTATTGACGACGAGATACTTTTTATAAATACATATTTGCTTGGAAATAATTATTTAAATAGGATTTGTTCATTCTATTTAACTAAAATTATCATATGACATTAATCTTAAGAGTAAATTAATATAGGTAATTTATCTGTAAAATAGATAATTGTAATTTGTGTTACGATGCATATTAATTGTGCAATATTGCTTCGCTCCGTATCTTAACTTACTTTATTTAGTACAGCTGATTTGAAGCAACCAAAAATGAGATTTTTTAAAATTATACAATGTTAGTAATTCAATAATAGACTTAATTATTTTTCATTCTTATCGTAACTGTAAATTTGTAACTACCACACATTCTGGAATAAATATTTTTCACTTTTTGCGATGAATCAGAATGTTCCATTTAGCTGCTATTCTGAATTTTACGTTCGAATGTATGAATTTTAAAAAGAGTGAAGGACTTAATCGACAAAATGTGAAAATTATTTTGTTCTAGCCATTTATAGTCTCCTCCTTCTTGGACAGTGGCAATAAGAGCCAGAAATATTGCTATTTTAGCAATCTTTAGCAATAATTTCTATTGTTAACGTTTTCCAGCAATAGAAAATTTCCATTTCAAGAGAAAACTTGAGGGAAATATGCATTTCTCAAAAAACCAGTTGTTTGGAGCAACGCAGGGGCGACTTTATGGTACGGTCAGTCATGTATAGAGTTTCGTCCTTTGTCAGTTTTAGCAGACCGGCTGCAGCCAATATGTGGCACTTAAAGTAATTTCATTTATTAGGGTTTCGTCTTGCCTCAGCAATTTCACCAAGGTTACCATAAAGTCACGTTCCAAAGGGTCCTTAGGATTAGAATATTTTTAAGACTATAATACGTAGACCCGTACCGTTGGGCTCAACTTGACCTGGCGGAATCTCTGCGCTGTTGCCAAACTTTCGTCTAACAGTGACCACCCCCAACATCCCCGCTTCCAAATGTAACGTGCTTCGGGCAAGCTGGAAGGGGATGACTTGGGGTTGGTTAATTAGGAAACTCGGCACCTCCCTTATGGGCCAGCCACTTGGGGGAAGGGTCCATAGTGGGGACTGCCAGGAATTAAATTAAGAGATTTTTGTACGGTCAGATCAGAATAGTTAGCAGAATAGTAGAGAGAGGAGTTCAGTAGAGTTCAGAAAATAAACTGTCCAACACAGTAGTTCAGAAGGTTTTTTCAGAGCTGAATCAGTCAGCTACGTAGCACTTCCATCAGTCCCAAATCATTGGGTGGTCCTTCGAACCTCAGACGGCACCTAGTGCAATATTCGAAGTACGCGGATAGCAGACGTGTACCTAACACCAGTGGAATAAGTTTAATCACTAATCAATTCTGATATGCCCTCAAAGGTGATATCTGAGTGCAAAGGGCTAGAAAACGTGGAAGTTAGAAGTTAACAATTATATTAAGAATTAAAAATAATTAAGTCTATTATTGAATTTAATAAGTTATTTTGGTATTTCTTTGCCATTTCAATATTGCATCAAAATTATAATAGATGCGGCACACACAAGTGATTTGTCATTATTAATTCAATATTCTTCTAAATCTTCTGTAGCGGTCCTTCGACACTTGTCATCAGAAGGACAGCAGTAGATATATTCTTCCACAAGCCCTGACTTCTGACTTCAGTTCTTATGTAACAAAATTCTGATCCATCTGCTAGGTTCCACTAGCGAGCCAAAGGCTGGAACCTCCTCCTTTCCTTATCTTCACGCCCTTCATTTCTATGTAACATGTCCACGCGTAATAGGTGCAATATAAAATCAAAATTTGTTTCCATTTTGATATTCCTTAAGTGAAATTAAAACTATGACTGCGTAAGTTTATAGTTCGACTCAGGATAATTAATAGCTGTGTAACTTATTAACAATATATAAAATATGTAACAAGTACAGGATAAAATATAAAATGATTTTATTTTTAAATTACTCGACTGATTTGTTCATTGAGAATACGATTTTATACAATCTTTTAACGTTCGTCAGAATATCTGCGCAGGTGTTTTATCAATTTTTAAGAACAGCCACTGTACGATTGCAGAAATAGCTTTTCAATGTTCTAGAGTGCGAAGGAATCTGAAATTTTCATTCGATTGGTGTTCAGTGATACAGCGCAGCACTGAAACGTACATTCAGCAGTCGCGAGTAGTTGGGAGGAGATAATTCCTTCAATTCGCTTTCAAATTAGAATCGCCACAAACAACATCAACTACCAAAAAGAAAAATTGAAGAAAATATCCATCCTTTACTTCAGTTCTACTAGAAGCAGTAGCAAAGAAATGTGCAGACCAAAGCAAGAATAAGGACTGGTATCATAGACCTTTGATCTGCACTCATTCTGGATCGCAGACTGCTCATCGCCATGCGCAAAATGGAAAAATTCCATCTCCTTGATTAGAAACTTTGGGCTGATGCTTTCCAGAGTCGATAAAGGGATAACAGCTATCACTGCAATTATTCTTCTCAAAATAGTAAGTCAACGATGCCCAAAGTTTCCAAACAATATCAACATGTTGTCCGCAGTTAACACAGCTTATAGATTGGCATCATTATATTGAAGTCGCTGAAGAAAAAACTGGTAGCGAACTAGATTTCGCTAGAGACTTTGGACTTGAGCTTGGTGTCCATTTCTAAAAAATTCTCCAAGTTTTGCTGTTTTGCTTCGCAAGGAAGTTAAACAAAAAATGAAGCCAAGACAAACATTACTATAACAGATTATTTTAATTTCAAGCCAGTTTCTCTTTAGCCAATACGCTTCTCTCCAGGAATACAGGATCTCGGGCTTGTCAGCCCCTACTTCTCCGTGGAAACATTAGAAACGTCTAAAACGTAATATAACCTAACGTAACCCAACCTAACTTCTCGGTGGTAGTCTTTTACAGGATACCGGGCGTGTCTTCTCGGTGGGAACATTACATATATTACGTTTTAGACGTTTCTAATGTTTCCACCGAGAAGCAGGGGCCGACAAATCCGCGATTCTGTAAAACACTACCACCGATGTACTAATTTAGTTTAGGTTAGGTTATATTACGTTACAGACGAACATAATGTTTCCACCGAGAAGTAGGCGCCTACACGTACTGGATCCTGCAAAACACTACCACAGATAGGCTTCGTTGGTTTAGGATAGGTTATATTACGTTATAGACGTATATAATGTTCCCGCCGAGAAGTAGGGGCTCACAAGACCTAGTTCTTGTAAAACACTATCACCGAGTGGCTAGGAGTTTGGTTAAGTTATATTACGTTTTAGATGTTTCTAGTGTTTCCACCGAGAAGTAGGCGCCCACACGTCCGGGATTCTGTAAAACACTACCACCGGGTGCAGCCGAATGAACTTCGGTCATTACCCGTCGCGCATCACGCAACAATGATCTTACAAACGCTTGAAACGAACAACGTTAAGGCCGTCGTCGGGTGCCACCGAACGAACTTCGGTCATTATCCGCCGCACATAGCGAAATCTGCCGATGACATTCAGCCTGTCTGCGCCTCGGATAATTTGGAGAAATAACATCGCGCGTCGCGAGCTCCCGCGAACATTGTTGCACGGGGAATTCTGCCCGTGAAATTCAGCCTGTCCGCGCCTCCGGTAATACGGAGACATAAAATCGCGTGTCGCGGGCAGCCGCCAACATTCTTGCACGTGGAAACCTGCCGGTGAAATTCAGCATGTCCGCGTCTCGGCTAATGCGGAGACATAATATCGTGAGTGGCGGGCAACCGCCAACATTCATGCACGGGGAAAACTGCTGCTGACCTTCAGCGTGTCTGCGCCGCGGCTAATCTGGGGACATAATATCGCGAGTGGCGGGCAACCGCCAACATTGTTGCACGGGGAAAACTGCCGCTGACCTTCAGCGTGTCTGCGCCGCGGCTAATCTGGGGACATAATATCGTGAGTGGCGGGCAACCGCCAACATTGTTGCACGAGGAAAACTGCCGCTGACCTTCAGTGTGTCTGCGCCTCGGCTAATCTGGGGACATAATATCGCGTGTCGCGGGCTGCTCCGAACATTGTTGCACGGGGGAATCTGCCTGTGAAATACAGCCTGTCTGCGTCTCGTCTAAAATGGAGACATGATATGGCGAGTGGCGGGCAGCTGCCAACATTGTTGCACGGGGATATCTGCCGGTGAATTTATGCCTGTCCGGGTCTCGGCCAACATGGAGACATAATATCGCTAGTGGAGGGAGGCCGACAACATTGTTGCACGTGGATATATGCCGGTGAATTTAGGCCTATCCGCGTCTCGGCTAATATGGAGAAATAATATCGCGAGTGGAGGGCAACCACCAACATTATTGCACGGGAAAATCTGCCGCTGACCTTCAGCATGTCTGCGCCTCGGATAATCTGGAGACATAATGTCGCGTGTGGCGGGCTGCCGCAAACATTGTTGCACTTGGAAATCTGCCGCTGACTTTCAACCTGTCCGCGCATCGGCTAGGAATGTTGTACAATACTACATCCGTGTAATTAGGTTGCTTTAGGATAGCATATATAACGTTATAGACGTAAATAATGATCTCACCGCGAAGTAGGGACCGACACGCCAGGAACGTTGTAAAATATTAGATCCGAAATGCTGGGTTGCCTTAGGTTAGGATATATAACGTTATAGACGTATATAATGTTCCCACCGAGAAGTAGGGGCTCCCACGCCAGGAATTTTGTAGAATGTTACGACCGAGAGGTTAAGTATCGTTAGATTAGGTTATATAACGTTATAGACGTATATAATATTCCCACCGGTAGGTCAGGGCCGACACGCCCGGGATTATGTAAAACATTACCACCACGGGGCTAGATGGCTTAGTTTAGGTTATATAACGTTATAGACTTGTATGATGTTCCCTTCGAGAAATAGGGTGCGACACGCCAGGAATGTTGTAGAATATTACATCCTAGATGTTAGGTTTCCTTAGGTTAGGATATATAACGTAATAGACGTATATATTGTTATCACCGAGAACAAGGGTCCGACATGCCAGGAATGTTGCTAAAAATTACTGCCGAGAAATTATGTTGTCTGAGGTTAGGATATATAACGTTTCAGAGGTATATAATGTTCCCACCGAGATGTAGGGGCTGATACGGCAGGAATTTTGTAAAATGTTACTGCAGAGATGTTAGGTAGCGTTAGGTGAGGTTATATAACGTTATAGTCGTACATAATATTCCCACCGGTAGGTAAGGGCCGATACGACCGGGTTCCTGAAGAACACCGCCACCGAAGGGCTAGGTTGGGCTAGGTAAGTTTATATTAGGTTCAATTTATGTATAATGTGTCCAGCGACAAGTAGGAACCGACACGCCCGGTATTCTGCAACACACTATCACAGAGGGGCTTGTTTGTGTTTTCTTAATTTATATTTGTTTCTATTTATATATAATGTGCCCACCGAGCAGTAGGGGCTGACACGCTAGGGATCCTGTAAAACACTCCCACCATGGCCCTATTTTGTGTTAGATTAGTTTATATCAGTTTCTTGTTATATACAATTTTTCCACCGAGAAGTAGGCACCGACACGCGCGGATCCTGCAAAACACTACACCGAGGGGCTAGGTTGGGTTAGGTTAGGTTATATTAGTTTCTGTATATATATATTGTCCCCACCGAGCAGTAGGGGCCGACACGGCCGAGATTCTGTAAAACTCTATCACCGAGGCGCTAGGCTGGGTTGGGTTAGTTTATATTAGCTTCTATTTATATATAATGTTCCCACGAAGAAGTAGGGGCCGACACTCCCGGAATCCTGTAAAACACTACCATCGAGTGCTTAGGTTATGTCATGTTAAGTTATATCACGTTATAGACGTAAATAACGTTCCTACAGGGAAGTAGGGCCGACACGCCCGGGATATTGTATAATACTAACACCGAGAGACTAGTTTTGGTTAGGCTAGGTTACATTACGCTACAGACATATATTCCCCGTCTGGGTGCGGGTCAGTATATATCCAGGGTATACCCTGCCTGTCGTAAGAGGCGACTAAGAGGGTGCATCGCTGAAGTAGAAGTAGCCTCAATGATGTTCCGTGGCGATGCCGGCGGGATCTCCGGACCCTGGCAGAGCCTCCCATGCCTGCAAGGCATGGAGTGGAGAGGTGAGAAAGTGCAGGCGATGCGGGACGGGATTTTGTAGATGATCGGGCACGTCAGGGGAGTTTCTATTTTTATAAAGAATATGGAATTACGAGCAAAGGGAGTTAAAACTTATGGTGCAGGAGGCCTCGGATCTTCCAGTACCGGCGCAGTTTCGGGTGGTCAAGCGGGCCCGGCTGCGTCGTCATCTGGCAACCGTGGGACGTCCGTGGTGGAGAACCAGGCTACGACGTCTAGAGCGATTGGATCCTCTGGGCCTGGGGAGACTTTGACGAGGCCGCTTGCAGACCACGTAAGAGACATAGCGACCAGCAGCACGGCTCGTTGGACGCGGGGGACGATTGATTTGGATGATGAGCAGGGGGCGCCGGACACCCCCTTCTTCTCTCAACCGGGTCCTCCTTCTATGGGAGGGAAGAACAGAGACAGTACCCCTACTACGATGGAGTATGTGGGATTGGCGGAGGTCAAGCGGGCTTACTTGGAGCTCTGCAGGCAGGAGCAGGCAGTCCGGAGGGAGTTTGAGCGATCCGATCCCTCTCGGAGCCCTCCCCATGCCAGCAAGAGCTCGAAGCCTCTGCCCAATGAGCGGGAGGTTATTGAAGAGATGAGGCATCGGCCAACGCCCGACCTCGGGGCTCTTATATTAGAGCATGCCAAGGAGGTCGAGCGTGTGGCCGGTTTCTCAAGGAACCTCAGTGGAAAGGTTGTGCGGCGCCTTCGTGAGAGCGCACATGCCCTCAGGCTTGAGGGTCTGGAGGCCATCCAAAGCACCCACAGGGACGGGCCGGTTCAGGAGTTGGAGGAGGCCAACGAGAGGCATTCCACCGAATTCCCGGATCTTAAGAGGCAGGTAGGGCGCCTCAAACGACAGCTTGAGTCTGCCGCGCGGGAGCAGGACTCCTGCATGGAGGTGGTTCCTTCTGCTAGGGAGGGTTTCTCCCCTCACCACGAGGGCACGGGGGGGCAGGTCCTCACCAGGTATTAGTTCAGCCGCTGGCGGCATGAACATGGAAGATATTATCTTCAGGGTGGGGGATCTTATGGAGGAGAGATTTGCGACCTACAGGGGGGAGTTGAAGTTCACCTTGGAGGCGGCTGGTCTCACCTTTGGGACAGCTAAGGTAGTGTGGTTCGTTGGTGGAGGTTAGGGGGGTGAAGCGGTCTACCCGCGCTGCCCAGCCCGATCAGCCACCGGCGTCCACACCTCCTTCGGCGAAAACGTAAGGCTGCCATCTCTGCCCCGGTCTCTCCTCCGTCCTCCTCCTCGAAGGAGGAGAAGGGAAAAGGGAAGGGGAAGAAGTCGGCAGCGAAGGCCGGCTCCGGCCACGCAAAGAAGAAGGTAGGTGGTGTGCGTCTGGGGAGCTTCCGAGGTCGGAGGCGGTGACTATCACCGTCCCGCCTGGGTGCACCCAGACGCTCACCAACGCAATGTTGGCGGCGAAGAACGCCTTCGCCCTCGACGAGGTGGGGATCTAGGCGGTGAGGCCCAAGAGGGCCAAAACTGGGGCCCTCATCCTTGAGGTTGAGGGCAAAGAGAGGGCAGAGAAAGCCGACCAGCTGGCCTATCGTCTGACCGAAGTGTTGAGGCCCCTCGGCTTCAAGGTCGGTCGCCCAATGAAGCTTGTCGAGCTGAGGGTGGTCGGCCTTGAGGACTCCGTTCGGGCTATTGAGGTCAGGGCGGCTCTGTCGACGGCGGGCGAGTGCCCCATGGACCGGATCACGGTTAGCAACATCTAGCGATCCGGCCCATTGGCGAGATGCCCATTGGCGGGAGCGAGGAAGATCTACGCCAAGGGAGACCGTATACGGGTGGGCTGGGCTACAACTCAGGTCGAGCTGCTCAAGCCCCGGCCGTTGCAATGCTTCCGCTGCCTCCAGCACGGTCACGTGCAGGCGCGGAGCACTGCCGAGGTGGGCCGTAGCACTTATGCTATCGGTGTGGCGCTGCAGGCCACAAGGCTGCCGGGTGTCCGGCGGTGGCGTACAAGTGCCCGCATTGTGCGAACTTGGGTCTGCCGTCCGGGCATCGCTTGGGCAGCTCGGTCTGTAAGCCGCCCGTCCGAAAGAGCGGGAGTGGGAAGCCCTCGAGGGCCGGCACTTCGGTGCCCAAGCGAAAGGCCGCTGCGCCTGATCGGGGTGCGGCTGCTCCTTCTCCGAAGGAGTAGCCTTACCCCGATATGTCTCCCTTTCTCGGGAGACATCATCCCCCAGGGGCCGAGGCAATGAACCATCTGTTGTCACGGTACGAGTAGCAGCGCACCTGGGGCCCGAGCTACGATGGTGGAAGGCGGCCGTCTAGCCGAGTGTTTGAGCACCGCTCCACTCACGTACTTGAAGGTGAGGCGGTCGTCGGGGCTACAGCATCGGTGAATGGGGGTTCACTGATGCATTGCACGCGGCCCGGAATGGTCGGCGATGTCGGCATGGCCCCGACATCGTCGTGTTTAGATGTGTAGCGGAGGCATTGCCCTCCAACTTTTTGGGAAGCGGGCACCCTTCTGGTACCCTTGCACGGGTAGGGACTGGTTGTGTTCGCAAGAGATTCCAGACTCTCCCCGGTAGTGCAGGGATGGCCACCGTGGGGTTTTAGCCGGTAGGAGTCTGGCATAACTCCGGAGTTCCCCCAGCTCCGGGGTATCCATGATGGATTTTCCCAAGTATAAAAAAAAAAACAAAAATAAAAACGCTACAGACGTATATAGTGTTCCCAGCGAGAAGTAGTTGTCGACACGCCCGTGATCTCGAATTTTAATGGCCCGATAGAATGATAAAACGGTGATTAATGGTTGTCCATTGCTGCCGTCGCGAGATTTCAATGGATGCGATGCTTGGCGTCTTTCCAAATAATTATTCCTTCCTTTTTCGCCAATTAATGTTCATATATTTTTCCTCTCGAGATAGTGTTCTCCTTTTTTAAATTCCTTGCTCCTCCTTCCTTTTATGACAAATTATTCGTCGGCAAAGGAGAAATACAATTTTTACCTCAAATATCTATTGTTAGATTCGTATAATTTATTGCAGAATGGAAAGGTATAGAAAGATAGTTTTCTTCCTTTATATTCTATGTATTTTGACGAGCAACAAAGAAATCGATAATGTTTTTATCATTCATGAAGCATGGAGATTTAGTTGTTGCTTTTTACTTGATTTTTATCAGTTTTCAATACAGAAAGTATAAGAGGATTCGTTTTATGTATAATTTCGAACGAAATTCCTGATCGTTTAGATAAAATTGTATCGTATCGGGTCATTCTGGCTAATGGAAACGGAATTCTGAATCCTTTTCACCGATGCGAAATATTTTAATCGCATTTCAGCGAATAGAGGGCTTTCTTAACATTTTCTCTTCAAATTAATTCCTTTACCAATTTTCTTTTAATAGCAATTACACATTCTGTCCTCTCTCTCTCTCTCTCTCTCTCTCTCTCTCTCTCTCTCGATGCGTGTTCGTAGTAATGAAAGCGTAGGATTCGACATGTAAAGCGATAGAAGAATTAAAAGTAAAGTAATAATATTCCTTAGGAGCGAGACGCCATTTATTATGAATTATGCTGAAATGAGTTAATGCTCCTTCGATGGACCTGTTTAAATCGTTAAGCACCATTAGCGAATTGAAAGTCTGATTCGTAATGGAAAAGAGTGCTGGCGGCAAGCCGGGCGCGTATCGCGACGGATTTTCGCGAAAATTCAACCGTTTAAGGAACTTTAATGTAACAGCGGCGGCAGCTACCGCGCGCAAGCCTGTTTAAATATCCAACAGCAGCGAAGAAATAATTCAACAGCTCGGCCAAGACAAACACTGAGCGATGCGGGATATTTAGGTGAGGAACCGTATTCGTTTTTACGAGACGCATACCGAAAACGTTGCTGGCGGGGTAAAATTCAGTTGCGCCAGTCTCATATGGGTTTCCTACTACAATCAGAAGATACGACTGGCACTAATCAAATTAAGTCGGAGCGTGCTTCGACTACGAACGGAGTTTAAAGGCCTGTAGGCGCAGTGTATTAAATCCAAAGGGAGACACTGGCTGCTTCAAAATAGCGGCTGGTACTTGAGCGAACGATGATTCCGCTTAAATTAGAAATATATTTTTAATCGAAAATAAATGCGGAGTGTGATATCGAGAAATTGGGAAATTTTGGATAATTTTAACACGTGCCAACAGTTTCATTAAATGAATTGAATAATTGGTTGATAGAGACCTAAATGCTCGTGAAGGCGCAAGGTAGAAAGGCGTAACATGCTTTCAGTGGGGTGTGGGTTTCGTTGCAATTGGAGTCGAGTTACTAGGTAGTTTGAAATCGTAGTTGATCATTAAACATCGGAGTATCCCATAATTAGTTAATTGTAACGTTACATTGGTTACTTAACCGCTTACGTCGTAAAATTACTGTATGTTCGTACGTTTCAAAGATCTCGTAAAAAAATGACCAAATACTAGCCTATTTAAGTGAAATAACAAAGAATAGACAGTAATTCTACATTAAGTAATAGCACGATCGTTGTTACACCCAATTTCGTTCGTCGAAAGATGATCTCATCCTGGTTTGCAACAAGAAATAATAAAAGAAGTAAAATTTGTAGATTTTGTGGGTCAGAAACAAGTATATACATATGTGTATCATTCGCTGACGAATCGATGGATAAATAATTGTTCATTGTTTTACGTTGCTCAGTTTGATATCATTATTATCCCCGCCAGTTGGCGTCATAATAGCTGTGAACAAGGATGATGTGGTCAGAGACCTGGGAAAGTCTGTAAATAATTTATGCGCGTCACATCAACATGCAAGCGTGAGTACGTTACTATAAGCAATTCTTCCGTTTCTATCTGCATCAGTCCTTTGTGCGGTTTAATCGAATGTCTGGTGTCTATTCAGTGCGACTTTTAATTGCTCCTGGTCATCCCATAATGGGATGCAGTAGGGTTGCAGTCCTGAATCTGCGATGTCAACTCCTCTCTAATTCGAACGACTTCTGATAACGACTTGCGATAATGAATGAACGTAATCTCTTTTTCGAAAGTTAGCGAACTATTGAGGAGGGTTGGTTAATTATTCGGTGCGCTATTGATCGCAGACGCAATGAAGATTAATCGAATGTTTTTTGCAAACGAATACTTTACGTGTGCTTTTCACTATTATTTTTAAACGTAATTGAGAGATGTCTGAAATTTGTCTAATTTCTGAAGTTAATCTCGACTCGACTCGATGGTGGTACACTAATTATTAGCTATAAGTGAAGGGATGTGCTAATTGGGGAAAAGGGTTATGTCGCGAAAGTTCTCGATGGTTTCCCCAGCTGTCACTTCTGAACTAAATCTAATGGAAAATTGTGCTAATTATAGCAATCTTCTAGCTATCTCTGTTGCGTCGTAAAAGTTTAAAAGTTGACGATATCCTTTACGCATCTGTTCTCCAGGCGTAGTTTACGACACCGTGGTTTCGCGAAACGTGGCCGTTTCTCGGGCTGGATATTCATTTTAAAGCCAGAATAACTTCAGTGTCTACAACACTTTTTTCCTGCGACAAATGCGCGATATTGAAGTAATGGACTTTAGAAGTCCATTTCCTCATGCTTCGTACTTACTGTTTCGCATTTAAGCTGTAACACTGAAATAATCTCATTCTTCGTTCTTTTCTGCCTTTTATTATTCCCGCGGCTGAAAGTAGTTTCTATTTTCATTGCACAATACGCGGCCATATAAACAGGCTGCATTATTTTTTTCTTTCGTACGTTCTCCTTCTTTTCGTTCGTTCTCTCGTTAATTTCTGATATTGTTCTCTGAATATTTCGTGAGCGCCAACTGCGAGGAACCAGAAAAACACAGAAAATAGAAATTACAACAAACCCTTGTCGTTTCACTTTCCCGTGTTTCGATTTATCAGTGAAATTTCGTACTTCGCAAACAGGAAGGTCGTAAACGGCGTTTGGTCGCGATAATTGCTAGAAATGAGTGATTCGCTGCCAGCATGATTATTTTCCCGTCCCGTTTTCACGGTTTATCGTCGCAACTGCAAGAAGCATCTGGGCTAACGATTCAGGAAAATCGTTAGGTTGTTTTAATATCGCGACTTTGCCTCTCCATTAGCGCGCGAAGTAACACTCTGATGTCATTAATGTATTTGTTTAATTGCCCAGCGGCAAACTGCAGGAATGTTTGAAAGTCGCTTTGATTCTTTTATTCTAAATCACCTTTAGTTGCTGGTATATCGGCTGAGCAAACATTCGGAATGCATAGGATAGAGTCCATAAATTTCAATGATGTTTTGCAATGTTTATGAAACTCACGATTGAACGTAGCTTCATATAACTCGAGATAAAAGTTTTTTCTTTCTATTTGATTTTCTGCAAAAAAATGTGCGAAACAACAAACATCCATTATCAATCTATTCCCGCGTTCAAAATTCGAAGGTCTCTCAAGGTTTTTAAAAATCACGACGAATTAATTCCTCCAAGTCGACGGAAATCTACTCGAATTTCTGAGGGTAAACCGTTTCACCTCCTGCGCAACGCTCAGATCGTTAGCATACGAAAACCGGAGAAAACGTAAGCTCAGCGTCCTCGTTATTCTCAGTTACTCACCTTTTATGAAATCCACCGCCATCTCCAGATCGTACGTGTCCTTGTTGCAACCGTCAAGGATGTGCGCCCCGATTTTCACACCCGGCAGAATGCCCTCGCCCTCATTGATGTTATCCAGGGTGTAAAGCCTCGCCTCCAATGCTTGTACTCCGCCCTGCGGCATAACAGGGCCGCACGTGATCGGGTCCTGCCTCTCGTGCAACATCATTAACCCTCCGAGGACCAGGTCGCCCTCGACGCCCGCCTCCTTCTTCACTAGTCAGGCAACGAGAACGTGCGCGTTCGGGTCCATAGATCAGAACTATCTGCGGCCGTATCGAATCAGATGATGAGTTTCCGGGTTCTCGATCCGGAAGCCACGCTCGTGGCGCGCTCTCGAACGAGCTCGACCCCTTTCCGCGTCGATGGACCAGCCGGGGTCGAAAGTCTTGGCGAAGTTCCCTGATTAATTTTTTCACGACCGATCGACTCTCTATTGGAGTAATCGTCGCTGTTGTCACGTAATTTATTGAGGAAAAATATATAAAAAAAAATTTTATTTCTTCAAACCGTAGTTTGAAGTATCCAATAATATTACAATGATATTACAATGTTATTAACAATAATACGAAGTATAAGTATCGAAGGTAGAATTCAGACTGACTCTGGTTCCAAGTTGAGCGGTTTTTATATCTTGCGGTTTCCTTTGTTTGATTTGGGAGTCACGTAGTCCATTGGTGTCGTGCGCAAAAGATATCGGTGTTGCTCGTTGACAAGCGTCGCCTTATTAGGATGACTAATGGGAATTTTTGATGTCACACCGTCGTCGTCGAGTCGAACCTGCTCGGAGCTCAATAATCATCTGTCGCCCGGCTAGCTGTTAGCCGAGCACATGTATATCAGCAGGGTAGGTAACAGAAGCTTCATGACTTCATAATTGTGAATGGTTGGGCTTGCGAACGGCTTCACACGTTGTCCTGTGTTTGCGTTGGGTGGAGGGTTCGAGTGGAACTTGCAGTTCAGAGCGTCTACGGTCGCTCCTCAATGGGAAATCGGTGGTCCGCTCTCTTCAAGTCCATGGTTTTTAGTTACATTGCGTTGCGGCGTTGGATAGTACATCGCGATGGTAGTCGATGGTTTTGGAGCAAGAAAGTTCGGTCCATTTCACTTTCGCCGAGAGTTCCGTTGGTCTGGTACTAATTGACAACTACAAATGTTTCTCCTAGGCTTGGGATCCTTATTTTTCTTTCGCAAATATTCGCGAAATCGTCTATGTGTCGCGACTGCTTCTCGATGAAATTCCGAGTCGAACTTGAGGCAGGGCAATTTTCTTACGTTTACATATCGACGAGATCGAAAGCCTACTTGAAAACGCCGCGCCAGCAGCCTCGGAACTATCGGGATTCTTTGATTGGATAATTTCGTCGGAGAATCTACAGGGCATGGACTAGTCGTTGCCAAGACAGCAAAAGTGTAAATTGCTTCCGATTTGCAACGAGCCACTCGCGTTCTGATAGCGACCCGATCGCTTCGCGAACTAATTAAAAACTTCGACACGTCGCGCTCTTCTTGGTTCTCGTGTCTTCGGTGGCTGGTGGAGCTTCCTTTCTCCGTTCGAATTACCGTTTATCGCGCCCGCGATAATTCGTTGCGAGGCGTACCTGTTGCTCCGCGGTGGTGGCCACGAAAATCCATTTCCGTTTCGTTATGCCTCCCTCCCTTTCTCGTCGCTGTGATTTTTGGACCGCCCCCCGTGTTTTTTCAAACGCGACGAACTGTTACGCAGCGCATTGTAACGAGGGATAAGGTCGCGTTACCTGTTGCGCCCCTCGACGAGGAACCGTTACCTGGTCTAGCGTAGTTTTATCCGACTCTATCTGGAATCGGATCACGGATTGTCTAGGAAGTAACTCGACAACGATCGATATTGAGAACGCGACGCCTTGCACCGTTGCCACTCGATGGTTCCAAGTGGTGCTGACGGACGTCTGGATGGCTACTCTGTCGAACACCTGACGAGAGCGGACGTTCGTATTGTGGGCGTTCGAGGATCTTTTCTATGAGATTTATTCGATGTAGAATAGTGGAGTGGTTGCTTGGGATATGTGTCGGTTTTAACACTTTTCAGGTTCGAACCGTGTACAATTTTACAAAAGCTATAGGTGTTGGCGAAGCCTGTGTATAATAAATGTAAATGACGCATTGAGTAATTAAATCCCACGTTCTGTAGTAATTGAGAATCAAGCCACGGATGGTGGTTAATAATGCGATGAGTTCGTGCTGGATTCGAATGGCACAAATGGCATTGTCTATTGCTGATGAGACTGTATGGTGTACAGTGGTATTTACATATTTTTTTTGGATCTATTCTATTGGTGATTACTGATTTAGTTCAGGGAAGTGAATGATCAGAATTTCCAATCTCTACAGTTTTTAATTTCCATAATTATGATTAATAAAGTTTTTAATTCTCAAATTTTAACTCATAATTCATCGCGAAATCACGATTGGAATCGATCAATTTGGAATAAACGGATGGATATTTTATTGTATCTCTTTGGTACTCGCTATTATTCTGTGGCTAACTGGAGATGGTGTATAATTAAAGTAAAAAGTTCCCGAGAAAAAGTTTGCTGAAGCACTGTTAGTTTCTGTTTCAACAGGGATGAATAGAATATAATATTATATTAGAGTTTCGGAATCTCATTGAAAAACAAAGAAGTCTTTCCGGATACCCATAGGCTTCTTTCTTTCATTCCATATTGTCTGTTTGCCTATTTTTTCCTTTTTTCGTACAAAACTTCATCACGTTGAAAAAAACGATGATTTTGACATGAAAATTTATATGACTTTCTAAATGATTTGGTTAAACGGACGTGAAAGAGAATAGAACGTTGCAGTGTGCACGTATCAGTTTGTTTTTCCCTCGAAATTAATCTCAATTAAATTAGAAATAAGTGAAGACTTCTGTCAGTCAACAGCATTAATTGGTTGTGGGAAAACATTCGTATAATTTTTACTGGATTTCCTATTCCGCTAGAATTGTCAAATAATACATTTTTATCGCCAGAAAATACCTTTTAAAATGTAAATATTTGTTATTCGCAATTTTTATAAAAATTAATTTATCAAGCTAATGTGTGGTGGATTATTGGATACAGAATGGATTTGCATCCTGAACCGACAGAAACATTTTTTATGGTTACTTCCAGTAATTATCTTTGAGCATTCTGGAACGAGTGATTTATGAATGCGTTGAAAAATGTAAACCACAGGAATAACTGGTCCACGAGACAAGTCTGTTCATTTCTCTGAGTTTGGGGATTATTTTTTAATCTGATTTGCACGCTTTGTGTAGTGTGGGCTTGGTTCACGGTTGCTGCACGGTTCCGACTTTGAAATTTACTTTTTTTGAACGGCTTCCTGAAAATATTAATTACAAAAGGCATCAACAATGATATTCCTCGGTAATTAAATTTCTAATTAACAGATCTTACGCTCGAAGTCTCTAATCTGATCGACTACGGTCAACGACGGATAACATTTACATTCCTTCGTTCATTACCAGAAAATTGTACCATGCTTCTGATAACGCTATCTCGAAAATGTTATTCGAACCTACAAAAAAGTTTTCAAACAGTATCTTTTCTTTTTCTTTCAGTTTCATTGAGACAATTATTTACTAGTTTACGGCGCAATTACTCTCGCGATAACGTTCTCGCGTGCGCGACAAGCACAGAGTCGCATAAATTGCTATAAAACCGCGGTAGCTGCCATTTAACGAACGTGGTATTTTTCAGTCACCTCCGTCTCGTCAAGCTGTATTGCCAGAGAATTTCAGAAGTAATCTTCCAAACTGTTTCTCGTGTTATATCATGTGCTAAGCGTAATCGCATGGGGATTAGTTTCTCCCCTTCGCCAGTGTTTCATTTTTGTTTTAAACGGTCTTTGTTAAACAATGTGTTCATTCTTTACCCGCAAATGAATTTCCGTAGTTAATTTCTTTTTGCTCCTCGCTCGAATAATTTTTCCCCCAGTTTTATCCAATGGATCGATCGATTACACCAGTGCCTTCAATGTACTCTGTTATCAGGGAGATATTTAAACGATGCTTACGATTTTCACATCGGTGACGGAACACCACTGTGACAATGGCAATATCATGAAATCGTCATAATTCTCTCGCGGGTAGGAATTAAGGAAAGCAAGAACAAAATGTACAGAAGAGAGGAACGGAAGAAGCGGAAGTTTTCTTTATTCCGCCGGTTGTCAGCATTGGCATTTTTAGTCTTGTAAGAAGTACTTTGATAAATTATTGTCGTCGCACGTAAGGAGCTAATCCCGTGATGGCCGGTATGCGCGTGTGCGCGTGTCCCATGTAGATGGTCCGAGAGCGAAAGAAGAGGAAAATAACGAGACCGGGGTTGTGTCTTTTATTTATTTCTCGAAGAGTTCCCGGAGGGAGGCCGACGCGCCAGTCATGACGCTGGGACGGTCCTTCGATGCGACTTTTTCTGCTTATCTGCTTTTTTCTTTGGTAATGTTCTTTAGATTGCTGCGAAAGTTGGTTCACGGGGAGGCTGGAGGTAATAGGAGACAAATTGTGGAATATTACGATTCGGTTAAGCGGAGCAGGTTGCTACTCGCAGAATGAAGCTGCAGAATTTTCCCTTCTTCGGTTCATAACTTCAGTTCTGTCGCCGAGATAGAAGAAAAAATTTGACGAGCAATTATAAATTTCCAAGCCGTCACGTCGCGAATTGGGAGTTTCATATCAAATTCACATGGAGCATTACTTACTACGCGTTTCGGCGTTGCTTTGTGTTTGCAACCAGTGCGGTTCTGTTTCGTTGTCCGAAAGTTTCGCGCATCGCGTTCTCATTAAATTCAGGCATCGAAGTTAATCGGGTTCGTAGCGATTCCCGGAACAAGTTCCCGCAACAGGAACGAACAGTGAGGGAAAACTGATGCGAGCCATCCAATTATAACGGCGGATCGAGTAGCTATGTCGGACAAGACGCGCGATTATCAGGTTTGTCAAATGGCGGACCGATTCATTTTTCGAAAAAGAATTTCCCTTTTGACGGGTGCGTGACAGTTATACGACACGTCGGACGCTTCTCGCGTTGTTTTACTTTGACGTTCCTCTTTTTTCGCTCGTTCCCCTTTTATTATTATTCCTTTCATTGCATCACGCCGGATCGCTCCTTCTATTGGAAACTTGTAATGGGTGCGGTATGTTTGAAAGGCTTCGAGACCAACATCGCAGGAAATGCCATAACGGTGTTGCTCGGGCATTACGTCGCGTCGATGGTATCGGTCTGCAGCGACATAAAATGGCACTGCCGTATATTAAATTCCCATGTTGCAAAAGGACGGAAATTACGTCAAAAGCGAGTTCAAGCTCCTGCTTCTTTGGCCTCTCCGTCGAGCCTTTAATTTCGTTTTCCTTTTGGCTCGAGTAAAACGGCGATGTTTGGAATGGAACTTGGAACGAGATGGATACACTGGAATAAAAGTGAATGATGTGTAGTAAGCATCTGTGCGGATGAAGTATGCGATACCGAAATACATCATCGGCGATGTGAATTTCATATGGTTCCTCTAGACTCGATGAATCTCCATATCCCTTCCAGTCGATGGTGAAAAATAGGATGACACGTGCAAGCGTTAAACGTTTCTTCACTAAATTCCGAGAACTGGGTGTCCAGAACTCGTTGCGGAGTATCTTATTAACGAAAGCGTTCGCTTTTTGCCTACGATATCCTAACTGAATATTATTCCCCGCAACAAGCAGAGAGGCGCTATATTTACACGATAAGGAAAGTTTATGAGGCAATTTTCTTCACAAACAAGCCACAAACTTCTGCGTAATTTCAGTCCTTTCCTTTTAGTGGTTTCGTTTCTTCTTTTCCCCTAACTTTCCCGCCCCATTTTTTGATATTTAGCGTCTAGTGGTAAAAAACCAGAAAATAAGTATCTACACCTGAGACATCTCTTTGGAAAAAGAAGAAATTTCGCGCGATCATTGTATCCCATCGAACGTTACCCTCAATAATTCGTGGATTGATGGTTAATTGAACGTTTAATCGACCGTTTCCTTCAGTGGACAAGGTTGCTTGTATCTTATCTAATCGGATTATCACAATTAAAACGAAATCCGATAAGGGCGATTCGATCTTTCAGGATAATTGATTCGATGCGAATACTGGGAGGGCTTTCTAGACCGTTGAAAATTCCAGGTTCGAAATGTTACAGGCATTGTTGCATTATTCATCGAGGAAAATGCGATGAACGCGGAAAACGCGTAGTCTAATTTCAAAGAGCAAATATCTGCAGCTACAATCGAAGTTTCATTTTTTTGAAGAAACACTTTCAAGTTGTAGAGGAGAGGTCAGAAAGTGGAGAGTCGCGGCGCGTGGGCGGGCGTAGAGAATATTTGTTCAGATTGCTGTTGTTATAGCTAGGCGAATTAACTTTTTAATCGCCGCGTGATAAAAGAAGATAACGATGGATGAATTAAAATCTGCATTTTAACAGGTTATGAAATGACTTTGCTAATGAACAAGTTTGTATCTTATAAATATTGAAAATCGATAAACGGAGAGGCAGGGACTAATTGCAGATTTAATTAAACCCATGATAGGCGTAGCGAGAGAGCAAAATTTTCAGGGCAAGCGATACAACTTTCATTTTTTTTTCTTCTCACTTTCCCTCGAACAAAACGTATGCGGCGAAACCGACGAGTCTGTTCGATTTCGTCGGCACAAAAGTTGTATGATTGTGTTTGGTGGTTCTCTATAAATTGGTTACAACTACCTTTAAATATACCAGCATCGAAGCATCGTCGATCGTTATACAACTCTCGAGTCGTATAGGAAATGCATATAAATTCTATTATACTGGGCTTCCTCTATTACACTAGGCATCCTTTATGGTACGAGTTTTCACATTGTCTTCATAGTTTGCAGCATAAAAATTTAATGCAGTCATTTCGAATTGGCTGCGATGTGAAGAGATGGTCACTTTAATTCGCAACATTACATTCTTCAGTTAACAAGAACGTTGCTGAAGCAGGATGCTTTAATTTTTCAATAATGAAATTTTGCTTCTTATTATCGCCTCCTTTTAATTAAATTTTATTATTCTGTAACGAGGCATCACTCGTTTCCCTCCGTTGAAGCTGTACCTCTTTACCTCTTGCACTTCCGGCTTATGAGCGAATTTTTTCTCGTCCGTATTATTTAACGGGTGTTTATTAACATTCACTCGAGCTTCTCTGTTCGTTTTCGGCGTCACCTTAAAGTTCTCTTGAGCTTTCGTCGTTCTGCTCCCAACGGTTATGAATACAAACTGCTCCTTCTTTTGTTCTGCAGTTCCTTGAAAAACGACTAAATTCGCAATTTTTCCACCTCATCCGCTTCATAAATACAGAATACACCATGGTTCTTATTTCTTTTACATGACTGGCTACCTGGCCGTCTCAAGCGTCGACGGTTACACGAAAAATCGTCCAACAGAGGACGAGTTTTCCACTAGAAGAGATGCTTCCGCGTTTATGGAATATCTGAAGCATCGTTCACGAGTTAATGAGTGTGAACGAGAAATTTCATCGCTCTCTGTGCCGCTTTTTTTCATACTTTTTTTTTCACTCCGTCTTAATTAATGGTTAATTGACAGTACCGTTGCGTCTCGTGCTCTTTGATATACTACGTGAAACATCATGTTTCTGTTTCAGCAGGAAACTCGTGTACGGTGACGCCTGATCCCTGCCATTATTTGTAAACATTTTTTTTATGAATAAAAAAGAAGATACGTTGAATATTAATGCAATGAAATTGGAAATTCTTCCCGGAAGCGCGGCTAAAAACATTTCCAAGCATCAGTGCAATAGAAATTATAACACCGCGTTTGATCTGCAACGACTACAGTCACAACAAATCGAGGAAGTAAGCTTTTCCATCAGGAAATAGCAATTTCTTCGTCCTGGAATTTCCGTTAACACGAAATATGAATTCTCTCGAATCTCCGTTTCGTAATGAAATCGATGGCTCGATCCCAGTTTTTCTACACGACGCTCCACGAGTTACAAATTAAATTCCTAAAATGCTACGCGAGAGGGAATATTTTAAAAACCTAGCAACCAACTTAATTTATCATTTGCTAAATATTGTCACCGTGCTTTTTAAGTAACGTAAGGAAGGCGGAGTACGAGCGGAGGCGGAAGAATAGAGGAATGCATCTGGCAGGAACATGGAACTATTTCAAAGTCGGTTTATAAAAATATATACGTATCAGAGAATCTGTAATTTTTTTCTCATTCACCATTTTAATCGATTTTAGTTTTTTTCGAAATGACATTTATATCGTCTGATATGGACATGCAAACGTACTGAAATTTTCAACCGGATAAACATTGTTTTCAACATTTCAACAAGTTTTTACTAGATCGTGGCATTGCTTCGATTTTGATATTATCACCCCCCTCCCACTTGAGTTGGTCGCTTCATGAAAAATGGAGGTTCTAAACCGTTTGTTCAGAAGTAAGTCGTGACAAATTGCCGCGCCCACTATTCACAAAGCATTATCTACACGTATTTTCGTGCACCTTCTGGCCAAACGTTCATGTTTCGTCGTGGTGAAAATTAATGGAAATTTAATATCAATCCCCGGGTTATAGGCGAATAATAGAGCCGATAATCGCGTGGGAACGTCGAGAAAGATATTCGCGTAATCGAGTATCTACGTTGGACGATATCAATTGGAAATTTCTGCAAAATAACGAGAATTCTCGTTAATTTATACCCGCGATTTCCCTGATTGTGTTTATACGGGAATATAAGCGTTTCCAATTTAACTAGATAATTATAAAAATCGTTCTCTAGGGATCGTTCGACGGTGCCGACATTTTCCTTTTCTGTGCAAAACGTAATTAAAATTGAGAAGCGATTCGACTAATTTTAATGGGAAAGTTAATTATCCACGAATAGCTAGAACGAGGAAAACGAAAAAGCTGTAAGCTGTCACGTGCAGAAGGAGGTCAACGTGGTATTACAATAATCATATGCTAACTCAACTAACTTGCCGTTATATTACATTTATTACCATCGTACCTTCCTGTCGTTATTAACTTCAATCTGTGTAGTTTAATAAAATTCACGTTCAGTAAAGAATTCATCTTCGACGTTTTCGAGAACGAAACAGAAGGAAGCAGAGTATTTGCCATGTTCCTTTACGCAGAAGAATTTTATATAGTCGGTGCACTGGGCACAAAAGTTTGTTCCTTTACACGAATGAAGCACACAATGTGCATACCATGATTCCTGTTTCATCTCTCTGTTTTATTCAATTTTAGACGGGGTTTCCTCGAACGTTTCACGATATCGTAGCCAACCAGTGGGTTATGAGAGAAGCTTTAAAAAAAAAAACAGGAAAAAAGAGGAGGGTCGGAAAAATAAAAAAGTGGAAAACGCTAGGCGAGAGTGGAATAGCAACACCTTCATGTCTGCGGAATATCCGCGTGCAAGCGTTTTAAGCGCTGCCCATATATTACTTGGAATATCAACGAGATTGCGTCAGCATGAGTAACTGGGTGGAGAAGCTTAGACGTTAAAAACTGTAACCCGCAATACATCTACCATTACTTTGTAGCGAGATTAAACGTTGAGGTTTGAATATTTAATTGAATAAGTAGTGAGAAAGGGCATTGCACCGACGATAGACATTCGCGGAGTAATAAAGCGTGCTACTTATTGAGCTCGTACAATTTTTGCATTTATGGCTAGCTTGTTTCGTGCTTAATTTGTAACATATTCAAGTTTCTGCAAAATTATGTGTATAATTGTACAATTTTTGTTACTTTTAATTTTGCTCTTGTTTGAGGAAAATTGTTGGTCATTTAATTGTCTGGTATATTGATTGATATCACTGAAAATTATAGAAAGAAGAAATGGTTTTAATATATCGGCAAAGATTTCTGAATCTAATTGAATTACGCAAATAGTTGTAACAATTCGAGTTTCGTGAAGATTTTTAAAAGTTATCAGATCTTGATATTGGAGAGATTGTTGTTATCGGTAAAAGATACGAGTTAGCATTGAAAGCTCTGCTACTTCCCTTACGACTATGATCAAAGTACGATCACCAAAGTCGTACAATTTTACTGTCTTTCGAAATGTTACCGATTCAGCACGTGGCTCCAAATAGGTACCGAAAGTAGCAATAGTAATCCCAGTAGATGCATCTTGTCCGCGATAATAATAAGCGAATGATTAAGAAGTAAACTCGCGAAGAATAACAATAATTCTCTTTTAAAACGTAAATCTAGCTTTAGTTTACACAAAATTTATAAATAATTAGTACCGATAGTTGTGAGTAATCGTTAAGAATATTAATTGGTAAAAAAATTGCGAAAATAGGTAAATTACGGCCGATTTTAGCGAAAAATCGATGTAAAATTGAAACACAGGAGTGGGGAGCCGCGGTTATATAAAGGGCACTTCCGCTTATCTAATCAGTTGCTCGATAGACGCGGTACCGATCAGAGCTCCTATTGGGTCTAGTTTATGATGATGGACAATGGCCAACGTGTTCTGACGGTGGTGGGGGGGGGGGGCCACGGAGAGAGTGCTGACCCCCATGATGGCAGACAGTGGTCAGCCTGATGACCCCTTGGTAGTGGACAGTGGTCAAGCGAGCTGAGTCGATGGTGGTGGATCACGGAGTGGGTGCTGACTCCCATGGTAGTGGACAGTGGTCAGCGAGCTTAGTCGATGCTGGGGGATTACGGAGAGGGTGCTGACTGCATGGTAGTGGACAATGGTCAGCTAGCTGAATTTTTAATTAGAGGTTGTGGGGTAGATGAGGTAGCAGCAGTAGTAGTTTTGATATATACTTGAACGAACTGGAGGGCTATCAGCTAGCGCATTCGACTGAATGCTAGCATATATAGCCCTCCTATTTTATATAACTGAAATCGGGCTTTTTATTAGTTTATCGGTTTAAAAAATGAGAGATTGTTATGTATTGAGAATAGTTTCGCGATTGAATGATTAGTATATACCGCGAACACTCTCGGGATTGAACGATTAGTTTTATTACTTTTATTAGTTTTATGATTTATTATTTGTTTTTCTTATTTTTCAATTTTAATTTTCTTTTTGCTACCAAACTTTTGTATTTGAAGAATTTAGTTTTTGCAATTGTTACCGAATTTTTGAAGTGTCTCCGAATTCTTGACATGTTACTGAAATATTTTTGGACTTCAGAGAATTGAAAGTCCACACTTATTATATTTTAGATTTATAATAAAAATAGTTTATTAGAGTAACGATATAATAAAATAAAAATAGTGTATTAGGTAACGATAAAAGAATTCCTAATATGTTCCGTGCGTAAGCAAATAGCCGTGCTGCGCACCGTATCTGTATTCCATTTGTCATTACACAAGTTTAAGAAAAAAGTTGAATGAAAGCTCGGTACTCCAGTGCCGAGGCTGCATGTAATGGAAGGGTGGATGGGATTTGGGTTTGGGGGTAGGTCCCTGCGTACTCATCTCTAAACGTGGAGGCAAGTACGCAGGGACCTAATTGCTTGATAACGTTTTTGAGAGGTCGGTCTTTCTAAAACGATATCGAGTAACATTAGATTTAAGAGTTAGATTTAAGAGTTAGATTTAAGAGTTAGATTTAAGACTTAGATTTAAGAGTTAAATTTAAGAGTCAGATTCAAAAATCAGATTTAAGTTATTTGCGTAAGGATATCAATGTTCGTTGCGACGTTCTTGTCAGGTGTCGATATTATTCCATTATTCCATACTCTGTTTTATTCCGCATCTCTTTTCGTTCGAATTCTTACTCGGCCATTCTTCGTTGTTATCTCATCTCGCTCCTTTATCTCGTACTCCAGATTTGTGTGCTAATTAATCAAGATATATTTCAAATTAATTTCTGCGTTCTTCGTAAGATCACCGAGGGATGAGAATGCATCTTTAGTTATAATTAATTTAGATTTATATAATAAATAATATAATTTTAATTACTATTGTAATGAAATTCTACAAGAATACATTTTCTCACCCAAAGTGAAAACAACCCATCCCCATTTTCCTTATACCTCTCCTTTAAGAAAACGGAATTACTAGCTGCTCTAGTGCAAATCAATTCATATTTGCTTGGTATTAATAAACCTTTCAGCTGCGTATTCGCTTGCATGTATCGCATGTTGCATGCAAGTAAGGGTCCCTGCGTAGTCACCTCCACGTGGTGGACCTGGGCCCTTGATAACGTTTTCGAGAGATTGCGCTCTCAAAAACGATATCAAGCTAAGGACTACGCGCATAGACATAAGCATAATTGTAAACTTGACGCTAGAAGTACCAAACTAGTCAAAAAGATCGTGGTTCGTAGCTTCTGATAGAGATAGATAGATTTTTCATTTGTACAAAGATTTCATAGATTCACTTTTAAGAATTTCTTATATTTCATTAACTTTACACGGTATTAGAATACTTTAACCACTGGCACTTCTAGTATCGAGTATTTCAATTGGACTACGAATAGTTTAGTTTAAGTTAATTATTGCGATCATATTTTTACGTTCGTATAATGTAATTTTAATAAGATAATCATTCCCTTCTGTTCCGACTTCCCTCACTTTTATTACTAATTATACATGGTTACTTCTATCTCTCTATGGTGTCCCTTCGATGGAGGGTCGTTTGATTGTTCGACGTTTGCTGGTTTGATATTTGATGGTTAGACGTTTACTAGTTTGATGCTTGATTCTTGATGGTTTTTATTCTAATTTATTTTAATCTCTCTGTTCGCCGCTGGATCGCCGCTAGATGCGTGCGTTTATTAGTCATAAGTACACGCATATCGAAAATCTCTGTAATTTAATTGTAATCATATTGTAAAGAAATACGTTTTCTTATCCGGAGAGAAAACTAACCACCCCTTTTTCTTTCAACCTTCGTTTATTAAGACAGAACTTTTAATTGTTCTCCCGAGCGCTCTAATTTCGTGCTTCCTAAGATTTGCTTCACGTATTCGCTCGAGATTTAGATTTTAATCGTCACGCAGGGAGTCAGTCGTGACTCAATCAAACCGATGCATGTTTGCGGTGCCCATCTGGATTTTCACGGGTTTAGCCGTGGACGCGCTCACGATGGAGTCGGGCTGAGTGGTTCCTAACCCGATGTGCTGGGGTCTTTGGTCTGCTGTAAGAAGGATGGTTCCACGAGGTTCGTCTTTGTCGCAGAGCAATCCTAGTGTTGGGCCTCGCTGGGATTCAAGTGGACATCGCACTCACCGTCGGGGAGAGCGTGGTTGCGATTGCCTCAACGTAAGACGTGGCATATCTTGTTTGTGATTCGCGTCGGGTGCGGTTCGCCTAATGGCTAAAATAGAAGCACGGGGTTAGAATGCTCTATTCGGTCGCGCCGCGTATTTCATCTTCATTTTTGCTTCAACTCAGATTCTTTTCTTAACTTTAGTTTAGTTTATTTTATTTTTACGATAAAGTGATAGAATTTAGGGTATCGTACTGTAGAACCCTTTGCAAGATACTTTCGCTTTTCGAAAGTGTAGTAGAGTCATTTTAGATATTTCTCTTCGGGTAATACAATGGTATTTCTCGTTACCCCTTTCGTAAAGTCCATACTGCACTTTCTAAATATCTGATAGATTTTAGAAAATGTATTATGGATTTCGCGTCTCTTAAATTCAAGTAGAGTCAGTCCTCGGTACTTTCTGTATCGAGAACACGTATTTGTAGTGGAGGATGGATGGGAATAGGGTTTAGGGATGGGTCCCTATGTAGTCACCTCCTCGTTGGTGGACTTGGCTACTTGGTAACGTTTTCGAGAGCCTGGTCTCTGAAAAACGATATCATGTTAAGAACTACGCTCGTAGATATAAGTATTGTAGTAAACTTGATGCTAGATGTACCAGACTAGTCAAAAGACTATGATGCTCATTCATTCTATTATTTCATTAACTTTGCGCGAGATTAAAATAATTGAATTACTGGTATTTTTAGCATCGAGTATTTTGCAGTACAATTTAAATTTTCCAAGTCCTTTTCAGGACTTTGAAATTTTATTTACGTTGCACTTCATGTAATAGTTTAAGATATAATTTAAATTAAGTAAAATTTTACTCTCGTGGGATCAGCCGGGAATCATCGAAGGATTCTACTTTCTCTCTGGTCTTTTTGTATTTTAATTTAAATCGAATCTATATCTGGCAAGGTTTTATGTCTGCAATTATTCACATTTTATCTGTTTTAGAGAATTTTTAATTCAGTCCTCCCTTTTGCGTAAAATATATCCACGAATCTTGTAGGAAGTGCTACTTTATCAATTTTGAATCCTATATTGTAGAGGGCGTAAGAATTTGTACGCGATCAATATTTCGGACCGTAATGGTCATAAAATTCCATTAGATCAGTGGTCTATCTTGTAGCTCGTCGGTACTAGGATAAATCGAGAGGAAGTTATCGACTTGAGTTTGCAGAGTATCACGAGCTTGCCGACAGGCGATACTTGAGCTTGCAGTGCACCGTGAAAAGCTCCACGACAGCTCCGTATCGACTCGTCTTGGTGTTTGCATGTTATCTATGCGGGATTCTAGATTTCTACAGAAGCAAATTTCGTAGTAGATACAATCGCAGCACGGAGCAGAAATTCTCCTGGCCAATATTCAATCAAATAGCGTATATGTTGCAAGTGTATTATATTCATACAAGAATTCAATTAGTCGATCAGAATTCGTTAGAATCGCGCAAAAAGCAAAGACGGAGAATCTCGCGAATTTTTTGAAACATTCGCGACATCAATCTCGAAATTTGTATTAGCATTGCATTCTCATACAGCAACTTATAAAAGGAATTCAGTAATTCAATTCTTCTGCGAGACTCTTTCATTTAGAAACGCTATGTCCGCCCTGCCGCATCTTTGCAGTGTTTGCACGTTTCGTTAGCCTGCTTTCGCATTCGTACTGCGGTGAAGTTGTCAGTATTGATATCGAAATTGTCCCGTGGCCGCTTATATGTACGATCACGCTTGTCAATTCCCCAGAAGTTTCACCGTCGGATCGCGACGTGATCCCGCGGAAATACATGAATAATGTTAACTTTAAAAGCGAATTCGCTTTTGCCGAGGTTCGGGCTGTTGCTACGGGCATCAAATTTTAACATCCGCACTTTACTTTACCGCCGAGTGCGTGGGAAGTTGTGTTCTGCTCATTGGAATTTTTATGCCTCGTAACGGTCCAGCCGCCAGCGACTGAACGTCTTCTCTAGTTAAGAGACGATCTACTCTGGATAATTGAATTTCTCTAGCCTGTATAATGGAAGGAAACGAAACGGCAAGTATTCTTCGTTACACGGAAATATAAGAATGGCGGAGGGTAGAAAAGATGCTTTCATTCGGATGAGGCCGTCTTTTATACGCGCGTTCTTACATCATTTTTGTGCGTAAAAGAATGAAGCTGTATTGTTCTGTTTTGTTGCATCTCGATGCGTATTTAAAAAGCAGTGTCATACGTTTCTCGAGTAGATTCTGATTGTTTCGGGACATGGGGAATCCTAATTACCTGTTTCTGTAGGAGAGTGCAGTATCGTGATATAATGCACGTCTATCACGAATGCAAACTATCTCACGGTAAACTAGCAGTGTGATAGCTCTGCATTTACAATTTCATTCTCGAGAAAATTGAATTCTATAGAGCTTATCATTTCAGAATTGTCTAGTGCCGCTTCTTGTTATATTATATCTTAATTTTTATTTTAATTGAAGTCGGAAACGTAGAAAGACAAATATGACGACTACTAGATAACTTTGGAGAACGTGTATCAAAGTTAGAATCATTTTGAAGTTTCGACATTTAGATTAGCGATGTTAACTATTCAGTTGATCTTTATTGTGTTTGTGACACAGTAATAACTCAGTAGTTGCGTACGCTAATAATTTTAAACACCAAATCACTTTATGAAAATGGTTCGATTAAAGAAATTTCGCTCGTCACACTGTAGGCTTTACAGCGAAGCAGTTTGTGCCCTCTGAAACGTGTTAACTGGAAACTTGATTGAAGGTCCAGCCCGCGTTTTCGCTGCAGCTATCATTCACGTCAATTGAAATAGCTCTGCGCTAACAATTCGTTAAATGGTTTGCTTCAATCCCCCGCGAAATTACGCACTGGCAGAAACGTTATCCGTGTGTTGATTACATTCAGAAGAAGCAAATTGGATTAAATATCCAGTATTTGAACCTCTGGGGAGACGTAAATCGTACGCTGCAATTAATTCATAATTATGTAATGGTCGCTAGGTCATAGATGGTTCTGTTGAAGTATCATTTTCGTAGCGTTGAGCTTGTTAGGAATTGCATATTTTAAACTGGAAGGTGCATTTAGAACCTGAAGTAGAAATACAAATTTTTCTTTTCCCTTCCGAGCGGAGTTCTGTGGAACTTTCCGTTCGGTATCCCAACACAGTATACTCTTTTTTTTTCAAGGGGTACAATTTTTTACCAACACTTCATCGCTATAGAAGCTCGTGTTCACTGTCGAACGAAACGGTCCTAGAATCTATCAAACTTGGTCGCGCATCGACAGTTGTGTAGAAAGGATAAATTACAATCTGGCATTGGCCAAATATCTAGGTCGAGAGTTTACTGAAGAGTCATTAGAGAGAAAAAACGACAATACGAATCTCCGACACAATGTATACAATGTATCCACACTCGCTTCGAATTGAGAAAAGAGTGATAAAATGAAATGCAAGAAGTAAAAGCAACGGTTCGGTATCTCCACAGACGAATTCGTTACGTCGAATAACGCGATGTAATTTCTTTTCCTCTGCGGATTCGCAGGAGAATTTCGACGAAGTTCAAGTACGCGTGACGAGGCTTCTTTTATTAGTCTACGTTCGTTCTTTGATTTGAAGGTTGATGGAACTTCCTGTCGGGTTGATTCATTTGGTAAACATGGACCTGGCGTTTCGCGGAGAACAATAGATTAACATGACTCACGACAGAGAGGAGAGAACGGAAAAGTTGGAAGAAAGTTGCCGCAATCTCATCTGGCACCGCGCCGCGTAAGTTCGTTACACGGGCGGAATTTTCCATATAAAGCATCGCGCGCGCTGAACATCTTATCGTTTCTTTGAGCTATCGCTGGCGTTAGGCACGAGAACATTTCTCCGGCGACGACAACGCGTTCAAGTTTCGCGGAGAATATCTGAGTACGCGGAGGCGAGTTTGCAGCGCGGTTTTGACGATGACGAAGCGACAGAACGAGAATTGCTCGTCTGAGTGCTTTTTCTATAGAACGTAAGTAACGACTGGCTGTATTTCCCCGCGTTCTGGTCGTCGGTTTTCGTTTTTCATTCTTATCGCGTGCTAAGAGACTTTGACTTTTTGCGACGCATGGGATTAAGATGAGAGACGTACAGATTTGATTTAAGGAAAATTAATTTATATTTCTGATATCTGTATCCCTTTTCCTTCGGCACCTGCAATCTTCAAAACATGTTGCAGTCTCATATTTACATTCCAACGTTAATTGTCATACGTATTCACGTGCACCGTGTACATTTGTTATTTAGTTTCGCAAGCGTTTCTTTCTTTGCGCACTTGAATATACATTCGTTGCAAATAATTGGCGTTACATTCTCTATGCGTTGAACAAGTAAATACCAGTGTAATCTACTAGAAACTCAAATGAATTTGGCAACAAAGGGCCTCACGAATGTAATAACGATTCGGCTATTTTCATATTCATATCAAAATTCTCCAGCGGTAAACGAAGATCCACTGGGACCAGAGATATTTTCTTCGTGTTCCATCGTGACGTTTCAGCACCGATGAAAAATGCACGGCACGATTTTACGGTGACGATAAATTAAGAATGACCACCGATCACGTTGAAGAAAACCTGGGTAACTGGTTTTGATTACATTTTTCTCGCTTTGCAACGTGATTAACTTTCTGTTGAGCGAATAGTTCCTGTTGTAAATGACTCCCAGCAATAAAAAATTTCCATTTTAATGAAAAACTTCAGAGAAACATTCGTTTCTCAAAAAACAGAGGGGATATCCGAGAGCAAAAGGTTAACATCAGTCTTTCCGTCTGCTTGAAGATTCATCATTTCTTTCCATGGTCGCTGCTAATTATGATCTTATCATAAGTCCACAGCGTGACCTACATTCGCGGAATTTCATTTTTCTCCCTATAATGTGGATGCATGTGATTGTATTGTTGCATTCCCGGATTGAAAAATTCAGGGTACGCAATGGTTCCGTTAGACCTTCGTGAGACGTTCACGAAGTTTCACATTGTCGATTTCGGTGGAACTTTTCGTAACTTGGAAATGAACGAACTTAAGCAAATCGAACATTCTCTTTACCTCTCAAAAAGAATGAAGTCGGCAAATAAGCGGTGTTCTTTTCATTTTTCTGATCTTCGCAAATAATTAGTAACAATGTGGTGAAACGGAACATCTTTTTCCTTTAAAGAGAATTTCAATTTTCTTAGTCGTTTAACTCGAATCGTTTCCCTAATCAATAACGTATCAAGCACGTTGACAGTATTTCACGGGTGTTGCTGAAACTCGTACGAATTAAAACTTCCGCCGCGCGAATGCATCGCGCTCGTCAATCATAACATCAATCTACAACATCGGACACCGACGACCATTGAATTATCAGCCTTCAGCTAATCAACTGACAAAACAGCACGTACCTTTGATAAAGTCCACAGCTATTCACCAAGATGCATGTATCCTCGTCGTAATAGTCGAGAATGTAGGCGCCGATCTTGACACCGAGTACAATTCCACAATCGTTAAGCCTGTGCAGAGTGTAAAGCATCATCGAGGCGCATCTAGCCGAGGCGCGGACATGCTGAAAGCCACCGGCAGATTTCCACATGCATTTATTTTGGCAAATGCCCGCAGCTCACGGTGTTGTGTCCCCAGATTAGCCGAAGCCCGGACATGCTGAAGGTCACTGGCAGACTTCCACGTGCAACAATGTTCGTGGCAGCCCGCGACACGCGATATTACGTCTCCAGACTTGCCGATGCGCGGACATGCTGAAGGTCAGCGGCAGATTTCCCGCTGCAGAAATGTTCGCGGCAGCCCGCGACACGCGATATTATGTCTCCATATTAGCCGAGACGCGTACAGGCAGAATTTCACATGCAGAATTCCCCGTTCAACAATATTCGCGGCAGACCGCGACTCGTGATATTATGTTTCTAGATTATCCGAGGCGCAGATAAGGCTGAAGGTCAGCGACAGATTTTCCCGTGCAATAATGTTCGCGGCTGTTGTCATGTAATATTTCTCACGAAATAAAAAAAACTTTTATTTCTTTCCAGTGAAAGTATGATGTTACAATATATGATAAATGGTAGTAGTAGAACGAACGATTAACTGTTATTACGATTAATATTTTTTTTTTTTTTTTTTTTTTTTTTTTTTTTTACAGCAAAACAAATAGTTTGTTCGGAATACATTTGCTAATACAATCAGATAGTCCAATTTTGTTAAGTACATATATTTCAATTAAACCTATTGAAACGTAACCAAGGATTTGCAAAAAAAACTAAATCCATAGGATTTTATCGAAGTTAATCTATGTTCAAAATTTAGGGCAGATACTTCCGATTCTATTTGATCAATTGTAGTTTTGTAAGAGTCTAAGTTGTTGATTATTTTAGGAGCTTTGTCGAGTTTATTCAACAATTGGAAATAGCTATCGTTGGTTCTTAGTTCAAAAGGTTTAGCTTTAAGTTCGTAGGTTACTTCTTTCTTTTCCTGTCCAATTCGCATATGTTCGTCTTTGTACAATAAGTCGCATGAAGTATTGGAGCTAATGATTACAGGTTGGTTGATCATGTGTATCTCATGTTTCGATGAGCAAATAACATTTACCTCTATTGGTTTTTCCGGTATGACTAAATATCTATTGCTGTTGTCTAATAATATGAGGCTTAAGTCTATAATTTTATATATCGCAATTTGACAATGAACAATTCTACTCTTGAAGTTAACAATTTCGTTGTTACAATCTGTTACTGAATTTCTATCGTGTATTGGTTGAGTTTGTTTGCATGTCATTACGGTCTGTGTTTTACAATATTTATCAAGATATTCGAGATCAGTGTTCATGTAGACTAGATTGGAAATTAAGAAGACTGGATGTTCTATAACTGGAGCCAATTGTTCTGTTTAACAGGTATTGAGTATACTCGCATTATATCCCATTCCTGAGGAAGCACAAGAGGCACTATGATTTTGAAGAATAGCTTGTTGTCAGTTGTAAACAAATGAAGTTCACTGATGTCGAGTATTATTTTTTTTTTTTTTTTTTTTTTTTAAGAATATCGCTATGGTCTTCCTGGAAAATAAGGTTTCAAACGGTTACCATGGATTTTTCGTTTATTAATAATATAATAGGGCGTCATGACTTTATCAATTGTGAAGGGTCCCAACCATTCTTGATCTAACTTATGTTCTTTATGATCGTTATGTATCAGTACTAGGTCTCCTTCTTTAAACAACGATTGTGGCCTAATTATTTTACGAGCTTGATCTCTCTGATATCGTTTTTTACTTCTGATTAATGTTTCCCGGGCCTTTTGTAACTTGGAATCCCATTCGCGCTTTCTCATTGCTACCTCACTTTGGTATGTTCTTTGAGGATTCAAGGAAATGGTTGAAGGGAGGTTAGCTTTATGTCCAAATGTTAATTCGAAAGGTGTAAAACCGGTAGCATCGTGAATCATTGTGTTGTAAGCTAAGCAGATGAAGTTTAGTATTTCGTCCCATTCGTCAGTAGAATTTTGTTGCAAGGATTTTATCATGTCGGTAACTACAGCGTGTGTACGTTCTAGACTACCGTTAGATTGTGGATGAAAAGAACTGGTTTTGATGTGCTGGATTTTAAAGGCTTCTTCGTACCTTTGCATGAGTTCAGAAATAAAGTTCTGTCCTTGGTCGGTTAGAATTTTCTTGGGTGCAGAAAATACGTAAATATAGTGATTCAAAAGTCCGTTCCATATAGATTCTGTCTGTTGAGTTTTAAGGGGTACTAGGATTAAATACTTTGTTAGTTCATCGTGAATCGAGAGTATATACTGATTTCCTCTCTTTGTTTTCTGAAGGGGGCCTAATATGTCCATCGCTATTTTGTCATTAGGTTGTAAAGGTGTATCAGTGATTTGGGGTTCTTCGCGTGGTCTAATTCTAGTCGTTTTAGCTCTTTGACAAATGTCGCATTTATTAACGTATTCTTTAATCTTATCCATAAGGTGTGGTATGTTAACATTATTTTTAATTCTACTGTAGGTTTTCTGAATTCCAGGGTGTCCTATCAAGTCATGATTTTCTTTAATTATTTTGTTTATTTCTTCGTCCGTCAATTCGGCTATAGGCTCCCATGCAAATTCTAAGTCTTTTACTGTATCATTGAAGAATAGCAGTATGTGTTTGATCATAGTTTTCTCAGATTCTGAAAATCTGTCGGTTCCTATGCCTATCTTGTCGTTGTTTTCTATTATCTGTCGAAGTTTAACTATCCACGTTTCTTCGTCGTAATCTCCTAATTCGTTTTTTGTTAGTTGGTAAAAGTTTCGTTTGTTTGCTGATATTTTCATGAATTTAGGGATAGTTTCTGTTGTTTCCCAATTCCTAAATTGTTCTATTAGTTCTTTTTCGGTTCGCGTTACGTGTATTCTCGAAAGTGCGTCAGCTACAGTATTGTCTTTACCTTTGATATATTCGATATTATAGTCATATTCCTCTAGCCTGAGTCTCCAACGAATAAGTCGTGAAGATGGGTCTTTATAATTCTGTAACCATTTCAGGGCCTGATGATCTGTCCTGATAGTAAACTTTCGTCCTAGTAAGTATTGTCTTAGTCTTTTGATTGCCCAAACTACTGCTAGGAGTTCTTTTTCGGTCGTTGTATAGTTGCGTTCGGGTGGGTTTAATGTTCTTGAGATATAACAGCAAGGGTGATTGTCTTGAGATAGTACTGCACCTATTCCCTCGTTACTAGCGTCAGTTGTCAAAACGAATTCTTTATTGAAGTCAGGAAATTTTAACACTGGAGAGTCGCAAAGTTTTCGTTTCAGTTCATCAAAGCTGTTCTGTGTTTTGTCAGTCCAATGAAAAGGTATGTCTTTCTTGGTTAGTTCGGTTAATGGTTTAGCTATTTTACTAAAGTTTCTTATAAATTTTCGATAGTATCCGGCTAGTCCTAAGAAAGATTTGACATCTGTGTTTTAGGTGTTCGAAATGTCTTTACGGCCTCAATTTTCTTGGGATTTGGCTTCACTCCATCTTTGGTTACTATGTGACCTAAGTATTCTAGTTCGGGTCTCAAAAATTCACATTTGTCTGGCTGTAACTTTAGTCCTAACTCTCTGAGTCTCTGCAAAACTATTGCTAGATTCTTGTTGTGTTCTTCTATTGAGCTTCCGAATATTATAATGTCATCCAAATACACAAAGCAATGTTTATTTATTAGTCCGCGTAAAGCTATGTCTATCATACGTTGGAAGGTGGCCGGAGCGTTTTTCAGACCGAATGGCATGCGGTTATAATGGTAATGTCCGTGAGGTGTTGAAAAGGCTGTATATTTTTTAGAGTCGGGGTCCATGGGGATTTGATGGAATCCTGAGGATAGGTCAAGAGATGAAAAGAACTTTGCGTTACCAAGTTGGGATAGTATTTCGTCTATATTTGGTAAAGGGTATGCGTCCTGATCAGTGAGCTCGTTTAGTTTTCTAAAATCTATGACAATTCTCCACTTTTGTTTTCCTGAAGCATCGGCTTTTTTAGGAACAACCCAAACTGGCGAATTGTACGGGGAATCGCTAGGTTCAATAATCTTTTTCCCTAACATTTCCTTCATTTGCCTATTGATTTCTTCTTTGTGACATTCCGGTGGTCGATAGGATTTAGTGTTAATGACTTTATTTTCTTTTAACGTGATCGTATGTTTGGCCAAGTTGGTACAAGGTAAGAAATTTTTTTCTAAGTTAAAAATATCAATGTAGAATAATAGTAATTTCTCAATTGGTTCGCGTAAACTTGGCTCTATATGAGATAATCGCACGAGTTGTTTAAAGGTAGAGGCCTGATCATATGTATTTGAATTTTCAATAATATTTGTTATTTTGGTTGTTGACTCACCACAATTGACAAAGCATACTCGCGTCGGTTTTCCCTCAAGGTAAACGGTTTTATGAATTTGGGTATTTGGTTCTATGGTTTCTTCCGTATCCTGGAAATCAAAGCGTTTATCATTGAGCTGCAAATAGTTATTGGTGATGTTGAATTTAAACTTTTTCATGGCTGGTAAACCGAATATGCCATCTTATATTAAAGGGAAGTTATCATCTACTACATAAAACTTTACTAATTCATTGCAAATTTTAAAAGTTACTGATTCACTAGATTTAAACCTAGCATGTCCTATTGAAAAGTTTTGTTCTTCTGTTTCTTTGGTCGTTTTTATTCGTCCATCTCGTAGTATTGATCCTTTTCGTAGTACGTTGATTCCTGCTCCTGAGTCGACAAGTAGCTTGAATTCTGCTCCTCCTGTTCTTCGCATTCGGATGGTTGGTAGTTGTTTACTTGTTGAATAGATTCGCATGATTCTTCGGTTTCCACGTTGAATATTTTGGGTGGTGCCCTTTCCTGAGGCGCTCGTACTTGAAAATTTACACACTGGCTTGACGTATGGCCAATTTTTCCACACTTGAAACATTTTATTTGGCGTCGTATTTCAAATGGAGTGTTTTCGTTAATTGTTGACGGGCGATTGCGTATCTCCTGACTCGCTGAAGGTCGAGCGTTGATAACCGGTCTTCGTTGTTCGGGCGGCGCGGTGTATCTTCGTGCGTAGTTTCCTGGTTTAGTCATAACTGAGTGCGGTCGCCGAACTGTTTCATGCCGTTCTTCGCGTAAATAACGTTCAATGTCAGACGCTTCTTTTTCTGCTTCTATGAGTGTGCCTGGTTTACTAGAGAATATCATGTGTCCTATTTCTCGTTTTAACCCGTTCATATAAATTCTTGTAACGCGCTTCATTGTGGCTTCCATCATTACCCGTCTAGTTATCGGTTGCGGATATTCATTGGTTATCGCGTATGTCAACTTGTTTAATATTCTTCGAAATCGTATATTGAAATTTTGTACGCTTTCTGTAGCACCTTGCTTCAAATCGCGTAACTGTTCACTAAATTCGTCGGAGGAGGCTTGTACTGCCACGTTACTTCGTAGCGCGTCGTAAAGGCTTGCATACGAATCGATATTGATATTGCGTATACTTTGCGCAGCTTTTCCCATAATTTTTTCGACTTTAATTGCTTTTAGTAATAAAGTTCGTTCCGTGCACATACTTCTTAATGAACGAACCTCTTTGATGAAATCCTCTACACCAACATCGTCATCTCCATTGAGCACTGGGATGTAACGTATGGCATCTTTTGCTCGAAGATTCGGTTGTTCCAATGGCACAGACATCGCAGGGTCTGGAACTAGAGCTGAATTCGATGGTCTTCTAGTTGGTGGTTGACTGTCGTCGCCTTCCGTCATGAAGGATGTGAAGTCGTCATCCTCTCCCATATTCATTCCAGCTAGATTCCTGCCTAACATTTCTATTTCTTTCGCACGCTTCTTATTTTCCTGATGGGCCATTTGCAAAGCAGCCTCTAATGTATTAATCTTTTTATTATAAAAATCTTGTTGTTTAGCCATAGCTTCGTTCTGTTTTTTAACAGTTTCCATTAACTCCTTAATCTGAGCTTCCGTAGAAGTAGATTGTGATTTACTCATGATTCTGACAGATTCAAAACTATCTATACTTGACGAGTCGTCGCTACAGAAACTAGGTCTTCTTGTTCGATGATGTACAAAGGAATCCAGAGTTACTTACTGTGTTTACTCTTCCTTTGTCACAACGTAGTTCTTGTGATCCTTCGTTCTCCGTGATGTCCGTAGACCGAAATGCGTAATTTCGTTTACACGAAGTCGAACGGATCCTGGCAGGATCGCCAAAATGTCATGTAATATTTCTCACGAAATAAAAAAAACTTTTATTTCTTTCCAGTGAAAGTATGATGTTACAATATATGATAAATGGTAGTAGTAGAACGAACGACTAACTGTTATTACGATTAATATTTTTTTTTTTTTTTTTTATAACTATTTGCTGTCGTCGCTATAGAAACCATTACAGACCGGCGGCGCCATCTCTGTGAAGAGCGCCGATTACGCAGACCTTTGGACCCCGGGTTTCGGGAATTCTTATCGTCACACTGTCCACGACGCGCGATGTTATGTCTCCATATTAGCCGAGACGCGGATAGGCTGAATTTCACCGGCAGATTCCCCCATGCAACGATGTTCGCGGCAGTCCGCGACACGCGATATTATGTCTCCAGATGTGTCGGACCATACTTCTCGATTGGAACATTATATACGTCTATAACGTAATATAATCTAACCAAAGGCAACCTAACATCTCGACCGTAATATTTTACAACATCCCTGGCGTGCCGGCCCCTACATCTCGGTGGCAACATTATATACGTCTATATCGTTATATATGCTATCCTAAAGCAATCTAACATATCGGATGTGATATTCTACAACATTCCTGGCATGTCGGTACCTACTTCTCGGTGGGAACTTTATATACGTCTATAACGGTGTGTATCCAAATATAAGGCAACGTAACGTCTCGGATGTAATATATGACAACATTGCTGGAGCGTCGGAACCTACTTCTCGGTGATAGCAGAATATACGTCTCTAACGTTATATATACTAACCTAAGGCAACCTAACATCTCGGACGTAACATTTTACTACATTCCAGGCGTGTCGGTCCCTACGCCTCGGTGGGAACATTATATACGTCTATAACGGTATATATCGTAATCTAAGGCAACCTAACATCACGGATGTAATATTTGACAACATTCCTGTCGTGTCGGACCCTACTTCTCGGTGGGGACATTATATACGTCTATAACGTTATACATCCTAACCTAAGGCAACCTAACATCTCGGATGTAATATTTTACAATATTCCTGGCGTATCGGACCCTACTTCTCGGTGGGAAAAATATATACGTCTATAACGGTATATATACTAATTTAATGCAACCTAATATCTCAGACGTAATATTTGACAACCTTCCTGGCGCGTCGAACCCTACTTCTCGGTGGGAACAGTATATACGTCTATAACGTTATATATCCTAACCAAAGGCAACCTAACATTTCAGATGTAACATTTTACAACATTCCTGGCTTGTCGGACCCTACTTCTCGGTGGGAACGTTATATATGTCTACAACGTTATATATCCTACCCTAAGGCAACCAAACATCTCGGATGTAACATTTTACAACATTCCTGGCGTGTCGGAGCATACTTCTCGCTGAGAATAGCATACACGTCTATAACGTTATATATCCTAACCTAAGGCAAACTATCATCTCGGATGTAACATTTGAAAACATTCCAGGCGTGTCGGTCCCTACGTCTCGGTGGTAGCATTATATGCGTCTATAACGGTATATATCCTAATCTAAGGCAACCAAACATCTCGGATGTAACATTTTACAACATTCCTGGCTTGTCGGACCCTACTCCTCGGTGGGAACGTTATATATATATCTATAAACTTACATATCCTAACCTAAGGCATCCTAACAACTCGGATGTAATATTTGACAACATTGCTGGCGTGTCGGACCCTACTTCTCGGTGGGAACATTATATACGTCTATAACGTTATATATCCTAACCTAAGGCATTCAAATATCTCGGATGAACATTTGACAACATTCCAGGCGTGTCGGTCCCTACGTCTCGGTGGTAACATTATATGCGTCTATAACGTAATATATTCTAGCCTAAGGCAACCAACAACTCGGATGTAATATTTGACAACATTCCTGGCGTGACGGAGCATACTTCTTGGTGGGAACATTATATACGTCTATAACGGTATATATCCTAATGTAAGGCAACGTAACATCTCGGATGTAATATTTGACAACATTCCTGGCGTGTCGGAACCTACTTCTCGGTAGGAACGTTATATACGTCTATAACGTTATATATCCTAACCTAAGGCAACCAAACTTTTCGGATGTAACATTTTACAACATTCCTGGCTTGTCGGATCCTACTTCTCGGTGGGAACGTTATATACGTCTATAACGTTATATATCCTAACCTAAGGCAACCAATCATCTCGGCTGTAACATTTTACAACATTCCTGGCTTGTCGGACCCTACTTCTCGGTGGGAACGTTATATATATCTATAAAGTTACATATCGTAACCTAAGGCAACCTAACAACTCGGATGTAATATTTTACAACATTCCTGGCATGTCGGCGCATACTTCCCGGTTTGAACATTATATACGTCTATAACGTTATGTATCCTAAACTAAGGCAACCAAACTTTTTGGATGTAACATTTTACAACATTCCTGGCCTGTTGGAGCATACTTCTCGGTGGGAAAGTTATATATGTCTATAACGTTATATATCCTAACCTAAGGCAACCCAACATCTCGGATGTAATATTTAACAACATTCCTGGCATGTCGGCGCATACCTCTCGGTGGGAACATTATATAAGTCTATAACGGTATATATCCTAATGTGAGGCACCGTAACGTCTCGGACGTAATATTTGGTATCATTGCTGGCGTTTCGGAACCTACTTCTGGGTAGGATCACTATATACGTCTCTAACGTTATATATAGTAACCTAAGGCAACCTAACATCTCGGATGTAACATTTGACAACTTTCCTGGCGTGTCGGAGCATACGTCTCGGTGGTAACATTATATGCGTCTGTAAATTTATATATCCTAACCTAAGGCAAACTATCATCTCGGATGCAACATTTGACTACATTCCAGGCGTGTCGGACCCTACTTCTAGGTGGTAACATTATATGCGTCTGTAACGTTATATATCCTAACCTAAGGCAATCTAACATCTCGGATGTAATATTTGACAACATTCCTGGCGTGTCGGAGCATTCTTTTCGGTGGGAATATTATAAACGTCTATAACGTTATATAACCTAACCTAAGGCAACCTAACATCTCGGATGTAATATTTGACAACATTCCAGGCGTGTCGGAACCTACAACTCGGTGGGAATATTATATACGTCAATAACGTTATATATCCTATCATAAGGCGACCAGACATCTCGGATGTAACATTTGACAACATTCCTGTCGTGTCGGACCCTACATCTCGGTGGGAAGATTGGATGCGTCTATAACGTTGTATGTCCTAATCTAAGGCAAACTATCATCTCAGATGTAATATTTTACAATAATCCAGGCGTGTCGGAGCATACTTCTCGGTGGGAATATAATATGCGTCTATAACGTTATGTATCCTAACATAAGGCCACCTAACATCTCAGATGAAACATTTGACAACATTCCTGACGTGTCGGAACCTACTTCTCGGTGGGAACAGTATATACGTCTATAACGTTATATATCCTAACCTAAGGCAACCTAACATCTCGGATGTAATGTTTGACAACATTCCTGGCGTGTCGGAACCTACTTCTCAGTGGGAACATTATATGCGTCTATAACGTTGTATATCCTAATCTAAGGCAACCTATCATCTCAGACGTAATATTTTACGACATTCCTGGCGTGTCGGAGCATTCTTTTCGGTGGGAATATTATATTCGTCAATAACGTTATATATCCTAACATAAGGCCACCTAACATATCGGATGTAACATTTGACAACATTCCTGGCGTGTCGGACCCTACTCCTCGGTGGGAACAGTATCTACGTCTATAACGTTATATATCCTAACCTAAGACAACCTAACATCTCGGATGTAATATTTAAGAACATTCCAGGCGTGTCGGACCCTACTTCTCGGTGGGAATATTATATGCGTCTATAACGTTATATATCCTAACCTAAGGCTACCTAACAACTCGGATGTAACATTTGACAACATTCCTGACGTGTCGGAGCATACTTCTCGGTGGGAACATCAGAAAAGTCTATAAAGGTATATATCCTAATGTAAGGCAACCTAACATCTCGGATGTAATATTTGACAACATTCCAGGCGTGTCGGTCCCTACGTCTCGGTGGTAACGTTAAATGCGTCTATAACATTATATATGCTAACCTAAGGCAACCTAACAACTCAGATGTAATATTTGACAACATTCCTGGCGTGTCGGTCCCTACTTCTCGGTGGGAACGTTATATACGTCTATAACGGTATATATCCTAATGTAAGGCAACGTAACATCTCGGATGTAATATTTGACAACATTCCTGGCATGTCGGACCCTACTTCTCGGTAGGAACGTTATATACGTCTATAACGTTATATATCCTAACCTAAGGCAACCAAACTTTTCGGATGTAACATTTTACAACATTCCTGGCTTGTCGGACCCTACTTCTCGGTGGGAACGTTATATATATCTATAAAGTTACATATCCTAACCTAAGGCAACCTAACTACTCGTGTGTAATATTTGACAACATTGCTGGCGTGTCGGAACCTACTTCTCGGTGGGAACATTATATGCGTCTATAACGTTATATATCCTAATCTAAGGGAACCTATCATCTCAGACGTAATAATCTACAACATTCCTGGCATGTCGGCACATACTTCCCGGTTCGAACATTATATACATCTATAACGTTATGTATCCTAACCTAAGGCAACCAAACTTTTCGGATGTAACATTTTACAACATTCCTGGCTTGTCGGATCCTACTTCTCGGTGGGAACGTTATATATGTCCATAACGTTATAAATCCTAACCTAAGGCAACCAAACATCTCGGATGTAATATTTGACAACATTCCTGGCTTGTCGGACCCAACTTCGCGGTGGGAACATTATTTATGTCTATAACATTATATATCCTAACCTAAGGCAACCTATCATCTCGGATGTAATGTTTGACAACACTCCAGGCGTGTGGGTCCCTACGTCTCGGTGGTAACGTTATATACGTCTATAACATTATATATCCTAACCTAAGGCAACCTAACAACTCGGATGTAATATTTGACAACATTCCTGGCGTGTCGGTCCCTACTTCTCGGTAGGAACGTTATATACGTCTATAACGTTATATATCCTAACCTAAGGCAACCAAACTTTTCGGATGTAACATTTTACAACATTCCTGGCTTGTCGGACCCTACTTCTCGGTGGGAACGTTATATATATCTATAAAGTTACATATCCTAACCTAAGGCAACCTAACTTCTCGGATGTAACATTTTACAACATTCCTGGCTTGTCGGATCCTACTTCTCGGTGGGAACGTTATATATGTCCATGACGTTATAAATCCTAACCTAAGGCAACCAATCATCTCGGCTGTAACATTTTACAACATTCCTGGCTTGTCGGACCCTACTTCTCGGTGGGAACATTATATGCGTCTATAACGTTATATATCCTAATCTAAGGGAACCTATCATCTCAGACGTAATATTCTACAACATTCCTGGCATGGCGGCACATACTTCCCGGTTCGAACATTATATACACCTATAACGTTATGTATCCTAACCTAAGGCAACCAAACTTTTCGGATGTAACATTTTACAACATTCCTGGCTTGTCGGATCCTACTTCTCGGTGGGAACGTTATATATGTCCATAACGTTATAAATCCTAACCTAAGGCAACCAAACATCTCGGATGTAATATTTGACAACATTCCTGGCTTGTCGGACCCAACTTCGCGGTGGGAACATTATATATGTCTATAACATTATATATCCTAACCTAAGGCAACCTATCATCTCGGATGTAATGTTTGACAACACTCCAGGCGTGTGGGTCCCTACGTCTCGGTGGTAACGTTATATGCGTCTATAACATTATATATCCTAACCTAAGGCAACCTATCATCTCGGATGTAATATTTGACAACATTCCTGGCGTGTCGGACCCTACTTCTCGGTAGGAACGTTATATACGTCTATAACGTTATATATCCTAACCTAAGGCAACCAAACTATTCGGATGTAACATTTTACAACATTCCTGGCTTGTCGGATCCTACTTCTCGGTGGGAACGTTATATATATCTATAAAGTTACATATCCTAACCTAAGGCAACCTAACTACTCGGGTGTAATATTTGACAACATTGCTGGCGTGTCGGAACCTACTTCTCGGTGGGAACATTATATGCGTCTATAACGTTATATATCCTAATCTAAGGGAACCTATCATCTCAGACGTAATAATCTACAACATTCCTGGCATGTCGGCACATACTTCCCGGTTCGAACATTATATACACCTATAACGTTATGTATCCTAACCTAAGGCAACCAAACTTTTCGGATGTAACATTTTACAACATTCCTGGCTTGTCGGATCCTACTTCTCGGTGGGAACGTTATATATGTCCATAACGTTATAAATCCTAACCTAAGGCAACCAAACATCTCGGATGTAATATTTGACAACATTCCTGGCTTGTCGGACCCAACTTCGCGGTGGGAACATTATATATGTCTATAACATTATATATCCTAACCTAAGGCAACCTATCATCTCGGATGTAATGTTTGACAACACTCCAGGCGTGTGGGTCCCTACGTCTCGGTGGTAACGTTATATGCGTCTATAACATTATATATCCTAACCTAAGGCAACCTATCATCTCGGATGTAATATTTGACAACATTCCTGGCGTGTCGGACCCTACTTCTCGGTAGGAACGTTATATACGTCTATAACGTTATATATCCTAACCTAAGGCAACCAAACTATTCGGATGTAACATTTTACAACATTCCTGGCTTGTCGGATCCTACTTCTCGGGGGGAACGTTATATATATCTATAAAGTTACATATCCTAACCTAAGGCAACCTAACTACTCGGGTGTAATATTTGACAACATTGCTGGCGTGTCGGAACCTACTTCTCGGTGGGAACATTATATGCGTCTATAACGTTATATATCCTAATCTAAGGGAACCTATCATCTCAGACGTAATAATCTACAACATTCCTGGCATGTCGGCACATACTTCCCGGTTCGAACATTATATACATCTATAACGTTATGTATCCTAACCTAAGGCAACCAAACTTTTCGGATGTAACATTTTACAACATTCCTGGCTTGTCGGATCCTACTTCTCGGTGGGAACGTTATATATGTCCATAACGTTATAAATCCTAACCTAAGGCAACCAAACATCTCGGATGTAATATTTGACAACATTCCTGGCTTGTCGGACCCAACTTCGCGGTGGGAACATTATATATGTCTATAACATTATATATCCTAACCTAAGGCAACCTATCATCTCGGATGTAATGTTTGACAACACTCCAGGCGTGTGGGTCCCTACGTCTCGGTGGTAACGTTATATACGTCTATAACATTATATATCCTAACCTAAGGCAACCTAACAACTCGGATGTAATATTTGACAACATTCCTGGCGTGTCGGTCCCTACTTCTCGGTAGGAACGTTATATACGTCTATAACGTTATATATCCTAACCTAAGGCAACCAAACTTTTCGGATGTAACATTTTACAACATTCCTGGCTTGTCGGACCCTACTTCTCGGTGGGAACGTTATATATATCTATAAAGTTACATATCCTAACCTAAGGCAACCTAACTTCTCGGATGTAACATTTTACAACATTCCTGGCTTGTCGGATCCTACTTCTCGGTGGGAACGTTATATATGTCCATGACGTTATAAATCCTAACCTAAGGCAACCAATCATCTCGGCTGTAACATTTTACAACATTCCTGGCTTGTCGGACCCTACTTCTCGGTGGGAACATTATATGCGTCTATAACGTTATATATCCTAATCTAAGGGAACCTATCATCTCAGACGTAATATTCTACAACATTCCTGGCATGGCGGCACATACTTCCCGGTTCGAACATTATATACACCTATAACGTTATGTATCCTAACCTAAGGCAACCAAACTTTTCGGATGTAACATTTTACAACATTCCTGGCTTGTCGGATCCTACTTCTCGGTGGGAACGTTATATATGTCCATAACGTTATAAATCCTAACCTAAGGCAACCAAACATCTCGGATGTAATATTTGACAACATTCCTGGCTTGTCGGACCCAACTTCGCGGTGGGAACATTATATATGTCTATAACATTATATATCCTAACCTAAGGCAACCTATCATCTCGGATGTAATGTTTGACAACACTCCAGGCGTGTGGGTCCCTACGTCTCGGTGGTAACGTTATATGCGTCTATAACATTATATATCCTAACCTAAGGCAACCTATCATCTCGGATGTAATATTTGACAACATTCCTGGCGTGTCGGACCCTACTTCTCGGTAGGAACGTTATATACGTCTATAACGTTATATATCCTAACCTAAGGCAACCAAACTATTCGGATGTAACATTTTACAACATTCCTGGCTTGTCGGATCCTACTTCTCGGTGGGAACGTTATATATATCTATAAAGTTACATATCCTAACCTAAGGCAACCTAACTACTCGGGTGTAATATTTGACAACATTGCTGGCGTGTCGGAACCTACTTCTCGGTGGGAACATTATATGCGTCTATAACGTTATATATCCTAATCTAAGGGAACCTATCATCTCAGACGTAATAATCTACAACATTCCTGGCATGTCGGCACATACTTCCCGGTTCGAACATTATATACATCTATAACGTTATGTATCCTAACCTAAGGCAACCAAACTTTTCGGATGTAACATTTTACAACATTCCTGGCTTGTCGGATCCTACTTCTCGGTGGGAACGTTATATATGTCCATAACGTTATAAATCCTAACCTAAGGCAACCAAACATCTCGGATGTAATATTTGACAACATTCCTGGCTTGTCGGACCCAACTTCGCGGTGGGAACATTATATATGTCTATAACATTATATATCCTAACCTAAGGCAACCTATCATCTCGGATGTAATGTTTGACAACACTCCAGGCGTGTGGGTCCCTACGTCTCGGTGGTAACGTTATATACGTCTATAACATTATATATCCTAACCTAAGGCAACCTAACAACTCGGATGTAATATTTGACAACATTCCTGGCGTGTCGGTCCCTACTTCTCGGTAGGAACGTTATATACGTCTATAACGTTATATATCCTAACCTAAGGCAACCAAACTTTTCGGATGTAACATTTTACAACATTCCTGGCTTGTCGGACCCTACTTCTCGGTGGGAACGTTATATATATCTATAAAGTTACATATCCTAACCTAAGGCAACCTAACTTCTCGGATGTAACATTTTACAACATTCCTGGCTTGTCGGATCCTACTTCTCGGTGGGAACGTTATATATGTCCATGACGTTATAAATCCTAACCTAAGGCAACCAATCATCTCGGCTGTAACATTTTACAACATTCCTGGCTTGTCGGACCCTACTTCTCGGTGGGAACATTATATGCGTCTATAACGTTATATATCCTAATCTAAGGGAACCTATCATCTCAGACGTAATATTCTACAACATTCCTGGCATGGCGGCACATACTTCCCGGTTCGAACATTATATACACCTATAACGTTATGTATCCTAACCTAAGGCAACCAAACTTTTCGGATGTAACATTTTACAACATTCCTGGCTTGTCGGATCCTACTTCTCGGTGGGAACGTTATATATGTCCATAACGTTATAAATCCTAACCTAAGGCAACCAAACATCTCGGATGTAATATTTGACAACATTCCTGGCTTGTCGGACCCAACTTCGCGGTGGGAACATTATATATGTCTATAACATTATATATCCTAACCTAAGGCAACCTATCATCTCGGATGTAATGTTTGACAACACTCCAGGCGTGTGGGTCCCTACGTCTCGGTGGTAACGTTATATGCGTCTATAACATTATATATCCTAACCTAAGGCAACCTATCATCTCGGATGTAATATTTGACAACATTCCTGGCGTGTCGGACCCTACTTCTCGGTAGGAACGTTATATACGTCTATAACGTTATATATCCTAACCTAAGGCAACCAAACTATTCGGATGTAACATTTTACAACATTCCTGGCTTGTCGGATCCTACTTCTCGGTGGGAACGTTATATATATCTATAAAGTTACATATCCTAACCTAAGGCAACCTAACTACTCGGGTGTAATATTTGACAACATTGCTGGCGTGTCGGAACCTACTTCTCGGTGGGAACATTATATGCGTCTATAACGTTATATATCCTAATCTAAGGGAACCTATCATCTCAGACGTAATAATCTACAACATTCCTGGCATGTCGGCACATACTTCCCGGTTCGAACATTATATACATCTATAACGTTATGTATCCTAACCTAAGGCAACCAAACTTTTCGGATGTAACATTTTACAACATTCCTGGCTTGTCGGATCCTACTTCTCGGTGGGAACGTTATATATGTCCATAACGTTATAAATCCTAACCTAAGGCAACCAAACATCTCGGATGTAATATTTGACAACATTCCTGGCTTGTCGGACCCAACTTCGCGGTGGGAACATTATATATGTCTATAACATTATATATCCTAACCTAAGGCAACCTATCATCTCGGATGTAATGTTTGACAACACTCCAGGCGTGTGGGTCCCTACGTCTCGGTGGTAACGTTATATACGTCTATAACATTATATATCCTAACCTAAGGCAACCTAACAACTCGGATGTAATATTTGACAACATTCCTGGCGTGTCGGTCCCTACTTCTCGGTAGGAACGTTATATACGTCTATAACGTTATATATCCTAACCTAAGGCAACCAAACTTTTCGGATGTAACATTTTACAACATTCCTGGCTTGTCGGACCCTACTTCTCGGTGGGAACGTTATATATATCTATAAAGTTACATATCCTAACCTAAGGCAACCTAACTTCTCGGATGTAACATTTTACAACATTCCTGGCTTGTCGGATCCTACTTCTCGGTGGGAACGTTATATATGTCCATGACGTTATAAATCCTAACCTAAGGCAACCAATCATCTCGGCTGTAACATTTTACAACATTCCTGGCTTGTCGGACCCTACTTCTCGGTGGGAACATTATATGCGTCTATAACGTTATATATCCTAATCTAAGGGAACCTATCATCTCAGACGTAATATTCTACAACATTCCTGGCATGGCGGCACATACTTCCCGGTTCGAACATTATATACACCTATAACGTTATGTATCCTAACCTAAGGCAACCAAACTTTTCGGATGTAACATTTTACAACATTCCTGGCTTGTCGGATCCTACTTCTCGGTGGGAACGTTATATATGTCCATAACGTTATAAATCCTAACCTAAGGCAACCAAACATCTCGGATGTAATATTTGACAACATTCCTGGCTTGTCGGACCCAACTTCGCGGTGGGAACATTATATATGTCTATAACATTATATATCCTAACCTAAGGCAACCTATCATCTCGGATGTAATGTTTGACAACACTCCAGGCGTGTGGGTCCCTACGTCTCGGTGGTAACGTTATATGCGTCTATAACATTATATATCCTAACCTAAGGCAACCTATCATCTCGGATGTAATATTTGACAACATTCCTGGCGTGTCGGACCCTACTTCTCGGTAGGAACGTTATATACGTCTATAACGTTATATATCCTAACCTAAGGCAACCAAACTATTCGGATGTAACATTTTACAACATTCCTGGCTTGTCGGATCCTACTTCTCGGTGGGAACGTTATATATATCTATAAAGTTACATATCCTAACCTAAGGCAACCTAACTACTCGGGTGTAATATTTGACAACATTGCTGGCGTGTCGGAACCTACTTCTCGGTGGGAACATTATATGCGTCTATAACGTTATATATCCTAATCTAAGGGAACCTATCATCTCAGACGTAATAATCTACAACATTCCTGGCATGTCGGCACATACTTCCCGGTTCGAACATTATATACATCTATAACGTTATGTATCCTAACCTAAGGCAACCAAACTTTTCGGATGTAACATTTTACAACATTCCTGGCTTGTCGGATCCTACTTCTCGGTGGGAACGTTATATATGTCCATAACGTTATAAATCCTAACCTAAGGCAACCAAACATCTCGGATGTAATATTTGACAACATTCCTGGCTTGTCGGACCCAACTTCGCGGTGGGAACATTATATATGTCTATAACATTATATATCCTAACCTAAGGCAACCTATCATCTCGGATGTAATGTTTGACAACACTCCAGGCGTGTGGGTCCCTACGTCTCGGTGGTAACGTTATATACGTCTATAACATTATATATCCTAACCTAAGGCAACCTAACAACTCGGATGTAATATTTGACAACATTCCTGGCGTGTCGGTCCCTACTTCTCGGTAGGAACGTTATATACGTCTATAACGTTATATATCCTAACCTAAGGCAACCAAACTTTTCGGATGTAACATTTTACAACATTCCTGGCTTGTCGGACCCTACTTCTCGGTGGGAACGTTATATATATCTATAAAGTTACATATCCTAACCTAAGGCAACCTAACTTCTCGGATGTAACATTTTACAACATTCCTGGCTTGTCGGATCCTACTTCTCGGTGGGAACGTTATATATGTCCATGACGTTATAAATCCTAACCTAAGGCAACCAATCATCTCGGCTGTAACATTTTACAACATTCCTGGCTTGTCGGACCCTACTTCTCGGTGGGAACATTATATGCGTCTATAACGTTATATATCCTAATCTAAGGGAACCTATCATCTCAGACGTAATATTCTACAACATTCCTGGCATGGCGGCACATACTTCCCGGTTCGAACATTATATACACCTATAACGTTATGTATCCTAACCTAAGGCAACCAAACTTTTCGGATGTAACATTTTACAACATTCCTGGCTTGTCGGATCCTACTTCTCGGTGGGAACGTTATATATGTCCATAACGTTATAAATCCTAACCTAAGGCAACCAAACATCTCGGATGTAATATTTGACAACATTCCTGGCTTGTCGGACCCAACTTCGCGGTGGGAACATTATATATGTCTATAACATTATATATCCTAACCTAAGGCAACCTATCATCTCGGATGTAATGTTTGACAACACTCCAGGCGTGTGGGTCCCTACGTCTCGGTGGTAACGTTATATGCGTCTATAACATTATATATCCTAACCTAAGGCAACCTATCATCTCGGATGTAATATTTGACAACATTCCTGGCGTGTCGGACCCTACTTCTCGGTAGGAACGTTATATACGTCTATAACGTTATATATCCTAACCTAAGGCAACCAAACTATTCGGATGTAACATTTTACAACATTCCTGGCTTGTCGGATCCTACTTCTCGGTGGGAACGTTATATATATCTATAAAGTTACATATCCTAACCTAAGGCAACCTAACTACTCGGGTGTAATATTTGACAACATTGCTGGCGTGTCGGAACCTACTTCTCGGTGGGAACATTATATGCGTCTATAACGTTATATATCCTAATCTAAGGGAACCTATCATCTCAGACGTAATAATCTACAACATTCCTGGCATGTCGGCACATACTTCCCGGTTCGAACATTATATACATCTATAACGTTATGTATCCTAACCTAAGGCAACCAAACTTTTCGGATGTAACATTTTACAACATTCCTGGCTTGTCGGATCCTACTTCTCGGTGGGAACGTTATATATGTCCATAACGTTATAAATCCTAACCTAAGGCAACCAAACATCTCGGATGTAATATTTGACAACATTCCTGGCTTGTCGGACCCAACTTCGCGGTGGGAACATTATATATGTCTATAACATTATATATCCTAACCTAAGGCAACCTATCATCTCGGATGTAATGTTTGACAACACTCCAGGCGTGTGGGTCCCTACGTCTCGGTGGTAACGTTATATACGTCTATAACATTATATATCCTAACCTAAGGCAACCTAACAACTCGGATGTAATATTTGACAACATTCCTGGCGTGTCGGTCCCTACTTCTCGGTAGGAACGTTATATACGTCTATAACGTTATATATCCTAACCTAAGGCAACCAAACTTTTCGGATGTAACATTTTACAACATTCCTGGCTTGTCGGACCCTACTTCTCGGTGGGAACGTTATATATATCTATAAAGTTACATATCCTAACCTAAGGCAACCTAACTTCTCGGATGTAACATTTTACAACATTCCTGGCTTGTCGGATCCTACTTCTCGGTGGGAACGTTATATATGTCCATGACGTTATAAATCCTAACCTAAGGCAACCAATCATCTCGGCTGTAACATTTTACAACATTCCTGGCTTGTCGGACCCTACTTCTCGGTGGGAACATTATATGCGTCTATAACGTTATATATCCTAATCTAAGGGAACCTATCATCTCAGACGTAATATTCTACAACATTCCTGGCATGGCGGCACATACTTCCCGGTTCGAACATTATATACACCTATAACGTTATGTATCCTAACCTAAGGCAACCAAACTTTTCGGATGTAACATTTTACAACATTCCTGGCTTGTCGGATCCTACTTCTCGGTGGGAACGTTATATATGTCCATAACGTTATAAATCCTAACCTAAGGCAACCAAACATCTCGGATGTAATATTTGACAACATTCCTGGCTTGTCGGACCCAACTTCGCGGTGGGAACATTATATATGTCTATAACATTATATATCCTAACCTAAGGCAACCTATCATCTCGGATGTAATGTTTGACAACACTCCAGGCGTGTGGGTCCCTACGTCTCGGTGGTAACGCTATATGCGTCTATAACATTATATATCCTAACCTAAGGCAACCTATCATCTCGGATGTAATATTTGACAACATTCCTGGCGTGTCGGACCCTACTTCTCGGTAGGAACGTTATATACGTCTATAACGTTATATATCCTAACCTAAGGCAACCAAACTATTCGGATGTAACATTTTACAACATTCCTGGCTTGTCGGATCCTACTTCTCGGTGGGAACGTTATATATATCTATAAAGTTACATATCCTAACCTAAGGCAACCTAACTACTCGGGTGTAATATTTGACAACATTGCTGGCGTGTCGGAACCTACTTCTCGGTGGGAACATTATATGCGTCTATAACGTTATATATCCTAATCTAAGGGAACCTATCATCTCAGACGTAATAATCTACAACATTCCTGGCATGTCGGCACATACTTCCCGGTTCGAACATTATATACATCTATAACGTTATGTATCCTAACCTAAGGCAACCAAACTTTTCGGATGTAACATTTTACAACATTCCTGGCTTGTCGGATCCTACTTCTCGGTGGGAACGTTATATATGTCCATAACGTTATAAATCCTAACCTAAGGCAACCAAACATCTCGGATGTAATATTTGACAACATTCCTGGCTTGTCGGACCCAACTTCGCGGTGGGAACATTATATATGTCTATAACATTATATATCCTAACCTAAGGCAACCTATCATCTCGGATGTAATGTTTGACAACACTCCAGGCGTGTGGGTCCCTACGTCTCGGTGGTAACGTTATATACGTCTATAACATTATATATCCTAACCTAAGGCAACCTAACAACTCGGATGTAATATTTGACAACATTCCTGGCGTGTCGGTCCCTACTTCTCGGTAGGAACGTTATATACGTCTATAACGTTATATATCCTAACCTAAGGCAACCAAACTTTTCGGATGTAACATTTTACAACATTCCTGGCTTGTCGGACCCTACTTCTCGGTGGGAACGTTATATATATCTATAAAGTTACATATCCTAACCTAAGGCAACCTAACTACTCGGGTGTAATATTTGACAACATTGCTGGCGTGTCGGAACCTACTTCTCGGTGGGAACATTATATGCGTCTATGACGTTATATATCCTAATCTAAGGGAACCTATCATCTCAGACGTAATATTCTACAACATTCCTGGCATGTCGGCGCATACTTCCCGGTTTGAACATTATATACATCTATAACGTTATGTATCCTAACCTAAGGCTACCAAACTTCTCGGATGTAACATTTTACAACATTCCTGGCTTGTCGGATCCTACTTCTCGGTGGGAACGTTATATATGTCCATGACGTTATAAATCCTAACCTAAGGCAACCAATCATCTCGGCTGTAACATTTTACAACATTCCTGGCTTGTCGGACCCTACTTCTCGGTGGGAACATTATATGCGTCTATAACGTTATATATCCTAATCTAAGGGAACCTATCATCTCAGACGTAATATTCTACAACATTCCTGGCATGTCGGCACATACTTCCCGGTTCGAACATTATATACACCTATAACGTTATGTATCCTAACCTAAGGCAACCAAACTTTTCGGATGTAACATTTTACAACATTCCTGGCTTGTCGGATCCTACTTCTCGGTGGGAACGTTATATATGTCCATGACGTTATAAATCCTAACCTAAGGCAACCAATCATCTCGGCTGTAACATTTTACAACATTCCTGGCTTGTCGGACCCTACTTCTCGGTGGGAACATTATATGCGTCTATAACGTTATATATCCTAATCTAAGGGAACCTATCATCTCAGACGTAATATTCTACAACATTCCTGGCATGGCGGCACATACTTCCCGGTTCGAACATTATATACACCTATAACGTTATGTATCCTAACCTAAGGCAACCAAACTTTTCGGATGTAACATTTTACAACATTCCTGGCTTGTCGGATCCTACTTCTCGGTGGGAACGTTATATATGTCCATAACGTTATAAATCCTAACCTAAGGCAACCAAACATCTCGGATGTAATATTTGACAACATTCCTGGCTTGTCGGACCCAACTTCGCGGTGGGAACATTATATATGTCTATAACATTATATATCCTAACCTAAGGCAACCTATCATCTCGGATGTAATGTTTGACAACACTCCAGGCGTGTGGGTCCCTACGTCTCGGTGGTAACGTTATATGCGTCTATAACATTATATATCCTAACCTAAGGCAACCTATCATCTCGGATGTAATATTTGACAACATTCCTGGCGTGTCGGACCCTACTTCTCGGTAGGAACGTTATATACGTCTATAACGTTATATATCCTAACCTAAGGCAACCAAACTATTCGGATGTAACATTTTACAACATTCCTGGCTTGTCGGATCCTACTTCTCGGTGGGAACGTTATATATATCTATAAAGTTACATATCCTAACCTAAGGCAACCTAACTACTCGGGTGTAATATTTGACAACATTGCTGGCGTGTCGGAACCTACTTCTCGGTGGGAACATTATATGCGTCTATAACGTTATATATCCTAATCTAAGGGAACCTATCATCTCAGACGTAATAATCTACAACATTCCTGGCATGTCGGCACATACTTCCCGGTTCGAACATTATATACATCTATAACGTTATGTATCCTAACCTAAGGCAACCAAACTTTTCGGATGTAACATTTTACAACATTCCTGGCTTGTCGGATCCTACTTCTCGGTGGGAACGTTATATATGTCCATAACGTTATAAATCCTAACCTAAGGCAACCAAACATCTCGGATGTAATATTTGACAACATTCCTGGCTTGTCGGACCCAACTTCGCGGTGGGAACATTATATATGTCTATAACATTATATATCCTAACCTAAGGCAACCTATCATCTCGGATGTAATGTTTGACAACACTCCAGGCGTGTGGGTCCCTACGTCTCGGTGGTAACGTTATATACGTCTATAACATTATATATCCTAACCTAAGGCAACCTAACAACTCGGATGTAATATTTGACAACATTCCTGGCGTGTCGGTCCCTACTTCTCGGTAGGAACGTTATATACGTCTATAACGTTATATATCCTAACCTAAGGCAACCAAACTTTTCGCATGTAACATTTTACAACATTCCTGGCTTGTCGGACCCTACTTCTCGGTGGGAACGTTATATATATCTATAAAGTTACATATCCTAACCTAAGGCAACCTAACTACTCGGGTGTAATATTTGACAACATTGCTGGCGTGTCGGAACCTACTTCTCGGTGGGAACATTATATGCGTCTATGACGTTATATATCCTAATCTAAGGGAACCTATCATCTCAGACGTAATATTCTACAACATTCCTGGCATGTCGGCGCATACTTCCCGGTTTGAACATTATATACATCTATAACGTTATGTATCCAACCTAAGGCTACCAAACTTCTCGGATGTAACATTTTACAACATTCCTGGCTTGTCGGATCCTACTTCTCGGTGGGAACGTTATATATGTCCATGACGTTATAAATCCTAACCTAAGGCAACCAATCATCTCGGCTGTAACATTTTACAACATTCCTGGCTTGTCGGACCCTACTTCTCGGTGGGAACATTATATGCGTCTATAACGTTATATATCCTAATCTAAGGGAACCTATCATCTCAGACGTAATATTCTACAACATTCCTGGCATGGCGGCACATACTTCCCGGTTCGAACATTATATACACCTATAACGTTATGTATCCTAACCTAAGGCAACCAAACTTTTCGGATGTAACATTTTACAACATTCCTGGCTTGTCGGATCCTACTTCTCGGTGGGAACGTTATATATGTCCATAACGTTATAAATCCTAACCTAAGGCAACCAAACATCTCGGATGTAATATTTGACAACATTCCTGGCTTGTCGGACCCAACTTCGCGGTGGGAACATTATATATGTCTATAACATTATATATCCTAACCTAAGGCAACCTATCATCTCGGATGTAATGTTTGACAACACTCCAGGCGTGTGGGTCCCTACGTCTCGGTGGTAACGCTATATGCGTCTATAACATTATATATCCTAACCTAAGGCAACCTATCATCTCGGATGTAATATTTGACAACATTCCTGGCGTGTCGGACCCTACTTCTCGGTAGGAACGTTATATACGTCTATAACGTTATATATCCTAACCTAAGGCAACCAAACTATTCGGATGTAACATTTTACAACATTCCTGGCTTGTCGGATCCTACTTCTCGGTGGGAACGTTATATATATCTATAAAGTTACATATCCTAACCTAAGGCAACCTAACTACTCGGGTGTAATATTTGACAACATTGCTGGCGTGTCGGAACCTACTTCTCGGTGGGAACATTATATGCGTCTATAACGTTATATATCCTAATCTAAGGGAACCTATCATCTCAGACGTAATAATCTACAACATTCCTGGCATGTCGGCACATACTTCCCGGTTCGAACATTATATACATCTATAACGTTATGTATCCTAACCTAAGGCAACCAAACTTTTCGGATGTAACATTTTACAACATTCCTGGCTTGTCGGATCCTACTTCTCGGTGGGAACGTTATATATGTCCATAACGTTATAAATCCTAACCTAAGGCAACCAAACATCTCGGATGTAATATTTGACAACATTCCTGGCTTGTCGGACCCAACTTCGCGGTGGGAACATTATATATGTCTATAACATTATATATCCTAACCTAAGGCAACCTATCATCTCGGATGTAATGTTTGACAACACTCCAGGCGTGTGGGTCCCTACGTCTCGGTGGTAACGTTATATACGTCTATAACATTATATATCCTAACCTAAGGCAACCTAACAACTCGGATGTAATATTTGACAACATTCCTGGCGTGTCGGTCCCTACTTCTCGGTAGGAACGTTATATACGTCTATAACGTTATATATCCTAACCTAAGGCAACCAAACTTTTCGCATGTAACATTTTACAACATTCCTGGCTTGTCGGACCCTACTTCTCGGTGGGAACGTTATATATATCTATAAAGTTACATATCCTAACCTAAGGCAACCTAACTACTCGGGTGTAATATTTGACAACATTGCTGGCGTGTCGGAACCTACTTCTCGGTGGGAACATTATATGCGTCTATGACGTTATATATCCTAATCTAAGGGAACCTATCATCTCAGACGTAATATTCTACAACATTCCTGGCATGTCGGCGCATACTTCCCGGTTTGAACATTATATACATCTATAACGTTATGTATCCTAACCTAAGGCTACCAAACTTCTCGGATGTAACATTTTACAACATTCCTGGCTTGTCGGATCCTACTTCTCGGTGGGAACGTTATATATGTCCATGACGTTATAAATCCTAACCTAAGGCAACCAATCATCTCGGCTGTAACATTTTACAACATTCCTGGCTTGTCGGACCCTACTTCTCGGTGGGAACATTATATGCGTCTATAACGTTATATATCCTAATCTAAGGGAACCTATCATCTCAGACGTAATATTCTACAACATTCCTGGCATGTCGGCACATACTTCCCGGTTCGAACATTATATACACCTATAACGTTATGTATCCTAACCTAAGGCAACCAAACTTTTCGGATGTAACATTTTACAACATTCCTGGCTTGTCGGATCCTACTTCTCGGTGGGAACGTTATATATGTCCATAACGTTATAAATCCTAACCTAAGGCAACCAAACATCTCGGATGTAATATTTGACAACATTCCTGGCTTGTCGGACCCAACTTCGCGGTGGGAACATTATATATGTCTATAACATTATATATCCTAACCTAAGGCAACCTATCATCTCGGATGTAATGTTTGACAACACTCCAGGCGTGTGGGTCCCTACGTCTCGGTGGTAACGTTATATGCGTCTATAACATTATATATCCTAACCTAAGGCAACCTATCATCTCGGATGTAATATTTGACAACATTCCTGGCGTGTCGGACCCTACTTCTCGGTAGGAACGTTATATACGTCTATAACGTTATATATCCTAACCTAAGGCAACCAAACTATTCGGATGTAACATTTTACAACATTCCTGGCTTGTCGGATCCTACTTCTCGGTGGGAACGTTATATATATCTATAAAGTTACATATCCTAACCTAAGGCAACCTAACTACTCGGGTGTAATATTTGACAACATTGCTGGCGTGTCGGAACCTACTTCTCGGTGGGAACATTATATGCGTCTATGACGTTATATATCCTAATCTAAGGGAACCTATCATCTCAGACGTAATATTCTACAACATTCCTGGCATGTCGGCGCATACTTCCCGGTTTGAACATTATATACATCTATAACGTTATGTATCCTAACCTAAGGCAACCAAACTTTTCGGATGTAACATTTTACAACATTCCTGGCTTGTCGGATCCTACTTCTCGGTGGGAACGTTATATATGTCCATAACTTTATAAATACTAACCTAAGGCAACCAAACATCTCGGATGTAATATTTGACAACATTCCTGGCTTGTCGGACCCAACTTCGCGGTGGGAACATTATATACCTCTATAACGTTATATATCCTAACCTAAGGCAACCAATCATCTCGGCTGTAACATTTTACAATATTCCTGGCTTGTCGGACGCTACTTCTCGTTGGGGACGTTGTATACGTCTATAACGTTACATATCCTAACCTAAGGAAACCAAACATCTCGGATGTAACATTTTACAACATTCCCGGCATGTCGGAGCATACCTCTCGGTGGGAACATTATATACGTCTATAACGGTATATATCCTAAAGTGAGGCACCGTAACGTCTCGGACGTAATATTTGACATCATTGCTGGCGTTACGTTACCTACTTATATATCCTAACCTAAGGCAACCTATCATCTCGGATGTAATATTTGACAACACTCCAGGCGTGTCGGTCCCTAAGTCTCGGTGGTAACGTTATATACGTCTATAACGTTATATATCCTAATCTAAGGCAACCTAACATCTCGGATGTAATATTTGACAACATTCCTGGCGTGTCGGAGCATGCTTCTCTGTGGGAACATTATATGCGTCTATAACGTTATATATCCTAACCTAAGGCAACCTAACAACTCGGATGTAATATTTGACAACATTCCTGGCGTGTCGGATCCTACTTCTCGGTGGGAACATTATATGCGTCTATAATGTTCTATGTCCTAATCTAAGGCAAACTATCATCTCGGATGTAATATTTGACAACATTCCTGGCGTGTCGGTCCCTACTTCTCGGTAGGAACGTTATATACGTCTATAACGTTAAATATCCTAACCTAAGGCAACCAAACTTTTCGGATGTAACATTTTACAACATTCCTGGCTTGTCGGACCCTACTTCTCGGTGGGAACGTTATATATATCTATAAAGTTACATATCCTAACCTAAGGCAACCTAACTACTCGGGTGTAATATTTGACAACATTGCTGGCGTGTCGGAACCTACTTCTCGGTGGGAACATTATATGCGTCTATGACGTTATATATCCTAATCTAAGGGAACCTATCATCTCAGACGTAATATTCTACAACATTCCTGGCATGTCGGCGCATACTTCCCGGTTTGAACATTATATACATCTATAACGTTATGTATCCTAACCTAAGGCTACCGAACTTTTCGGATGTAACATTTTACAACATTCCTGGCTTGTCGGATCCTACTTCTCGGTGGGAACGTTATATATGTCCATGACGTTATAAATCCTAACCTAAGGCAACCAATCATCTCGGCTGTAACATTTTACAACATTCCTGGCTTGTCGGACCCTACTTCTCGGTGGGGACGTTGTATACGTCTATAACGGTATATATCCTAAAGTGAGGCACCGTAACGTCTCGGACGTAATATTTGACATCATTGCTGGCGTTACGGAACCTACTTCTCGGTGGGAACAGTATAAACGTCCATAACATTATATATCCTAACCTAAGGCAACCTAACATCTCGGATGTAATATTTGACAACATTCCTGGCGTGTCGGAGCATACTTCTCGGTGGGAACATTATAAACGTCTATAACAGTATATATCCTAATGTAAGGCAAGATAACATCTCGGATGTAATATTTGACGACATTCCTGGCGTGTCGGAACATACTTCTCGGTGGGAACATTATAAACGTCTATAACAGTATATATCCTAATGTAAGGCAACATAACATCTCGGATGTAATATTTGACGACATTCCTGGCGTGTCGGAACATACTTCTCGGTGGGAACAGTATATACGTCTCTACCGTTATATATCGTAAACTAAGGCAACCTAACATCTCGGATGTCACATTGGACAACATTCCAGGAGCGTCGGAGCATACTTCTCGGTGGGAACATTATAAACGTCTATAACGGTATATATCCTAATTTAAGGCAACATAACATCTCGGATGTAATATTTGACAACATTCCTGGCGTGTCGGACCCTACTTCTCGGTGGGAACGTTATATACGTCCAAAACGTTATATATCCTAACCTAAGGCAACCAAACATCTTGCATGTAACATTTCACAACAATCCTGGCGTGTCGGAGCATACTTCTCGGTGGCAATAATATATACGTCTATAATGTTATATATCCTAACCTAAGGCAAACTATTATCTCGGATGTAACATTTGACAACATTCCAGGCGTGTCGGTCCCTACGTCTCCGTGGTAACATTATATGCGTCTGTAACCTTATATATCCTAACCTAAGGCAACCTCACAACTCGGATGTAATATTTGACAACATTCCTGGCGTGTCGGACCCTACTTCTCGGTGGGAACGTTATATACGTCTATATCGTTATATATGCTAACCTAAGGCAACCTAACTTCTCGGATGTAATATTTGACAACATTCCTGGCGTGTCGGTCCCTACTTCTCGGTGGTAACAGTATAAACGTCCATAACGTTATATATCCTAACCTAAGGCAACCTATCATCTCGGATGTAACATTTGACAACATTCCTGGCGTGTCGGACCCTACTCTTCGGTGGGAACATTATATGCATTTATAACGTTATATAACCTAACCTAAGGCAACCTAACATCTCGGATGTAATATTTGACAACATTCCAGGCGTGTCGGACACTACTTCTCGTTGGGAACATTATATGCGTCTATAACGTTATATATCCTAACATAAGGCAACTTAATAACTCGGATGTAATATTTGACAACATTCCTGGCGTGTCGGATCCTACTTCTCGGTGGGAACATTATATGCGTCTATAACGTTGTATGTCCTAATCTAAGGCAAACTATCATCTCGGATGTAATATTTTACAATAATCCAGGCATGTCGGAGCATACTTCTCGGTGGGAATATAATAAGCGTCTATAACGGTCTATATCCTAATCTAAGGCAACCTAACATCTCGGATGTAACATTTGACAACATTCCTGTCGTGTCGGACTCTACTATTCGGTGGGAACAATATATACGTCTATAACGTTATATATCCTAACCTAAGACCACCTAACATCCCGGATGTTATATTTGACAACATTCCTGGCGTGTCGGACCCTACTTCTCGGTGGGAACATTATATGCGTCTATAACGTTATATATCCTAACCTAAGGCTACCTAACAACTCGGATGTAATATTTGGCAACATTCCTGTCGTGTCGGACCCTACTTCTCGGTGGGAACATTATATGCGTCTATAACGGTCGATATCGTAATCTAAGGCAACCTAACATCTCGGATGTAATATTGGCTACATTCCTGACCGGTCGGTCCCTACTTCTCGGTGGGAACAGTATAAACGTCTATAACGTTATATATCCTAACCTAAGGCGACCTAACATCTCGGATGTAATATTTGACAATATTCCAGGCGTGTCTGTCCCTACGTCTCGGTGGTAACGTTATATGCGTCTATAACATTATATATCCTAACCTAAGGCAACCTAACAACTCGGATGTAATATTTGACAACATTCCTGGCGTGTCGGTCCCTACTTCTCGGTGGGAACGTTATATACGTCCATAACGTTATATATCCTAACCTAAGGCAACCAATCATCTCGGCTGTAACATTTTACAACATTCCTGGCTTGTCGGACCCTACTTCTCGGTGCCAACGTTATATATATCTATAAAGTTACATATCCTAACCTAAGGCAACCTAACTACTCGGGTGTAATATTTGACAACATTCCTGGCGTGTCGGACCCTACGTCTCGGTGGTAACATTATATGCGACTGTAACGTTATATATCCTAACCTAAGGCAACCCAGCAACTCGGATGTAATATTTGACAACATTCCAGGCTTGTCGGTACCTACGTCTCGGTGGTAACGTTATATGCGTCTATAACATTATATATCCTAGCCTAAGGCAACCCAGCAACTCGGATGTAATATTTGACAACATTCCTCGCGTGTCGGTCCCTACTTCTCGGTGGGAACAGTATATACGTCTATAACGTTACATATCCTAACCTAAGGCAACCTAACATCTCAGATGTAACATTTGTCAACATTCCAGGCGTGTCGGTCCCTACGTCTCTGTGGTAACATTTTATGTGTCTGTAACGTTATATACCCTAACCTAAGGCAACATAACATCTCGGATGTAATATTTGACAACATTCCTGGCGTGTCGGTCCCTATTTCTCGGTGGGAACTTTATAAACGTCTATAACGATATATATCCTAATGGAAGGCAACCTATCACCTCAGACGTAATATTTTACAACATACCTGGCGTGTCGGAGCATTCCTTTCGGTGGGAATATTATATACGTCTATTACGTTATATATCCTAACCTAAGGCAACCGATCATCTCAGACGAAATATTTTAAAACATTCCTGGCGTGTCGGAGCATTCTTTTCGGTGGGAATATTATATACGTCTATAACGTTATATATCCTAACCTAAGGCAACCTAACATCTCGGATGTAATGTTTGACAACATTCCTGGCGTGTCGGAACCTACTTCTCAGTGGGAACATTATATGCGTCTATAACGTTGTATATCCTAATCTAAGGCAACCTATCATCTCAGACGTAATATTTTACAACATTCCTGGCGTGTCGGAGCATACTTTTCGGTGGGAATATTATATGCGTCTATAACGGTCGATATCGTAATCTAAGGCAACCTAACATCTCGGATGTAATATTGGCTACATGCCCGGTCGAACCCTACTTCTCGGAGGGAACAGTATATACGTCTATAACGTTATATATCTTAACCTAAGGCATCCTAACATCTCGGATGTAACATTTGACAACATTCCAGGCGTGTCGGTCCCTACGGCTCGGTGGTAACATTATATGCGTCTATAACGTTATATATCCTAACCTAAGGCAACTTAACAACTCGGATGTAATATTTGACAACATTCCTGGCGTGTCGGAGCATTCTTTTCGGTGGGAATATTATAAACGTCTATAACGTTATATAACCTAACCTAAGGCAACCTAACATCTCGGATGTAATATTTGACAACATTCCAGGCGTGTCGGAACCTACAACTCGGTGGGAATATTATATACGTCAATAACGTTATATATCCTAACATAAGGCCACCAGACATCTCGGATGTAACATTTGACAACATTCCTGTCGTGTCGGACCCTACATCTCGGTGGGAAGATTGGATGCGTCTATAACATTGTATGTCCTAATCTAAGGCAAACTATCATCTCAGATGTAATATTTTACAATAATCCAGGCGTGTCGGAGCATACTTCTCGGTGGGAATATAATATGCGTCTATAACGTTATGTATCCTAACATAAGGCCACCTAACATCTCAGATGTAACATTTGACAACATTCCTGGCGTGTCGGAACCTACTTCTCGGTGGGAACAGTATATACGTCTATAACGTTATATATCCTAACCTAAGGCAACCTAACATCTCGGATGTAATGTTTGACAACATTCCTGGCGTGTCGGAACCTACTTCTCAGTGGGAACATTATATGCGTCTATAACGTTGTATATCCTAATCTAAGGCAACCTATCATCTCAGACGTAATATTTTACAACATTCCTGGCGTGTCGGAGCATACTTTTCGGTGGGAATATTATATGCGTCTATAACGGTCGATATCGTAATCTAAGGCAACCTAACATCTCGGATGTAATATTTGACAACATTCCTGGCGTGTCGGTCCCTACTTTTCGGTGGGAACATTATATGCGTTTATAACGTTGTATATCCTAATCTAAGGCAACCTATCATCTCAGACGTAATATTTTACGACATTCCTGGCGTGTCGGAGCATTCTTTTCGGTGGGAATATTATATTCGTCAATAACGTTATATATCCTAACATAAGGCCACCTAACATATCGGATGTAACATTTGACAACATTCCTGGCGTGTCGGACCCTACTCCTCGGTGGGAACAGTATCTACGTCTATAACGTTATATATCCTAACCTAAGACAACCTAACATCTCGGATGTAATATTTAAGAACATTCCAGGCGTGTCGGACCCTACTTCTCGGTGGGAATATTATATGCGTCTATAACGTTATATATCCTAACCTAAGGCTACCTAACAACTCGGATGTAATATTTGGCAACATTCCTGTCGTGTCGGACCCTACTTTTTGGTGGGAACATTATATGCGTCTATAACGGTCGATATCGTAATCTAAGGCAACCTAACATCTCGGATGTAATATTGGATACAATCCTGGCCTGTCGAACCCTCCTTCTCGGAGGGAACAGTATATACATCTATAACGTCATATATCCTAACCTAAGACAATCTAACATCTCGGATGTAACATTTGACAACATTCCTGACGTGTCGGAGCATACTTCTCGGTGGGAACATCATAAAAGTCTATAAAGGTATATATCCTAATGTAAGGCAACCTAACATCTCGGATGTAATATTTGACAACATTCCAGGCGTGTCGGTCCCTACGTCTCGGTGGTAACGTTAAATGCGTCTATAACATTATATATCCTAACCTAAGGCAACCTAACAACTCAGATGTAATATTTGACAACATTCCTGGCGTGTCGGTCCCTACTTCTCGGTGGGAACGTTATATACGTCTATAACGGTATATATCCTAATGTAAGGCAACGTAACATCTCGGATGTAATATTTGACAACATTCCTGGCATGTCGGACCCTACTTCTCGGTAGGAACGTTATATACGTCTATAACGTTATATATCCTAACCTAAGGCAACCAAACTTTTCGGATGTAACATTTTACAACATTCCTGGCTTGTCGGACCCTACTTCTCGGTGGGAACGTTATATATATCTATAAAGTTACATATCCTAACCTAAGGCAACCTAACTACTCGGGTGTAATATTTGACAACATTGCTGGCGTGTCGGAACCTACTTCTCGGTGGGAACATTATATGCGTCTATAACGTTATATATCCTAATCTAAGGGAACCTATCATCTCAGACGTAATATTCTACAACATTCCTGGCATGTCGGCACATACTTCCCGGTTCGAACATTATATACATCTATAACGTTATGTATCCTAACCTAAGGCAACCAAACTTTTCGGATGTAACATTTTACAACATTCCTGGCTTGTCGGATCCTACTTCTCGGTGGGAACGTTATATATGTCCATAACGTTATAAATCCTAACCTAAGGCAACCAAACATCTCGGATGTAATATTTGACAACATTCCTGGCTTGTCGGACCCAACTTCGCGGTGGGAACATTATATACGTCTATAACGTTATATATCCTAACCTAAGGCAACCAATCATCTCGGCTGTAACATTTTACAACATTCCTGGCTTGTCGGACCCAACTTCTCGGTGGGGACGTTGTATACGTCTATAACATTATATATCCTAACCTAAGGCAACCTATCATCTCGGATGTAATGTTTGACAACACTCCAGGCGTGTGGGTCCCTACGTCTCGGTGGTAACGTTATATGCGTCTATAACATTATATATCCTAACCTAAGGCAACCTATCATCTCGGATGTAATATTTGACAACATTCCTGGTGTGTCGGACCCTACTTCTCGGTAGGAACGTTATATACGTCTATAACGTTATATATCCTAACCTAAGGCAACAAAACTTTTCGGATGTAACATTTTACAACATTCCTGGCTTGTCGGATCCTACTTCTCGGTGGGAACGTTATATATGTCCATAACTTTATAAATACTAACCTAAGGCAACCAAACATCTCGGATGTAATATTTGACAACATTCCTGGCTTGTCGGACCCAACTTCGCGGTGGGAACATTATATACCTCTATAACGTTATATATCCTAACCTAAGGCAACCAATCATCTCGGCTGTAACATTTTACAATATTCCTGGCTTGTCGGACGCTACTTCTCGGTGGGGACGTTGTATACGTCTATAACGTTACATATCCTAACCTAAGGAAACCAAACATCTCGGATGTAACATTTTACAACATTCCCGGCATGTCGGAGCATACCTCTCGGTGGGAACATTATATACGTCTATAACGGTATATATCCTAAAGTGAGGCACCGTAACGTCTCGGACGTAATATTTGACATCATTGCTGGCGTTACGTTACCTACTTCTCGGTGGGAACAGTATAAACGTCCATAACATTATATATCCTAACCTAAGGCAACCTATCATCTCGGATGTAATATTTGACAACACTCCAGGCGTGTCGGTCCCTAAGTCTCGGTGGTAACGTTATATACGTCTATAACGTTATATATCCTAATCTAAGGCAACCTAACATCTCGGATGTAATATTTGACAACATTCCTGGCGTGTCGGAGCATGCTTCTCTGTGGGAACATTATATGCGTCTATAACGTTATATATCCTAACCTAAGGCAACCTAACAACTCGGATGTAATATTTGACAACATTCCTGGCGTGTCGGATCCTACTTCTCGGTGGAAACATTATATGCGTCTATAAAGTTCTATGTCCTAATCTAAGGCAAACTATCATCTCAGACGTAATATTTTACAATATTCTAGGCGTGTCGGAGCATACGCTTCGGTGGGAATATAATATGCGTCTATAACGGTCTATATCCTAATCTAAGGCAACCTAATATCTCGGATGTAATATTGGATACAATCCTGGCCTGTCGAACCCTACTTCTCGGAGGGAACAGTATATACATCTATAACGTCATATATCCTAACCTAAGACAATCTAACATCTCGGATGTAACATTTGACAACATTCCTGACGTGTCGGAGCATACTTCTCGGTGGGAACATCATAAAAGTCTATAAAGGTATATATCCTAATGTAAGGCAACATAACATCTCGAATGCAATATTAGACAACATTCCTGGCGTGTCGGACCCTACGTCTCGGTGGTAACATTATATGCGTCTGTAACGTTATATATCCTAACCTAAGGCAACCTAACAACTCGGATGTAATATTTGACAACATTCCAGGCGTGTCGGTCCCTACGTCTCGGTGGTAACGTTATATACGTCTATAACATTATATATCCTAACCTAAGGCAACCTAACAACTCGGATGCAATATTTGACAACATTCCTGGCGTGTCGGTCCCTACTTCTCGGTAGGAACGTTATATACGTCTATAACGTTATATATCCTAACCTAAGGCAACCAAACTTTTCGGATGTAACATTTTACAACATTCCTGGCTTGTCGGACCCTACTTCTCGGTGGGAACGTTATATATATCTATAAAGTTACATATCCTAACCTAAGGCAACCTAACTACTCGGGTGTAATATTTGACAACATTGCTGGCGTGTCGGAACCTACTTCTCGGTGGGAACATTATATGCGTCTATGACGTTATATATCCTAATCTAAGGGAACCTATCATGTCAGACGTAATATTCTACAACATTCCTGGCATGTCGGCGCATACTTCCCGGTTTGAACATTATATACATCTATAACGTTATGTATCCTAACCTAAGGCTACCAAACTTTTCGGATGTAACATTTTACAACATTCCTGGCTTGTCGGATCCTACTTCTCGGTGGGAACGTTATATATGTCCATGACGTTATAAATCCTAACCTAAGGCAACCAATCATCTCGGCTGTAACATTTTACAACATTCCTGGCTTGTCGGACCCTACTTCTCGGTGGGGACGTTGTATACGTCTATAACGGTATATATCCTAAAGTGAGGCACCCTAACGTCTCGGACGTAATATTTGACATCATTGCTGGCGTTACGGAACCTACTTCTCGGTGGGAACAGTATAAACATCCATAACATTATATATCCTAACCTAAGGCAACCTATCATCTCGGATGTTATATTTGACAACACTCCAGGCGTGTCGGTCCCTACTTCTCGGTGGGTACGTTATATACGTCTATAACGTTATATATCCTAACCTAAGGCAACCTAACATCTCGGATGTAATATTTGACAACATTCCTGGCGTGTCGGAGCATACTTCTCGGTGGGAACATTATAAACGTCTATAACAGTATATATCCTAATGTAAGGCAAGATAACATCTCGGATGTAATATTTGACGACATTCCTGGCGTGTCGGAACATACTTCTCGGTGGGAACATTATAAACGTCTATAACAGTATATATCCTAATGTAAGGCAACATAACATCTCGGATGTAATATTTGACGACATTCCTGGCGTGTCGGAACATACTTCTCGGTGGGAACAGTATATACGTCTCTACCGTTATATATCGTAAACTAAGGCAACCTAACATCTCGGATGTCACATTGGACAACATTCCAGGAGCGTCGGAGCATACTTCTCGGTGGGAACATTATAAACGTCTATAACGGTATATATCCTAATTTAAGGCAACATAACATCTCGGATGTAATATTTGACAACATTCCTGGCGTGTCGGACCCTACTTCTCGGTGGGAACGTTATATACGTCCAAAACGTTATATATCCTAACCTAAGGCAACCAAACATCTTGCATGTAACATTTCACAACAATCCTGGCGTGTCGGAGCATACTTCTCGGTGGCAATAATATATACGTCTATAATGTTATATATCCTAACCTAAGGCAAACTATTATCTCGGATGTAACATTTGACAACATTCCAGGCGTGTCGGTCCCTACGTCTCCGTGGTAACATTATATGCGTCTGTAACCTTATATATCCTAACCTAAGGCAACCTAACAACTCGGATGTAATATTTGACAACATTCCTGGCGTGTCGGACCCTACTTCTCGGTGGGAACGTTACATACGTCTATATCGTTATATATGCTAACCTAAGGCAACCTAACATCTCGGATGTAATATTTGACAACATTCCTGGCGTGTCGGTCCCTACTTCTCGGTGGTAACAGTATAAACGTCCATAACGTTATATATCCTAACCTAAGGCAACCTATCATCTCGGATGTAACATTTGACAACATTCCTGGCGTGTCGGACCCTACTCTTCGGTGGGAACATTATATGCATTTATAACGTTATATAACCTAACCTAAGGCAACCTAACATCTCGGATGTAATATTTGACAACATTCCAGGCGTGTCGGACACTACTTCTCGTTGGGAACATTATATGCGTCTATAACGTTATATATCCTAACATAAGGCAACTTAATAACTCGGGTGTAATATTTGACAACATTCCTGGCGTGTCGGATCCTACTTCTCGGTGGGAACATTATATGCGTCTATAACGTTGTATGTCCTAATCTAAGGCAAACTATCATCTCGGATGTAATATTTTACTATAATCCAGGCATGTCGGAGCATACTTCTCGGTGGGTATATAATAAGCGTCTATAACGGTCTATATCCTAATCTAAGGCAACCTAACATCTCGGATGTAACATTTGACAACATTCCTGTCGTGTCGGACTCTACTTTTCGGTGGGAACAATATATACGTCTATAACGTTATATATCCTAACCTAAGACCACCTAACATCCCGGATGTTATATTTGACAACATTCCTGGCGTGTCGGACCCTACTTCTCGGTGGGAATAGTATATACGTCTATAACGTTATATATCCTAACCTAAGGCAACCTGACATCTCGGATGTAATATTCTACAACATTCCAGGCGTGCCGGACCCTACTTCTCTGTGGGAACATTATATGCGTTTAAAACGTTGTATATCCTAATCTAAGGCAACCTATCATCTCAGACGTAATATTTTACATCATTCCTGTCGCGTCGGCGCATACTTTTTGGTGGGAATATTATATGCGTCTATAACGGTCGATATCGTAATCTAAGGCAACCTAACATCTCGGATGTAATATTGGCTACATTCCTGACCGGTCGGTCCCTACTTCTCGGTGGGAACAGTATAAACGTCTATAACGTTATATATCCTAACCTAAGGCGACCTAACATCTCGGATGTAATATTTGACAATATTCCAGGCGTGTCTGTCCCTACGTCTCGGTGGTAACGTTATATGCGTCTATAACATTATATATCCTAACCTAAGGCAACCTAACAACTCGGATGTAATATTTGACAACATTCCTGGCGTGTCGGTCCCTACTTCTCGGTGGGAACGTTATATACGTCCATAACGTTATATATCCTAACCTAAGGCAACCAATCATCTCGGCTGTAACATTTTACAACATTCCTGGCTTGTCGGACCCTACTTCTCGGTGCCAACGTTATATATATCTATAAAGTTACATATCCTAACCTAAGGCAACCTAACTACTCGGGTGTAATATTTGACAACATTGCTGGCGTGTCGGTCCCTACATCTCGGTGGTAACGTTATATGCGTCTATAACATTATATATCCTAACCTAAGGCAACCTAACAACTCGGATGTAATATTTGACAACACTCCTCGCGTGTCGGTCCCTACTTCTCGGTAGGAACGTTATATACGTCTATAACGTTATATATCCTAACCTAAGACAACCTAACATCTCGGATGTAATATTTAACAACATTCCAGGCGTGTCGGACCCTACTTCTCGGTAGGAACAGTATATACGTCTCTAACGTTATATATCGTAACCTAAGGCAACCTAACATCTCGGATGTAACATTTGACAACATTCCAGACGTGTCGGAGCATACTTCTCGGTGGGAACATCATAAAAGTCTATAAAGGTATACATCCTAATGTAAGGCAACATAACATCTCGAATGTAATATTAGACAACATTCCTGGCGTGTCGGACCCTACGTCTCGGTGGTAACATTATATGCGACTGTAACGTTATATATCCTAACCTAAGGCAACCCAGCAACTCGGATGTAATATTTGACAACATTCCAGGCTTGTCGGTACCTACGTCTCGGTGGTAACGTTATATGCGTCTATAACATTATATATCCTAGCCTAAGGCAACCCAGCAACTCGGATGTAATATTTGACAACATTCCTCGCGTGTCGGTCCCTACTTCTCGGTGGGAACAGTATATACGTCTATAACGTTACATATCCTAACCTAAGGCAACCTAACATCTCGGATGTAACATTTGTCAACATTCCAGGCGTGTCGGTCCCTACGTCTCTGAGGTAACATTTTATGTGTCTGTAACGTTATATACCCTAACCTAAGGCAACATAACATCTCGGATGTAATATTTGACAACATTCCTGGCGTGTCGGACCCTATTTCTCGGTGGGAACTTTATAAACGTCTATAACGATATATATCCTAATGGAAGGCAACCTATCACCTCAGACGTAATATTTTACAACATACCTGGCGTGTCGGAGCATTCCTTTCGGTGGGAATATTATATACGTCTATTACGTTATATATCCTAACCTAAGGCAACCGATCATCTCAGACGAAATATTTTAAAACATTCCTGGCGTATCGGAGCATTCTTTTCGGTGGGAATATTATATACGTCTATAACGTTATATATCCTAACCTAAGGCAACCTAACATCTCGGATGTAATGTTTGACAACATTCCTGGCGTGTCGGAACCTACTTCTCAGTGGGAACATTATATGCGTCTATAACGTTGTATATCCTAATCTAAGGCAACCTATCATCTCAGACGTAATATTTTACAACATTCCTGGCGTGTCGGAGCATACTTTTCGGTGGGAATATTATATGCGTCTATAACGGTCGATATCGTAATCTAAGGCAACCTAACATCTCGGATGTAATATTGGCTACATGCCCGGTCGAACCCTACTTCTCGGAGGGAACAGTATATACGTCTATAACGTTATATATCTTAACCTAAGGCATCCTAACATCTCGGATGTAACATTTGACAACATTCCAGGCGTGTCGGTACCTACAACTCGGTGGAAATATTATATACGTCAATAACGTTATATATCCTAACATAAGGCCACCAGACATCTCGGATGTAACATTTGACAACATTCCTGTCGTGTCGGACCCTACATCTCGGTGGGAACAGTATATACGTCTATAACGTTATATATCCTAACCTAAGGCAACCTAACATCTCGGATGTAATGTTTGACAACATTCCTGGCGTGTCGGAACCTACTTCTCGGTGGGAACATTATATGCGTCTATAACGTTGTATATCCTAATCTAAGGCAACCTATCATCTCAGACGTAATATTTTACAACATTCCTGGCGTGTCGGAGCATACTTTTCGGTGGGAATATTATATGCGTCTATAACGGTCGATATCGTAATCTAAGGCAACCTAACATCTCGGATGTAATATTTGACAACATTCCTGGCGTGTCGGTCCCTACTTTTCGGTGGGAACATTATATGCGTTTATAACGTTGTATATCCTAATCTAAGGCAACCTATCATCTCAGACGTAATATTTTACGACATTCCTGGCGTGTCGGAGCATTCTTTTCGGTGGGAATATTATATTCGTCAATAACTTTATATATCCTAACATAAGGCCACCTAACATATCGGATGTAACATTTGACAACATTCCTGGCGTGTCGGACCCTACTCCTCGGTGGGAACAGTATCTACGTCTATAACGTTATATATCCAAACCTAAGACAACCTAACATCTCGGATGTAATATTTAAGAACATTCCAGGCGTGTCGGACCCTACTTCTCGGTGGGAATATTATATGCGTCTATAACGTTATATATCCTAACCTAAGGCTACCTAACAACTCGGATGTAATATTTGGCAACATTCCTGTCGTGTCGGACCCTACTTCTTGGTGGGAACATTATATGCGTCTATAACGGTCGATATCGTAATCTAAGGCAACCTAACATCTCGGATGTAATATTGGATACAATCCTGGCCTGTCGAACCCTCCTTCTCGGAGGGAACAGTATATACATCTATAACGTCATATATCCTAACCTAAGACAATCTAACATCTCGGATGTAACATTTGACAACATTCCTGACGTGTCGGAGCATACTTCTCGGTGGGAACATCATAAAAGTCTATAAAGGTATATATCCTAATGTAAGGCAACCTAACATCTCGGATGTAATATTTGACAACATTCCAGGCGTGTCGGTCCCTACGTCTCGGTGGTAACGTTAAATGCGTCTATAACATTATATATCCTAACCTAAGGCAACCTAACAACTCAGATGTAATATTTGACAACATTCCTGGCGTGTCGGTCCCTACTTCTCGGTGGGAACGTTATATACGTCTATAACGGTATATATCCTAATGTAAGGCAACGTAACATCTCGGATGTCATATTTGACAACATTCCTGGCATGTCGGACCCTACTTCTCGGTAGGAACGTTATATACGTCTATAACGTTATATATCCTAACCTAAGGCAACAAAACTTTTCGGATGTAACATTTTACAACATTCCTGGCTTGTCGGATCCTACTTCTCGGTGGGAACGTTATATATGTCCATAACTTTATAAATACTAACCTAAGGCAACCAAACATCTCGGATGTAATATTTGACAACATTCCTGGCTTGTCGGACCCAACTTCGCGGTGGGAACATTATATACGTCTATAACGTTATATATCCTAACCTAAGGCAACCAATCATCTCGGCTGTAACATTTTACAATATTCCTGGCTTGTCGGACGCTACTTCTCGGTGGGGACGTTGTATACGTCTATAACGTTACATATCCTAACCTAAGGAAACCAAACATCTCGGATGTAACATTTTACAACATTCCCGGCATGTCGGAGCATACCTCTCGGTGGGAACATTATATACGTCTATAACGGTATATATCCTAAAGTGAGGCACCGTAACGTCTCGGACGTAATATTTGACATCATTGCTGGCGTTACGTTACCTACTTCTCGGTGGGAACAGTATAAACGTCCATAACATTATATATCCTAACCTAAGGCAACCTATCATCTCGGATGTAATATTTGACAACACTCCAGGCGTGTCGGTCCCTAAGTCTCGGTGGTAACGTTATATACGTCTATAACGTTATATATCCTAATCTAAGGCAACCTAACATCTCGGATGTAATATTTGACAACATTCCTGGCGTGTCGGAGCATGCTTCTCTGTGGGAACATTATATGCGTCTATAACGTTATATATCCTAACCTAAGGCAACCTAACAACTCGGATGTAATATTTGACAACATTCCTGGCGTGTCGGATCCTACTTCTCGGTGGGAACATTATATGCGTCTATAAAGTTCTATGTCCTAATCTAAGGCAAACTATCATCTCAGACGTAATATTTTACAATATTCTAGGCGTGTCGGAGCATACGCTTCGGTGGGAATATAATATGCGTCTATAACGGTCTATATCCTAATCTAAGGCAACCTAATATCTCGGATGTAATATTGGATACAATCCTGGCCTGTCGAACCCTACTTCTCGGAGGGAACAGTATATACATCTATAACGTCATATATCCTAACCTAAGACAATCTAACATCTCGGATGTAACATTTGACAACATTCCTGACGTGTCGGAGCATACTTCTCGGTGGGAACATCATAAAAGTCTATAAAGGTATATATCCTAATGTAAGGCAACATAACATCTCGAATGTAATATTAGACAACATTCCTGGCGTGTCGGACCCTACGTCTCGGTGGGAACGTTATATATATCTATGAAGTTACATATCCTAACCTAAGGCAACCTAACTACTCGGGTGTAATATTTGACAACATTGCTGGCGTGTCGGAACCTACTTCTCGGTGGGAACATTATATGCGTCTATGACGTTATATATCCTAATCTAAGGGAACCTATCATCTCAGACGTAATATTCTACAACATTCCTGGCATGTCGGCGCATACATCCCGGTTTGAACATTATATACATCTATAACGTTATGTATCCTAACCTAAGGCTACCAAACTTTTCGGATGTAACATTTTACAACATTCCTGGCTTGTCGGATCCTACTTCTCGGTGGGAACGTTATATATGTCCATGACGTTATAAATCCTAACCTAAGGCAACCAATCATCTCGGCTGTAACATTTTACAACATTCCTGGCTTGTCGGACCCTACTTCTCGGTGGGGACGTTGTATACGTCTATAACGGTATATATCCTAAAGTGAGGCACCGTAACGTCTCGGACGTAATATTTGACATCATTGCTGGCGTTACGGAACCTACTTCTCGGTGGGAACAGTATAAACGTCCATAACATTATATATCCTAACCTAAGGCAACCTATCATCTCGGATGTAATATTTGACAACACTCCAGGCGTGTCGGTCCCTACTTCTCGGTGGGTACGTTATATACGTCTATAACGTTATATATCCTAACCTAAGGCAACCTAACATCTCGGATGTAATATTTGACAACATTCCTGGCGTGTCGGAGCATACTTCTCGGTGGGAACATTATAAACGTCTATAACAGTATATATCCTAATGTAAGGCAAGATAACATCTCGGATGTAATATTTGACGACATTCCTGGCGTGTCGGAACATACTTCTCGGTGGGAACATTATAAACGTCTATAACAGTATATATCCTAATGTAAGGCAACATAACATCTCGGATGTAATATTTGACGACATTCCTGGCGTGTCGGAACATACTTCTCGGTGGGAACAGTATATACGTCTCTACCGTTATATATCGTAAACTAAGGCAACCTAACATCTCGGATGTCACATTGGACAACATTCCAGGAGCTTCGGAGCATAGTTCTCGGTGGGAACATTATAAACGTCTATAACGGTATATATCCTAATTTAAGGCAACATAACATCTCGGATGTAATATTTGACAACATTCCTGGCGTGTCGGACCCTACTTCTCGGTGGGAACGTTATATACGTCCAAAACGTTATATATCCTAACCTAAGGCAACCAAACATCTTGCATGTAACATTTCACAACAATCCTGGCGTGTCGGAGCATACTTCTCGGTGGCAATAATATATACGTCTATAATGTTATATATCCTAACCTAAGGCAAACAATTATCTCGGATGTAACATTTGACAACATTCCAGGCGTGTCGGTCCCTACGTCTCCGTGGTAACATTATATGCGTCTGTAACCTTATATATCCTAACCTAAGGCAACCTAACAACTCGGATGTAATATTTGACAACATTCCTGGCGTGTCGGACCCTACTTCTCGGTGGGAACGTTATATACGTCTATATCGTTATATATGCTAACCTAAGGCAACCTAACATCTCGGATGTAATATTTGACAACATTCCTGGCGTGTCGGTCCCTACTTCTCGGTGGTAACAGTATAAACGTCCATAACGTTATATATCCTAACCTAAGGCAACCTATCATCTCGGATGTAACATTTGACAACATTCCTGGCGTGTCGGACCCTACTCTTCGGTGGGAACATTATATGCATTTATAACGTTATATAACCTAACCTAAGGCAACCTAACATCTCGGATGTAATATTTGACAACATTCCAGGCGTGTCGGACACTACTTCTCGTTGGGAACATTATATGCGTCTATAACGTTATATATCCTAACATAAGGCAACTTAATAACTCGGATGTAATATTTGACAACATTCCTGGCGTGTCGGATCCTACTTCTCGGTGGGAACATTATATGCGTCTATAACGTTGTATGTCCTAATCTAAGGCAAACTGTCATCTCGGATGTAATATTTTACAATAATCCAGGCATGTCGGAGCATACTTCTCGGTGGGAATATAATAAGCGTCTATAACGGTCTATATCCTAATCTAAGGCAACCTAACATCTCGGATGTAACATTTGACAACATTCCTGTCGTGTCGGACCCTACTTTTCGGTGGGAACAATATATACGTCTATAACGTTATATATCCTAACCTAAGGCCACCTAACATCCCGGATGTTATATTTGACAACATTCCTGGCGTGTCGGAGCATTCTTTTCGGTGGGAATATTATATTCGTCAATAACGTTATATATCCTAACATAAGGCCACCTAACATATCGGATGTAACATTTGACAACATTCCTGGCGTGGCGGACCCTACTCCTCGGTGGGAACAGTATCTACGTCTATAACGTTATATATCCTAACCTAAGACAACCTAACATCTCGGATGTAATATTTAACAACATTCCAGGCGTGTCGGACCCTACTTCTCGGTGGGAACATTATATGCGTCTATAACGTTATATATCCTAACCTAAGGCTACCTAACAACTCGGATGTAATATTTGGCAACATTCCTGTCGTGTCGGACCCTACTTCTCGGTGGGAACATTATATGCGTCTATAACGGTCGATATCGTAATCTAAGGCAACCTAACATCTCGGATGTAATATTGGCTACATTCCTGACCGGTCGGTCCCTACTTCTCGGTGGGAACAGTATAAACGTCTATAACGTTATATATCCTAACCTAAGGCGACCTAACATCTCGGATGTAATATTTGACAATATTCCAGGCGTGTCTGTCCCTACGTCTCGGTGGTAACGTTATATGCGCCTATAACATTATATATCCTAACCTAAGGCAACCTAACAACTCGGATGTAATATTTGACAACATTCCTGGCGTGTCGGTCCCTACTTCTCGGTGGGAACGTTATATACGTCCATATCGTTATATATCCTAACCTAAGGCAACCAATCATCTCGGCTGTAACATTTTACAACATTCCTGGCTTGTCGGACCCTACTTCTCGGTGGGAACATTATATGCGTCTATAACGTTGTATGTCCTAATCTAAGGCAAACTATCATCTCGGATGTAATATTTTACAATAATCCAGGCATGTCGGAGCATACTTCTCGGTGGGAATATAATAAGCGTCTATAACGGTCTATATCCTAATCTAAGGCAACCTAACATCTCGGATGTAACATTTGACAACATTCCTGTCGTGTCGGACCCTACTTTTCGGTGGGAACAATATATACGTCTATAACGTTATATATCCTAACCTAAGGCCACCTAACATCCCGGATGTTATATTTGACAACATTCCTGGCGTGTCGGACCCTACTTCTCGGTGGGAATAGTATATACGTCTATAACGTTATATATCCTAACCTAAGGCAACCTGACATCTCGGATGTAATATTCTACAACATTCCAGGCGTGCCGGACCCTACTTCTCGGTGGGAACATTATATGCGTTTAAAACGTTGTATATCCTAATCTAAGGCAACCTATCATCTCAGACGTAATATTTTACATCATTCCTGTCGCGTCGGCGCATACTTTTTGGTGGGAATATTATATGCGTCTATAACGGTCGATATCGTAATCTAAGGCAACCTAACATCTCGGATGTAATATTTGACGACATTCCTGGCGTGTCGGTCCCTACTTTTCGGTGGGAACATTATATGCGTTTATAACGTTGTATATCCTAATCTAAGGCAACCTATCATCTCAGATGTAATATTTTACGACATTCCTGGCGTGTCGGAGCATTCTTTTCGGTGGGAATATTATATTCGTCAATAACGTTATATATCCTAACATAAGGCCACCTAACATATCGGATGTAACATTTGACAACATTCCTGGCGTGGCGGACCCTACTCCTCGGTGGGAACAGTATCTACGTCTATAACGTTATATATCCTAACCTAAGACAACCTAACATCTCGGATGTAATATTTAACAACATTCCAGGCGTGTCGGACCCTACTTCTCGGTGGGAACATTATATGCGTCTATAACGTTATATATCCTAACCTAAGGCTACCTAACAACTCGGATGTAATATTTGGCAACATTCCTGTCGTTTCGGACCCTACTTCTCGGTGGGAACATTATATGCGTCTATAACGGTCGATATCGTAATCTAAGGCAACCTAACATCTCGGATGTAATATTGGCTACATTCCTGACCGGTCGGTCCCTACTTCTCGGTGGGAACAGTATAAACGTCTATAACGTTATATATCCTAACCTAAGGCGACCTAACATCTCGGATGTAATATTTGACAATATTCCAGGCGTGTCTGTCCCTACGTCTCGGTGGTAACGTTATATGCGCCTATAACATTATATATCCTAACCTAAGGCAACCTAACCACTCGGATGTAATATTTGACAACATTCCTGGCGTGTCGGTCCCTACTTCTCGGTGGGAACGTTATATACGTCTATAACATTATATATCCTAACCTAAGGCAACCTAACAACTCGGATGTAATATTTGACAACATTCCTGGCGTGTCGGTCCCTACTTCTCGGTAGGAACGTTATATACGTCTATAACGTTATATATCCTAACCTAAGACAACCTAACATCTCGGATGTAATATTTAACAACATTCCAGGCGTGTCGGACCCTACTTCTCGATGGGAACATTATATGCGTCTATAACGTTATATATCCTAACCTAAGGCAACCTAACAACTCGGATGTAATATTTGACAACATTCCTGGCGTGTCGGTCCCTACTTCTCGGTGGGAACAGTATAAACGTCTATAACGTTATATATCCTAACCTAAGGCAACCTAACATCTCGGATGTAATATTTGACAACATTCCAGGCGTGTCGGTCCCTACGTCTCGGTGGTAACGTTATATGCGTCTATAACATTATATATCCTAACCTAAGGCAACCTAACAACTCGGATGTAATATTTGACAACACTCCTGGCGTGTCGGTCCCTACTTCTCGGTGGGAACGTTATATACGTCTATAACGTTATATATCCTAACCTAAGGCAACCAATCATCTCGGCTGTAACATTTTACAACATTCCTGGCTTGTCGGACCCTACTTCTCGGTGCGAACGTTATATATATCTATAAAGTTACATATCCTAATCTAAGGCAACCTAACAACTCGGAGGTAATATTTGACAACATTCCTGCCGTGACGGAGCATACTTCTCGGTGGGAACATTATATACGTCTATAGCGGTATATATCCTAATGTAAGGCAACGTAACATCTCGGATGTAATATTTGACAACATTCCTGGCGTGTCGGACCCTACTTTTCGGTAGGAACGTTATATACGTCTATAACGTTATATATCCTAACCTAAGGCAACCAAACTTTCGGATGTAACATTTTACAACATTCCTGGCTTGTCGGACCCTACTTCTCGGTGGGAACGTTATATATATCTATAAAGTTACATATCCTAACCTAAGGCAACCTAACTACTCGGGTGTAATATTTGACAACATTGCTGGCGTGTCGGAACCTACTTCTCGGTGGGAACATTATATGCGTCTATGACGTTATATATCCTAATCTAAGGGAACCTATCATCTCAGACGTAATATTCTACAACATTCCTGGCATGTCGGCGCATACTTCCCGGTTTGAACATTATATACATCTATAACGTTATGTATCCTAACCTAAGGCAACCAAACTTTTCGGATGTAACATTTTACAACATTCCTGGCTTGTCGGATCCTACTTCTCGGTGGGAACGTTATATATGTCCATAACGTTATAAATCGTAACCTAAGGCAACCAAACATCTCGGATGTAATATTTGACAACATTCCTGGCTTGTCGGACCCAACTTCGCGGTGGGAACATTATATACGTCTATAACGTTATATATCCTAACCTAAGGCAACCAATCATCTCGGCTGTAACATTTTACAACATTCCTGGCTTGTCGGACCCTACTTCTCGGTGGTAACGTTATATGCGTCTATAACATTATATATCCTAACCTAAGGCAACCTATCATCTCGGATGTAATATTTGACAACATTCTTGGCCTGTCGGACCCTACTTCTCGGTAGGAACGTTATATACGTCTATAACGTTATATATCCTAACCTAAAGCAACCAAACTTTTCGGATGTAACAATTTACAACATTCCTGGCTTGTCGGACCCTACTTCTCGGTGGGAACGTTATATGCGTCTATGACGTTATATATCCTAATCTAAGGGAACCTATCATCTCAGACGTAATATTCTACAACATTCCTGGCATGTCGGCGCATACTTCCCGGTTTGAACATTATGTACATCTATAACGTTATGTATCCTAACCTAAGGCAACCAAACTTTTCGGATGTAACATTTTACAACATTCCTGGCTTGTCGGATCCTACTTCTCGGTGGGAACGTTATATATGTCCATAACGTTATAAATCCTAACCTAAGGCAACCATACATCTCGGATGTAATATTTGACAACATTCCTGGCTTGTCGGACCCAACTTCGTGGTGGGAACATTATATACGTCTATAACGTTATATATCCTAACCTAAGGCAACCAATCATCTCGGCTGTAACATTTTACAACATTCCTGGCTTGTCGGACCCTACTTCTCGGTGGGGACGTTGTATACGTCTATAACGTTACATATCCTAACCTAAGGCAACCAAACATCTCGGATGTAACATTTTACAACATTCCCGGCATGTCGGAGCATACCTCTCGGTGGGAACATTATATACGTCTATAACGGTATATATCCTAAAGTGAGACACCGTAACGTCTCGGACGTAATATTTGACATCATTGCTGGCGTTACGGAACCTACTTCTCGGTGGGAAGAGTATAAACGTCCATAACATTATATATCCTAACCTAAGGCAACCTAACAACTCGGATGTAATCTTTGAAAACATTCCTGGCGTGTCGGTCCCTACGTCTCGGTGGTAACGTTACATGCGTCTATAACGTTATATATCCTAACCTAAGGCAACCTAACATCTCGAATGTAACATTTGACAACATTCCCGGCATGTCGGTCCCTACGTCTCGGTGGTAACATTATATGCGTCTATAACGTTATATATCCTTATCTAAGGCAACCTAACATCTCGGATGCCATATTTGACAACATTCCTAGCCTGTCGAACCCTACTTCTCGGAGGGAACAGTATATATGTCTATAACGTTATATATCCTAACCTAAGGCAACCTGACATCTCGGATGTAATATTCTACATCATTCCAGGCGTGTCGGACCCTACTTCTCGGTGGGAACATTATATACGTCTATAACGTTATATATCCTAACCCAAGGCAACCTAACATCTCGGATGTAACATTTGACAACATTCCAGGCGTGTCGGTCCCAACGTCTCGGTGGTAACATTACATGCGTCTATAACGGTATATTTCCTAACCTAAGGCAACCTAACATCTCGGATGCAATATTTGACAACATTTCTGGCCTGTCGAACCCTACTTCTCGGAGGGAACAGTATATACGTCTATAACGTTATATATCCTAACCTAGGGCAACCTAACGTCTCGGATGTAATATTCTACAAACTTCCAGGCGTGTCGGACCCTACTTCTCGGTGGGAACATTATATGCGTCTGTAACGTTGTATATCCTTATCTAAGGCAACCTAACATCTCGGATGCAATATTTGCCAACATTCCTGGCCTGTCGAACCCTACTTCTCGGAGGGAACAGTATATACGTCTATAACGTTATATATCCTAACCTAAGGCAACCTGACATCTCGGATGCAATATTTGACAACATTCCTGGCCTGTCGAACCCTACGTCTCGGTGGTAACGTTACATGAGTCTATAACGTTATATATCCTAACCTAAGGCAACCTAACATCTCGGATGTAACATTTGACAACATTCTAGGCGTGCCGGTCCCTACGTCTCGGTGGTAACATTATATGCGTCTATAACGTTATATATCCTTATCTAAGGCAACCTAACATCTCGGATGCAATATTTGACAACATTCCTGGCCTGTCGAACCCTACTTCCCGGAGGGAACAGTATATACGTCTATAACGTTATATATCCTAACCTAGGGCAACCTGACATCTCAGATGTATTATTCTACAACATTCCAGGCGTGTCGGACCCTACTTCTCGGTGGGAACATTATATGCGTCTATTACGTTGTATATCCTAATCTAAGGCAACCTAACATCTCGTATGTAATATTTGACAACATTCCTGGCGTGTCGAACCCTACTTCTCGGTGGGAACAGTATATACGTCTATAACGTTATATATCCTAACCTAAGGCAACCTGACATCTCGGATGTATTATTCTACAACATTCCAGGCGTGTCGGACCCTACTTCTCGGTGGGAACATTATATGCGTCTATAACGTTGTATATCCTAATCTAAGGCAACCTAACATCTCGTATGTAATATTTGACAACATTCCTGGCGTTTCGGACCCTACTTCTCGGTGGGAACAGTATATGCGTCTATAACGTTGCATATCCTAATCTAAGGCAACCTAACATCTCGGATGCAATATTTGACAACATTCCTGGCCTGTCGAACCCTACTGCTCGGAGGGAACAGTATATACGTCTATAACGGTATATATCCTAATCTAAGGCAACCTAACATCTCGGATGAAATATTTGACAACATTCCTGGCCTGTCGAACCCTACATCTCGGAGGGAACAGTATATACGTCTGTAACGTCATATATCCTAACCTAAGACAACCTAACATCTCGGATGGAATATTTGACAACATTCCAGGCGTGTCGGTCCCTACGTCTCGGTGGTAACATTACATGCGTCTATAACGTTATATATCCTAACCTAAGGCAACCTAACATCTCGGATGCAATATTTGACAACGTTCCTGGCCTGGCGAACCCTACTTCCCGGAGGGAACAGTATATACGTCTATAACGTTATATATCCTAACCTAGGGCAACCTAACATCTCGGATGTAACATTCTACAACCTTCCAGGCGTGTCGGACCCCACTTCTCGGTGGGAACATTATATGAGTCTGTAACGTTGTATATCCTAATCTAAGGCAACCTATTATCTCAGACGTAATATTTTACAGTATTCCTGGCGTGTCGGTGCATACTTTTCGGTGGGAATATTATATGCGTCTATAACGGTCGATATCGTAATCTAAGGCAACCAACATCTCGGATGCAATATTTGACAACATTCCTGGCCTGTCGAACCCTACTTCTCGGAGGGAACAGTATATACGCCTATAACGTCATATATCCTAATCTAAGGCAACCTAACATCTCGGATGTAACATTTGACAACATTCCAGTCGTGTCGGTCCCAACGTCTCGGTGGTAACATTACATGCGTCTATAACGGTATATTTCCTAATCTAAGGCAACCTAACATCTCGGATGCAATATTTGACAACATTCCTGGCCTGTCGAACTCTACTTCCCGGAGGGAACAGTATATACGTCTATAACGTTATATATCCTAACCTAGGGCAACCTGACATCTCGGATGTATTATTCTACAACATTCCAGGCGTGTCGGACCCTACTTCTCGGTGGGAACATTATATGCGTCTATAACGTTGTATATCCTAATCTAAGGCAACCTAACATCTCGTATGTAATATTTGACAACATTCCTGGCGTGTCGAACCCTACTTCTCGGTGGGAACAGTATATACGTCTATAACGTTATATATCCTAACCTAAGGCAACCTGACATCTCGGATGTATTATTCTACAACATTCCTGGCGTGTCGGACCCTACTTCTCGGTGGGAACAGCATATACGTCTATAACGTCATATATCCTAACCTAAGGAAACCTAACATCTCGGATATAACATTTGACAACATTCCAGGTGTGTCGGTCCCTACGTCTCGGTGGTAACGTTACATGCGTCTATAACGTTATATATCCTAACCTAAGGCAACCTAACATCTCGGATGTAACATTTGACAACATTCCAGGCGTGTCGGTCCCTACGTCTCGGTGGTAACATTACATGCGTCTATAACGGTATATTTCCTAATCTAAGGCAACCTAACAACTCGGCTGCAATATTTGACAACATTCCTGGCCTGTCGAACCCTACTTCTCGGTGGGAACATTATATGAGTCTATAACGTTGTATATCGTAATCTAAGGCAACCTATTATCTCAGAGGTAATATTTTACAATATTCCTGGCGTGTCGGTGCATACTTTTCGGTGGGAATATTATATGCGTCCATAACGGTCGATATCGTAATCTAAGGCAATCTAACATCTCGGATGCAATATTTGACAACATTCCTGGCCTGTCGAACCCTACTTCTCGGAGGGAACAGTATATACGTCTATAACGTTATATATCCTAACCTAAGGCAACCTGATACCTCGGACGTATTATTCTACAACATTCCAGGCGTGTCGGACCCTACTTCTCAGTGGGAACATTATATGCGTCTATAACGTTGTATATCCTAATCTAAGGCAACCTAACATCTCGGATGCAATATTTGACAACATTCCTGGCCTGTCGAACCCTACTTCTCGGAGGGAACAGTATATATGTCTATAACGTTGTATATCCTAACCTAAGGCAACCTAACATCTCGAATGTAACATTTGACAACATTCCCGGCATGTCGGACCCTACTTCTCGGTGGGAACATTATATGCGTCTGTAACGTTGTATATCCTTATCTAAGGCAACCTAACATCTCGGATGCAATATTTGCCAACATTCCTGGCCTGTCGAACCCTACTTCTCGGAGGGAACAGTATATACGTCTATAACGTTATATATCCTAACCTAAGGCAACCTGACATCTCGGATGCAATATTTGACAACATTCCTGGCCTGTCGAACCCTACGTCTCGGTGGTAACGTTACATGAGTCTATAACGTTATATATCCTAACCTAAGGCAACCTAACATCTCGGATGTAACATTTGACAACATTCTAGGCGTGTCGGTCCCTACGTCTCGGTGGTAACATTATATGCGTCTATAACGTTATATATCCTTATCTAAGGCAACCTAACACCTCGGATGCAATATTTGACAACATTCCTAGCCTGTCGAACCCTACTTCTCGGAGGGAACAGTATATATGTCTATAACGTTATATATCCTAACCTAAGGCAACCTGACATCTCGGATGTAATATTCTACATGATTCCAGGCGTGTCGGACCCTACTTCTCGGTGGGAACATTATATGAGTCTATAACGTTGTATATCCTAATCTAAGGCTACCTATTATCTCAGACGTAATATTTTACAATATTCCTGGCGTGTCGGTGCATACTTTTCGGTGGGAATATTATATGCGTCTATAACGGTCGATATCGTAATCTAAGGCAACCTAACATCTCGGATGCAATATTTGACAACATTCCTGGCCTGTCGAACCCTACTTCTCGGAGGGAACAGTATATACGTCCATAACGTCATATATCCTAACCCAAGGCAACCTAACATCTCGGATGTAACATTTGACAACATTCCAGGCGTGTCGGTCCCAACATCTCGGTGGTAACATTACATGCGTCTAGAACGGTATATTTCCTAATCTAAGGCAACCTAACATCTCGGATGCAATATTTGACAACATTCCTGGCCTGTCGAACCCTACTTCTCGGAGGGAACAGTATATACGTCTATAACGTTATATATCCTAACCTAAGGCAACCTGACATCTCGGATGCAATATTTGACAACATTCCTGGCCTGTCGAACCCTACGTCTCGGTGGTAACGTTACATGCGTCTATAACGTTATATATCCTAACCTAAGGCAACCTAACATCTCGGATGTAACATTTGACAACATTCTAGGCGTGTCGGTCCCTACGTCTCGGTGGTAACATTACATGCGTCTATAACGTTATATATTCTAACCTAAGGCAACCTAACATCTCGGATGCAATATTTGACAACATTCCTGGCCTGTCGAACCCTACTTCTCGGAGGGAACAGTATATACGTCTATAACATCATATATCCTAACCTAAGGCAACCTGACATCTCGGATGTAATATTCTACATCATTCCAGGCGTGTCGGACCCTACTTCTCGGTGGGAACATTATATGAGTCTATAACGTTATATATCCTAATCTAAGGCTACCTATTATGTCAGACGTAATATTTTACAATATTCCTGGCGTGTCGGTGCATACTTTTCGGTGGGAATATTATATGCGTCTATAACGGTCGATATCGTAATCTAAGGCAACCTAACATCTCGGATGCAATATTTGACAACATTCCTGGCCTGTCGAACCCTACTTCTCGGAGGGAACAGTATATACGTCCATAACGTCATATATCCTAACCCAAGGCAACCTAACATCTCGGATGTAACATTTGACAACATTCCAGGCGTGTCGGTCCCAACGTCTCGGTGGTAACATTACATGCGTCTATAACGGTATATTTCCTAATCTAAGGCAACCTAACATCTCGGATGCAATATTTGACAACATTCCTGGCCTGTCGAACCCTACATCTCGGAGGGAACAGTATATACGTCTATAACGTTATATATCCTAACCTAGGGCAACCTAACACCTCGGATGTAATATTCTACAAACTTCCAGGCGTGTCGGACCCTACTTCTTGGTGGGAACATTATATGCGTCTATAACGTTGTATATCCTTATCTAAGGCAACCTAACATCTCGGATGCAATATTTGACAACATTCCTGGCCTGTCGAACCCTACTTCTCGGAGGGAACAGTATATACGTCTATAACGTTATATATCCTAACCTAAGGCAACCTGACATCTCGGATGCAATATTTGACAACATTCCTGGCCTGTCGAACCCTACGTCTTGGTGGTAACGTTACATGCGTCTATAACGTTATATATCCTAACCTAAGGCAACCTAACATCTCGGATGTAACATTTGACAACATTCCAGGTGTGTCGGGCCCTGCGTCTTGGTGGTAACGTTACATGCGTCTATAACGTTATATATCCTAACCTAAGGCAACCTAACATCTCGGATGTAACATTTGACAACATTCCAGGCATGTCGGTCCCTATGTCTCGGTGGTAACATTATATGCGTCTATAACGTTATATATCCTAACCTAAGGCAACCTGACATCTCGGATGCAATATTTGACAACATTCCTGGCCTGTCGAACCCTACGTCTCGGTGGTAACGTTACATGCGTCTATAACGTTATATATCCTAACCTAAGGCAACCTAACATCTCGAATGCAATATTTGACAACATTCCTAGCCTGTCGAACCCTACTTCTCGGAGGGAACAGTATATATGTCTATAACGTTATATATCCTAACCTAAGGCAACCTGACATCTCGGATGTAATATTCTACATCATTCCAGGCGTGTCGGACCCTACTTCTCGGTGGGAACATTATATACGTCTATAACGTTTTATATCCTAACCCAAGGCAACCTAACATCTCGGATGTAACATTTGACAACATTCCAGGCGTGTCGGTCCCAACGTCTCGGTGGTAACATTACATGCGTCTATAACGGTATATTTCCTAATCTAAGGCAATCTAACATCTCGGATGCAATATTTGACAACATTCCTGGCCTGTCGAACCCTACTTCTCGGAGGGAACAGTATATACGTCTATAACGTTATATATCCTAACCTAGGGCAACCTAACATCTCGGATGTAATATTCTACAAACTTCCAGGCGTGTCGGACCCTACTTCTCGGTGGGAACATTATATGCGTCTATAACGTTGTATATCCTTATCTAAGGCAACCTAACATCTCGGATGCAATATTTGCCAACATTCCTGGCCTGTCGAACCCTACTTCTCGGAGGGAACAGTATATACGTCTATAACGTTATATATCCTAACCTAAGGCAACCTGACATCTCGGATGCAATATTTGACAACATTCCTGGCCTGTCGAACCCTACGTCTCGGTGGTAACGTTACATGCGTCTATAACGTTATATATCCTAACCTAAGGCAACCTAACATCTCGGATGTAACATTTGACAACATTCTAGGCGTGTCGGTCCCTACGTCTCGGTGGTAACATTATATGCGTCTATAACGTTATATATCCTTATCTAAGGCAACCTAACATCTCGGATGCAATATCTGACAACATTCCTAGCCTGTCGAACCCTACTTCTCGGAGGGAACAGAATATATGTCTATAACGTTATATATCCTAACCTAATGCAACCTGACATCTCGGATGTAATATTCTACATGATTCCGGGCGTGTCGGACCCTACTTCTCGGTGGTAACATTACATGCGTCTATAACGGTATATTTCCTAATCTAAGGCAACCTAACATCTCGGATGCAATATTTGACAACATTCCTGGCCTGTCGAACCCTACATCTCGGAGGGAACAGTATATACGTCTATAACGTTATATATCCTAACCTAGGGCAACCTAACACCTCGGATGTAATATTCTACAAACTTCCAGGCGTGTCGGACCCTACTTCTCGGTGGGAACATTATATGCGTCTATAACGTTGTATATCCTTATCTAAGGCAACCTAACATCTCGGATGCAATATTTGACAACATTCCTGGCCTGTCGAACCCTACTTCTCGGAGGGAACAGTATATACGTCTATAACGTTATATATCCTAACCTAAGGCAACCTGACATCTCGGATGCAATATTTGACAACATTCCTGGCCTGTCGAACCCTACGTCTTGGTGGTAACGTTACATGCGTCTATAACGTTATATATCCTAACCTAAGGCAACCTAACATCTCGGATGTAACATTTGACAACATTCCAGGTGTGTCGGGCCCTGCGTCTTGGTGGTAACGTTACATGCGTCTATAACGTTATATATCCTAACCTAAGGCAACCTAACATCTCGGATGTAACATTTGACAACATTCCAGGCATGTCGGTCCCTATGTCTCGGTGGTAACATTATATGCGTCTATAACGTTATATATCCTAACCTAAGGCAACCTGACATCTCGGATGCAATATTTGACAACATTCCTGGCCTGTCGAACCCTACGTCTCGGTGGTAACGTTACATGCGTCTATAACGTTATATATCCTAACCTAAGGCAACCTAACATCTCGAATGCAATATTTGACAACATTCCTAGCCTGTCGAACCCTACTTCTCGGAGGGAACAGTATATATGTCTATAACGTTATATATCCTAACCTAAGGCAACCTGACATCTCGGATGTAATATTCTACATCATTCCAGGCGTGTCGGACCCTACTTCTCGGTGGGAACATTATATACGTCTATAACGTTTTATATCCTAACCCAAGGCAACCTAACATCTCGGATGTAACATTTGACAACATTCCAGGCGTGTCGGTCCCAACGTCTCGGTGGTAACATTACATGCGTCTATAACGGTATATTTCCTAATCTAAGGCAATCTAACATCTCGGATGCAATATTTGACAACATTCCTGGCCTGTCGAACCCTACTTCTCGGAGGGAACAGTATATACGTCTATAACGTTATATATCCTAACCTAGGGCAACCTAACATCTCGGATGTAATATTCTACAAACTTCCAGGCGTGTCGGACCCTACTTCTCGGTGGGAACATTATATGCGTCTATAACGTTGTATATCCTTATCTAAGGCAACCTAACATCTCGGATGCAATATTTGCCAACATTCCTGGCCTGTCGAACCCTACTTCTCGGAGGGAACAGTATATACGTCTATAACGTTATATATCCTAACCTAAGGCAACCTGACATCTCGGATGCAATATTTGACAACATTCCTGGCCTGTCGAACCCTACGTCTCGGTGGTAACGTTACATGCGTCTATAACGTTATATATCCTAACCTAAGGCAACCTAACATCTCGGATGTAACATTTGACAACATTCTAGGCGTGTCGGTCCCTACGTCTCGGTGGTAACATTATATGCGTCTATAACGTTATATATCCTTATCTAAGGCAACCTAACATCTCGGATGCAATATCTGACAACATTCCTAGCCTGTCGAACCCTACTTCTCGGAGGGAACAGAATATATGTCTATAACGTTATATATCCTAACCTAATGCAACCTGACATCTCGGATGTAATATTCTACATGATTCCGGGCGTGTCGGACCCTACTTCTCGGTGGTAACATTACATGCGTCTATAACGGTATATTTCCTAATCTAAGGCAACCTAACATCTCGGATGCAATATTTGACAACATTCCTGGCCTGTCGAACCCTACATCTCGGAGGGAACAGTATATACGTCTATAACGTTATATATCCTAACCTAGGGCAACCTAACACCTCGGATGTAATATTCTACAAACTTCCAGGCGTGTCGGACCCTACTTCTCGGTGGGAACATTATATGCGTCTATAACGTTGTATATCCTTATCTAAGGCAACCTAACATCTCGGATGCAATATTTGACAACATTCCTGGCCTGTCGAACCCTACTTCTCGGAGGGAACAGTATATACGTCTATAACGTTATATATCCTAACCTAAGGCAACCTGACATCTCGGATGCAATATTTGACAACATTCCTGGCCTGTCGAACCCTACGTCTTGGTGGTAACGTTACATGCGTCTATAACGTTATATATCCTAACCTAAGGCAACCTAACATCTCGGATGTAACATTTGACAACATTCCAGGTGTGTCGGGCCCTGCGTCTTGGTGGTAACGTTACATGCGTCTATAACGTTATATATCCTAACCTAAGGCAACCTAACATCTCGGATGTAACATTTGACAACATTCCAGGCATGTCGGTCCCTATGTCTCGGTGGTAACATTATATGCGTCTATAACGTTATATATCCTTATCTAAGGCAACCTAACATCTCGGATGCAATATTTGACAACATTCCAGGCGTGTCGGTCCCAACGTCTCGGTGGTAACATTACATGCGTCTATAACGGTATATTTCCTAATCTAAGGCAACCTAACATCTCGGATGCAATATTTGACAAAATTCCTGGCCTGTCGAACCCTACATCTCGGAGGGAACAGTTTATACGTCTATAACGTTATATATCCTAACCTAGGGCAACCTAACACCTCGGATGTAATATTCTACAAACTTCCAGGCGTGTCGGACCCTACTTCTCGGTGGGAACATTATATGCGTCTATAACGTTGTATATCCTTATCTAAGGCAACCTAACATCTCGGACGCAATATTTGACAACATTCCTGGCCTGTCGATCCCTACTTCTCGGAGGGAACAGTATATACGTCTATAACGTTATATATCCTAACCTAAGGCAACCTGACATCTCGGATGCAATATTTGACAACATTCCTGGCCTGTCGAACCCTACGTCTCGGTGGTAACGTTACATGCGTCTATAACGTTATATATCCTAACCTAAGGCAACCTAACATCTCGAATGCAATATTTGACAACATTCCTAGCCTGTCGAACCCTACTTCTCGGAGGGAACAGTATATATGTCTATAACGTTATATATCCTAACCTAAGGCAACCTGACATCTCGGATGTAATATTCTACATCATTCCAGGCGTGTCGGACCCTACTTCTCGGTGGGAACATTATATACGTCTATAACGTTTTATATCCTAACCCAAGGCAACCTAACATCTCGGATGTAACATTTGACAACATTCCAGGCGTGTCGGTCCCAACGTCTCGGTGGTAACATTACATGGGTCTATAACGGTATATTTCCTAATCTAAGGCAATCTAACATCTCGGATGCAATATTTGACAACATTCCTGGCCTGTCGAACCCTACTTCTCGGAGGGAACAGTATATACGTCTATAACGTTATATATCCTAACCTAGGGCAACCTAACATCTCGGATGTAATATTCTACAAACTTCCAGGCGTGTCGGACCCTACTTCTCGGTGGGAACATTATATGCGTCTATAACGTTGTATATCCTTATCTAAGGCAACCTAACATCTCGGATGCAATATTTGCCAACATTCCTGGCCTGTCGAACCCTACTTCTCGGAGGGAACAGTATATACGTCTATAACGTTATATATCCTAACCTAAGGCAACCTGACATCTCGGATGCAATATTTGACAACATTCCTGGCCTGTCGAACCCTACGTCTCGGTGGTAACGTTACATGCGTCTATAACGTTATATATCCTAACCTAAGGCAACCTAACATCTCGGATGTAACATTTGACAACATTCTAGGCGTGTCGGTCCCTACGTCTCGGTGGTAACATTATATGCGTCTATAACGTTATATATCCTTATCTAAGGCAACCTAACATCTCGGATGCAATATCTGACAACATTCCTAGCCTGTCGAACCCTACTTCTCGGAGGGAACAGTATATATGTCTATAACGTTATATATCCTAACCTAATGCAACCTGACATCTCGGATGTAATATTCTACATGATTCCGGGCGTGTCGGACCCTACTTCTCGGTGGTAACATTACATGCGTCTATAACGGTATATTTCCTAATCTAAGGCAACCTAACATCTCGGATGCAATATTTGTCAACATTCCTGGCCTGTCGAACCCTACATCTCGGAGGGAACAGTATATACGTCTATAACGTTATATATCCTAACCTAGGGCAACCTAACACCTCGGATGTAATATTCTACAAACTTCCAGGCGTGTCGGACCCTACTTCTCGGTGGGAACATTATATGCGTCTATAACGTTGTATATCCTTATCTAAGGCAACCTAACATCTCGGATGCAATATTTGACAACATTCCTGGCCTGTCGAACCCTACTTCTCGGAGGGAACAGTATATACGTCTATAACGTTATATATCCTAACCTAGGGCAACCTAACATCTCGGATGTAATATTCTACAAACTTCCAGGCGTGTCGGACCCTACTTCTCGGTGGGAACATTATATGCGTCTATAACGTTGTATATCCTTATCTAAGGCAACCTAACATCTCGGATGCAATATTTGCCAACATTCCTGGCCTGTCGAACCCTACTTCTCGGAGGGAACAGTATATACGTCTATAACGTTATATATCCTAACCTAAGGCAACCTGACATCTCGGATGCAATATTTGACAACATTCCTGGCCTGTCGAACCCTACGTCTCGGTGGTAACGTTACATGCGTCTATAACGTTATATATCCTAACCTAAGGCAACCTAACATCTCGGATGTAACATTTGACAACATTCTAGGCGTGTCGGTCCCTACGTCTCGGTGGTAACATTATATGCGTCTATAACGTTATATATCCTTATCTAAGGCAACCTAACATCTCGGATGCAATATCTGACAACATTCCTAGCCTGTCGAACCCTACTTCTCGGAGGGAACAGTATATATGTCTATAACGTTATATATCCTAACCTAATGCAACCTGACATCTCGGATGTAATATTCTACATGATTCCGGGCGTGTCGGACCCTACTTCTCGGTGGTAACATTACATGCGTCTATAACGGTATATTTCCTAATCTAAGGCAACCTAACATCTCGGATGCAATATTTGTCAACATTCCTGGCCTGTCGAACCCTACATCTCGGAGGGAACAGTATATACGTCTATAACGTTATATATCCTAACCTAGGGCAACCTAACACCTCGGATGTAATATTCTACAAACTTCCAGGCGTGTCGGACCCTACTTCTCGGTGGGAACATTATATGCGTCTATAACGTTGTATATCCTTATCTAAGGCAACCTAACATCTCGGATGCAATATTTGACAACATTCCTGGCCTGTCGAACCCTACTTCTCGGAGGGAACAGTATATACGTCTATAACGTTATATATCCTAACCTAAGGCAACCTGACATCTCGGATGCAATATTTGACAACATTCCTGGCCTGTCGAACCCTACTTCTCGGAGGGAACAGTATATACGTCTATAACATCATATATCCTAACCTAAGGCAACCTAACATCTCGGATGTAACATTTGACAACATTCCAGGTGTGTCGGGCCCTACGTCTTGGTGGTAACGTTACATGCGTCTATAACGTTATATATCCTAACCTAAGGCAACCTAACATCTCGGATGCAATATTTGACAACATTCCTGGCCTGTCGAACCCTACTTCTCGGAGGGAACAGTATATACGTCTATAACGTTATATATCCTAACCTAAGGCAACCTGACATCTCGGATGCAATATTTGACAACATTCCTGGCCTGTCGAACCCTACTTCTCGGAGGGAACAGTATATACGTCTATAACGTCATATATGCTAACCTAAGGCAACCTAACATCTCGGATGTAACATTTGACAACATTCCATGCGTGGCGGTCCCTACGTCTCGGTGGTAACATTACATGCGTCTATAACGGTATATTTCCTAATCTAAGGCAACCTAACATCTCGGATGCAATATTTGACATCATTCCTGGCCTGTCGAACCCTACATCTCGGAGGGAACAGTATATACGTCTATAACGTTATATATCCTAACCTAGGGCAACCTAACATCTCGGATGTAATATTCTACAAACTTCCAGGCGTGTCGGACCCTACTTCTCGGTGGGAACATTATATGCGTCCATAACGTTGTATATGCTTATCTAAGGCAACCTAACATCTCGGATGCAATATTTGACAACATTCCTGGCCTGTCGAACCCTACTTCTCGGAGGGAACAGTATATACGTCTATAACGTTATATATCCTAACCTAAGGCAACCTGACATCTCGGATGCAATATTTGACAACATTCCTGGCCTGTCGAACCCTACGTCTCGGTGGTAACGTTACATGCGTCTATAACGTTATATATCCTAACCTAAGGCAACCTAACATCTCGGATGTAACATTTGACAACATTCTAGGCGTGTCGGTCCCTACGTCTCGGTGGTAACATTACATGCGTCTATAACGTTATATATTCTAACCTAAGGCAACCTAACATCTCGGATGCAATATTTGACAACATTCCTGGCCTGTCGAACCCTACTTCTCGGAGGGAACAGTATATACGTCTATAACATCATATATCCTAACCTAAGGCAACCTGACATCTCGGATGTAATATTCTACATCATTCCAGGCGTGTCGGACCCTACTTCTCGGTGGGAACATTATATGAGTCTATAACGTTATATATCCTAATCTAAGGCTACCTATTATGTCAGACGTAATATTTTACAATATTCCTGGCGTGTCGGTGCATACTTTTCGGTGGGAATATTATATGCGTCTATAACGGTCGATATCGTAATCTAAGGCAACCTAACATCTCGGATGCAATATTTGACAACATTCCTGGCCTGTTGAACCCTACTTCTCGGAGGGAACAGCATATACATCTATAACGTCATATATCCTAGCCTAAGGCAACCTAACATATCGGATGCAATATTTGACAACATTCCTGGCCTGTCGAACCCTACTTCTCGGAGGGAACAGTATATACGTCCATAACGTCATATATCCTAACCCAAGGCAACCTAACATCTCGGATGTAACATTTGACAACATTCCAGGCGTGTCGGTCCCAACGTCTCGGTGGTAACATTACATGCGTCTATAACGGTATATTTCCTAATCTAAGGCAACCTAACATCTCGGATGCAATATTTGACAACATTCCTGGCCTGTCGAACCCTACATCTCGGAGGGAACAGTATATACGTCTATAACGTTATATATCCTAACCTAGGGCAACCTAACACCTCGGATGTAATATTCTACAAACTTCCAGGCGTGTCGGACCCTACTTCTTGGTGGGAACATTATATGCGTCTATAACGTTGTATATCCTTATCTAAGGCAACCTAACATCTCGGATGCAATATTTGACAACATTCCTGGCCTGTCGAACCCTACTTCTCGGAGGGAACAGTATATACGTCTATAACGTTATATATCCTAACCTAAGGCAACCTGACATCTCGGATGCAATATTTGACAACATTCCTGGCCTGTCGAACCCTACGTCTTGGTGGTAACGTTACATGCGTCTATAACGTTATATATCCTAACCTAAGGCAACCTAACATCTCGGATGTAACATTTGACAACATTCCAGGTGTGTCGGGCCCTGCGTCTTGGTGGTAACGTTACATGCGTCTATAACGTTATATATCCTAACCTAAGGCAACCTAACATCTCGGATGTAACATTTGACAACATTCCAGGCATGTCGGTCCCTATGTCTCGGTGGTAACATTATATGCGTCTATAACGTTATATATCCTAACCTAAGGCAACCTGACATCTCGGATGCAATATTTGACAACATTCCTGGCCTGTCGAACCCTACGTCTCGGTGGTAACGTTACATGCGTCTATAACGTTATATATCCTAACCTAAGGCAACCTAACATCTCGAATGCAATATTTGACAACATTCCTAGCCTGTCGAACCCTACTTCTCGGAGGGAACAGTATATATGTCTATAACGTTATATATCCTAACCTAAGGCAACCTGACATCTCGGATGTAATATTCTACATCATTCCAGGCGTGTCGGACCCTACTTCTCGGTGGGAACATTATATACGTCTATAACGTTTTATATCCTAACCCAAGGCAACCTAACATCTCGGATGTAACATTTGACAACATTCCAGGCGTGTCGGTCCCAACGTCTCGGTGGTAACATTACATGCGTCTATAACGGTATATTTCCTAATCTAAGGCAATCTAACATCTCGGATGCAATATTTGACAACATTCCTGGCCTGTCGAACCCTACTTCTCGGAGGGAACAGTATATACGTCTATAACGTTATATATCCTAACCTAGGGCAACCTAACATCTCGGATGTAATATTCTACAAACTTCCAGGCGTGTCGGACCCTACTTCTCGGTGGGAACATTATATGCGTCTATAACGTTGTATATCCTTATCTAAGGCAACCTAACATCTCGGATGCAATATTTGCCAACATTCCTGGCCTGTCGAACCCTACTTCTCGGAGGGAACAGTATATACGTCTATAACGTTATATATCCTAACCTAAGGCAACCTGACATCTCGGATGCAATATTTGACAACATTCCTGGCCTGTCGAACCCTACGTCTCGGTGGTAACGTTACATGCGTCTATAACGTTATATATCCTAACCTAAGGCAACCTAACATCTCGGATGTAACATTTGACAACATTCTAGGCGTGTCGGTCCCTACGTCTCGGTGGTAACATTATATGCGTCTATAACGTTATATATCCTTATCTAAGGCAACCTAACATCTCGGATGCAATATCTGACAACATTCCTAGCCTGTCGAACCCTACTTCTCGGAGGGAACAGAATATATGTCTATAACGTTATATATCCTAACCTAATGCAACCTGACATCTCGGATGTAATATTCTACATGATTCCGGGCGTGTCGGACCCTACTTCTCGGTGGTAACATTACATGCGTCTATAACGGTATATTTCCTAATCTAAGGCAACCTAACATCTCGGATGCAATATTTGACAACATTCCTGGCCTGTCGAACCCTACATCTCGGAGGGAACAGTATATACGTCTATAACGTTATATATCCTAACCTAGGGCAACCTAACACCTCGGATGTAATATTCTACAAACTTCCAGGCGTGTCGGACCCTACTTCTCGGTGGGAACATTATATGCGTCTATAACGTTGTATATCCTTATCTAAGGCAACCTAACATCTCGGATGCAATATTTGACAACATTCCTGGCCTGTCGAACCCTACTTCTCGGAGGGAACAGTATATACGTCTATAACGTTATATATCCTAACCTAAGGCAACCTGACATCTCGGATGCAATATTTGACAACATTCCTGGCCTGTCGAACCCTACGTCTTGGTGGTAACGTTACATGCGTCTATAACGTTATATATCCTAACCTAAGGCAACCTAACATCTCGGATGTAACATTTGACAACATTCCAGGTGTGTCGGGCCCTGCGTCTTGGTGGTAACGTTACATGCGTCTATAACGTTATATATCCTAACCTAAGGCAACCTAACATCTCGGATGTAACATTTGACAACATTCCAGGCATGTCGGTCCCTATGTCTCGGTGGTAACATTATATGCGTCTATAACGTTATATATCCTTATCTAAGGCAACCTAACATCTCGGATGCAATATTTTACAACATTCCAGGCGTGTCGGTCCCAACGTCTCGGTGGTAACATTACATGCGTCTATAACGGTATATTTCCTAATCTAAGGCAACCTAACATCTCGGATGCAATATTTGACAAAATTCCTGGCCTGTCGAACCCTACATCTCGGAGGGAACAGTTTATACGTCTATAACGTTATATATCCTAACCTAGGGCAACCTAACACCTCGGATGTAATATTCTACAAACTTCCAGGCGTGTCGGACCCTACTTCTCGGTGGGAACATTATATGCGTCTATAACGTTGTATATCCTTATCTAAGGCAACCTAACATCTCGGACGCAATATTTGACAACATTCCTGGCCTGTCGATCCCTACTTCTCGGAGGGAACAGTATATACGTCTATAACGTTATATATCCTAACCTAAGGCAACCTGACATCTCGGATGCAATATTTGACAACATTCCTGGCCTGTCGAACCCTACGTCTCGGTGGTAACGTTACATGCGTCTATAACGTTATATATCCTAACCTAAGGCAACCTAACATCTCGAATGCAATATTTGACAACATTCCTAGCCTGTCGAACCCTACTTCTCGGAGGGAACAGTATATATGTCTATAACGTTATATATCCTAACCTAAGGCAACCTGACATCTCGGATGTAATATTCTACATCATTCCAGGCGTGTCGGACCCTACTTCTCGGTGGGAACATTATATACGTCTATAACGTTTTATATCCTAACCCAAGGCAACCTAACATCTCGGATGTAACATTTGACAACATTCCAGGCGTTTCGGTCCCAACGTCTCGGTGGTAACATTACATGGGTCTATAACGGTATATTTCCTAATCTAAGGCAATCTAACATCTCGGATGCAATATTTGACAACATTCCTGGCCTGTCGAACCCTACTTCTCGGAGGGAACAGTATATACGTCTATAACGTTATATATCCTAACCTAGGGCAACCTAACATCTCGGATGTAATATTCTACAAACTTCCAGGCGTGTCGGACCCTACTTCTCGGTGGGAACATTATATGCGTCTATAACGTTGTATATCCTTATCTAAGGCAACCTAACATCTCGGATGCAATATTTGCCAACATTCCTGGCCTGTCGAACCCTACTTCTCGGAGGGAACAGTATATACGTCTATAACGTTATATATCCTAACCTAAGGCAACCTGACATCTCGGATGCAATATTTGACAACATTCCTGGCCTGTCGAACCCTACGTCTCGGTGGTAACGTTACATGCGTCTATAACGTTATATATCCTAACCTAAGGCAACCTAACATCTCGGATGTAACATTTGACAACATTCTAGGCGTGTCGGTCCCTACGTCTCGGTGGTAACATTATATGCGTCTATAACGTTATATATCCTTATCTAAGGCAACCTAACATCTCGGATGCAATATCTGACAACATTCCTAGCCTGTCGAACCCTACTTCTCGGAGGGAACAGTATATATGTCTATAACGTTATATATCCTAACCTAATGCAACCTGACATCTCGGATGTAATATTCTACATGATTCCGGGCGTGTCGGACCCTACTTCTCGGTGGTAACATTACATGCGTCTATAACGGTATATTTCCTAATCTAAGGCAACCTAACATCTCGGATGCAATATTTGTCAACATTCCTGGCCTGTCGAACCCTACATCTCGGAGGGAACAGTATATACGTCTATAACGTTATATATCCTAACCTAGGGCAACCTAACACCTCGGATGTAATATTCTACAAACTTCCAGGCGTGTCGGACCCTACTTCTCGGTGGGAACATTATATGCGTCTATAACGTTGTATATCCTTATCTAAGGCAACCTAACATCTCGGATGCAATATTTGACAACATTCCTGGCCTGTCGAACCCTACTTCTCGGAGGGAACAGTATATACGTCTATAACGTTATATATCCTAACCTAGGGCAACCTAACATCTCGGATGTAATATTCTACAAACTTCCAGGCGTGTCGGACCCTACTTCTCGGTGGGAACATTATATGCGTCTATAACGTTGTATATCCTTATCTAAGGCAACCTAACATCTCGGATGCAATATTTGACAACATTCCTGGCCTGTCGAACCCTACTTCTCGGAGGGAACAGTATATACGTCTATAACGTTATATATCCTAACCTAAGGCAACCTGACATCTCGGATGCAATATTTGACAACATTCCTGGCCTGTCGAACCCTACGTCTTGGTGGTAACGTTACATGCGTCTATAACGTTATATATCCTAACCTAAGGCAACCTAACATCTCGGATGTAACATTTGACAACATTCCAGGTGTGTCGGGCCCTGCGTCTTGGTGGTAACGTTACATGCGTCTATAACGTTATATATCCTAACCTAAGGCAACCTAACATCTCGGATGTAACATTTGACAACATTCCAGGCATGTCGGTCCCTATGTCTCGGTGGTAACATTATATGCGTCTATAACGTTATATATCCTTATCTAAGGCAACCTAACATCTCGGATGCAATATTTGACAACATTCCAGGCGTGTCGGTCCCAACGTCTCGGTGGTAACATTACATGCGTCTATAACGGTATATTTCCTAATCTAAGGCAACCTAACATCTCGGATGCAATATTTGACAAAATTCCTGGCCTGTCGAACCCTACATCTCGGAGGGAACAGTTTATACGTCTATAACGTTATATATCCTAACCTAGGGCAACCTAACACCTCGGATGTAATATTCTACAAACTTCCAGGCGTGTCGGACCCTACTTCTCGGTGGGAACATTATATGCGTCTATAACGTTGTATATCCTTATCTAAGGCAACCTAACATCTCGGACGCAATATTTGACAACATTCCTGGCCTGTCGATCCCTACTTCTCGGAGGGAACAGTATATACGTCTATAACGTTATATATCCTAACCTAAGGCAACCTGACATCTCGGATGCAATATTTGACAACATTCCTGGCCTGTCGAACCCTACGTCTCGGTGGTAACGTTACATGCGTCTATAACGTTATATATCCTAACCTAAGGCAACCTAACATCTCGAATGCAATATTTGACAACATTCCTAGCCTGTCGAACCCTACTTCTCGGAGGGAACAGTATATATGTCTATAACGTTATATATCCTAACCTAAGGCAACCTGACATCTCGGATGTAATATTCTACATCATTCCAGGCGTGTCGGACCCTACTTCTCGGTGGGAACATTATATACGTCTATAACGTTTTATATCCTAACCCAAGGCAACCTAACATCTCGGATGTAACATTTGACAACATTCCAGGCGTGTCGGTCCCAACGTCTCGGTGGTAACATTACATGGGTCTATAACGGTATATTTCCTAATCTAAGGCAATCTAACATCTCGGATGCAATATTTGACAACATTCCTGGCCTGTCGAACCCTACTTCTCGGAGGGAACAGTATATACGTCTATAACGTTATATATCCTAACCTAGGGCAACCTAACATCTCGGATGTAATATTCTACAAACTTCCAGGCGTGTCGGACCCTACTTCTCGGTGGGAACATTATATGCGTCTATAACGTTGTATATCCTTATCTAAGGCAACCTAACATCTCGGATGCAATATTTGCCAACATTCCTGGCCTGTCGAACCCTACTTCTCGGAGGGAACAGTATATACGTCTATAACGTTATATATCCTAACCTAAGGCAACCTGACATCTCGGATGCAATATTTGACAACATTCCTGGCCTGTCGAACCCTACGTCTCGGTGGTAACGTTACATGCGTCTATAACGTTATATATCCTAACCTAAGGCAACCTAACATCTCGGATGTAACATTTGACAACATTCTAGGCGTGTCGGTCCCTACGTCTCGGTGGTAACATTATATGCGTCTATAACGTTATATATCCTTATCTAAGGCAACCTAACATCTCGGATGCAATATCTGACAACATTCCTAGCCTGTCGAACCCTACTTCTCGGAGGGAACAGAATATATGTCTATAACGTTATATATCCTAACCTAATGCAACCTGACATCTCGGATGTAATATTCTACATGATTCCGGGCGTGTCGGACCCTACTTCTCGGTGGTAACATTACATGCGTCTATAACGGTATATTTCCTAATCTAAGGCAACCTAACATCTCGGATGCAATATTTGACAACATTCCTGGCCTGTCGAACCCTACATCTCGGAGGGAACAGTATATACGTCTATAACGTTATATATCCTAACCTAGGGCAACCTAACACCTCGGATGTAATATTCTACAAACTTCCAGGCGTGTCGGACCCTACTTCTCGGTGGGAACATTATATGCGTCTATAACGTTGTATATCCTTATCTAAGGCAACCTAACATCTCGGATGCAATATTTGACAACATTCCTGGCCTGTCGAACCCTACTTCTCGGAGGGAACAGTATATACGTCTATAACGTTATATATCCTAACCTAAGGCAACCTGACATCTCGGATGCAATATTTGACAACATTCCTGGCCTGTCGAACCCTACGTCTTGGTGGTAACGTTACATGCGTCTATAACGTTATATATCCTAACCTAAGGCAACCTAACATCTCGGATGTAACATTTGACAACATTCCAGGTGTGTCGGGCCCTGCGTCTTGGTGGTAACGTTACATGCGTCTATAACGTTATATATCCTAACCTAAGGCAACCTAACATCTCGGATGTAACATTTGACAACATTCCAGGCATGTCGGTCCCTATGTCTCGGTGGTAACATTATATGCGTCTATAACGTTATATATCCTTATCTAAGGCAACCTAACATCTCGGATGCAATATTTGACAACATTCCAGGCGTGTCGGTCCCAACGTCTCGGTGGTAACATTACATGCGTCTATAACGGTATATTTCCTAATCTAAGGCAACCTAACATCTCGGATGCAATATTTGACAAAATTCCTGGCCTGTCGAACCCTACATCTCGGAGGGAACAGTTTATACGTCTATAACGTTATATATCCTAACCTAGGGCAACCTAACACCTCGGATGTAATATTCTACAAACTTCCAGGCGTGTCGGACCCTACTTCTCGGTGGGAACATTATATGCGTCTATAACGTTGTATATCCTTATCTAAGGCAACCTAACATCTCGGACGCAATATTTGACAACATTCCTGGCCTGTCGATCCCTACTTCTCGGAGGGAACAGTATATACGTCTATAACGTTATATATCCTAACCTAAGGCAACCTGACATCTCGGATGCAATATTTGACAACATTCCTGGCCTGTCGAACCCTACGTCTCGGTGGTAACGTTACATGCGTCTATAACGTTATATATCCTAACCTAAGGCAACCTAACATCTCGAATGCAATATTTGACAACATTCCTAGCCTGTCGAACCCTACTTCTCGGAGGGAACAGTATATATGTCTATAACGTTATATATCCTAACCTAAGGCAACCTGACATCTCGGATGTAATATTCTACATCATTCCAGGCGTGTCGGACCCTACTTCTCGGTGGGAACATTATATACGTCTATAACGTTTTATATCCTAACCCAAGGCAACCTAACATCTCGGATGTAACATTTGACAACATTCCAGGCGTGTCGGTCCCAACGTCTCGGTGGTAACATTACATGGGTCTATAACGGTATATTTCCTAATCTAAGGCAATCTAACATCTCGGATGCAATATTTGACAACATTCCTGGCCTGTCGAACCCTACTTCTCGGAGGGAACAGTATATACGTCTATAACGTTATATATCCTAACCTAGGGCAACCTAACATCTCGGATGTAATATTCTACAAACTTCCAGGCGTGTCGGACCCTACTTCTCGGTGGGAACATTATATGCGTCTATAACGTTGTATATCCTTATCTAAGGCAACCTAACATCTCGGATGCAATATTTGCCAACATTCCTGGCCTGTCGAACCCTACTTCTCGGAGGGAACAGTATATACGTCTATAACGTTATATATCCTAACCTAAGGCAACCTGACATCTCGGATGCAATATTTGACAACATTCCTGGCCTGTCGAACCCTACGTCTCGGTGGTAACGTTACATGCGTCTATAACGTTATATATCCTAACCTAAGGCAACCTAACATCTCGGATGTAACATTTGACAACATTCTAGGCGTGTCGGTCCCTACGTCTCGGTGGTAACATTATATGCGTCTATAACGTTATATATCCTTATCTAAGGCAACCTAACATCTCGGATGCAATATCTGACAACATTCCTAGCCTGTCGAACCCTACTTCTCGGAGGGAACAGTATATATGTCTATAACGTTATATATCCTAACCTAATGCAACCTGACATCTCGGATGTAATATTCTACATGATTCCGGGCGTGTCGGACCCTACTTCTCGGTGGTAACATTACATGCGTCTATAACGGTATATTTCCTAATCTAAGGCAACCTAACATCTCGGATGCAATATTTGTCAACATTCCTGGCCTGTCGAACCCTACATCTCGGAGGGAACAGTATATACGTCTATAACGTTATATATCCTAACCTAGGGCAACCTAACACCTCGGATGTAATATTCTACAAACTTCCAGGCGTGTCGGACCCTACTTCTCGGTGGGAACATTATATGCGTCTATAACGTTGTATATCCTTATCTAAGGCAACCTAACATCTCGGATGCAATATTTGACAACATTCCTGGCCTGTCGAACCCTACTTCTCGGAGGGAACAGTATATACGTCTATAACGTTATATATCCTAACCTAGGGCAACCTAACATCTCGGATGTAATATTCTACAAACTTCCAGGCGTGTCGGACCCTACTTCTCGGTGGGAACATTATATGCGTCTATAACGTTGTATATCCTTATCTAAGGCAACCTAACATCTCGGATGCAATATTTGCCAACATTCCTGGCCTGTCGAACCCTACTTCTCGGAGGGAACAGTATATACGTCTATAACGTTATATATCCTAACCTAAGGCAACCTGACATCTCGGATGCAATATTTGACAACATTCCTGGCCTGTCGAACCCTACGTCTCGGTGGTAACGTTACATGCGTCTATAACGTTATATATCCTAACCTAAGGCAACCTAACATCTCGGATGTAACATTTGACAACATTCTAGGCGTGTCGGTCCCTACGTCTCGGTGGTAACATTATATGCGTCTATAACGTTATATATCCTTATCTAAGGCAACCTAACATCTCGGATGCAATATCTGACAACATTCCTAGCCTGTCGAACCCTACTTCTCGGAGGGAACAGTATATATGTCTATAACGTTATATATCCTAACCTAATGCAACCTGACATCTCGGATGTAATATTCTACATGATTCCGGGCGTGTCGGACCCTACTTCTCGGTGGTAACATTACATGCGTCTATAACGGTATATTTCCTAATCTAAGGCAACCTAACATCTCGGATGCAATATTTGTCAACATTCCTGGCCTGTCGAACCCTACATCTCGGAGGGAACAGTATATACGTCTATAACGTTATATATCCTAACCTAGGGCAACCTAACACCTCGGATGTAATATTCTACAAACTTCCAGGCGTGTCGGACCCTACTTCTCGGTGGGAACATTATATGCGTCTATAACGTTGTATATCCTTATCTAAGGCAACCTAACATCTCGGATGCAATATTTGACAACATTCCTGGCCTGTCGAACCCTACTTCTCGGAGGGAACAGTATATACGTCTATAACGTTATATATCCTAACCTAAGGCAACCTGACATCTCGGATGCAATATTTGACAACATTCCTGGCCTGTCGAACCCTACTTCTCGGAGGGAACAGTATATACGTCTATAACATCATATATCCTAACCTAAGGCAACCTAACATCTCGGATGTAACATTTGACAACATTCCAGGTGTGTCGGGCCCTACGTCTTGGTGGTAACGTTACATGCGTCTATAACGTTATATATCCTAACCTAAGGCAACCTAACATCTCGGATGCAATATTTGACAACATTCCTGGCCTGTCGAACCCTACTTCTCGGAGGGAACAGTATATACGTCTATAACGTTATATATCCTAACCTAAGGCAACCTGACATCTCGGATGCAATATTTGACAACATTCCTGGCCTGTCGAACCCTACTTCTCGGAGGGAACAGTATATACGTCTATAACGTCATATATGCTAACCTAAGGCAACCTAACATCTCGGATGTAACATTTGACAACATTCCATGCGTGGCGGTCCCTACGTCTCGGTGGTAACATTACATGCGTCTATAACGGTATATTTCCTAATCTAAGGCAACCTAACATCTCGGATGCAATATTTGACATCATTCCTGGCCTGTCGAACCCTACATCTCGGAGGGAACAGTATATACGTCTATAACGTTATATATCCTAACCTAGGGCAACCTAACATCTCGGATGTAATATTCTACAAACTTCCAGGCGTGTCGGACCCTACTTCTCGGTGGGAACATTATATGCGTCCATAACGTTGTATATGCTTATCTAAGGCAACCTAACATCTCGGATGCAATATTTGACAACATTCCTGGCCTGTCGAACCCTACTTCTCGGAGGGAACAGTATATACGTCTATAACGTTATATATCCTAACCTAAGGCAACCTGACATCTCGGATGAAATATTTGACAACATTCCTGGCCTGTCGAACCCTACGTCTCGGTGGTAACGTTACATGCGTCTATAACGTTATATATCCTAACCTAAGGCAACCTAACATCTCGGATGTAACATTTGACAACATTCTAGGCGTGTCGGTCCCTACGTCTCGGTGGTAACATTACATGCGTCTATAACGTTATATATTCTAACCTAAGGCAACCTAACATCTCGGATGCAATATTTGACAACATTCCTGGCCTGTCGAACCCTACTTCTCGGAGGGAACAGTATATACGTCTATAACATCATATATCCTAACCTAAGGCAACCTGACATCTCGGATGTAATATTCTACATCATTCCAGGCGTGTCGGACCCTACTTCCCGGTGGGAACATTATATGAGTCTATAACGTTATATATCCTAATCTAAGGCTACCTATTATCTCAGACGTAATATTTTACAATATTCCTGGCGTGTCGGTGCATACTTTTCGGTGGGAATATTATATGCGTCTATAACGGTCGATATCGTAATCTAAGGCAACCTAACATCTCGGATGCAATATTTGACAACATTCCTGGCCTGTTGAACCCTACTTCTCGGAGGGAACAGCATATACATCTATAACGTCATATATCCTAGCCTAAGGCAACCTAACATATCGGATGTAACATTTGACAACATTCCAGGTGTGTCAGTCCCTACGTCTCGGTGGTAACGTTACATGCGTCTATAACGTTATATATCCTAAGCTAAGGCAACCTAACATCTCGGATGTAACATTTGACAACATTCCAGGCATGTCGGTCCCTACGTCTCGGTGGTAACATTATATGCGTCTATAACGTTATATATCCTTATCTAAGGCAACCTAACATCTCGGATGCAATATTTGACAACATTCCTAGCCTGTCGAACCCTACTTCTCGGAGGGAACAGTATATACGTCTATAACGTTATATATCCTAACCTAAGGCAACCTAACATCTCGGATGCAATATCTGACAACATTCCTAGCCTGTCGAACCCTACTTCTCGGTGGGAACAGTATATATGTCTATAACGTTATATATCCTAACCTAATGCAACCTGACATCTCGGATGTAATATTCTACATGATTCCGGGCGTGTCGGACCCTACTTCTCGGTGGTAACATTACATGCGTCTATAACGGTATATTTCCTAATCTAAGGCAACCTAACATCTCGGATGCAATATTTGACAACATTCCTGGCCTGTCGAACCCTACATCTCGGAGGGAACAGTATATACGTCTATAACGTTATATATCCTAACCTAGGGCAACCTAACACCTCGGATGTAATATTCTACAAACTTCCAGGCGTGTCGGACCCTACTTCTCGGTGGGAACATTATATGCGTCTATAACGTTGTATATCCTTATCTAAGGCAACCTAACATCTCGGATGCAATATTTGACAACATTCCTGGCCTGTCGAACCCTACTTCTCGGAGGGAACAGTATATACGTCTATAACGTTATATATCCTAACCTAAGGCAACCTGACATCTCGGATGCAATATTTGACAACATTCCTGGCCTGTCGAACACTACTTCTCGGAGGGAACAGTATATACGTCTATAACATCATATATCCTAACCTAAGGCAACCTAACATCTCGGATGTAACATTTGACAACATTCCAGGTGTGTCGGGCCCTACGTCTTGGTGGTAACGTTACATGCGTCTATAACGTTATATATCCTAACCTAAGGCAACCTAACATCTCGGATGCAATATTTGACAACATTCCTGGCCTGTCGAACCCTACATCTCGGAGGGAACAGTATATACGTCTATAACGTTATATATCCTAACCTAAGGCAACCTAACATCTCGGATGTAACATTTGACAACATTCCAGGTGTGTCGGGCCCTACGTCTCGGTGGTAACGTTACATGCGTCTATAACGTTATATATCCTAACCTAAGGCAACCTAACATCTCGGATGTAACATTTGACAACATTCCAGGCATGTCGGTCCCTATGTCTCGGTGGTAACATTATATGCGTCTATAACGTTATATATCCTTATCTAAGGCAACCTAACATCTCGGATGCAATATTTGACAACATTCCTGGCCTGTCGAACCCTACTTCTCGGAGGGAACAGCATATACGTCTATAACGTCATTTATCCTAACCTAAGGCAACCTAACATCTCGGATGCAATATCTGACAACATTCCTAGCCTGTCGAACCCTACTTCTCGGAGGGAACAGTATATATGTCTATAACGTTATATATCCTAACCTAAGGCAACCTGACATCTCGGATGTAATATTCTACATCATTCCAGGCGTGTCGGACCCGACTTCTCGGTGGGAACATTATATGAGTCTATAACGTTGTATATCCTAATCTAAGGCAACCTATTATCTCAGACGTAATATTTTACAATATTCCTGGCGTGTCGGTGCATACTTTTCGGTGGGAATATTATATGCGTCTATAACGGTCGATATCGTAATCTAAGGCAACCTAACATCTCGGATGCAATATTTGACAACATTCCTGGCCTGTCGAACCCTACTTCTCGGAGGGAACAGTATATACGTCCATAACGTCATATATCCTAACCCAAGGCAACCTAACATCTCAGATGTAACATTTGACAACATTCCAGGCGTGTCGGTCCCAACGTCTCGGTGGTAACATTACATGCGTCTATAACGGTATATTTCCTAATCTAAGGCAACCTAACATCTCGGATGCAATATTTGACAACATTCCTGGCCTGTCGAACCCTACATCTCGGAGGGAACAGTATATACGTCTATAACGTTATATATCCTAACCTAGGGCAACCTAACATCTCGGATGTAATATTCTACAAACTTCCAGGCGTGTCGGACCCTACTTCTCGGTGGGAAAATTATATGCGTCTATAACGTTGTATATCCTTATCTAAGGCAACCTAACATCTCGGATGCAATATTTGACAACATTCCTGGCCTGTCGAACCCTACTTCTCGGAGGGAACAGTATATACGTCTATAACGTTATATATCCTAACCTAAGGCAACCTGACATCTCGGATGCAATATTTGACAACATTCCTGGCCTGTCGAACCCTACGTCTCGGTGGTAACGTTACATGCGTCTATAACGTTATATATCCTAACCTAAGGCAACCTAACATCTCGGATGTAACATTTGACAACATTCTAGGCGTGTCGGTCCCTACGTCTCGGTGGTAACATTACATGCGTCTATAACGTTATATATCCTAACCTAAGGCAACCTGACATCTCGGATGTAATATTCTACATCATTCCAGGCGTGTCGGACCCTACTTCTCGGTGGGAACATTATATGAGTCTATAACGTTGTATATCCTAATCTAAGGCTACCTATTATCTCAGACGTAATATTTTACAATATTCCTGGCGTGTCGGTGCATACTTTTCGGTGGGAATATTATATGCGTCTATAACGGTCGATATCGTAATCTAAGGCAACCTAACATCTCGGATGCAATATTTGACAACATTCCTGGCCTGTCGAACCCTACTTCTCGGAGGGAACAGTATATACGTCTATAACGTCATATATGCTAACCTAAGGCAAACTAACATCTCGGATGTAACATTTGACAACATTCCAGGCGTGTCGGTCCCTACGTCTCGGTGGTAACATTACATGCGTCTATAACGGTATATTTCCTAATCTAAGGCAACCTAACATCTCGGATGCAATATTTGACAACATTCCTGGCCTGTCGAACCCTACATCTCGGAGGGAACAGTATATACGTCTATAACGTTATATATCCTAACCTAGGGCAACCTAATATCTCGGATGCAATATTTGACAACATTCCTGGCCTGTCGAACCCTACTTCTCGGAGGGAACAGTATATACGTCTATAACGTTATATATCCTAACCTAAGGCAACCTAACATCTCGGATGTAACATTTGACAACATTCCAGGTGTGTCGGGCCCTACGTCTCGGTGGTAACGTTACATGCGTCTATAACGTTATATATCCTAACCTAAGGCAACCTAACATCTCGGATGTAACATTTGACAACATTCCAGGCATGTCGGTCCCTATGTCTCGGTGGTAACATTATATGCGTCTATAACGTTATATATCCTTATCTAAGGCAACCTAACATCTCGGATGCAATATTTGACAACATTCCTGGCCTGTCGAACCCTACTTCTCGGAGGGAACAGCATATACGTCTATAACGTCATATATCCTAACCTAAGGCAACCTAACATCTCGGATGTAACATTTGACAACATTCCAGGTGTGTCGGTCCCTACGTCTCGGTGGTAACGTTACATGCGTCTATAACGTTATATATCCTAACCTAAGGCAACCTAACATCTCGGATGCAATATTTGACAACATTCCTGGCCTGTCGAACCCTACTTCTCGGAGGGAACAGTATATACGTCTATAACGTCATATATGCTAACCTAAGGCAACCTAACATCTCGGATGTAACATTTGACAACATTCCAGGCGTGTCGGTCCCTACGTCTCGGTGGTAACATTACATGCGTCTATAACGGTATATTTCCTAACCTAAGGCAACCTAACATCTCGGATGCAATATTTGACAACATTCCTGGCCGGTCGAAACCTACTTCTCGGAGGGAACAGCATATACATCTATAACGTCATATATCCTAGCCTAAGGCAACCTAACATCTCGGATGTAACATTTGACAACATTCCAGGTGTGTCGGTCCCTACGTCTCGGTGGTAACGTTACATGCGTCTATAACGTTATATATCCTAAGCTAAGGCAACCTAACATCTCGGATGTAACATTTGACAACATTCCAGGCATGTCGGTCCCTACGTCTCGGTGGTAACATTATATGCGTCTATAACGTTATATATCCTTATCTAAGGCAACCTAACATCTCGGATGCAATATTTGATAACATTCCTAGCCTGTCGAACCCTACTTCTCGGAGGGAACAGTATATACGTCTATAACGTTATATATCCTAACCTAAGGCAACCTAACATATCGGATGTAACATTTGACAACATTCCAGGTGGTTCGGGCCCTACGTCTCGGTGGTACCGTTACATGCGTCTATAACGTTATATATCCTAACCTAAGGCAACCTAACATCTCGGATGTAACATTTGACAACATTCCAGGCATGTCGGTCCCTATGTCTCGGTGGTAACATTATATGCGTCTATAACGTTATATATCCTTATCTAAGGCAACCTAACATCTCGGATGCAATATTTGACAACATTCCTGGCCTGTCGAACCCTACTTCTCGGAGGGAACAGCATATACGTCAATAACGTCATATATCCTAACCTAAGGCAACCTAACATCTCGGATGTAACATTTGACAACATTCCAGGTGTGTCGGTCCCTACGTCTCGGTGGTAACGTTACATGCGTCTATAACGTTATATATCCTAACCTAAGGCAACCTAACATCTCGGATGCAATATTTGACAACATTCCTGGCCTGTCGAACCCTACTTCTCGGAGGGAACAGTATATACGTCTATAACGTCATATATGCTAACCTAAGGCAACCTAACATCTCGGATGTAACATTTGACAACATTCCAGGCGTGTCGGTCCCTACGTCTCGGTGGTAACATTACATGCGTCTATAACGGTATATTTCCTAACCTAAGGCAACCTAACATCTCGGATGCAATATTTGACAACATTCCTGGCCTGTCGAAACCTACTTCTCGGAGGGAACAGCATATACATCTATAACGTCATATATCCTAGCCTAAGGCAACCTAACATCTCGGATGTAACATTTGACAACATTCCAGGTGTGTCGGGCCCTACGTCTTGGTGGTAACGTTACATGCGTCTATAACGTTATATATCCTAACCTAAGGCAACCTAACATCTCGGATGTAACATTTGACAACATTCCAGGCATGTCGGTCCCTATGTCTCGGTGGTAACATTATATGCGTCTATAACGTTATATATCCTTATCTAAGGCAACCTAACATCTCGGATGCAATATTTGACAACATTCCTAGCCTGTCGAACCCTACTTCTCGGAGGGAACAGTATATACGTCTATAACGTTATATATCCTAACCTAAGGCAACCTGACATCTCGGATGTAATATTCTACATCATTCCAGGCGTGTCGGACCCGACTTCTCGGTGGGAACATTATATGAGTCTATAACGTTGTATATCCTAATCTAAGGCAACCTATTATCTCAGACGTAATATTTTACAATATTCCTGTCGTGTCGGTGCATACTTTTCGGTGGGAATATTATATGCGTCTATAACAGTCGATATCGTAATCTAAGGCAACCTAACATCTCGGATGCAATATTTGACAACATTCCTGGCCTGTCGAACCCTACTTCTCGGAGGGAACAGTATATACGTCCATAACGTCATATATCCTAACCTAAGGCAACCTAACATCTCGGATGTAACATTTGAAAACATTCCAGGCGTGTCGGTCCCAACGTCTCGGTGGTAACATTACATGCGTCTATAACGGTATATTTCCTAATCTAAGGCAACCTAACATCTCGGATGCAATATTTGACAACATTCCTAGCCTGTCGAACCCTACTTCTCGGAGGGAACAGTATATACGTCTATAACGTTATATATCCTAACCTAAGGCAACCTGACATCTCGGATGTAATATTCTACATCATTCCAGGCGTGTCGGACCCGACTTCTCGGTGGGAACATTATATGAGTCTATAACGTTGTATATCCTAATCTAAGGCAACCTATTATCTCAGACGTAATATTTTACAATATTCCTGGCGTGTCGGTGCATACTTTTCGGTGGGAATATTATATGCGTCTATAACAGTCGATATCGTAATCTAAGGCAACCTAACATCTCGGATGCAATATTTGACAACATTCCTGGCCTGTCGAACCCTACTTCTCGGACGGAACAGTATATACGTCCATAACGTCATATATCCTAACCCAAGGCAACCTAACATCTCGGATGTAACATTTGACAACATTCCAGGCGTGTCGGTCCCAACGTCTCGGTGGTAACATTACATGCGTCTATAACGGTATATTTCCTAATCTAAGGCAACCTAACATCTCGGATGCAATATTTGACAACATTCCTGGCCTGTCGAACCCTACATCTCGGAGGGAACAGTATATACGTCTATAACGTTATATATCCTAACCTAGGGCAACCTAACATCTCGGATGTAATATTCTACAAACTTCCAGGCGTGTCGGATCCTACTTCTCGGTGGGAACATTATATGCGTCTATAACGTTGTATATCCTTATCTAAGGCAACCTAACATCTCGGATGCAATATTTGACAACATTCCTGGCCTGTCGAACCCTACTTCTCGGAGGGAACAGTATATACGTCTATAACGTTATATATCCTAACCTAAGGCAACCTGACATCTCGGATGCAATATTTGACAACATTCCTGGCCTGTCGAACCCTACGTCTCGGTGGTAACGTTACATGCGTCTATAACGTTATATATCCTAAGCTAAGGCAACCTAACATCTCGGATGTAACATTTAACAACATTCCAGGCATGTCGGTCCCTACGTCTCGGTGGTAACATTATATGCGTCTATAACGTTATATATCCTTATCTAAGGCAACCTAACATCTCGGATGCAATATTTGACAACATTCCTAGCCTGTCGAACCCTACTTCTCGGAGGGAACAGTATATACGTCTATAACGTTATATATCCTAACCTAAGGCAACCTGACATCTCGGATGTAACATTTGACAACATTCCAGGTTTGTCGGGCCCTACGTCTCGTTGGTAACGTTACATGCGTCTATAACGTTATATATCCTAACCTAAGGCAACCTAACATCTCGGATGTAACATTTGACAACATTCCAGGCATGTCGGTCCCTATGTCTCGGTGGTAACATTATATGCGTCTATAACGTTGTATATCCTTATCTAAGGCAACCTAACATCTCGGATGCAATATCTGACAACATTCCTAGCCTGTCGAACCCTACTTCTCGGAGGGAACTGTATATACGTCTATAACGGTATATATCCTAATCTAAGGCAACCTAACATCTCGGATGTAACATTTGACAACATTCCAGGCGTGTCGGTCCCTACGTCCCGGTGGTAACATTACATGCGTCTATAACGTTATATATTCTAACCTAAGGCAACCTAACATCTCGGATGCAATATTTGACAACATTCCTGGCCTGTCGAACCCTACTTCTCGGAGGGAACACTATATTCGTCTATAACGTTATATATCCTAACCTAAGGCAACCTGACATCTCGGATGTAATATTCTACATCATTCCAGGCGTGTCGGACCCGACTTCTCGGTGGGAACATTATATGAGTCTATAACGTTGTATATCCTAATCTAAGGCAACCTATTATCTCAGACGTAATATTTTACAATATTCCTGGCGTGTCGGTGCATACTTTTCGGTGGGAATATTATATGCGTCTATAACAGTCGATATCGTAATCTAAGGCAACCTAACATCTCGGATGCAATATTTGACAACATTCCTGGCCTGTCGAACCCTACTTCTCGGAGGGAACAGTATATACGTCCATAACGTCATATATCCTAACCTAAGGCAACCTAACATCTCGGATGCAATATTTGACAACATTCCTGGCCTGTCGAACCCTACTTCTCGGAGGGAACAGCATATACGTCTATAACGTCATATATCCTAACCTAAGGCAACCTAACATCTCGGATGTAACATTTGACAACATTCCATGTGTGTCGGTCCCTACGTCTCGGTGGTAACGTTACATGCGTCTATAACGTTATATATCCTAACCTAAGGCAACCTAACATCTCGGATGCAATATTTGACAACATTCCTGGCCTGTCGAACCCTACTTCTCGGAGGGAACAGTATATACGTCTATAACGTCATATATGCTAACCTAAGGCAACCTAACATCTCGGATGTAACATTTGACAACATTCCAGGTGTGTCGGTCCCTACGTCTCGGTGGTAACGTTACATGCGTCTATAACGTTATATATCCTAACCTAAGGCAACCTAACATCTCGGATGCAATATTTGACAACATTCCTGGCCTGTCGAACCCTACTTCTCGGAGGGAACAGTATATACGTCTATAACGTCATATATGCTAACCTAAGGCAACCTAACATCTCGGATGTAACATTTGACAACATTCCAGGCGTGTCGGTCCCTACGTCTCGGTGGGAACATTATATGCGTCTATAACGTTGTATATCCTTATCTAAGGCAACCTAACATCTCGGATGCAATATTTGACAACATTCCTGGCCTGTCGAACCCTACTTCTCGGAGGGAACAGTATATACGTCTATAACGTTATATATCCTCACCTAAGGCAACCTGACATCTCGGATGCAATATTTGACAACATTCCTGGCCTGTCGAACCCTACGTCTCGGTGGTAACGTTACATGCGTCTATAACGTTATATATCCTAACCTAAGGCAACCTAACATCTCGGATGTAACATTTGACAACATTCCAGGCATGTCGGTCCCTACGTCTCCTATGCAATATTTGACAACATTCCTAGCCTGTCGAACCCTACTTCTCGGAGGGAACTGTATATATGTCTATAACGTTATATATCCTAACCTAAGGCAACCTGACATCTCGGATGTAATATTCTACATCATTCCAGGCGTGTCGGACCCTACTTCTCGGTGGGAACATTATATGAGTCTATAACGTGGTATATCCTAATCTAAGGCTACCTATTATCTCAGACGTAATATTTTACAATATTCCTGGCGTGTCGGTGCATACTTTTCGGTGGGAACATTATATGCGTCTATAACGTTGTATATCCTTATATAAGGCAACCTAACATCTCGGATGCAATATTTGACAACATTCCTGGCCTGTCGAACCCTACTTCTCGGAGGGAACAGTATATACGTCTATAACGTTATATATCCTAACCTAAGGCAACCTGACATCTCGGATGCAATATTTGACAACATTCCTGGCCTGTCGAACCCTACGTCTCGGTGGTAACGTTACATGCGTCTATAACGTTATATATCCTAACCTAAGGCAACCTAACATCTCGGATGTAACATTTGACAACATTCCAGGCGTGTCGGTCCCTACGTCTCGGTGGTAACATTATATGCGTCTATAACGTTATATATCCTTATCTAAGGCAACCTAACATCTAGGATGCAATATTTGACAACATTCCTAGCCTGTCGAACCCTACTTTTCGGAGGGAACAGTATATACGTCTATAACGTTATATATCCTAACCTAGGGCAACCGAACATCTCGGATGTAACATTTGACAACATTCCAGGCGTGTCGGTCCGTACGTCTCGGTGGTAACATTACATGCGTCTATTACGTTATATATCCTAACCTATGGCAACCTAACATCTCGGATGCAATATTTGACAACATTCCTGGCCTGTCGAACCCTACTTCTTGGAGGGAACAGTATATACGTCTATAACGTCATATATCCTAACCTAAGGCAACCTAACATCTCGGATGTAATATTTGACAACATTCCAGGCGTGTCGGTCCCTAGGTCTCGGTGGTAACATTACATGCGTCTATAACGGTATATTTCCTAATCTAAGGCAACCTAACATCCCGGCTGCAATATTTGACAACATTCTGGCCTGTCGAACCCTATTTCTCGGAGGGAACAGTATATACGTCTATAACGTTATATATCCTAACCTAAGGCAACCTGACATCTCGGATGTATTATTCTACAACATTCCAGGCGTGTCGGACCCTACTTCTCGGTGGGAACATTATATGAGTCTATGACGTTGTATATCCTAATCTAAGGCAACCTATTATCTCAGACGTAATATTTTACAATATTCCTGGCGTGTCGGTGCATACTTTTCGGTGGGAATTTTATATGCGTCTATAACGGTCGATATCGTAATCTAAGGCAACCTAACATCTCGGATGCAATATTTGACAACATTCCTGGCCTGTTGAACCCTACTTCTCGGAGGGAACAGCATATACATCTATAACGTCATATATCCTAGCCTAAGGCAACCTAACATCTCGGATGTAACATTTGACAACATTCCAGGTGTGTCGGTCCCTACGTCTCGGTGGTAACGTTACATGCGTCTATAACGTTATATATCCTAAGCTAAGGCAACCTATCATCTCGGATGTAACATTTGACAACATTCCAGGCATGTCGGTCCCTACGTCTCGGTGGTAACATTATATGCGTCTATAACGTTATATATCCTTATCTAAGGCAACCTAACATCTCGGATGCTATATTTGACAACATTCCTAGCCTGTCGAACCCTACTTCTCGGAGGGAACAGTATATACGTCTATAACGTTATATATCCTAACCTAAGGCAACCTAACATCTCGGATGTAACATTTGACAACATTCCAGGTGTGTCGGGCCCTACGTCTCGGTGGTAACGTTACATGCGTCTATAACGTTATATATCCTAACCTAAGGCAACCTAACATCTCGGATGTAACATTTGACAACATTCCAGGCATGTCGGTCCCTATGTCTCGGTGGTAACATTATATGCGTCTATAACGTTTTATATCCTAACCTAAGGCAACCTGACATCTCGGATGTAATATTCTACATCATTCCAGGCGTGTCGAACCCTACTTCTCGGATGGAACTGTATATACGTCTATAACGGTATATATCCTAATCTAAGGCAACCTAACATCTCGGATGTAACATCTGACAACATTCCAAGCGTGTCGGTCCCTACGTCTCGGTGGTATCATTATATGAGTCTATAACGTTGTATATACTAATCTAAGGCAACCTATTATCTCAGACGTAATATTTTACAATATTCCTGTCGTGTCGGTGCATACTTTTCGGTGGGAATATTATATGCGTCTATAACAGTCGATATCGTAATCTAAGGCAACCTAACATCTCGGATGCAATATTTGACAACATTCCTGGCCTGTCGAACCCTACTTCTCGGAGGGAACAGTATATACGTCCATAACTTCATATATCCTAACCTAAGGCAACCTAACATCTCGGATGTAACATTTGACAACATTCCAGGCGTGTCGGTCCCTACGTCTCGGTGGTAACATTACATGCGTCTATAACGTTATATATCCTAACCTATGGCAACCTAACATCTCGGATGCAATATTTGACAATATTCCTGGCCTGTCGAACCCTACTTCTCGGAGGGAACAGTATATACGTCTATAACGTCATATATCCTAACCTAAGGTAACATAACATCTCGGATGTAATATTTGACAACATTCCTGGCGTGTCGGACAATACTTCTCGGTGGGAACAGTATAAACGTCTGTAACGTCATATATCCTAACCTAAGGCAACCTAACATCTCTGATATAACATTTAACAACATTCCAGGCGTGTTGGAACCCTACGTCTCGGTGGTAACATTACGTGCGTCTATAACGTTATATATGCTAACCTAAGGCAACCTAACATCTCGGATGCAATATTTGACAACATTCCTGGCCTGTCGAACCCTACGTCCCGGAGGGAACAGTATATACGTCTATAACGTTATATATCCTAACCTAGGGCAACCTAACATCTCGGATGTAATATTCTACAACCTTCCAGGCGTGTCGGACCCTACTTCTCGGTGGGAACATTATATGCGTCTATAACGTTGTATATCCTAATCTAAGGCAACCTAACATCTCGGATGCAATATTTGACAAAATTCCTGGCCTGTCGAACCCTACATCTCGGAGGGAACAGTATATACGTCTATAGCGGTATATATCCTAATCTAAGGCCACCTAACATCTCGTATGTAATATTTGACAACATTCCTGGCGTGTCGAACCCTACTTCTCGGTGGGAACAGTATATACGTCTATAACGTTATATATCCTAACGTAAGGCAACCTAACATCTCGGATGTAACATTTGACAACATTCCAGGTGTGTCGGTCCCCACGTCTCGGTGGTAACGTTACATGCGTCTATAACGTTATATATCCTAACCTAAGGCAACCTAACATCTCGGATGCAATATTTGACAACATTCCTGGCCTGTCGAACCCTACTTCTCGGAGGGAACAGTATATACGTCTATAACGTCATATATGCTAACCTAAGGCAACCTAACATCTCGGATGTAACATTTGACAACATTCCAGGCGTGTCGGTCCCTACGTCTCGGTGGTAACATTACATGCGTCTATAACGGTATATTTCCTAACCTAAGGCAACCTAACATCTCGGATGCAATATTTGACAACATTCCTGGCCTGTCGAACCCTACTTCTCGGAGGGAACAGCATATACATCTATAACGTCATATATCCTAGCCTAAGGCAACCTAACATCTCGGATGTAACATTTGACAACATTCCAGGTGTGTCGGTCCCTACGTCTCGGTGGTAACGTTACATGCGTCTATAACGTTATATATCCTAACCTAAGGCAACCTAACATCTCGGATGCAATATTTGACAACATTCCTGGCCTGTCGAACCCTACTTCTCGGAGGGAACAGTATATACGTCTATAACGTCATATATGCTAACCTAAGGCAACCTAACATCTCGGATGTAACATTTGACAACATTCCAGGCGTGTCGGTCCCTACGTCTCGGTGGTAACATTACATGCGTCTATAATGGTATATTTCCTAACCTAAGGCAACCTAACATCTCGGATGCAATATTTGACAACATTCCTGGCCTGTCGAACCCTACTTCTCGGAGGGAACAGCATATACATCTATAACGTCATATATCCTAGCCTAAGGCAACCTAACATCTCTGATCTAACATTTGACAACATTCCAGGTGTGTCGGACCCTACTTCTCGGTGGGAACATTATATGAGTCTATAACGTTGTATATCCTAATCTAAGGCTACCTATTATCTCAGACGTAATATTTTACAATATTCCTGGCGTGTCGGTGCAAGCTTTTCGGTGGGAACATTATATGCGTCTTTAACGTTGTATATCCTTATATAAGGCAACCTAACATCTCGGATGCAATATTTGACAACATTCCTGGCCTGTCGAACCCTACTTCTCGGAGGGAACAGTATATACGTCTATAACGTCATATATGCTAACCTAAGGCAACCTAACATCTCGGATGTAACATTTGACAACATTCCAGGCGTGTCGGTCCCTACGTCTCGGTGGTAACATTACATGCGTCTATAACGGTATATTTCCTAACCTAAGGCAACCTAACATCTCGGATGCAATATTTGACAACATTCCTGGCCTGTCGAACCCTACTTCTCGGAGGGAACAGCATATACATCTATAACGTCATATATCCTAGCGTAAGGCAACCTAACATCTCGGATGTAACATTTGACAACATTCCAGGTGTGTCGGTCCCTACGTCTCGGTGGTAACGTTACATGCGTCTATAACGTTATATATCCTAACCTAAGGCAACCTAACATCTCGGATGCAATATTTGACAACATTCCTGGCCTGTCGAACCCTACTTCTCGGAGGGAACAGTATATACGTCTATAACGTCATATATGCTAACCTAAGGCAACCTAACATCTCGGATGTAACATTTGACAACATTCCAGGCGTGTCGGTCCCTACGTCTCGGTGGTAACATTACATGCGTCTATAACGGTATATTTCCTAACCTAAGGCAACCTAACATCTCGGATGCAATATTTGACAACATTCCTGGCCTGTCGAACCCTACTTCTCGGAGGGAACAGCATATACATCTATAACGTCATATATCCTAGCCTAAGGCAACCTAACATCTCGGATGTAACATTTGACAACATTCCAGGTGTGTCGGACCCTACTTCTCGGTGGGAACATTATATGAGTCTATAACGTTGTATATCCTAATCTAAGGCTACCTATTACCTCAGACGTAATATTTTACAATATTCCTGGCGTGTCGGTGCATACTTTTCGGTGGGAACATTATATGCGTCTATAACGTTGTATATCCTTATATAAGGCAACCTAACATCTCGGATGCAATATTTGACAACATTCCTAGCCTGTCGAACCCTACTTCTCGGAGGGAACAGTATATACGTCTATAACGTTATATATCCTAACCTAAGGCAACCTAACATCTCGGATGTAACATTTGACAACATTCCAGGTGTGTCGGGCCCTACGTCTCGGTGGTAACGTTACATGCGTCTATAACGTTATATATCCTAACCTAAGGCAACCTAACATCTCGGATGTAACATTTGACAACATTCCAGGCATGTCGGTCCCTATGTCTCGGTGGTAACATTATATGCGTCTATAACGTTATATATCCTTATCTAAGGCAACCTAACATCTCGGATGCAATATTTGACAACATTCCTAGCCTGTCGAACCCTACTTCTCGGAGGGAACAGTATATACGTCTATAACGTTATATATCCTAACCTAAGGCAACCTGACATCTCGGATGTAATATTCTACATCATTCCAGGCGTGTCGGACCCGACTTCTCGGTGGGAACATTATATGAGTCTATAACGTTGTATATCCTAATCTAAGGCAACCTATTATCTCAGACGTAATATTTTACAATATTCCTGGCGTGTCGGTGCATACTTTTCGGTGGGAATATTATATGCGTCTATAACAGTCGATATCGTAATCTAAGGCAACCTAACATCTCGGATGCAATATTTGACAACATTCCTGGCCTGTCGAACCCTACTTCTCGGAGGGAACAGCATATACATCTATAACGTCATATATCCTAGCCTAAGGCAACCTAACATCTCGGATGTAACATTTGACAACATTCCAGGTGTGTCGGACCCTACTTCTCGGTGGGAACATTATATGAGTCTATAACGTTGTATATCCTAATCTAAGGCTACCTATTATCTCAGACGTAATATTTTACAATATTCCTGGCGTGTCGGTGCATACTTTTCGGTGGGAACATTATATGCGTCTATAACGTTGTATATCCTTATATAAGGCAACCTAACATCTCGGATGCAATATTTGACAACATTCCTAGCCTGTCGAACCCTACTTCTCGGAGGGAACAGTATATACGTCTATAACGTTATATATCCTAACCTAAGGCAACCTAACATCTCGGATGTAACATTTGACAACATTCCAGGTGTGTCGGGCCCTACGTCTCGGTGGTAACGTTACATGCGTCTATAACGTTATATATCCTAACCTAAGGCAACCTAACATCTCGGATGTAACATTTGACAACATTCCAGGCATGTCGGTCCCTATGTCTCGGTGGTAACATTACATGCGTCTATAACGGTATATTTCCTAACCTAAGGCAACCTAACATCTCGGATGCAATATTTGACAACATTCCTGGCCTGTCGAACCCTACTTCTCGGAGGGAACAGCATATACATCTATAACGTCATATATCCTAGCCTAAGGCAACCTAACATCTCGGATGTAACATTTGACAACATTCCTGGCCTGTCGAACCCTACTTCTCGGAGGGAACAGTATATACGTCTATAACGTCATATATGCTAACCTAAGGCAACCTAACATCTCGGATGTAACATTTGACAACATTCCAGGCGTGTCGGTCCCTACGTCTCGGTGGTAACATTACATGCGTCTATAACGGTATATTTCCTAACCTAAGGCAACCTAACATCTCGGATGCAATATTTGACAACATTCCTGGCCTGTCGAACCCTACTTCTCGGAGGGAACAGCATATACATCTATAACGTCATATATCCTAGCCTAAGGCAACCTAACATCTCGGATGTAACATTTGACAACATTCCAGGTGTGTCGGTCCCTACGTCTCGGTGGTAACATTACATGCGTCTATAACGGTATATTTCCTAACCTAAGGCAACCTAACATCTCGGATGCAATATTTGACAACATTCCTGGCCTGTCGAACCCTACTTCTCGGAGGGAACAGCATATACATCTATAACGTCATATATCCTAGCGTAAGGCAACCTAACATCTCGGATGTAACATTTGACAACATTCCAGGTGTGTCGGTCCCTACGTCTCGGTGGTAACGTTACATGCGTCTATAACGTTATATATCCTAACCTAAGGCAACCTAACATCTCGGATGCAATATTTGACAACATTCCTGGCCTGTCGAACCCTACTTCTCGGAGGGAACAGTATATACGTCTATAACGTCATATATGCTAACCTAAGGCAACCTAACATCTCGGATGTAACATTTGACAACATTCCAGGCGTGTCGGTCCCTACGTCTCGGTGGTAACATTACATGCGTCTATAACGGTATATTTCCTAACCTAAGGCAACCTAACATCTCGGATGCAATATTTGACAACATTCCTGGCCTGTCGAACCCTACTTCTCGGAGGGAACAGCATATACATCTATAACGTCATATATCCTAGCCTAAGGCAACCTAACATCTCGGATGTAACATTTGACAACATTCCAGGTGTGTCGGACCCTACTTCTCGGTGGGAACATTATATGAGTCTATAACGTTGTATATCCTAATCTAAGGCTACCTATTACCTCAGACGTAATATTTTACAATATTCCTGGCGTGTCGGTGCATACTTTTCGGTGGGAACATTATATGCGTCTATAACGTTGTATATCCTTATATAAGGCAACCTAACATCTCGGATGCAATATTTGACAACATTCCTAGCCTGTCGAACCCTACTTCTCGGAGGGAACAGTATATACGTCTATAACGTTATATATCCTAACCTAAGGCAACCTAACATCTCGGATGTAACATTTGACAACATTCCAGGTGTGTCGGGCCCTACGTCTCGGTGGTAACGTTACATGCGTCTATAACGTTATATATCCTAACCTAAGGCAACCTAACATCTCGGATGTAACATTTGACAACATTCCAGGCATGTCGGTCCCTATGTCTCGGTGGTAACATTATATGCGTCTATAACGTTATATATCCTTATCTAAGGCAACCTAACATCTCGGATGCAATATTTGACAACATTCCTAGCCTGTCGAACCCTACTTCTCGGAGGGAACAGTATATACGTCTATAACGTTATATATCCTAACCTAAGGCAACCTGACATCTCGGATGTAATATTCTACATCATTCCAGGCGTGTCGGACCCGACTTCTCGGTGGGAACATTATATGAGTCTATAACGTTGTATATCCTAATCTAAGGCAACCTATTATCTCAGACGTAATATTTTACAATATTCCTGGCGTGTCGGTGCATACTTTTCGGTGGGAATATTATATGCGTCTATAACAGTCGATATCGTAATCTAAGGCAACCTAACATCTCGGATGCAATATTTGACAACATTCCTGGCCTGTCGAACCCTACTTCTCGGAGGGAACAGCATATACATCTATAACGTCATATATCCTAGCCTAAGGCAACCTAACATCTCGGATGTAACATTTGACAACATTCCAGGTGTGTCGGACCCTACTTCTCGGTGGGAACATTATATGAGTCTATAACGTTGTATATCCTAATCTAAGGCTACCTATTATCTCAGACGTAATATTTTACAATATTCCTGGCGTGTCGGTGCATACTTTTCGGTGGGAACATTATATGCGTCTATAACGTTGTATATCCTTATATAAGGCAACCTAACATCTCGGATGCAATATTTGACAACATTCCTAGCCTGTCGAACCCTACTTCTCGGAGGGAACAGTATATACGTCTATAACGTTATATATCCTAACCTAAGGCAACCTAACATCTCGGATGTAACATTTGACAACATTCCAGGTGTGTCGGGCCCTACGTCTCGGTGGTAACGTTACATGCGTCTATAACGTTATATATCCTAACCTAAGGCAACCTAACATCTCGGATGTAACATTTGACAACATTCCAGGCATGTCGGTCCCTATGTCTCGGTGGTAACATTACATGCGTCTATAACGGTATATTTCCTAACCTAAGGCAACCTAACATCTCGGATGCAATATTTGACAACATTCCTGGCCTGTCGAACCCTACTTCTCGGAGGGAACAGCATATACATCTATAACGTCATATATCCTAGCCTAAGGCAACCTAATATCTCGGATGTAACATTTGACAACATTCCTGGCCTGTCGAACCCTACTTCTCGGAGGGAACAGTATATACGTCTATAACGTCATATATGCTAACCTAAGGCAACCTAACATCTCGGATGTAACATTTGACAACATTCCAGGCGTGTCGGTCCCTACGTCTCGGTGGTAACATTACATGCGTCTATAACGGTATATTTCCTAACCTAAGGCAACCTAACATCTCGGATGCAATATTTGACAACATTCCTGGCCTGTCGAACCCTACTTCTCGGAGGGAACAGCATATACATCTATAACGTCATATATCCTAGTCTAAGGCAACCTAACATCTCGGATGTAACATTTGACAACATTCCAGGTGTGTCGGACCCTACTTCTCGGTGGGAACATTATATGAGTCTATAACGTTGTATATCCTAATCTAAGGCTACCTATTATCTCAGACGTAATATTTTACAATATTCCTAGCGTGTCGGTGCATACTTTTCGGTGGGAACATTATATGCGTCTATAACGTTGTATATCCTTATATAAGGCAACCTAACATCTCGGATGCAATATTTGACAACATTCCTAGCCTGTGGAACCCTACTTCTCGGAGGGAACAGTATATACGTCTATAACGTTATATATCCTAACCTAAGGCAACCTAACATCTCGGATGTAACATTTGACAACATTCCAGGTGTGTCGGGCCCTACGTCTCGGTGGTAACGTTACATGCGTCTATAACGTTATATATCCTAACCTAAGGCAACCTAACATCTCGGATGTAACATTTGACAACATTCCAGGCATGTCGGTCCCTATGTCCCGGTGGTAACATTATATGCGTCTATAACGTTATATATCCTTATCTAAGGCAACCTAACATCTCGGATGCAATATTTGACAACATTCCTAGCCTGTCGAACCCTACTTCTCGGAGGGAACAGTATATACGTCTATAACGTTATATATCCTAACCTAAGGCAACCTGACATCTCGGATGTAATATTCTACATCATTCCAGGCGTGTCGGACCCGACTTCTCGGTGGGAACATTATATGAGTCTATAACGTTGTATATCCTAACCTAAGGCAACCTATTATCTCAGACGTAATATTTTACAATATTCCTGGCGTGTCGGTGCATACTTTTCGGTGGGAATATTATATGCGTCTATAACAGTCGATATCGTAATCTAAGGCAACCTAACATCTCGGATGCAATATTTGACAACATTCCTGGCCTGTCGAACCCTACTTTTCGGAGGGAACAGTATATACGTCCATAACGTCATATATCCTAACCTAAGGCAACCTAACATCTCGGATGTAACATTTGAAAACATTCCAGGCGTGTCGGTCCCAACGTCTCGGTGGTAACATTACATGCGTCTATAACGGTATATTTCCTAATCTAAGGCAACCTAACATCTCGGATGCAATATTTGACAACATTCCTGGCCTGTCGAACCCTACTTCTCGGAGGGAACAGCATATACGTCTATAATGTCATATATCCTAACCTAAGGCAACCTAACATCTCGGATGTAACATTTGACAACGTTCCAGGTGTGTCGGTCCCTACGTCTCGGTGGTAACGTTACATGCGTCTATAACGTTATATATCCTAGCCTAAGGCAACCTAACATCTCGGATGCAATATTTGACAACATTCCTGGCCTGTCGAACCCTACTTCTCGGAGGGAACAGTATATACGTCTATAACGTCATAATGCTAACCTAAGGCAACCTAACATCTCGGATGTAACATTTGACAACATTCCAGGCGTGTCGGTCCCTACGTTTCGGTGGTAACATTACATGCGTCTATAACGGTATATTTCCTAACCTAAGGCAACCAAACATCTCGGATGCAATATTTGACAACATTCCTGGCCTGTCGAACCCTACTTCTCGGAGGGAACAGCATATACATCTATAACGTCATATATCCTAGCCTAAGGCAACCTAACATCTCGGATGTAACATTTGTCAACATTCCAGGTATGTCGGTCCCTACGTCTCGGTGGTAACATTATATGCGTCTATAACGTTATATATCCTTATCTAAGGCAACCTAACATCTCGGATGCAATATTTGACAACATTCCTAGCCTGTCGAACCCTACTTCGCGGAGGGAACTGTATATATGTCTATAACGTTATATATCCTAACCTAAGGCAACCTGACATCTCGGATGTAATATTCTACATCATTCCAGGCGTGTCGGACCCTACTTCTCGGTGGGAACATTATATGAGTCTATAACGTTGTATATCCTAATCTAAGGCTACCTATTATCTCAGACGTAATATTTTACAATATTCCTGGCGTGTCGGTGCATACTTTTCGGTGGGAACATTATATGCGTCTATAACGTTGTATATCCTTATATAAGGCAACCTAACATCTCGGATGCAATATTTGACAACATTCCTAGCCTGTCGAACCCTACTTCTCGGAGGGAACAGTATATACGTCTATAACGTTATATATCCTAACCTAAGGCAACCTAACATCTCGGATGTAACATTTGACAACATTCCAGGTGTGTCGGGCCCTACGTCTCGGTGGTAACGTTACATGCGTCTATAACGTTGTATATCCTAACCTAAGGCAACCTAACATCTCGGATGTAACATTTGACAACATTCCAGGCATGTCGGTCCCTATGTCTCGGTGGTAACATTATATGCGTCTATAACGTTATATATCCTTATCTAAGGCAACCTAACATCTCCGATGCAATATTTGACAACATTCCTAGCCTGTCGAACCCTACTTCTCGGAGGGAACAGTATATACGTCTATAACGTCATATATCCTAACCTAAGGCAACCTAACATCTCGGATGTAACATTTGAAAACATTCCAGGCGTGTCGGTCCCAACGTCTCGGTGGTAACATTACATGCGTCTATAACGGTATATTTCCTAATCTAAGGCAACCTAACATCTCGGATGCAATATTTGACAACATTCCTGGCCTGTCGAACCCTACTTCTCGGAGGGAACAGCATATACGTCTATAATGTCATATATCCTAACCTAAGGCAACCTAACATCTCGGATGTAACATTTGACAACATTCCAGGTGTGTCGGTCCCTACGTCTCGGTGGTAACGTTACATGCGTCTATAACGTTATATATCCTAACCTAAGGCAACCTAACATCTCGGATGCAATATTTGACAACATTCCTGGCCTCTCGAACCCTACTTCTCGGAGGGAACAGTATATACGTCTATAACGTCATAATGCTAACCTAAGGCAACCTAACATCTCGGATGTAACATTTGACAACATTCCAGGCGTGTCGGTCCCTACGTTTCGGTGGTAACATTACATGCGTCTATAACGGTATATTTCCTAACCTAAGGCAACCAAACATCTCGGATGCAATATTTGACAACATTCCTGGCCTGTCGAACCCTACTTCTCGGAGGGAACAGCATATACATCTATAACGTCATATATCCTAGCCTAAGGCAACCTAACATCTCGGATGTAACATTTGTCAACATTACAGGTGTGTCGGTCCCTACGTCTCGGTGGTAACATTATATGCGTCTATAACGTTATATATCCTTATCTAAGGCAACCTAACATCTCGGATGCAATATTTGACAACATTCCTAGCCTGTCGAACCCTACTTCGCGGAGGGAACTGTATATATGTCTATAACGTTATATATCCTAACCTAAGGCAACCTGACATCTCGGATGTAATATTCTACATCATTCCAGGCGTGTCGGACCCTACTTCTCGGTGGGAACATTATATGAGTCTATAACGTTGTATATCCTAATCTAAGGCTACCTATTATCTCAGACGTAATATTTTACAATATTCCTGGCGTGTCGGTGCATACTTTTCGGTGGGAACATTATATGCGTCTATAACGTTGTATATCCTTATATAAGGCAACCTAACATCTCGGATGCAATATTTGACAACATTCCTAGCCTGTCGAACCCTACTTCTCGGAGGGAACAGTATATACGTCTATAACGTTATATATCCTAACCTAAGGCAACCTAACATCTCGGATGTAACATTTGACAACATTCCAGGTGTGTCGGGCCCTACGTCTCGGTGGTAACGTTACATGCGTCTATAACGTTGTATATCCTAACCTAAGGCAACCTAACATCTCGGATGTAACATTTGACAACATTCCAGGCATGTCGGTCCCTACGTCTCGGTGGTAACATTATATGCGTCTATAACGTTATATATCCTTATCTAAGGCAACCTAACATCTCCGATGCAATATTTGACAACATTCCTGGCCTGTCGAACCCTACTTCTCGGAGGGAACAGTATGTACGTCCATAACGTCATATATCCTAACCCAAGGCAACCTAACATCTCGGATGTAACATTTGACAACATTCCAGGCGTGTCGGTCCCAACGTCTCGGTGGTAACATTACATGCGTCTATAACGTTATATATCCTAACCTAAGGCAACCTAACATCTCGGATGCAATATTTGACAACATTCCTGGCCTGTCGAACCCTACTTCTCGGAGGGAACAGTATATACGTCTATAACGTCATATATGCTAACCTAAGGCAACCTAACATCTCGGATGTAACATTTGACAACATTCCAGGCGTGTCGGTCCCTACGTCTCGGTGGTAACATTATATGAGTCTATAACGTTGTATATCCTAATCTAAGGCTACCTATTATCTCAGACGTAATATTTTACAATATTCCTGGCGTGTCGGTGCATACTTTTCGGTGGGAACATTATATGCGTCTATAACGTTGTATATCCTTATATAAGGCAACCTATCATCTCGGATGCAATATTTGACAACATTCCTAGCCTGTCGAACCCTACTTCTCGGAGGGAACAGTATATACGTCTATAACGTTATATATCCTAACCTAAGGCAACCTAACATCTCGGATGTAACATTTGACAACATTCCAGGTGTGTCGGGCCCTACGTCTCGGTGGTAACGTTACATGCGTCTATAACGTTATATATCCTAACCTAAGGCAACCTAACATCTCGGATGTAACATTAGACAACATTCCAGGCATGTCGGTCCCTATGTCTCGGTGGTAACATTACATGCGTCTATAACGGTATATTTCCTAACCTAAGGCAACCTAACATCTCGGATGCAATATTTGACAACATTCCTGGCCTGTCGAACCCTACTTCTCGGAGGGAACAGCATATACATCTATAACGTCATATATCCTAGCCTAAGGCAACCTAACATCTCGGATGTAACATTTGACAACATTCCAGGCGTGTCGGTCCCTACGTCTCGGTGGTAACATTACATGCGTCTATAACGGTATATTTCCTAACCTAAGGCAACCTAACATCTCGGATGCAATATTTGACAACATTCCTGGCCTGTCGAACCCTACTTCTCGGAGGGAACAGCATATACATCTATAACGTCATATATCCTAGCCTAAGGCAACCTAACATCTCGGATGTAACATTTGACAACATTCCAGGTGTGTCGGACCCTACTTCTCGGTGGGAACATTATATGAGTCTATAACGTTGTATATCCTAATCTAAGGCTACCTATTATCTCAGACGTAATATTTTACAATATTCCTGGCGTGTCGGTGCATACTTTTCGGTGGGAACATTATATGCGTCTATAACGTTGTATATCCTTATATAAGGCAACCTAACATCTCGGATGCAATATTTGACAACATTCCTAGCCTGTGGAACCCTACTTCTTGGAGGGAACAGTATATACGTGTATAACGTTATATATCCTAACCTAAGGCAACCTAACATCTCGGATGTAACATTTGACAACATTCCAGGTGTGTCGGGCCCTACGTCTCGGTGGTAACGTTACATGCGTCTATAACGTTATATATCCTAACCTAAGGCAACCTAACATCTCGGATGTAACATTTGACAACATTCCAGGCATGTCGGTCCCTATGTCTCGGTGGTAACATTATATGCGTCTATAACGTTATATATCCTTATCTAAGGCAACCTAACATCTCGGATGCAATATTTGACAACATTCCTAGCCTGTCGAACCCTACTTCTCGGAGGGAACAGTATATACGACTATAACGTTATATATCCTAACCTAAGGCAACCTGACATCTCGGATGTAATATTCTACATCATTCCAGGCGTGTCGGACCCGACTTCTCGGTGGGAACATTATATGAGTCTATAACGTTGTATATCCTAACCTAAGGCAACCTATTATCTCAGACGTAATATTTTACAATATTCCTGGCGTGTCGGTGCATACTTTTCGGTGGGAATATTATATGCGTCTATAACAGTCGATATCGTAATCTAAGGCAACCTAACATCTCGGATGCAATATTTGACAACATTCCTGGCCTGTCGAACCCTACTTCTCGGAGGGAACAGTATATACGTCCATAACGTCATATATCCTAACCTAAGGCAACCTAACATCTCGGATGTAACATTTGAAAACATTCCAGGCATGTCGGTCCCAACGTCTCGGTGGTAACATTACATGCGTCTATAACGGTATATTTCCTAATCTAAGGCAACCTAACATCTCGGATGCAATATTTGACAACATTCCTGGCCTGTCGAACCCTACTTCTCGGAGGGAACAGCATATACGTCTATAATGTCATATATCCTAACCTAAGGCAACCTAACATCTCGGATGTAACATTTGACAACATTCCAGGTGTGTCGGTCCCTACGTCTCGGTGGTAACGTTACATGCGTCTATAACGTTATATATCCTAACCTAAGGCAACCTAACATCTCGGATGCAATATTTGACAACATTCCTGGCCTGTCGAACCCTACTTCTCGGAGGGAACAGTATATACGTCTATAACGTCATAATGCTAACCTAAGGCAACCTAACATCTCGGATGTAACATTTGACAACATTCCAGGCGTGTCGGTCCCTACGTTTCGGTGGTAACATTACATGCGTCTATAACGGTATATTTCCTAACCTAAGGCAACCAAACATCTCGGATGCAATATTTGACAACATTCCTGGCCTGTCGAACCCTACTTCTCGGAGGGAACAGCATATACATCTATAACGTCATATATCCTAGCCTAAGGCAACCTAACATCTCGGATGTAACATTTGTCAACATTCCAGGTGTGTCGGTCCCTACGTCTCGGTGGTAACATTATATGCGTCTATAACGTTATATATCCGTATCTAAGGCAACCTAACATCTCGGATGCAATATTTGACAACATTCCCAGCCTGTCGAACCCTACTTCGCGGAGGGAACTGTATATATGTCTATAACGTTATATATCCTAACCTAAGGCAACCTGACATCTCGGATGTAATATTCTACATCATTCCAGGCGTGTCGGACCCGACTTCTCGGTGGGAACATTATATGAGTCTATAACGTTGTATATCCTAATCTAAGGCAACCTATTATCTCAGACGTAATATTTTACAATATTCCTGGCGTGTCGGTACATACTTTTCGGTGGGAACATTATATGCGTCTATAACGGTCGATATCGTAATCTAAGGCAACCTAACATCTCGGATGCAATATTTGACAACATTCCTGGCCTGTCGAACCCTACTTCTCGGAGGGAACAGCATATACATCTATAACGTCATATATCCTAGCCTAAGGCAACCTACCATCTCGGATGTAACATTTGACAACATTCCAGGTGTGTCGGTCCCTACGTCTCGGTGGTAACATTACATGCGTCTATAACGGTATATTTCCTAATCTAAGGCAACCTAACATCTCGGATGCAATATTTGACAACATTCCTGGCCTGTCGAACCCTACTTCTCGGAGGGAACAGTATATACGTCTATAACGTTATATATCCTAACCTAGGGCAACCTAACATCTCGGATGTAATATTCTACATCATTCCAGGCGTGTCGGACCCTACTTCTCGGTGGGAACATTATATGAGTCTATAACGTTGTATATCCTAATCTAAGGCTACCTATTATCTCAGACGTAATATTTTACAATATTCCTGGCGTGTCGGTGCATACTTTTCGGTGGGAATATTATATGCGTCTATAACGGTCGATATCGTAATCTAAGGCAACCTAACATCTCGGATGCAATATTTGACAACATTCCTGGCCTGTCGAACCCTACTTCTCGGAGGGAACAGTATATACGTCTATAACGTTATATATCCTAACCTAGGGCAACCTAACATCTCGGATGTAATATTCTACAACCTTCCAGGCGTGTCGGACCCTATTTCTCGGTGGGAACATTATATGCGTCTATAACGTTGTATATCCTTATCTAAGGCAACCCAACATCTCGGATGCAATATTTGACAACATTCCTGGCCTGTCGAACCCTACTTCTCGGAGGGAACAGTATATACGTCTATAACGTTATATATCCTAACCTAGGGCAACCTAACATCTCGGATGTAATATTCTACAACCTTCCAGGCGTGTCGGACCCTATTTCTCGGTGGGAACATTATATGCGTCTATAACGTTGTATATCCTTATCTAAGGCAACCCAACATCTCGGATGCAATATTTGACAACATTCCTGGCCTGTCGAACCCTACTTCTCGGAGGGAACAGTATATACGTCTATAACGGTATATATCCTAATCTAAGGCAACCTAACATCTCGGATGTAACATTTGACAACATTCCAGGCGTGTCGGTCCCTACGTCTCGGTGGTAACATTACATGCGTCTATAACGTCATATATCCTAACCTAAGGTAACATAACATCTCGGATGTAATAATTGACAACATTCCTGGCGTGTCGGACAATACTTCTCGGTGGGAACAGTATATACGTCTGTAACGTCATATATCCTAACCTAAGGCAACCTAACATCTCGGATATAACATTTAACAACATTCCAGGCGTGTTGGAACTCTACGTCTCGGTGGTAACATTACGTGCGTCTATAACGTTATATATGCTAACCTAAGGCAAGCTAACATCTCGGATGCAATATTTGACAACATTCCTGGCCTGTCGAACCCTACTTCTCGGAGGGAACGGTATATACGCCTATAACGTTATATATCCTAACCTAAGGCAACCTAACATCTCGGATGTAATATTCTACAACCTTCCAGGCGTTTCGGACCCTACTTCTCGGTGGGAACAGTATATACGTCTGTAACGTCATATATCCTAATCTAAGGCAACCTAACATTTCGGATGTAACATTTGACAACATTCCAGGCGTGTCGGTCCCTACGTCTCGGTGGTAACGTTACATGCGTCTATAACGTTATATATCCTAACATAAGGCAACCTAACATCTCGGATGCAATATTTGACAACATTCCTGGCCTGTCGAACCCTACTTCTCGGAGGGAACAGCATATACGTCTATAACGTCATATATCCTACCCTAAGGCAACCTAACATCTCGGATGTAACATTTGACAACATTCCAGGCGTGTCGGTCCCTAGGTCTCGGTGGTAACATTACATGCGTCTATAACGGTATATTTCCTAATCTAAGGCAACCTAACATCTCGGATGCAATATTTGACAACATTCCTGGCCTGTCGAACCCTACTTCCCGGAGGGAACAGTATATACATCTATAACGTTATATATCCTAACCTAGGGCAACCTAACATCTCGGATGTAATATTCTACAACCTTCCAGGCGTGTCGGACCCTACTTCTCGGTGGGAACATTATATGCGTCTATAACGTTGTATATCCTAATCTAAGGCAACCTAACATCTCCGATGCAATATTTGACAAAATTCCTGGCCTGTCGAACCCTACATCTCGGAGGGAACAGTATATACGTCTATAGCGGTATATATCCTAATCTAAGGCCACCTAACATCTCGTATGTAATATTTGACAACATTCCTGGCGTGTCGAACCCTACTTCTCGGTGGGAACAGTATATACGTCTATAACGTTATATATCCTAACGTAAGGCAACCTAACATCTCGGATGTAATATTTGACAACATTCCTGGCGTGTCGGACCCTACTTCTCGGTGGGAACAGTATATACGTCTGTAACGTCATATATCCTAACCTAAGGCAACCTAACATCTCGGATATAACATTTAACAACATTCCAGGCGTGTTGGAACTCTACGTCTCGGTGGTAACATTACGTGCGTCTATAACGTTATATATGCTAACCTAAGGCAAGCTAACATGTCGGATGCAATATTTGACAACATTCCTGGCCTGTCGAACCCTACTTCTCGGTGGGAACAGTATATACGTCTATAACGTTATATATCCTAACGTAAGGCAACCTAACATCTGGGATGTAATATGTGACAACATTCCTGGCGTGTCGGACCCTACTTCTCGGTGGGAACAGTATATACGTCTGTAACGTCATATATCCTAATCTAAGGCAACCTAACATTTCGGATGTAACATTTGACAACATTCCAGGCGTGTCGGTCCCTACGTCTCGGTGGTAACGTTACATGCGTCTATAACGTTATATATCCTAACATAAGGCAACCTAACATCTCGGATGCAATATTTGACAACATTCCTGGCCTGTCGAACCCTACTTCTCGGAGGGAACAGCATATACGTCTATAACGTCATATATCCTAACCTAAGGCAACCTAACATCTCGGATGTAACATTTGACAACATTCCAGGCGTGTCGGTCCCTAGGTCTCGGTTGTAACATTACATGCGTCTATAACGGTATATTTCCTAATCTAAGGCAACCTAACATCTCGGATGCAATATTTGACAACATTCCTGGCCTGTCGAACCCTACTTCCCGGAGGGAACAGTATATACGTCTATAACGTTATATATCCTAACCTAGGGCAACCAAACCTCTCGGATGTAATATTCTACAACCTTCCAGGCGTGTCGGACCCTACTTCTCGGTGGGAACAGTATATACGTCTGTAACGTCATATATCCTAACCTAAGGCAACCTAACATCTCGGATATAACATTTAACAACATTCCAGGCGTGTTGGAACTCTACGTCTCGGTGGTAACATTACGTGCGTCTATAACGTTATATATGCTAACCTAAGGCAAGCTAACATCTCGGATGCAATATTTGACAACATTCCTGGCCTGTCGAACCCTACTTCTCGGAGGGAACAGTATATACGTCTATAACGTTATATATCCTAACCTAAGGCAACCTGACATCTCGGATGTAATATTTGACAACATTCCTGGCGTGTCGGACCCTACTTCTCGGTGGGAACAGTATATACGTCTGTAACGTCATATATCCTAACCTAAGGCAACCTAACATCTCGGATGCAATATTTGAAAACATTCCTGGCCTGTCGAACCCTACTTCTCGGAGGGAACAGTATATACGTCTATAGCGGTATATATCCTAATCTAAGGCCACCTAACATCTCGTATGTAATATTTGACAACATTCCTGGCGTGTCGAATCCTACTTCTCGGTGGGAACAGTATATACGTCTATAACGTTATATATCCTAACGTAAGGCAACCTAACATCTCGGATCTAATATTTGACAACATTCCTGGCGTGTCGGACCCTACTTCTCGGTGGGAACAGTATATACGTCTGTAACGTCATATATCCTAACCTAAGGCAACCTAACATCTCGGATATAACATTTAACAACATTCCAGGCGTGTTGGAACTCTACGTCTCGGTGGTAACATTACGTGCGTCTATAACGTTATATATGCTAACCTAAGGCAAGCTAACATGTCGGATGCAATATTTGACAACATTCCTGGCCTGTCGAACCCTACTTCTCGGTGGGAACAGTATATACGTCTATAACGTTATGTATCCTAACGTAAGGCAACCTAACATCTCGGATGTAATATTTGACAACATTCCTGGCGTGTCGGACCCTACTTCTCGGTGGGAACAGTATATACGTCTGTAACGTCATATATCCTAATCTAAGGCAACCTAACATTTCGGATGTAACATTTGACAACATTCCAGGCGTGTCGGTCCCTACGTCTCGGTGGTAACGTTACATGCGTCTATAACGTTATATATCCTAACATAAGGCAACCTAACATCTCGGATGCAATATTTGACAACATTCCTGGCGTGTCGGACCCTACTTCTAGGTGGGAACAGTATATACGTCTGTAACGTCATATATCCTAACCTAAGGCAACCTAACATCTCGGATATAACATTTGACAACATTCCCGGCGTGTTGGAACCCTACGTCTCGGTGGTAACATTACGTGCGTCTATAACGTTATATATGCTAACCTAAGGCAACCTAACATCTCGGATGTAACATTTGACAACATTCCAGGCATGTCGGTCCCTACGTCTCGGTGGTAACATTATATGCGTCTATAACGTCATATATCCTAACCTAAGGCAACCTAACATCTCGGATGTAATATTTGACAACATTCCAGGCGTGTTGGAACCCTACGTCTCGGTGGTAACATTACGTGCGTCTATAACGTTATATATGCTAACCTAAGGCAAGCTAACATCTCGGATGCAATATTTGAAAACATTCCTGGCCTGTCGAACCCTACTTCTCGGAGGGAACAGTATATACGTCTATAGCGGTATATATCCTAATCTAAGGCCACCTAACATCTCGTATGTAATATTTGACAACATTCCTGGCGTGTCGAACCCTACTTCTCGGAGGGAACAGTATATACGTCCATAACGTCATATATCCTAACCTAAGGCAACCTAACATCTCGGATGTAACATTTGAAAACATTCCAGGCATGTCGGTCCCAACGTCTCGGTGGTAACATTACATGCGTCTATAACGGTATATTTCCTAATCTAAGGCAACCTAACATCTCGGATGCAATATTTGACAACATTCCTGGCCTGTCGAACCCTACTTCTCGGAGGGAACAGCATATACGTCTATAATGTCATATATCCTAACCTAAGGCAACCTAACATCTCGGATGTAACATTTGACAACATTCCAGGTGTGTCGGTCCCTACGTCTCGGTGGTAACGTTACATGCGTCTATAACGTTATATATCCTAACCTAAGGCAACCTAACATCTCGGATGCAATATTTGACAACATTCCTGGCCTGTCGAACCCTACTTCTCGGAGGGAACAGTATATACGTCTATAACGTCATAATGCTAACCTAAGGCAACCTAACATCTCGGATGTAACATTTGACAACATTCCAGGCGTGTCGGTCCCTACGTTTCGGTGGTAACATTACATGCGTCTATAACGGTATATTTCCTAACCTAAGGCAACCAAACATCTCGGATGCAATATTTGACAACATTCCTGGCCTGTCGAACCCTACTTCTCGGAGGGAACAGCATATACATCTATAACGTCATATATCCTAGCCTAAGGCAACCTAACATCTCGGATGTAACATTTGTCAACATTCCAGGTGTGTCGGTCCCTACGTCTCGGTGGTAACATTATATGCGTCTATAACGTTATATATCCGTATCTAAGGCAACCTAACATCTCGGATGCAATATTTGACAACATTCCTAGCCTGTCGAACCCTACTTCGCGGAGGGAACTGTATATATGTCTATAACGTTATATATCCTAACCTAAGGCAACCTGACATCTCGGATGTAATATTCTACATCATTCCAGGCGTGTCGGACCCTACTTCTCGGTGGGAACATTATATGAGTCTATAACGTTGTATATCCTAATCTAAGGCTACCTATTATCTCAGACGTAATATTTTACAATATTCCTGGCGTGTCGGTGCATACTTTTCGGTGGGAACATTATATGCGTCTATAACGTTGTATATCCTTATATAAGGCAACCTAACATCTCGGATGCAATATTTGACAACATTCCTAGCCTGTCGAACCCTACTTCTCGGAGGGAACAGTATATACGTCTATAACGTTATATATCCTAACCTAAGGCAACCTAACATCTCGGATGTAACATTTGACAACATTCCAGGTGTGTCGGGCCCTACGTCTCGGTGGTAACGTTACATGCGTCTATAACGTTGTATATCCTAACCTAAGGCAACCTAACATCTCGGATGTAACATTTGACAACATTCCAGGCATGTCGGTCCCTATGTCTCGGTGGTAACATTATATGCGTCTATAACGTTATATATCCTTATCTAAGGCAACCTAACATCTCGGATGCAATATTTGACAACATTCCTAGCCTGTCGAACCCTACTTCTCGGAGGGAACAGTATATACGTCTATAACGTTATATATCCTAACCTAAGGCAACCTGACATCTCGGATGTAATATTCTACATCATTCCAGGCGTGTCGGACCCGACTTCTCGGTGGGAACATTATATGAGTCTATAACGTTGTATATCCTAATCTAAGGCAACCTATTATCTCAGACGTAATATTTTACAATATTCCTGGCGTGTCGGTACATACTTTTCGGTGGGAACATTATATGCGTCTATAACGGTCGATATCGTAATCTAAGGCAACCTAACATCTCGGATGCAATATTTGACAACATTCCTGGCCTGTCGAACCCTACTTCTCGGAGGGAACAGTATATACGTCTATAACGTTATATATCCTAACCTAGGGCAACCTAACATCTCGGATGTAATATTCTACATCATTCCAGGCGTGTCGGACCCTACTTCTCGGTGGGAACATTATATGAGTCTATAACGTTGTATATCCTAATCTAAGGCTACCTATTATCTCAGACGTAATATTTTACAATATTCCTGGCGTGTCGGTGCATACTTTTCGGTGGGAATATTATATGCGTCTATAACGGTCGATATCGTAATCTAAGGCAACCTAACATCTCGGATGCAATATTTGACAACATTCCTGGCCTGTCGAACCCTACTTCTCGGAGGGAACAGCATATACGTCTATAACGTTATATATCCTAACCTAGGGCAACCTAACATCTCGGATGTAATATTCTACAACCTTCCAGGCGTGTCGGACCCTATTTCTCGGTGGGAACATTATATGCGTCTATAACGTTGTATATCCTTATCTAAGGCAACCCAACATCTCGGATGCAATATTTGACAACATTCCTGGCCTGTCGAACCCTACTTCTCGGAGGGAACAGTATATACGTCTATAACGGTATATATCCTAATCTAAGGCAACCTAACATCTCGGATGTAACATTTGACAACATTCCAGGCGTGTCGGTCCCTACGTCTCGGTGGTAACATTACATGCGTCTATAACGTCATATATCCTAACCTAAGGTAACATAACATCTCGGATGTAATAATTGACAACATTCCTGGCGTGTCGGACAATACTTCTCGGTGGGAACAGTATATACGTCTGTAACGTCATATATCCTAACCTAAGGCAACCTAACATCTCGGATATAACATTTAACAACATTCCAGGCGTGTTGGAACTCTACGTCTCGGTGGTAACATTACGTGCGTCTATAACGTTATATATGCTAACCTAAGGCAAGCTAACATCTCGGATGCAATATTTGACAACATTCCTGGCCTGTCGAACCCTACTTCTCGGAGGGAACGGTATATACGCCTATAACGTTATATATCCTAACCTAAGGCAACCTAACATCTCGGATGTAATATTCTACAACCTTCCAGGCGTTTCGGACCCTACTTCTCGGTGGGAACAGTATATACGTCTGTAACGTCATATATCCTAATCTAAGGCAACCTAACATTTCGGATGTAACATTTGACAACATTCCAGGCGTGTCGGTCCCTACGTCTCGGTGGTAACGTTACATGCGTCTATAACGTTATATATCCTAACATAAGGCAACCTAACATCTCGGATGCAATATTTGACAACATTCCTGGCCTGTCGAACCCTACTTCTCGGAGGGAACAGCATATACGTCTATAACGTCATATATCCTACCCTAAGGCAACCTAACATCTCGGATGTAACATTTGACAACATTCCAGGCGTGTCGGTCCCTAGGTCTCGGTGGTAACATTACATGCGTCTATAACGGTATATTTCCTAATCTAAGGCAACCTAACATCTCGGATGCAATATTTGACAACATTCCTGGCCTGTCGAACCCTACTTCCCGGAGGGAACAGTATATACATCTATAACGTTATATATCCTAACCTAGGGCAACCTAACATCTCGGATGTAATATTCTACAACCTTCCAGGCGTGTCGGACCCTACTTCTCGGTGGGAACATTATATGCGTCTATAACGTTGTATATCCTAATCTAAGGCAACCTAACATCTCCGATGCAATATTTGACAAAATTCCTGGCCTGTCGAACCCTACATCTCGGAGGGAACAGTATATACGTCTATAGCGGTATATATCCTAATCTAAGGCCACCTAACATCTCGTATGTAATATTTGACAACATTCCTGGCGTGTCGAACCCTACTTCTCGGTGGGAACAGTATATACGTCTATAACGTTATATATCCTAACGTAAGGCAACCTAACATCTCGGATGTAATATTTGACAACATTCCTGGCGTGTCGGACCCTACTTCTCGGTGGGAACAGTATATACGTCTGTAACGTCATATATCCTAACCTAAGGCAACCTAACATCTCGGATATAACATTTAACAACATTCCAGGCGTGTTGGAACTCTACGTCTCGGTGGTAACATTACGTGCGTCTATAACGTTATATATGCTAACCTAAGGCAAGCTAACATGTCGGATGCAATATTTGACAACATTCCTGGCCTGTCGAACCCTACTTCTCGGTGGGAACAGTATATACGTCTATAACGTTATATATCCTAACGTAAGGCAACCTAACATCTGGGATGTAATATGTGACAACATTCCTGGCGTGTCGGACCCTACTTCTCGGTGGGAACAGTATATACGTCTGTAACGTCATATATCCTAATCTAAGGCAACCTAACATTTCGGATGTAACATTTGACAACATTCCAGGCGTGTCGGTCCCTACGTCTCGGTGGTAACGTTACATGCGTCTATAACGTTATATATCCTAACATAAGGCAACCTAACATCTCGGATGCAATATTTGACAACATTCCTGGCCTGTCGAACCCTACTTCTCGGAGGGAACAGCATATACGTCTATAACGTCATATATCCTAACCTAAGGCAACCTAACATCTCGGATGTAACATTTGACAACATTCCAGGCGTGTCGGTCCCTAGGTCTCGGTTGTAACATTACATGCGTCTATAACGGTATATTTCCTAATCTAAGGCAACCTAACATCTCGGATGCAATATTTGACAACATTCCTGGCCTGTCGAACCCTACTTCTCGGAGGGAACAGTATATACGTCTATAACGTTATATATCCTAACCTAAGGCAACCTGACATCTCGGATGTAATATTTGACAACATTCCTGGCGTGTCGGACCCTACTTCTCGGTGGGAACAGTATATACGTCTGTAACGTCATATATCCTAACCTAAGGCAACCTAACATCTCGGATGCAATATTTGAAAACATTCCTGGCCTGTCGAACCCTACTTCTCGGAGGGAACAGTATATACGTCTATAGCGGTATATATCCTAATCTAAGGCCACCTAACATCTCGTATGTAATATTTGACAACATTCCTGGCGTGTCGAACCCTACTTCTCGGTGGGAACAGTATATACGTCTATAACGTTATATATCCTAACGTAAGGCAACCTAACATCTCGGATCTAATATTTGACAACATTCCTGGCGTGTCGGACCCTACTTCTCGGTGGGAACAGTATATACGTCTGTAACGTCATATATCCTAACCTAAGGCAACCTAACATCTCGGATATAACATTTAACAACATTCCAGGCGTGTTGGAACTCTACGTCTCGGTGGTAACATTACGTGCGTCTATAACGTTATATATGCTAACCTAAGGCAAGCTAACATGTCGGATGCAATATTTGACAACATTCCTGGCCTGTCGAACCCTACTTCTCGGTGGGAACAGTATATACGTCTATAACGTTATGTATCCTAACGTAAGGCAACCTAACATCTCGGATGTAATATTTGACAACATTCCTGGCGTGTCGGACCCTACTTCTCGGTGGGAACAGTATATACGTCTGTAACGTCATATATCCTAATCTAAGGCAACCTAACATTTCGGATGTAACATTTGACAACATTCCAGGCGTGTCGGTCCCTACGTCTCGGTGGTAACGTTACATGCGTCTATAACGTTATATATCCTAACATAAGGCAACCTAACATCTCGGATGCAATATTTGACAACATTCCTGGCGTGTCGGACCCTACTTCTAGGTAGGAACAGTATATACGTCTGTAACGTCATATATCCTAACCTAAGGCAACCTAACATCTCGGATATAACATTTGACAACATTCCCGGCGTGTTGGAACCCTACGTCTCGGTGGTAACATTACGTGCGTCTATAACGTTATATATGCTAACCTAAGGCAACCTAACATCTCGGATGTAACATTTGACAACATTCCAGGCATGTCGGTCCCTACGTCTCGGTGGTAACATTATATGCGTCTATAACGTCATATATCCTAACCTAAGGCAACCTAACATCTCGGATGTAATATTTGACAACATTCCAGGCGTGTTGGAACCCTACGTCTCGGTGGTAACATTACGTGCGTCTATAACGTTATATATGCTAACCTAAGGCAAGCTAACATCTCGGATGCAATATTTGAAAACATTCCTGGCCTGTCGAACCCTACTTCTCGGAGGGAACAGTATATACGTCTATAGCGGTATATATCCTAATCTAAGGCCACCTAACATCTCGTATGTAATATTTGACAACATTCCTGGCGTGTCGAACCCTACTTCTCGGAGGGAACAGTATATACGTCCATAACGTCATATATCCTAACCTAAGGCAACCTAACATCTCGGATGTAACATTTGAAAACATTCCAGGCATGTCGGTCCCAACGTCTCGGTGGTAACATTACATGCGTCTATAACGGTATATTTCCTAATCTAAGGCAACCTAACATCTCGGATGCAATATTTGACAACATTCCTGGCCTGTCGAACCCTACTTCTCGGAGGGAACAGCATATACGTCTATAATGTCATATATCCTAACCTAAGGCAACCTAACATCTCGGATGTAACATTTGACAACATTCCAGGTGTGTCGGTCCCTACGTCTCGGTGGTAACGTTACATGCGTCTATAACGTTATATATCCTAACCTAAGGCAACCTAACATCTCGGATGCAATATTTGACAACATTCCTGGCCTGTCGAACCCTACTTCTCGGAGGGAACAGTATATACGTCTATAACGTCATAATGCTAACCTAAGGCAACCTAACATCTCGGATGTAACATTTGACAACATTCCAGGCGTGTCGGTCCCTACGTTTCGGTGGTAACATTACATTCGTCTATAACGGTATATTTCCTAACCTAAGGCAACCAAACATCTCGGATGCAATATTTGACAACATTCCTGGCCTGTCGAACCCTACTTCTCGGAGGGAACAGCATATACATCTATAACGTCATATATCCTAGCCTAAGGCAACCTAACATCTCGGATGTAACATTTGTCAACATTCCAGGTGTGTCGGTCCCTACGTCTCGGTGGTAACATTATATGCGTCTATAACGTTATATATCCGTATCTAAGGCAACCTAACATCTCGGATGCAATATTTGACAACATTCCTAGCCTGTCGCACCCTACTTCGCGGAGGGAACTGTATATATGTCTATAACGTTATATATCCTAACCTAAGGCAACCTGACATCTCGGATGTAATATTCTACATCATTCCAGGCGTGTCGGACCCTACTTCTCGGTGGGAACATTATATGAGTCTATAACGTTGTATATCCTAATCTAAGGCTACCTATTATCTCAGACGTAATATTTTACAATATTCCTGGCGTGTCGGTGCATACTTTTCGGTGGGAACATTATATGCGTCTATAACGTTGTATATCCTTATATAAGGCAACCTAACATCTCGGATGCAATATTTGACAACATTCCTAGCCTGTCGAACCCTACTTCTCGGAGGGAACAGTATATACGTATATAACGTTATATATCCTAACCTAAGGCAACCTAACATCTCGGATGTAACATTTGACAACATTCCAGGTGTGTCGGGCCCTACGTCTCGGTGGTAACGTTACATGCGTCTATAACGTTGTATATCCTAACCTAAGGCAACCTAACATCTCGGATGTAACATTTGACAACATTCCAGGCATGTCGGTCCCTATGTCTCGGTGGTAACATTATATGCGTCTATAACGTTATATATCCTTATCTAAGGCAACCTAACATCTCGGATGCAATATTTGACAACATTCCTAGCCTGTCGAACCCTACTTCTCGGAGGGAACAGTATATACGTCTATAACGTTATATATCCTAACCTAAGGCAACCTGACATCTCGGATGTAATATTCTACATCATTCCAGGCGTGTCGGACCCGACTTCTCGGTCGGAACATTATATGAGTCTATAACGTTGTATATCCTAATCTAAGGCAACCTATTATCTCAGACGTAATATTTTACAATATTCCTGGCGTGTCGGTACATACTTTTCGGTGGGAACATTATATGCGTCTATAACGGTCGATATCGTAATCTAAGGCAACCTAACATCTCGGATGCAATATTTGACAACATTCCTGGCCTGTCGAACCCTACTTCTCGGAGGGAACAGCATATACATCTATAACGTCATATATCCTAGCCTAAGGCAACCTACCATCTCGGATGTAACATTTGACAACATTCCAGGTGTGTCGGTCCCTACGTCTCGGTGGTAACATTACATGCGTCTATAACGGTATATTTCCTAATCTAAGGCAACCTAACATCTCGGATGCAATATTTGACAACATTCCTGGCCTGTCGAACCCTACTTCTCGGAGGGAACAGTATATACGTCTATAACGTTATATATCCTAACCTAGGGCAACCTAACATCTCGGATGTAATATTCTACATCATTCCAGGCGTGTCGGACCCTACTTCTCGGTGGGAACATTATATGAGTCTATAACGTTGTATATCCTAATCTAAGGCTACCTATTATCTCAGACGTAATATTTTACAATATTCCTGGCGTGTCGGTGCATACTTTTCGGTGGGAATATTATATGCGTCTATAACGGTCGATATCGTAATCTAAGGCAACCTAACATCTCGGATGCAATATTTGACAACATTCCTGGCCTGTCGAACCCTACTTCTCGGAGGGAACAGCATATACGTCTATAACGTTATATATCCTAACCTAGGGCAACCTAACATCTCGGATGTAATATTCTACAACCTTCCAGGCGTGTCGGACCCTATTTCTCGGTGGGAACATTATATGCGTCTATAACGTTGTATATCCTTATCTAAGGCAACCCAACATCTCGGATGCAATATTTGACAACATTCCTGGCCTGTCGAACCCTACTTCTCGGAGGGAACAGTATATACGTCTATAACGGTATATATCCTAATCTAAGGCAACCTAACATCTCGGATGTAACATTTGACAACATTCCAGGCGTGTCGGTCCCTACGTCTCGGTGGTAACATTACATGCGTCTATAACGTCATATATCCTAACCTAAGGTAACATAACATCTCGGATGTAATAGTTGACAACATTCCTGGCGTGTCGGACAATACTTCTCGGTGGGAACAGTATATACGTCTGTAACGTCATATATCCTAACCTAAGGCAACCTAACATCTCGGATATAACATTTAACAACATTCCAGGCGTGTTGGAACTCTACGTCTCGGTGGTAACATTACGTGCGTCTATAACGTTATATATGCTAACCTAAGGCAAGCTAACATCTCGGATGCAATATTTGACAACATTCCTGGCCTGTCGAACCCTACTTCTCGGAGGGAACAGTATATACGTCTATAACGTTATATATCCTAACCTAAGGCAACCTGACATCTCGGATGTAATATTTGACAACATTCCTGGCGTGTCGGACCCTACTTCTCGGTGGGAACAGTATATACGTCTGTAACGTCATATATCCTAACCTAAGGCAACCTAACATCTCGGATGCAATATTTGAAAACATTCCTGGCCTGTCGAACCCTACTTCTCGGAGGGAACAGTATATACGTCTATAGCGGTATATATCCTAATCTAAGGCCACCTAACATCTCGTATGTAATATTTGACAACATTCCTGGCGTGTCGAACCCTACTTCTCGGTGGGAACAGTATATACGTCTATAACGTTATATATCCTAACGTAAGGCAACCTAACATCTCGGATCTAATATTTGACAACATTCCTGGCGTGTCGGACCCTACTTCTCGGTGGGAACAGTATATACGTCTGTAACGTCATATATCCTAACCTAAGGCAACCTAACATCTCGGATATAACATTTAACAACATTCCAGGCGTGTCGGTCCCTACGTCTCGGTGGTAACGTTACATGCGTCTATAACGTTATATATCCTAACATAAGGCAACCTAACATCTCGGATGCAATATTTGACAACATTCCTGGCGTGTCGGACCCTACTTCTAGGTGGGAACAGTATATACGTCTGTAACGTCATATATCCTAACCTAAGGCAACCTAACATCTCGGATATAACATTTGACAACATTCCCGGCGTGTTGGAACCCTACGTCTCGGTGGTAACATTACGTGCGTCTATAACGTTATATATGCTAACCTAAGGCAACCTAACATCTCGGATGTAACATTTGACAACATTCCAGGCATGTCGGTCCCTACGTCTCGGTGGTAACATTATATGCGTCTATAACGTCATATATCCTAACCTAAGGCAACCTAACATCTCGGATGTAATATTTGACAACATTCCAGGCGTGTTGGAACCCTACGTCTCGGTGGTAACATTACGTGCGTCTATAACGTTATATATGCTAACCTAAGGCAAGCTAACATCTCGGATGCAATATTTGAAAACATTCCTGGCCTGTCGAACCCTACTTCTCGGAGGGAACAGTATATACGTCTATAGCGGTATATATCCTAATCTAAGGCCACCTAACATCTCGTATGTAATATTTGACAACATTCCTGGCGTGTCGAACCCTACTTCTCGGTGGGAACAGTATATACGTCTATAACGTTATATATCCTAACGTAAGGCAACCTAACATCTCGGATCTAATATTTGACAACATTCCTGGCGTGTTGGACCCTACTTCTCGGTGGGAACAGTATATACGTCTGTAACGTCATATATCCTAACCTAAGGCAACCTAACATCTCGGATATAACATTTAACAACATTCCAGGCGTGTTGGAACTCTACGTCTCGGTGGTAACATTACGTGCGTCTATAACGTTATATATGCTAACCTAAGGCAAGCTAACATGTCGGATGCAATATTTGACAACATTCCTGGCCTGTCGAACCCTACTTCTCGGTGGGAACAGTATATACGTCTATAACGTTATATATCCTAACGTAAGGCAACCTAACATCTCGGATGTAATATTTGACAACATTCCTGGCGTGTCGGACCCTACTTCTCGGTGGGAACAGTATATACGTCTGTAACGTCATATATCCTAATCTAAGGCAACCTAACATTTCGGATGTAACATTTGACAACATTCCAGGCGTGTCGGTCCCTACGTCTCGGTGGTAACGTTACATGCGTCTATAACGTTATATATCCTAACATAAGGCAACCTAACATCTCGGATGCAATATTTGACAACATTCCTGGCCTGTCGAACCCTACTTCTCGGAGGGAACAGCATATACGTCTATAACGTCATATATCCTAACCTAAGGCAACCTAACATCTCGGATGTAACATTTGACAACCTTCCAGGCGTTTCGGACCCTACTTCTCGGTGGGAACAGTATATGCGTCTATAACGTTGCATATCCTAATCTAAGGCAACCTAACATCTCGGATGCAATATTTGACAACATTCCTGGCCTGTCGAACCCTACTTCCCGGAGGGAACAGTATATACGTCTATAACGTTATATATCCTAACCTAGGGCAACCTAACCTCTCGGATGTAATATTCTACAACCTTCCAGGCGTGTCGGACCCTACTTCTCGGTGGGAACAGTATATACGTCTGTAACGTCATATATCCTAACCTAAGGCAACCTAACATCTCGGATATAACATTTAACAACATTCCAGGCGTGTTGGAACTCTACGTCTCGGTGGTAACATTACGTGCGTCTATAACGTTATATATGCTAATCTAAGGCAAGCTAACATCTCGGATGCAATATTTGACAACATTCCTGGCCTGTCGAACCCTACTTCTCGGAGGGAACAGTATATACGTCTATAACGTTATATATCCTAACCTAAGGCAACCTGACATCTCGGATATAACATTTAACAACATTCCAGGCGTGTTGGAACCCTACGTCTCGGTGGTAACATTACGTGCGTCTATAACGTTATATATGCTAATCTAAGGCCACCTAACATCTCGTATGTAATATTTGACAAGATTCCTGGCGTGTCGAACCCTACTTCTCGGTGGGAACAGTATATACGTCTATAACGTTATATATCCTAACGTAAGGCAACCTAACATCTCGGATGTAATATTTGACAACATTCCTGGCGTGTCGGACCCTACTTCTCGGTGGGAACAGTATATACGTCTGTAACGTCATATATTCTAACCTAAGGCAACCTAACATCTCGGATATAACATTTGACAACATTCCCGGCGTGTTGGAACCCTACGTCTCGGTGGTAACATTACGCGCGTCTATAACGTTATATATGCTAACCTAAGGCAACCTAACATCTCGGATGCAATATTTCACAACATTCCTGGCCGGTCAAACCCTACTTCTCGGAGGGAACAGCATATACGTCTATAACGTCATATATCCTAACCTAAAGCAACCTAACATCTCGGATGTAACATTTGACAACATTCCAGGTGTGTCGGTCCCTACGTCTCGGTGGTAACGTTACATGCGTCTATAACGTTATATATCCTAACCTAAGGCAACCTAACATCTCGGATGTAACATTTGACAACATTCCAGGCATGTTGGTCCCTACGTCTCGGTGGTAACATTATATGCGTCTATAACGTTATATATCCTTATCTAAGGCAACCTGACATCTCGGATGCAATATTTGACAACATTCCTAGCCTGTCGAACCCTACTTCTCGGAGGGAACAGTATATACGTCTATAACGTTATATATTCTAACCTAAGGCAACCTGACATCTCGGATGTAATATTCTACATCATTGCAGGCGTGTCGGACCCTACTTCTCGGTGGGAACATTATATGAGTCTGTAACGTTGTATATCCTAATCTAAGGCAACCTATTATCTCAGACGTAATATTTTACAGTATTCCTGGCGTGTCGGTGCATACTTTTCGGTGGGAATATTATATGCGTCTATAACGGTCGATATCGTAATCTAAGGCAACCTAACATCTCGGATGCAATATTTGACAACATTCTTGGCCTGTCGAACCCTACTTCTCGGAGGGAACAGTATATACGCCTATAACGTCATATATCCTAACCTAAGGCAACCTAACATCTCGGATGTAACATTTGACAACATTCTATGCGTGTCGGTCCCTAGGTCTCGGTGGTAACATTACATGCGTCTATAACGGTATATTTCCTAATCTAAGGCAACCTAACATCTCGGATGCAATATTTGACAACATTCCTGGCCTGTCGAACCCTATTTCTCGGAGGGAACAGTATATACGTCTATAACGTTATATATCCTAACCTAAGGCAACCTAACATCTCGGATGTAACATTTGACAACATTCCAGGTGTGTCGGTCCCTACGTCTCGGTGGTAACGTTACATGCGTCTATAACGTTATATATCCTAACCTAAGGCAACCTAACATCTCGGATGTAACATTTGACAACATTCCAGGCGTGTCGGTCCGTACGTCTCGGTGGTAACATCACATGCGTCTATAACGGTATATTTCCTAATATAAGGCAACCTAACATCTCGGATGCAATATTTGACAACATTCCTGGTCTGTCGGACCCTACTTCGCGGTCGGATCAATATATACGTCTATAGCGTTATATATCCTAACCTAAGGCCACCTAACATCTCGGATGTAATATTTGACAACATTCCTGGCGTGTCGGACCCTACTTCTCGGTGGGAACAGTATATACGTCTGTAACGTCATATATCCTAACCTAAGGCAACCTAACATCTCTGATATAACATTTAACAACATTCCAGGCGTGTTGGAACCCTACGTCTCGGTGGTAACATTACGCGCGTCTATAACGTTATATATGCTAACCTAAGGCAACCTAACATCTCGGATGCAATATTTGACAACATTCCTAGCCTGTCGAACCCTACTTCTCGGAGGGAACAGTATATACGTCTATAACGTTATATATTCTAACCTAAGGCAACCTGACATGTCGGATGTAATATTCTACATCATTGCATGCGTGTCGGACCCTACTTCTCGGTGGGAACATTATATGAGTCTGTAACGTTGTATATCCTAATCTAAGGCAACCTATTATCTCAGACGTAATATTTTACAGTATTCCTGGCGTGTCGGTGCATACTTTTCGGTGGGAATATTATATGCGTCTATAACGGTCGATATCGTAATCTAAGGCAACCTAACATCTCGGATGCAATATTTGACAACATTCCTGGCCTGTCGAAACCTACTTCTCGGAGGGAACAGTATATACGCCTATAACGTCATATATCCTAACCTAAGGCAACCTAACATCTCGGATGTAACATTTGACAACATTCCAGGCGTGTCGGAACCAACGTCTCGGTGGTTACATTACATGCGTCTATAACGGTATATTTCCTAATCTAAGGCAACCTAACATCTCGGATGCAATATTTGACAACATTCCTGGCCTGTCGAACCCTACTTCCCGGAGGGAACAGTATATACGTCTATAACGTTATATATCCTAACCTAGGGCAACCTAACATCTCGGATGTAATATTCTACAACCTTCCGGGCGTGTCGGACCCTACTTCTCGGTGGGAACATTATATGCGTCTATAACGTTGTATATCCTTATCTAAGGCAACCCAACATCTCGGATGCAATATTTGACAACATTCCTGGCCTGTCGAACCCAACTTCGCGGAGGGAACAGTATATACGTCTATAACGGTATATATCCTAATCTAAGGCAACCTAACATCTCGGATGTAACATTTGACAACATTCCAGGCGTGTCGGTCCCTACGTCTCGGTGGTAACATTACATGCGTCTATAACGTTATATATCCTAACCTATGGCAACCTAACATCTCTGATGCAATATTTGACAATATTCCTGGCCTGTCGAACCCTACTTCTCGGAGGGAACAGTATATACGTCTATAACGTCATATATCCTAACCTAAGGCAACCTAACATCTCGGATGTAATATTTGACAACATTCCTGGCGTGTCGGACCCTACTTCTCGGTGGGAACAGTATATACGTCTGTAAGGTCATATATCCTAACCTAAGGCAACCTAACATCTCTGATATAACATTTAACAACATTCCAGGCGAGTTGGAACCCTACTTCTCGGTGGGAACATTATATGAGTCTATGACGTTGTATATCCTAATCTAAGGCAACCTATTATCTCAGACGTAATATTTTACAATATTCCTGGCGTGTCGGTGCATACTTTTCGGTGGGAATATTATATGCGTCTATAACGGTCGATATCGTAATCTAAGGCAATCTAACATCTCGGATGCAATATTTGACAACATTCCTGGCCATTCGAACCCTACTTCTCGGAGGGAACAGTATATACGCCTATAACGTTATATATCCTAACCTAAGGCAACCTAACATCTCGGATGTAATATTCTACAACCTTCCAGGCGTTTCGGACCCTACTTCTCGGTGGGAACAGTATATGCGTCTATAACGTTGCATATCCTAATCTAAGGCAACCTAACATCTCGGATGCAATATTTGACAACATTCCTGGCCTGTCGAACCCTACTGCTCGGAGGGAACAGTATATACGTCTGTAAAGTCATATATCCTAACCTAAGACAACCTAACATCTTGGATGGAATATTTGACAACATTCCAGGCGTGTCGGTCCCTACGTCTCAGTGGTAACATTACATGCGTCTATAACGTTATATATCCTAATCTAAGGCAACCTAACATCTCGGATGCAATATTTGACAACATTCCTGGCCTGTCGAACCCTACATCTCGGAGGGAACAGTATATACGTCTATAGCGGTATATACCCTAATCTAAGGCCACCTAACATCTCGTATGTAATATTTGACAACATTCCTGGCGTGTCGAACCCTACTTCTCGGTGGGAACAGTATATACGTCTATAACGTTATATATCCTAACGTAAGGCAACCTAACATCTCGGATGTAATATTTGACAACATTCCTGGCGTGTCGGACCCTACTTCTCGGTGGGAACAGTATATACGTCTGTAACGTCATATATCCTTATCTAAGGCAACCTAACATCTCGGATGCAATATTTGACAACATTCCTAGCCTGTCGAACCCTACTTCTCGGAGGGAACAGTATATACGTCTATAACGTTATATATCCTAACCTAGGGCAACCTAACATCTCGGATGTAATATTCTACAACCTTCCAGGTGTGTCGGACCCTACTTCTCGGTGGGAACATTATATGCGTCTATAACGTTGTATATCCTTATCTAAGGCCACCTAACATCTCGGATGTAATATTTGACTACATTCCTGGCGTGTCGGACCCTACTTCTCGGTGGGAACATTATATGCGTCTATAACGTTGTATATCCTAATCTAAGGCAACCTAACATCTCGGATGCAATATTTGACAACATTCCTGGCCTGTCGAACCCTACATCTCGGAGGGAACAGTATATACGTCTATAGCGGTATATATCCTAATCTAAGGCCACCTAACATCTCGTATGTAATATTTGACAACATTCCTGGCGTGTCGGACCCTACTTCTCGGTGGGAACAGTATATACGTCTGTAAAGTCATATATCCTAACCTAAGGCAACCTAACATCTCGGATGTAATATTTGACAACATTCCTGGCGTGTCGGTCCCTACGTCTCGGTGGTAACGTTACATGCGTCTATAACGTTATATATCCTAACCTAAGGCAACCTAACATCTCGGATGTAACATTTGACAACATTCCAGGCATGTTGGTCCCTACGTCTCGGTGGTAACATTATATGCGTCTATAACGTTATATATCCTTCTCTAAGGCAACCTAACATCTCGGATGCAATATTTGACAACATTCCTAGCCTGTCGAACCCTACTTCTCGGAGGGAACAGTATATACGTCTATAACGTTATATATCCTAACCTAAGGCAACCTGACATCTCGGATGTAATATTCTACATCATTCCAGGCGTGTCGGACCCCACTTCTCGGTGGGAACATTATATGAGTCTGTAACGTTGTATATCCTAATCTAAGGCAACCTATTATCTCAGACGTAATATTTTACAGTATTCCTGGCGTGTCGGTGCATACTTTTCGGTGGGAATATTATATGCGTCTATAAGGGTCGATATCGTAATCTAAGGCAACCTAACATCTCGGATGCAATATTTGCCAACATTCCTGGCCTGTCGAACCCTACTTCTCGGAGGGAACAGTATATACGAATATAACGTCATATATCCTAATCTAAGGCAACCTAACATCTCGGATGTAACATTTGACAACATTCCAGGCATGTCGGTCCCTACGTCTCGGTGGTAACATTATATGCGTCGATAACGTTATATATCCTTATCTAAGGCAACCTAACATCTCGGATGCAATATTTGACAACATTCCTTGCCTGTCGAACCCTACTTCTCGGAGGGAACAGTATATACGTCTATAACGTTATATATCCTAACCTAGGGCAACCTAACATCTCGGATGTAATATTCTACATCCTTCCAGGCATGTCGGTCCCTACGTCTCGGTGGTAACATTACGTGCGTCTATAACGGTATATTTCCTAATCTAAGGCAACCTAACATCTCGGATGCAATATTTGACAACATTCCTGGCCTGTCGAACCCTACTTCCCGCAGGGAACAGTATATACGTCTATAACGTTATATATCCTAACCTAGGGCAACCTAACATCTCGGATGTAATATTCTACAACCTTCCGGGCGTGTCGGACCCTACTTCTCGGTGGGAACATTATATGCGTCTATAACGTTGTATATCCTTATCTAAGGCAACCCAACATCTCGGATGCAATATTTGACAACATTCCTGGCCTGTCGAACCCAACTTCGCGGAGGGAACAGTATATACGTCTATAACGGCATATATCCTAATCTAAGGCAACCTAACATCTCGGATGTAACATTTGACAACATTCCAGGCGTGTCGGTCCCTACGTCTCGGTGGTAACATTACATGCGTCTATAACGTTATATATCCTAACCTATGGCAACCTAACATCTCTGATGCAATATTTGACAATATTCCTGGCCTGTCGAACCCTACTTCTCGGAGGGAACAGTATATACGTCTATAACGTCATATATCCTAACCTAAGGCAACCTAACATCTCGGATGTAATATTTGACAACATTCCTGGCGTGTCGGACCCTACTTCTCGGTGGGAACAGTATATACGTCTGTAAGGTCATATATCCTAACCTAAGGCAACCTAACATCTCTGATATAACATTTAACAACATTCCAGGCGAGTTGGAACCCTACTTCTCGGTGGGAACATTATATGAGTCTATGACGTTGTATATCCTAATCTAAGGCAACCTATTATCTCAGACGTAATATTTTACAATATTCCTGGCGTGTCGGTGCATACTTTTCGGTGGGAATATTATGTGCGTCTATAACGGTCGATATCGTAATCTAAGGCAATCTAACATCTCGGATGCAATATTTGACAACATTCCTGGCCATTCGAACCCTACTTCTCGGAGGGAACAGTATATACGCCTATAACGTTATATATCCTAACCTAAGGCAACCTAACATCTCGGATATAATATTCTACAACCTTCCAGGCGTTTCGGACCCTACTTCTCGGTGGGAACAGTATATGCGTCTATAACGTTGCATATCCTAATCTAAGGCAACCTAACATCTCGGATGCAATATTTGACAACATTCCTGGCCTGTCGAACCCTACTGCTCGGAGGGAACAGTATATACGTCTGTAAAGTCATATATCCTAACCTAAGACAACCTAACATCTTGGATGGAATATTTGACAACATTCCAAGCGTGTCGGTCCCTACGTCTCAGTGGTAACATTACATGCGTCTATAACGTTATATATCCTAATCTAAGGCAACCTAACATCTCGGATGCAATATTTGACAACATTCCTGGCCTGTCGAACCCTACATCTCGGAGGGAACAGTATATACGTCTATAGCGGTATATACCCTAATCTAAGGCCACCTAACATCTCGTATGTAATATTTGACAACATTCCTGGCGTGTCGAACCCTACTTCTCGGTGGGAACAGTATATACGTCTATAACGTTATATATCCTAACGTAAGGCAACCTAACATCTCGGATGTAATATTTGACAACATTCCTGGCGTGTCGGACCCTACTTCTCGGTGGGAACAGTATATACGTCTGTAACGTCATATATCCTTATCTAAGGCAACCTAACATCTCGGATGCAATATTTGACAACATTCCTAGCCTGTCGAACCCTACTTCTCGGAGGGAACAGTATATACGTCTATAACGTTATATATCCTAACCTAGGGCAACCTAACATCTCGGATGTAATATTCTACAACCTTCCAGGCGTGTCGGACCCTACTTCTCGGTGGGAACGGTATATACGTCTATAACGTTATATATCCTAACCTAAGGCAACCTGACATCTCGGATGTAATATTCTACATCATTCCAGGCGTGTCGGACCCTACTTCTCGGTGGGAACATTATATGAGTCTATAACGTTGTATATCGTAATCTAAGGCAACCTATTATCTCAGACGTAATATTTTACAATATTCCTGGCGAGTCGGTGCATACTTTTCGGTGGGAATATTATATGCGTCCATAACGGTCGATATCGTAATCTAAGGCAATCTAACATCTCGGATGCAATATTTGACAACATTCCTGCCCTGTCGAACCCTACTTCTCGGAGGGAACAGTATGTACGTCTATAACGTTATATATCCTAACCTAAGGCAACCTAACATCTCGGATGTAATATTCTACAACCTTCCAGGCGTGTCGGACCCTACTTCTCGGTGGGAACATTATATGCGTCTATAACGTTGCATATCCTAATCTAAGGCAACCTAACATCTCGGATGCAATATTTGACAACATTCCTGGCCTGTCGAACCCTACTGCTCGGAGGGAACAGTATATACGTCTATAACGGTATATATCCTAGCCTAAGGCAACCTAACATCTCGGATGTAACATTTGACAACATTCCCGGCGTGTTGGAACACTACGTCTCGGTGGTAACATTACGTGCGTCTATAACGTTATATATGCTAACCTAAGGCAACCTAACATCTCGGATGTAACATTTGACAACATTCCAGGCATGTCGGTCCCTACGTCTCGGTGGTAACATTATATGCGTCGATAACGTTATATATCCTTATCTAAGGCAACCTAACATCTCGGATGCAATATTTGACAACATTCCTTGCCTGTCGAACCCTACTTCTCGGAGGGAACAGTATATACGTCTATAACGTTATATATCCTAACCTAATGCAACCTGACATCTCGGATGTATTATTCTACAACATTCCAGGCGTGTCGGACCCTACTTCTCGGTGGGAACATTATATGCGTCTATAACGTTATATATCCTAACCTAAGGCCACCTAACATCTCGGATGTAATATTTGACAACATTCCTGGCGTGTCGGACCCTACTTCTCGGTGGGAACATTATATGCGTCTATAACGTTGTATATCCTAATCTAAGGCAACCTAACATCTCGGATGCAATATTTGACAACATTCCTGGCCTGTCGAACCCTACATCTCGGAGGGAACAGTATATACGTCTATAGCGGTATATATCCTAATCTAAGGCCACCTGACATCTCGTATGTAATATTTGACAACATTCCTGGCGTGTCGGACCCTACTTCTCGGTGGGAACAGTATATACGTCTGTAAAGTCATATATCCTAACCTAAGGCAACCTAACATCTCGGATGTAATATTTGACAACATTCCTGGCGTGTCGGTCCCTACGTCTCGGTGGTAACGTTACATGCGTCTATAACGTTATATATCCTAACCTAAGGCAACCTAACATCTCGGATGTAACATTTGACAACATTCCAGGCATGCTGGTCCCTACGTCTCGGTGGTAACATTATATGCGTCTATAACGTTATATATCCTTCTCTAAGGCAACCTAACATCTCGGATGCAATATTTGACAACATTCCTAGCCTGTCGAACCCTACTTCTCGGAGGGAACAGTATATACGTCTATAACGTTATATATCCTAACCTAAGGCAACCTGACATCTCGGATGTAATATTCTACATCATTCCAGGCGTGTCGGACCCCACTTCTCGGTGGGAACATTATATGAGTCTGTAACGTTGTATATCCTAATCAAAGGCAACCTATTATCTCAGACGTAATATTTTACAGTATTCCTGGCGTGTCGGTGCATACTTTTCGGTGGGAATATTATATGCGTCTATAAGGGTCGATATCGTAATCTAAGGCAACCTAACATCTCGGATGCAATATTTGCCAACATTCCTGGCCTGTCGAAACCTACTTCTCGGAGGGAACAGTATATACGCCTATAACGTCATATATCCTAATCTAAGGCAACCTAACATCTCGGATGTAACATTTGACAACATTCCAGGCGTGTCGGTCCCAACGTCTCGGTGGTAACATTACATGCGTCTATAACGGTATATTTCCTAATCTAAGGCAACCTAACATCTCGGATGCAATATTTGACAACATTCCTGGCCTGTCGAACCCTACTTCCCGGAGGGAACAGTATATACGTCTATAACGTTATATATCCTAACCTAGGGCAACCTGACATCTCGGATGTATTATTCTACAACATTCCAGGCGTGTCGGACCCTACTTCTCGGTGGGAACATTATATGCGTCTATAACGTTGTATATCCTAATCTAAGGCAACCTAACATCTCGTATGTAATATTTGACAACATTCCTGGCGTGTCGAACCCTACTTCTCGGTGGGAACGGTATATAGGTCTATAACGTTATATATCCTAACCTAAGGCAACCTGACATCTCGGATGTAATATTCTACATCATTCCAGGCGTGTCGGACCCTACTTCTCGGTGGGAACATTATATGAGTCTATAACGTTGTATATCGTAATCTAAGGCAACCTATTATCTCAGACGTAATATTTTACAATATTCCTGGCGAGTCGGTGCATACTTTTCGGTGGGAATATTATATGCGTCCATAACGGTCGATATCGTAATCTAAGGCAATCTAACATCTCGGATGCAATATTTGACAACATTCCTGCCCTGTCGAACCCTACTTCTCGGAGGGAACAGTATGTACGTCTATAACGTTATATATCCTAACCTAAGGCAACCTAACATCTCGGATGTAATATTCTACAACCTTCCAGGCGTGTCGGACCCTACTTCTCGGTGGGAACATTATATGCGTCTATAACGTTGCATATCCTAATCTAAGGCAACCTAACATCTCGGATGCAATATTTGACAACATTCCTGGCCTGTCGAACCCAACTGCTCGGAGGGAACAGTATATACGTCTATAACGGTATATATCCTAGCCTAAGGCAACCTAACATCTCGGATGTAACATTTGACAACATTCCCGGCGTGTTGGAACACTACGTCTCGGTGGTAACATTACGTGCGTCTATAACGTTATATATGCTAACCTAAGGCAACCTAACATCTCGGATGTAACATTTGACAACATTCCAGGCATGTCGGTCCCTACGTCTCGGTGGTAACATTATATGCGTCGATAACGTTATATATCCTTATCTAAGGCAACCTAACATCTCGGATGCAATATTTGACAACATTCCTTGCCTGTCGAACCCTACTTCTCGGAGGGAACAGTATATACGTCTATAACGTTATATATCCTAACCTAGGGCAACCTAACATCTCGGATGTAATATTCTACAACCTTCCAGGCATGTCGGTCCCTACGTCTCGGTGGTAACATTACGTGCGTCTATAACGTTATATATGCTAACCTAAGGCAAGCTAACATCTCGGATGCAATATTTGACAACATTCCTGGCCTGTCGAACCCTACTTCTCGGAGGGAACAGCATATACGTCTATAACGTCATATATCCTAACCTAAGGCAACCTAACATCTCGGATGTAACATTTGACAACATTCCAGGCGTGTCGGTCCCTAGGTCTCGGTGGTAACATTACATGCGTCTATAACGGTATATTTCCTAATCTAAGGCAACCTAACATCCCGGATGCAATATTTGACAACATTCTGGCCTGTCGAAACCTATTTCTCGGAGGGAACAGTATATACGTCTATAACGTTATATATCCTAACCTAAGGCAACCTGACATCTCGGATGTATTATTCTACAACATTCCAGGCGTGTCGGACCCTACTTCTCGGTGGGAACATTATATGCGTCTATAACGTTATATATCCTAACCTAAGGCCACCTAACATCTCGGATGTAATATTTGACAACATTCCTGGCGTGTCGGACCCTACTTCTCGGTGGGAACATTATATGCGTCTATAACGTTGTATATCCTAATCTAAGGCAACCTAACATCTCGGATGCAATATTTGACAACATTCCTGGCCTGTCGAACCCTACATCTCGGAGGGAACAGTATATACGTCTATAGCGGTATATATCCTAATCTAAGGCCACCTAACATCTCGTATGTAATATTTGACAACATTCCTGGCGTGTCGGACCCTACTTCTCGGTGGGAACAGTATATACGTCTGTAAAGTCATATATCCTAACCTAAGGCAACCTAACATCTCGGATGTAATATTTGACAACATTCCTGGCGTGTCGGTCCCTACGTCTCGGTGGTAACGTTACATGCGTCTATAACGTTATATATCCTAACCTAAGGCAACCTAACATCTCGGATGTAACATTTGACAACATTCCAGGCATGCTGGTCCCTACGTCTCGGTGGTAACATTATATGCGTCTATAACGTTATATATCCTTCTCTAAGGCAACCTAACATCTCGGATGCAATATTTGACAACATTCCTAGCCTGTCGAACCCTACTTCTCGGAGGGAACAGTATATACGTCTATAACGTTATATATCCTAACCTAAGGCAACCTGACATCTCGGATGTAATATTCTACATCATTCCAGGCGTGTCGGACCCCACTTCTCGGTGGGAACATTATATGAGTCTGTAACGTTGTATATCCTAATCAAAGGCAACCTATTATCTCAGACGTAATATTTTACAGTATTCCTGGCGTGTCGGTGCATACTTTTCGGTGGGAATATTATATGCGTCTATAAGGGTCGATATCGTAATCTAAGGCAACCTAACATCTCGGATGCAATATTTGCCAACATTCCTGGCCTGTCGAAACCTACTTCTCGGAGGGAACAGTATATACGCCTATAACGTCATATATCCTAATCTAAGGCAACCTAACATCTCGGATGTAACATTTGACAACATTCCAGGCGTGTCGGTCCCAACGTCTCGGTGGTAACATTACATGCGTCTATAACGGTATATTTCCTAATCTAAGGCAACCTAACATCTCGGATGCAATATTTGACAACATTCCTGGCCTGTCGAACCCTACTTCCCGGAGGGAACAGTATATACGTCTATAACGTTATATATCCTAACCTAGGGCAACCTGACATCTCGGATGTATTATTCTACAACATTCCAGGCGTGTCGGACCCTACTTCTCGGTGGGAACATTATATGCGTCTATAACGTTGTATATCCTAATCTAAGGCAACCTAACATCTCGTATGTAATATTTGACAACATTCCTGGCGTGTCGAACCCTACTTCTCGGTGGGAACGGTATATAGGTCTATAACGTTATATATCCTAACCTAAGGCAACCTGACATCTCGGATGTAATATTCTACATCATTCCAGGCGTGTCGGACCCTACTTCTCGGTGGGAACATTATATGAGTCTATAACGTTGTATATCGTAATCTAAGGCAACCTATTATCTCAGACGTAATATTTTACAATATTCCTGGCGAGTCGGTGCATACTTTTCGGTGGGAATATTATATGCGTCCATAACGGTCGATATCGTAATCTAAGGCAATCTAACATCTCGGATGCAATATTTGACAACATTCCTGCCCTGTCGAACCCTACTTCTCGGAGGGAACAGTATGTACGTCTATAACGTTATATATCCTAACCTAAGGCAACCTAACATCTCGGATGTAATATTCTACAACCTTCCAGGCGTGTCGGACCCTACTTCTCGGTGGGAACATTATATGCGTCTATAACGTTGCATATCCTAATCTAAGGCAACCTAACATCTCGGATGCAATATTTGACAACATTCCTGGCCTGTCGAACCCAACTGCTCGGAGGGAACAGTATATACGTCTATAACGGTATATATCCTAGCCTAAGGCAACCTAACATCTCGGATGTAACATTTGACAACATTCCCGGCGTGTTGGAACACTACGTCTCGGTGGTAACATTACGTGCGTCTATAACGTTATATATGCTAACCTAAGGCAACCTAACATCTCGGATGTAACATTTGACAACATTCCAGGCATGTCGGTCCCTACGTCTCGGTGGTAACATTATATGCGTCGATAACGTTATATATCCTTATCTAAGGCAACCTAACATCTCGGATGCAATATTTGACAACATTCCTTGCCTGTCGAACCCTACTTCTCGGAGGGAACAGTATATACGTCTATAACGTTATATATCCTAACCTAGGGCAACCTAACATCTCGGATGTAATATTCTACAACCTTCCAGGCATGTCGGTCCCTACGTCTCGGTGGTAACATTACGTGCGTCTATAACGTTATATATGCTAACCTAAGGCAAGCTAACATCTCGGATGCAATATTTGACAACATTCCTGGCCTGTCGAACCCTACTTCTCGGAGGGAACAGCATATACGTCTATAACGTCATATATCCTAACCTAAGGCAACCTAACATCTCGGATGTAACATTTGACAACATTCCAGGCGTGTCGGTCCCTAGGTCTCGGTGGTAACATTACATGCGTCTATAACGGTATATTTCCTAATCTAAGGCAACCTAACATCCCGGATGCAATATTTGACAACATTCTGGCCTGTCGAAACCTATTTCTCGGAGGGAACAGTATATACGTCTATAACGTTATATATCCTAACCTAAGGCAACCTGACATCTCGGATGTATTATTCTACAACATTCCAGGCGTGTCGGACCCTACTTCTCGGTGGGAACATTATATGCGTCTATAACGTTATATATCCTAACCTAAGGCCACCTAACATCTCGGATGTAATATTTGACAACATTCCTGGCGTGTCGGACCCTACTTCTCGGTGGGAACATTATATGCGTCTATAACGTTGTATATCCTAATCTAAGGCAACCTAACATCTCGGATGCAATATTTGACAACATTCCTGGCCTGTCGAACCCTACATCTCGGAGGGAACAGTATATACGTCTATAGCGGTATATATCCTAATCTAAGGCCACCTAACATCTCGTATGTAATATTTGACAACATTCCTGGCGTGTCGGACCCTACTTCTCGGTGGGAACAGTATATACGTCTGTAAAGTCATATATCCTAACCTAAGGCAACCTAACATCTCGGATGTAATATTTGACAACATTCCTGGCGTGTCGGTCCCTACGTCTCGGTGGTAACGTTACATGCGTCTATAACGTTATATATCCTAACCTAAGGCAACCTAACATCTCGGATGTAACATTTGACAACATTCCAGGCATGCTGGTCCCTACGTCTCGGTGGTAACATTATATGCGTCTATAACGTTATATATCCTTCTCTAAGGCAACCTAACATCTCGGATGCAATATTTGACAACATTCCTAGCCTGTCGAACCCTACTTCTCGGAGGGAACAGTATATACGTCTATAACGTTATATATCCTAACGTAAGGCAACCTGACATCTCGGATGTAATATTCTACATCATTCCAGGCGTGTCGGACCCCACATCTCGGTGGGAACATTATATGAGTCTGTAACGTTGTATATCCTAATCAAAGGCAACCTATTATCTCAGACGTAATATTTTACAGTATTCCTGGCGTGTCGGTGCATACTTTTCGGTGGGAATATTATATGCGTCTATAAGGGTCGATATCGTAATCTAAGGCAACCTAACATCTCGGATGCAATATTTGCCAACATTCCTGGCCTGTCGAAACCTACTTCTCGGAGGGAACAGTATATACGCCTATAACGTCATATATCCTAATCTAAGGCAACCTAACATCTCGGATGTAACATTTGACAACATTCCAGGCGTGTCGGTCCCAACGTCTCGGTGGTAACATTACATGCGTCTATAACGGTATATTTCCTAATCTAAGGCAACCTAACATCTCGGATGCAATATTTGACAACATTCCTGGCCTGTCGAACCCTACTTCCCGGAGGGAACAGTATATACGTCTATAACGTTATATATCCTAACCTAGGGCAACCTGACATCTCGGATGTATTATTCTACAACATTCCAGGCGTGTCGGACCCTACTTCTCGGTGGGAACATTATATGCGTCTATAACGTTGTATATCCTAATCTAAGGCAACCTAACATCTCGTATGTAATATTTGACAACATTCCTGGCGTGTCGAACCCTACTTCTCGGTGGGAACGGTATATACGTCTATAACGTTATATATCCTAACCTAAGGCAACCTGACATCTCGGATGTAATATTCTACATCATTCCAGGCGTGTCGGACCCTACTTCTCGGTGGGAACATTATATGAGTCTATAACGTTGTATATCGTAATCTAAGGCAACCTATTATCTCAGACGTAATATTTTACAATATTCCTGGCGAGTCGGTGCATACTTTTCGGTGGGAATATTATATGCGTCCATAACGGTCGATATCGTAATCTAAGGCAATCTAACATCTCGGATGCAATATTTGACAACATTCCTGCCCTGTCGAACCCTACTTCTCGGAGGGAACAGTATGTACGTCTATAACGTTATATATCCTAACCTAAGGCAACCTAACATCTCGGATGTAATATTCTACAACCTTCCAGGCGTGTCGGACCCTACTTCTCGGTGGGAACATTATATGCGTCTATAACGTTGCATATCCTAATCTAAGGCAACCTAACATCTCGGATGCAATATTTTCCAACATTCCTGGCCTGTCGAACCCTACTTCTCGGAGGGAACAGTATATACGAATATAACGTCATATATCCTAATCTAAGGCAACCTAACATCTCGGATGTAACATTTGACAACATTCCAGGCATGTCGGTCCCTACGTCTCGGTGGTAACATTATATGCGTCGATAACGTTATATATCCTTATCTAAGGCAACCTAACATCTCGGATGCAATATTTGACAACATTCCTTGCCTGTCGAACCCTACTTCTCGGAGGGAACAGTATATACGTCTATAACGTTATATATCCTAACCTAGGGCAACCTAACATCTCGGATGTAATATTCTACAACCTTCCAGGCATGTCGGTCCCTACGTCTCGGTGGTAACATTACGTGCGTCTATAACGTTATATATGCTAACCTAAGGCAAGCTAACATCTCGGATGCAATATTTGACAACATTCCTGGCCTGTCGAACCCTACTTCTCGGAGGGAACAGCATATACGTCTATAACGTCATATATCCTAACCTAAGGCAACCTAACATCTCGGATGTAACATTTGACAACATTCCAGGCGTGTCGGTCCCTAGGTCTCGGTGGTAACATTACATGCGTCTATAACGGTATATTTCCTAATCTAAGGCAACCTAACATCCCGGATGCAATATTTGACAACATTCTGGCCTGTCGAAACCTATTTCTCGGAGGGAACAGTATATACGTCTATAACGTTATATATCCTAACCTAAGGCAACCTGACATCTCGGATGTATTATTCTACAACATTCCAGGCGTGTCGGACCCTACTTCTCGGTGGGAACATTATATGCGTCTATAACGTTATATATCCTAACCTAAGGCCACCTAACATCTCGGATGTAATATTTGACAACATTCCTGGCGTGTCGGACCCTACTTCTCGGTGGGAACATTATATGCGTCTATAACGTTGTATATCCTAATCTAAGGCAACCTAACATCTCGGATGCAATATTTGACAACATTCCTGGCCTGTCGAACCCTACATCTCGGAGGGAACAGTATATACGTCTATAGCGGTATATATCCTAATCTAAGGCCACCTAACATCTCGTATGTAATATTTGACAACATTCCTGGCGTGTCGGACCCTACTTCTCGGTGGGAACAGTATATACGTCTGTAAAGTCATATATCCTAACCTAAGGCAACCTAACATCTCGGATGTAATATTTGACAACATTCCTGGCGTGTCGGTCCCTACGTCTCGGTGGTAACGTTACATGCGTCTATAACGTTATATATCCTAACCTAAGGCAACCTAACATCTCGGATGTAACATTTGACAACATTCCAGGCATGCTGGTCCCTACGTCTCGGTGGTAACATTATATGCGTCTATAACGTTATATATCCTTCTCTAAGGCAACCTAACATCTCGGATGCAATATTTGACAACATTCCTAGCCTGTCGAACCCTACTTCTCGGAGGGAACAGTATATACGTCTATAACGTTATATATCCTAACGTAAGGCAACCTGACATCTCGGATGTAATATTCTACATCATTCCAGGCGTGTCGGACCCCACATCTCGGTGGGAACATTATATGAGTCTGTAACGTTGTATATCCTAATCAAAGGCAACCTATTATCTCAGACGTAATATTTTACAGTATTCCTGGCGTGTCGGTGCATACTTTTCGGTGGGAATATTATATGCGTCTATAAGGGTCGATATCGTAATCTAAGGCAACCTAACATCTCGGATGCAATATTTGCCAACATTCCTGGCCTGTCGAAACCTACTTCTCGGAGGGAACAGTATATACGCCTATAACGTCATATATCCTAATCTAAGGCAACCTAACATCTCGGATGTAACATTTGACAACATTCCAGGCGTGTCGGTCCCAACGTCTCGGTGGTAACATTACATGCGTCTATAACGGTATATTTCCTAATCTAAGGCAACCTAACATCTCGGATGCAATATTTGACAACATTCCTGGCCTGTCGAACCCTACTTCCCGGAGGGAACAGTATATACGTCTATAACGTTATATATCCTAACCTAGGGCAACCTGACATCTCGGATGTATTATTCTACAACATTCCAGGCGTGTCGGACCCTACTTCTCGGTGGGAACATTATATGCGTCTATAACGTTGTATATCCTAATCTAAGGCAACCTAACATCTCGTATGTAATATTTGACAACATTCCTGGCGTGTCGAACCCTACTTCTCGGTGGGAACGGTATATACGTCTATAACGTTATATATCCTAACCTAAGGCAACCTGACATCTCGGATGTAATATTCTACATCATTCCAGGCGTGTCGGACCCTACTTCTCGGTGGGAACATTATATGAGTCTATAACGTTGTATATCGTAATCTAAGGCAACCTATTATCTCAGACGTAATATTTTACAATATTCCTGGCGAGTCGGTGCATACTTTTCGGTGGGAATATTATATGCGTCCATAACGGTCGATATCGTAATCTAAGGCAATCTAACATCTCGGATGCAATATTTGACAACATTCCTGCCCTGTCGAACCCTACTTCTCGGAGGGAACAGTATGTACGTCTATAACGTTATATATCCTAACCTAAGGCAACCTAACATCTCGGATGTAATATTCTACAACCTTCCAGGCGTGTCGGACCCTACTTCTCGGTGGGAACATTATATGCGTCTATAACGTTGCATATCCTAATCTAAGGCAACCTAACATCTCGGATGCAATATTTTCCAACATTCCTGGCCTGTCGAACCCTACTTCTCGGAGGGAACAGTATATACGAATATAACGTCATATATCCTAATCTAAGGCAACCTAACATCTCGGATGTAACATTTGACAACATTCCAGGCATGTCGGTCCCTACGTCTCGGTGGTAACATTATATGCGTCGATAACGTTATATATCCTTATCTAAGGCAACCTAACATCTCGGATGCAATATTTGACAACATTCCTTGCCTGTCGAACCCTACTTCTCGGAGGGAACAGTATATACGTCTATAACGTTATATATCCTAACCTAGGGCAACCTAACATCTCGGATGTAATATTCTACAACCTTCCAGGCATGTCGGTCCCTACGTCTCGGTGGTAACATTACGTGCGTCTATAACGTTATATATGCTAACCTAAGGCAAGCTAACATCTCGGATGCAATATTTGACAACATTCCTGGCCTGTCGAACCCTACTTCTCGGAGGGAACAGCATATACGTCTATAACGTCATATATCCTAACCTAAGGCAACCTAACATCTCGGATGTAACATTTGACAACATTCCAGGCGTGTCGGTCCCTAGGTCTCGGTGGTAACATTACATGCGTCTATAACGGTATATTTCCTAATCTAAGGCAACCTAACATCCCGGATGCAATATTTGACAACATTCTGGCCTGTCGAAACCTATTTCTCGGAGGGAACAGTATATACGTCTATAACGTTATATATCCTAACCTAAGGCAACCTGACATCTCGGATGTATTATTCTACAACATTCCAGGCGTGTCGGACCCTACTTCTCGGTGGGAACATTATATGCGTCTATAACGTTATATATCCTAACCTAAGGCCACCTAACATCTCGGATGTAATATTTGACAACATTCCTGGCGTGTCGGACCCTACTTCTCGGTGGGAACATTATATGCGTCTATAACGTTGTATATCCTAATCTAAGGCAACCTAACATCTCGGATGCAATATTTGACAACATTCCTGGCCTGTCGAACCCTACATCTCGGAGGGAACAGTATATACGTCTATAGCGGTATATATCCTAATCTAAGGCCACCTAACATCTCGTATGTAATATTTGACAACATTCCTGGCGTGTCGGACCCTACTTCTCGGTGGGAACAGTATATACGTCTGTAAAGTCATATATCCTAACCTAAGGCAACCTAACATCTCGGATGTAATATTTGACAACATTCCTGGCGTGTCGGTCCCTACGTCTCGGTGGTAACGTTACATGCGTCTATAACGTTATATATCCCAACCTAAGGCAACCTAACATCTCGGATGTAACATTTGACAACATTCCAGGCATGCTGGTCCCTACGTCTCGGTGGTAACATTATATGCGTCTATAACGTTATATATCCTTCTCTAAGGCAACCTAACATCTCGGATGCAATATTTGACAACATTCCTAGCCTGTCGAACCCTACTTCTCGGAGGGAACAGTATATACGTCTATAACGTTATATATCCTAACCTAAGGCAACCTGACATCTCGGATGTAATATTCTACATCATTCCAGGCGTGTCGGACCCCACTTCTCGGTGGGAACATTATATGAGTCTGTAACGTTGTATATCCTAATCAAAGGCAACCTATTATCTCAGACGTAATATTTTACAGTATTCCTGGCGTGTCGGTGCATACTTTTCGGTGGGAATATTATATGCGTCTATAAGGGTCGATATCGTAATCTAAGGCAACCTAACATCTCGGATGCAATATTTGCCAACATTCCTGGCCTGTCGAAACCTACTTCTCGGAGGGAACAGTATATACGCCTATAACGTCATATATCCTAATCTAAGGCAACCTAACATCTCGGATGTAACATTTGACAACATTCCAGGCGTGTCGGTCCCAACGTCTCGGTGGTAACATTACATGCGTCTATAACGGTATATTTCCTAATCTAAGGCAACCTAACATCTCGGATGCAATATTTGACAACATTCCTGGCCTGTCGAACCCTACTTCCCGGAGGGAACAGTATATACGTCTATAACGTTATATATCCTAACCTAGGGCAACCTGACATCTCGGATGTATTATTCTACAACATTCCAGGCGTGTCGGACCCTACTTCTCGGTGGGAACATTATATGCGTCTATAACGTTGTATATCCTAATCTAAGGCAACCTAACATCTCGTATGTAATATTTGACAACATTCCTGGCGTGTCGAACCCTACTTCTCGGTGGGAACGGTATATACGTCTATAACGTTATATATCCTAACCTAAGGCAACCTGACATCTCGGATGTAATATTCTACATCATTCCAGGCGTGTCGGACCCTACTTCTCGGTGGGAACATTATATGAGTCTATAACGTTGTATATCGTAATCTAAGGCAACCTATTATCTCAGACGTAATATTTTACAATATTCCTGGCGAGTCGGTGCATACTTTTCGGTGGGAATATTATATGCGTCCATAACGGTCGATATCGTAATCTAAGGCAATCTAACATCTCGGATGCAATATTTGACAACATTCCTGCCCTGTCGAACCCTACTTCTCGGAGGGAACAGTATGTACGTCTATAACGTTATATATCCTAACCTAAGGCAACCTAACATCTCGGATGTAATATTCTACAACCTTCCAGGCGTGTCGGACCCTACTTCTCGGTGGGAACATTATATGCGTCTATAACGTTGCATATCCTAATCTAAGGCAACCTAACATCTCGGATGCAATATTTGCCAACATTCCTGGCCTGTCGAACCCTACTTCTCGGAGGGAACAGTATATACGAATATAACGTCATATATCCTAATCTAAGGCAACCTAACATCTCGGATGTAACATTTGACAACATTCCAGGCATGTCGGTCCCTACGTCTCGGTGGTAACATTATATGCGTCGATAACGTTATATATCCTTATCTAAGGCAACCTAACATCTCGGATGCAATATTTGACAACATTCCTTGCCTGTCGAACCCTACTTCTCGGAGGGAACAGTATATACGTCTATAACGTTATATATCCTAACCTAGGGCAACCTAACATCTCGGATGTAATATTCTACAACCTTCCAGGCATGTCGGTCCCTACGTCTCGGTGGTAACATTACGTGCGTCTATAACGTTATATATGCTAACCTAAGGCAAGCTAACATCTCGGATGCAATATTTGACAACATTCCTGGCCTGTCGAACCCTACTTCTCGGAGGGAACAGCATATACGTCTATAACGTCATATATCCTTCTCTAAGGCAACCTAACATCTCGGATGCAATATTTGACAACATTCCTAGCCTGTCGAACCCTACTTCTCGGAGGGAACAGTATATACGTCTATAACGTTATATATCCTAACCTAAGGCAACCTGACATCTCGGATGTAATATTCTACATCATTCCAGGCGTGTCGGACCCCACTTCTCGGTGGGAACATTATATGAGTCTGTAACGTTGTATATCCTAATCAAAGGCAACCTATTATCTCAGACGTAATATTTTACAGTATTCCTGGCGTGTCGGTGCATACTTTTCGGTGGGAATATTATATGCGTCTATAAGGGTCGATATCGTAATCTAAGGCAACCTAACATCTCGGATGCAATATTTGCCAACATTCCTGGCCTGTCGAAACCTACTTCTCGGAGGGAACAGTATATACGCCTATAACGTCATATATCCTAATCTAAGGCAACCTAACATCTCGGATGTAACATTTGACAACATTCCAGGCGTGTCGGTCCCAACGTCTCGGTGGTAACATTACATGCGTCTATAACGGTATATTTCCTAATCTAAGGCAACCTAACATCTCGGATGCAATATTTGACAACATTCCTGGCCTGTCGAACCCTACTTCCCGGAGGGAACAGTATATACGTCTATAACGTTATATATCCTAACCTAGGGCAACCTGACATCTCGGATGTATTATTCTACAACATTCCAGGCGTGTCGGACCCTACTTCTCGGTGGGAACATTATATGCGTCTATAACGTTGTATATCCTAATCTAAGGCAACCTAACATCTCGTATGTAATATTTGACAACATTCCTGGCGTGTCGAACCCTACTTCTCGGTGGGAACGGTATATACGTCTATAACGTTATATATCCTAACCTAAGGCAACCTGACATCTCGGATGTAATATTCTACATCATTCCAGGCGTGTCGGACCCTACTTCTCGGTGGGAACATTATATGAGTCTATAACGTTGTATATCGTAATCTAAGGCAACCTATTATCTCAGACGTAATATTTTACAATATTCCTGGCGAGTCGGTGCATACTTTTCGGTGGGAATATTATATGCGTCCATAACGGTCGATATCGTAATCTAAGGCAATCTAACATCTCGGATGCAATATTTGACAACATTCCTGCCCTGTCGAACCCTACTTCTCGGAGGGAACAGTATGTACGTCTATAACGTTATATATCCTAACCTAAGGCAACCTAACATCTCGGATGTAATATTCTACAACCTTCCAGGCGTGTCGGACCCTACTTCTCGGTGGGAACATTATATGCGTCTATAACGTTGCATATCCTAATCTAAGGCAACCTAACATCTCGGATGCAATATTTGCCAACATTCCTGGCCTGTCGAACCCTACTTCTCGGAGGGAACAGTATATACGAATATAACGTCATATATCCTAATCTAAGGCAACCTAACATCTCGGATGTAACATTTGACAACATTCCAGGCATGTCGGTCCCTACGTCTCGGTGGTAACATTATATGCGTCGATAACGTTATATATCCTTATCTAAGGCAACCTAACATCTCGGATGCAATATTTGACAACATTCCTTGCCTGTCGAACCCTACTTCTCGGAGGGAACAGTATATACGTCTATAACGTTATATATCCTAACCTAGGGCAACCTAACATCTCGGATGTAATATTCTACAACCTTCCAGGCATGTCGGTCCCTACGTCTCGGTGGTAACATTACGTGCGTCTATAACGTTATATATGCTAACCTAAGGCAAGCTAACATCTCGGATGCAATATTTGACAACATTCCTGGCCTGTCGAACCCTACTTCTCGGAGGGAACAGCATATACGTCTATAACGTCATATATCCTAACCTAAGGCAACCTAACATCTCGGATGTAACATTTGACAACATTCCAGGCGTGTCGGTCCCTAGGTCTCGGTGGTAACATTACATGCGTCTATAACGGTATATTTCCTAATCTAAGGCAACCTAACATCCCGGATGCAATATTTGACAACATTCTGGCCTGTCGAAACCTATTTCTCGGAGGGAACAGTATATACGTCTATAACGTTATATATCCTAACCTAAGGCAACCTGACATCTCGGATGTATTATTCTACAACATTCCAGGCGTGTCGGACCCTACTTCTCGGTGGGAACATTATATGCGTCTATAACGTTATATATCCTAACCTAAGGCCACCTAACATCTCGGATGTAATATTTGACAACATTCCTGGCGTGTCGGACCCTACTTCTCGGTGGGAACATTATATGCGTCTATAACGTTGTATATCCTAATCTAAGGCAACCTAACATCTCGGATGCAATATTTGACAACATTCCTGGCCTGTCGAACCCTACATCTCGGAGGGAACAGTATATACGTCTATAGCGGTATATATCCTAATCTAAGGCCACCTAACATCTCGTATGTAATATTTGACAACATTCCTGGCGTGTCGGACCCTACTTCTCGGTGGGAACAGTATATACGTCTGTAAAGTCATATATCCTAACCTAAGGCAACCTAACATCTCGGATGTAATATTTGACAACATTCCTGGCGTGTCGGTCCCTACGTCTCGGTGGTAACGTTACATGCGTCTATAACGTTATATATCCTAACCTAAGGCAACCTAACATCTCGGATGTAACATTTGACAACATTCCAGGCATGTTGGTCCCTACGTCTCGGTGGTAACATTATATGCGTCTATAACGTTATATATCCTTCTCTAAGGCAACCTAACATCTCGGATGCAATATTTGACAACATTCCTAGCCTGTCGAACCCTACTTCTCGGAGGGAACAGTATATACGTCTATAACGTTATATATCCTAACCTAAGGCAACCTGACATCTCGGATGTAATATTCTACATCATTCCAGGCGTGTCGGACCCCACTTCTCGGTGGGAACATTATATGAGTCTGTAACGTTGTATATCCTAATCTAAGGCAACCTATTATCTCAGACGTAATATTTTACAGTATTCCTGGCGTGTCGGTGCATACTTTTCGGTGGGAATATTATATGCGTCTATAAGGGTCGATATCGTAATCTAAGGCAACCTAACATCTCGGATGCAATATTTGCCAACATTCCTGGCCTGTCGAACCCTACTTCTCGGAGGGAACAGTATATACGCCTATAACGTCATACATCCTAATCTAAGGCAACCTAACATCTCGGATGTAACATTTGACAACATTCCAGGCGTGTCGGTCCCAACGTCTCGGTGGTAACATTACATGCGTCTATAACGGTATATTTCCTAATCTAAGGCAACCTAACATCTCGGATGCAATATTTGACAACATTCCTGGCCTGTCGAACCCTACTTCCCGGAGGGAACAGTATATACGTCTATAACGTTATATATCCTAACCTAGGGCAACCTGACATCTCGGATGTATTATTCTACAACATTCCAGGCGTGTCGGACCCTACTTCTCGGTGGGAACATTATATGCGTCTATAACGTTGTATATCCTAATCTAAGGCAACCTAACATCTCGTATGTAATATTTGACAACATTCCTGGCGTGTCGAACCCTACTTCTCGGTGGGAACGGTATATACGTCTATAACGTTATATATCCTAACCTAAGGCAACCTGACATCTCGGATGTAATATTCTACATCATTCCAGGCGTGTCGGACCCTACTTCTCGGTGGGAACATTATATGAGTCTATAACGTTGTATATCGTAATCTAAGGCAACCTATTATCTCAGACGTAATATTTTACAATATTCCTGGCGAGTCGGTGCATACTTTTCGGTGGGAATATTATATGCGTCCATAACGGTCGATAGCGTAATCTAAGGCAATCTAACATCTCGGATGCAATATTTGACAACATTCCTGCCCTGTCGAACCCTACTTCTCGGAGGGAACAGTATGTACGTCGATAACGTTATATATCCTAACCTAAGGCAACCTAACATCTCGGATGTAATATTCTACAACCTTCCAGGCGTGTCGGACCCTACTTCTCGGTGGGAACATTATATGCGTCTATAACGTTGCATATCCTAATCTAAGGCAACCTAACACCTCGGATGCAATATTTGACAACATTCCTGGCCTGTCGAACCCTACTGCTCGGAGCGAACAGTATATACGTCTATAACGGTATATATCCTAGCCTAAGGCAACCTAACATCTCGGATGTAACATTTGACAACATTCCCGGCGTGTTGGAACACTACGTCTCGGTGGTAACATTACGTGCGTCTATAACGTTATATATGCTAACCTAAGGCAACCTAACATCTCGGATGTAACATTTGACAACATTCCAGGCATGTCGGTCCCTACGTCTCGGTGGTAACATTATATGCGTCGATAACGTTATATATCCTTATCTAAGGCAACCTAACATCTCGGATGCAATATTTGACAACATTCCTTGCCTGTCGAACCCTACTTCTCGGAGGGAACAGTATATACGTCTATAACGTTATATATCCTAACCTAAGGCAACCTGACATCTCGGATGTATTATTCTACAACATTCCAGGCGTGTCGGACCCTACTTCTCGGTGGGAACATTATATGCGTCTATAACGTTATATATCCTAACCTAAGGCCACCTAACATCTCGGATGTAATATTTGACAACATTCCTGGCGTGTCGGACCCTACTTCTCGGTGGGAACATTATATGCGTCTATAACGTTGTATATCCTAATCTAAGGCAACCTAACATCTCGGATGCAATATTTGACAACATTCCTGGCCTGTCGAACCCTACATCTCGGAGGGAACAGTATATACGTCTATAGCGGTATATATCCTAATCTAAGGCCACCTAACATCTCGTATGTAATATTTGACAACATTCCTGGCGTGTCGGACCCTACTTCTCGGTGGGAACAGTATATACGTCTGTAAAGTCATATATCCTAACCTAAGGCAACCTAACATCTCGGATGTAATATTTGACAACATTCCTGGCGTGTCGGTCCCTACGTCTCGGTGGTAACGTTACATGCGTCTATAACGTTATATATCCCAACCTAAGGCAACCTAACATCTCGGATGTAACATTTGACAACATTCCAGGCATGCTGGTCCCTACGTCTCGGTGGTAACATTATATGCGTCTATAACGTTATATATCCTTCTCTAAGGCAACCTAACATCTCGGATGCAATATTTGACAACATTCCTAGCCTGTCGAACCCTACTTCTCGGAGGGAACAGTATATACGTCTATAACGTTATATATCCTAACCTAAGGCAACCTGACATCTCGGATGTAATATTCTACATCATTCCAGGCGTGTCGGACCCCACTTCTCGGTGGGAACATTATATGAGTCTGTAACGTTGTATATCCTAATCAAAGGCAACCTATTATCTCAGACGTAATATTTTACAGTATTCCTGGCGTGTCGGTGCATACTTTTCGGTGGGAATATTATATGCGTCTATAAGGGTCGATATCGTAATCTAAGGCAACCTAACATCTCGGATGCAATATTTGCCAACATTCCTGGCCTGTCGAAACCTACTTCTCGGAGGGAACAGTATATACGCCTATAACGTCATATATCCTAATCTAAGGCAACCTAACATCTCGGATGTAACATTTGACAACATTCCAGGCGTGTCGGTCCCAACGTCTCGGTGGTAACATTACATGCGTCTATAACGGTATATTTCCTAATCTAAGGCAACCTAACATCTCGGATGCAATATTTGACAACATTCCTGGCCTGTCGAACCCTACTTCCCGGAGGGAACAGTATATACGTCTATAACGTTATATATCCTAACCTAGGGCAACCTGACATCTCGGATGTATTATTCTACAACATTCCAGGCGTGTCGGACCCTACTTCTCGGTGGGAACATTATATGCGTCTATAACGTTGTATATCCTAATCTAAGGCAACCTAACATCTCGTATGTAATATTTGACAACATTCCTGGCGTGTCGAACCCTACTTCTCGGTGGGAACGGTATATACGTCTATAACGTTATATATCCTAACCTAAGGCAACCTGACATCTCGGATGTAATATTCTACATCATTCCAGGCGTGTCGGACCCTACTTCTCGGTGGGAACATTATATGAGTCTATAACGTTGTATATCGTAATCTAAGGCAACCTATTATCTCAGACGTAATATTTTACAATATTCCTGGCGAGTCGGTGCATACTTTTCGGTGGGAATATTATATGCGTCCATAACGGTCGATATCGTAATCTAAGGCAATCTAACATCTCGGATGCAATATTTGACAACATTCCTGCCCTGTCGAACCCTACTTCTCGGAGGGAACAGTATGTACGTCTATAACGTTATATATCCTAACCTAAGGCAACCTAACATCTCGGATGTAATATTCTACAACCTTCCAGGCGTGTCGGACCCTACTTCTCGGTGGGAACATTATATGCGTCTATAACGTTGCATATCCTAATCTAAGGCAACCTAACATCTCGGATGCAATATTTGCCAACATTCCTGGCCTGTCGAACCCTACTTCTCGGAGGGAACAGTATATACGAATATAACGTCATATATCCTAATCTAAGGCAACCTAACATCTCGGATGTAACATTTGACAACATTCCAGGCATGTCGGTCCCTACGTCTCGGTGGTAACATTATATGCGTCGATAACGTTATATATCCTTATCTAAGGCAACCTAACATCTCGGATGCAATATTTGACAACATTCCTTGCCTGTCGAACCCTACTTCTCGGAGGGAACAGTATATACGTCTATAACGTTATATATCCTAACCTAGGGCAACCTAACATCTCGGATGTAATATTCTACAACCTTCCAGGCATGTCGGTCCCTACGTCTCGGTGGTAACATTACGTGCGTCTATAACGTTATATATGCTAACCTAAGGCAAGCTAACATCTCGGATGCAATATTTGACAACATTCCTGGCCTGTCGAACCCTACTTCTCGGAGGGAACAGCATATACGTCTATAACGTCATATATCCTAACCTAAGGCAACCTAACATCTCGGATGTAACATTTGACAACATTCCAGGCGTGTCGGTCCCTAGGTCTCGGTGGTAACATTACATGCGTCTATAACGGTATATTTCCTAATCTAAGGCAACCTAACATCCCGGATGCAATATTTGACAACATTCTGGCCTGTCGAAACCTATTTCTCGGAGGGAACAGTATATACGTCTATAACGTTATATATCCTAACCTAAGGCAACCTGACATCTCGGATGTATTATTCTACAACATTCCAGGCGTGTCGGACCCTACTTCTCGGTGGGAACATTATATGCGTCTATAACGTTATATATCCTAACCTAAGGCCACCTAACATCTCGGATGTAATATTTGACAACATTCCTGGCGTGTCGGACCCTACTTCTCGGTGGGAACATTATATGCGTCTATAACGTTGTATATCCTAATCTAAGGCAACCTAACATCTCGGATGCAATATTTGACAACATTCCTGGCCTGTCGAACCCTACATCTCGGAGGGAACAGTATATACGTCTATAGCGGTATATATCCTAATCTAAGGCCACCTAACATCTCGTATGTAATATTTGACAACATTCCTGGCGTGTCGGACCCTACTTCTCGGTGGGAACAGTATATACGTCTGTAAAGTCATATATCCTAACCTAAGGCAACCTAACATCTCGGATGTAATATTTGACAACATTCCTGGCGTGTCGGTCCCTACGTCTCGGTGGTAACGTTACATGCGTCTATAACGTTATATATCCTAACCTAAGGCAACCTAACATCTCGGATGTAACATTTGACAACATTCCAGGCATGTTGGTCCCTACGTCTCGGTGGTAACATTATATGCGTCTATAACGTTATATATCCTTCTCTAAGGCAACCTAACATCTCGGATGCAATATTTGACAACATTCCTAGCCTGTCGAACCCTACTTCTCGGAGGGAACAGTATATACGTCTATAACGTTATATATCCTAACCTAAGGCAACCTGACATCTCGGATGTAATATTCTACATCATTCCAGGCGTGTCGGACCCCACTTCTCGGTGGGAACATTATATGAGTCTGTAACGTTGTATATCCTAATCTAAGGCAACCTATTATCTCAGACGTAATATTTTACAGTATTCCTGGCGTGTCGGTGCATACTTTTCGGTGGGAATATTATATGCGTCTATAAGGGTCGATATCGTAATCTAAGGCAACCTAACATCTCGGATGCAATATTTGCCAACATTCCTGGCCTGTCGAACCCTACTTCTCGGAGGGAACAGTATATACGCCTATAACGTCATACATCCTAATCTAAGGCAACCTAACATCTCGGATGTAACATTTGACAACATTCCAGGCGTGTCGGTCCCAACGTCTCGGTGGTAACATTACATGCGTCTATAACGGTATATTTCCTAATCTAAGGCAACCTAACATCTCGGATGCAATATTTGACAACATTCCTGGCCTGTCGAACCCTACTTCCCGGAGGGAACAGTATATACGTCTATAACGTTATATATCCTAACCTAGGGCAACCTGACATCTCGGATGTATTATTCTACAACATTCCAGGCGTGTCGGACCCTACTTCTCGGTGGGAACATTATATGCGTCTATAACGTTGTATATCCTAATCTAAGGCAACCTAACATCTCGTATGTAATATTTGACAACATTCCTGGCGTGTCGAACCCTACTTCTCGGTGGGAACGGTATATACGTCTATAACGTTATATATCCTAACCTAAGGCAACCTGACATCTCGGATGTAATATTCTACATCATTCCAGGCGTGTCGGACCCTACTTCTCGGTGGGAACATTATATGAGTCTATAACGTTGTATATCGTAATCTAAGGCAACCTATTATCTCAGACGTAATATTTTACAATATTCCTGGCGAGTCGGTGCATACTTTTCGGTGGGAATATTATATGCGTCCATAACGGTCGATAGCGTAATCTAAGGCAATCTAACATCTCGGATGCAATATTTGACAACATTCCTGCCCTGTCGAACCCTACTTCTCGGAGGGAACAGTATGTACGTCGATAACGTTATATATCCTAACCTAAGGCAACCTAACATCTCGGATGTAATATTCTACAACCTTCCAGGCGTGTCGGACCCTACTTCTCGGTGGGAACATTATATGCGTCTATAACGTTGCATATCCTAATCTAAGGCAACCTAACACCTCGGATGCAATATTTGACAACATTCCTGGCCTGTCGAACCCTACTGCTCGGAGCGAACAGTATATACGTCTATAACGGTATATATCCTAGCCTAAGGCAACCTAACATCTCGGATGTAACATTTGACAACATTCCCGGCGTGTTGGAACACTACGTCTCGGTGGTAACATTACGTGCGTCTATAACGTTATATATGCTAACCTAAGGCAACCTAACATCTCGGATGTAACATTTGACAACATTCCAGGCATGTCGGTCCCTACGTCTCGGTGGTAACATTATATGCGTCGATAACGTTATATATCCTTATCTAAGGCAACCTAACATCTCGGATGCAATATTTGACAACATTCCTTGCCTGTCGAACCCTACTTCTCGGAGGGAACAGTATATACGTCTATAACGTTATATATCCTAACCTAAGGCAACCTGACATCTCGGATGTATTATTCTACAACATTCCAGGCGTGTCGGACCCTACTTCTCGGTGGGAACATTATATGCGTCTATAACGTTATATATCCTAACCTAAGGCCACCTAACATCTCGGATGTAATATTTGACAACATTCCTGGCGTGTCGGACCCTACTTCTCGGTGGGAACATTATATGCGTCTATAACGTTGTATATCCTAATCTAAGGCAACCTAACATCTCGGATGCAATATTTGACAACATTCCTGGCCTGTCGAACCCTACATCTCGGAGGGAACAGTATATACGTTTATAGCGGTATATATCCTAATCTAAGGCCACCTAACATCTCGTATGTAATATTTGACAACATTCCTGGCGTGTCGGACCCTACTTCTCGGTGGGAACAGTATATACGTCTGTAAAGTCATATATCCTAACCTAAGGCAACCTAACATCTCGGATGTAATATTTGACAACATTCCTGGCGTGTCGGTCCCTACGTCTCGGTGGTAACGTTACATGCGTCTATAACGTTATATATCCTAACCTAAGGCAACCTAACATCTCGGATGTAACATTTGACAACATTCCAGGCATGCTGGTCCCTACGTCTCGGTGGTAACATTATATGCGTCTATAACGTTATATATCCTTCTCTAAGGCAACCTAACATCTCGGATGCAATATTTGACAACATTCCTAGCCTGTCGAACCCTACTTCTCGGAGGGAACAGTATATACGTCTATAACGTTATATATCCTAACCTAAGGCAACCTGACATCTCGGATGTAATATTCTACATCATTCCAGGCGTGTCGGACCCCACTTCTCGGTGGGAACATTATATGAGTCTGTAACGTTGTATATCCTAATCAAAGGCAACCTATTATCTCAGACGTAATATTTTACAGTATTCCTGGCGTGTCGGTGCATACTTTTCGGTGGGAATATTATATGCGTCTATAAGGGTCGATATCGTAATCTAAGGCAACCTAACATCTCGGATGCAATATTTGCCAACATTCCTGGCCTGTCGAAACCTACTTCTCGGAGGGAACAGTATATACGCCTATAACGTCATATATCCTAATCTAAGGCAACCTAACATCTCGGATGTAACATTTGACAACATTCCAGGCGTGTCGGTCCCAACGTCTCGGTGGTAACATTACATGCGTCTATAACGGTATATTTCCTAATCTAAGGCAACCTAACATCTCGGATGCAATATTTGACAACATTCCTGGCCTGTCGAACCCTACTTCCCGGAGGGAACAGTATATACGTCTATAACGTTATATATCCTAACCTAGGGCAACCTGACATCTCGGATGTATTATTCTACAACATTCCAGGCGTGTCGGACCCTACTTCTCGGTGGGAACATTATATGCGTCTATAACGTTGTATATCCTAATCTAAGGCAACCTAACATCTCGTATGTAATATTTGACAACATTCCTGGCGTGTCGAACCCTACTTCTCGGTGGGAACGGTATATAGGTCTATAACGTTATATATCCTAACCTAAGGCAACCTGACATCTCGGATGTAATATTCTACATCATTCCAGGCGTGTCGGACCCTACTTCTCGGTGGGAACATTATATGAGTCTATAACGTTGTATATCGTAATCTAAGGCAACCTATTATCTCAGACGTAATATTTTACAATATTCCTGGCGAGTCGGTGCATACTTTTCGGTGGGAATATTATATGCGTCCATAACGGTCGATATCGTAATCTAAGGCAATCTAACATCTCGGATGCAATATTTGACAACATTCCTGCCCTGTCGAACCCTACTTTTCGGAGGGAACAGTATGTACGTCTATAACGTTATATATCCTAACCTAAGGCAACCTAACATCTCGGATGTAATATTCTACAACCTTCCAGGCGTGTCGGACCCTACTTCTCGGTGGGAACATTATATGCGTCTATAACGTTGCATATCCTAATCTAAGGCAACCTAACATCTCGGATGCAATATTTGACAACATTCCTGGCCTGTCGAACCCAACTGCTCGGAGGGAACAGTATATACGTCTATAACGGTATATATCCTAGCCTAAGGCAACCTAACATCTCGGATGTAACATTTGACAACATTCCCGGCGTGTTGGAACACTACGTCTCGGTGGTAACATTACGTGCGTCTATAACGTTATATATGCTAACCTAAGGCAACCTAACATCTCGGATATAACATTTGACAACATTCCAGGCATGTCGGTCCCTACGTCTCGGTGGTAACATTATATGCGTCGATAACGTTATATATCCTTATCTAAGGCAACCTAACATCTCGGATGCAATATTTGACAACATTCCTTGCCTGTCGAACCCTACTTCTCGGAGGGAACAGTATATACGTCTATAACGTTATATATCCTAACCTAGGGCAACCTAACATCTCGGATGTAATATTCTACAACCTTCCAGGCATGTCGGTCCCTACGTCTCGGTGGTAACATTACGTGCGTCTATAACGTTATATATGCTAACCTAAGGCAAGCTAACATCTCGGATGCAATATTTGACAACATTCCTGGCCTGTCGAACCCTACTTCTCGGAGGGAACAGCATATACGTCTATAACGTCATATATCCTAACCTAAGGCAACCTAACATCTCGGATGTAACATTTGACAACATTCCAGGCGTGTCGGTCCCTAGGTCTCGGTGGTAACATTACATGCGTCTATAACGGTATATTTCCTAATCTAAGGCAACCTAACATCCCGGATGCAATATTTGACAACATTCTGGCCTGTCGAAACCTATTTCTCGGAGGGAACAGTATATACGTCGATAACGTTATATATCCTTATCTAAGGCAACCTAACATCTCGGATGCAATATTTGACAACATTCCTTGCCTGTCGAACCCTACTTCTCGGAGGGAACATTATATGCGTCTATAACGTTGTATATCCTAATCTAAGGCAACCTAACATCTCGTATGTAATATTTGACAACATTCCTGGCGTGTCGAACCCTACTTCTCGGTGGGAACGGTATATAGGTCTATAACGTTATATATCCTAACCTAAGGCAACCTGACATCTCGGATGTAATATTCTACATCATTCCAGGCGTGTCGGACCCTACTTCTCGGTGGGAACATTATATGAGTCTATAACGTTGTATATCGTAATCTAAGGCAACCTATTATCTCAGACGTAATATTTTACAATATTCCTGGCGAGTCGGTGCATACTTTTCGGTGGGAATATTATATGCGTCCATAACGGTCGATATCGTAATCTAAGGCAATCTAACATCTCGGATGCAATATTTGACAACATTCCTGCCCTGTCGAACCCTACTTCTCGGAGGGAACAGTATGTACGTCTATAACGTTATATATCCTAACCTAAGGCAACCTAACATCTCGGATGTAATATTCTACAACCTTCCAGGCGTGTCGGACCCTACTTCTCGGTGGGAACATTATATGCGTCTATAACGTTGCATATCCTAATCTAAGGCAACCTAACATCTCGGTTGCAATATTTGACAACATTCCTGGCCTGTCGAACCCAACTGCTCGGAGGGAACAGTATATACGTCTATAACGGTATATATCCTAGCCTAAGGCAACCTAACATCTCGGATGTAACATTTGACAACATTCCCGGCGTGTTGGAACACTACGTCTCGGTGGTAACATTACGTGCGTCTATAACGTTATATATGCTAACCTAAGGCAACCTAACATCTCGGATATAACATTTGACAACATTCCAGGCATGTCGGTCCCTACGTCTCGGTGGTAACATTATATGCGTCGATAACGTTATATATCCTTATCTAAGGCAACCTAACATCTCGGATGCAATATTTGACAACATTCCTTGCCTGTCGAACCCTACTTCTCGGAGGGAACAGTATATACGTCTATAACGTTATATATCCTAACCTAGGGCAACCTAACATCTCGGATGTAATATTCTACAACCTTCCAGGCATGTCGGTCCCTACGTCTCGGTGGTAACATTACGTGCGTCTATAACGTTATATATGCTAACCTAAGGCAAGCTAACATCTCGGATGCAATATTTGACAACATTCCTGGCCTGTCGAACCCTACTTCTCGGAGGGAACAGCATATACGTCTATAACGTCATATATCCTAACCTAAGGCAACCTAACATCTCGGATGTAACATTTGACAACATTCCAGGCGTGTCGGTCCCTAGGTCTCGGTGGTAACATTACATGCGTCTATAACGGTATATTTCCTAATCTAAGGCAACCTAACATCCCGGATGCAATATTTGACAACATTCTGGCCTGTCGAAACCTATTTCTCGGAGGGAACAGTATATACGTCGATAACGTTATATATCCTTATCTAAGGCAACCTAACATCTCGGATGCAATATTTGACAACATTCCTTGCCTGTCGAACCCTACTTCTCGGAGGGAACATTATATGCGTCTATAACGTTGTATATCCTAATCTAAGGCAACCTAACATCTCGTATGTAATATTTGACAACATTCCTGGCGTGTCGAACCCTACTTCTCGGTGGGAACGGTATATAGGTCTATAACGTTATATATCCTAACCTAAGGCAACCTGACATCTCGGATGTAATATTCTACATCATTCCAGGCGTGTCGGACCCTACTTCTCGGTGGGAACATTATATGAGTCTATAACGTTGTATATCGTAATCTAAGGCAACCTATTATCTCAGACGTAATATTTTACAATATTCCTGGCGAGTCGGTGCATACTTTTCGGTGGGAATATTATATGCGTCCATAACGGTCGATATCGTAATCTAAGGCAATCTAACATCTCGGATGCAATATTTGACAACATTCCTGCCCTGTCGAACCCTACTTCTCGGAGGGAACAGTATGTACGTCTATAACGTTATATATCCTAACCTAAGGCAACCTAACATCTCGGATGTAATATTCTACAACCTTCCAGGCGTGTCGGACCCTACTTCTCGGTGGGAACATTATATGCGTCTATAACGTTGCATATCCTAATCTAAGGCAACCTAACATCTCGGTTGCATTATTTGACAACATTCCTGGCCTGTCGAACCCAACTGCTCGGAGGGAACAGTATATACGTCTATAACGGTATATATCCTAGCCTAAGGCAACCTAACATCTCGGATGTAACATTTGACAACATTCCCGGCGTGTTGGAACACTACGTCTCGGTGGTAACATTACGTGCGTCTATAACGTTATATATGCTAACCTAAGGCAACCTAACATCTCGGATATAACATTTGACAACATTCCAGGCATGTCGGTCCCTACGTCTCGGTGGTAACATTATATGCGTCGATAACGTTATATATCCTTATCTAAGGCAACCTAACATCTCGGATGCAATATTTGACAACATTCCTTGCCTGTCGAACCCTACTTCTCGGAGGGAACTGTATATACGTCTATAACGTTATATATCCTAACCTAGGGCAACCTAACATCTCGGATGTAATATTCTACAACCTTCCAGGCATGTCGGTCCCTACGTCTCGGTGGTAACATTACGTGCGTCTATAACGTTATATATGCTAACCTAAGGCAAGCTAACATCTCGGATGCAATATTTGACAACATTCCTGGCCTGTCGAACCCTACTTCTCGGAGGGAACAGCATATACGTCTATAACGTCATATATCCTAACCTAAGGCAACCTAACATCTCGGATGTAACATTTGACAACATTCCAGGCGTGTCGGTCCCTAGGTCTCGGTGGTAACATTACATGCGTCTATAACGGTATATTTCCTAATCTAAGGCAACCTAACATTCCGGATGCAATATTTGACAACATTCTGGCCTGTCGAAACCTATTTCTCGGAGGGAACAGTATATACGTCTATAACGTTATATATCCTAACCTAAGGCAACCTGACATCTCGGATGTATTATTCTACAACATTCCAGGCGTGTCGGACCCTACTTCTCGGTGGGAACATTATATGCGTCTATAACGTTATATATCCTAACCTAAGGCCACCTAACATCTCGGATGTAATATTTGACAACATTCCTGGCGTGTCGGACCCTACTTCTCGGTGGGAACATTATATGCGTCTATAACGTTGTATATCCTAATCTAAGGCAACCTAACATCTCGGATGCAATATTTGACAACATTCCTGGCCTGTCGAACCCTACATCTCGGAGGGAACAGTATATACGTCTATAGCGGTATATATCCTAATCTAAGGCCACCTAACATCTCGTATGTAATATTTGACAACATTCCTGGCGTGTCGGACCCTACTTCTCGGTGGGAACAGTATATACGTCTGTAAAGTCATATATCCTAACCTAAGGCAACCTAACATCTCGGATGTAATATTTGACAACATTCCTGGCGTGTCGGTCCCTACGTCTCGGTGGTAACGTTACATGCGTCTATAACGTTATATATCCTAACCTAAGGCAACCTAACATCTCGGATGTAACATTTGACAACATTCCAGGCATGTTGGTCCCTACGTCTCGGTGGTAACATTATATGCGTCTATAACGTTATATATCCTTCTCTAAGGCAACCTAACATCTCGGATGCAATATTTGACAACATTCCTAGCCTGTCGAACCCTACTTCTCGGAGGGAACAGTATATATGTCTATAACGTTATATATCCTAACCTAAGGCAACCTGACATCTCGGATGTAATATTCTACATCATTCCAGGCGTGTCGGACCCCACTTCTCGGTGGGAACATTATATGAGTCTGTAACGTTGTATATCCTAATCTAAGGCAACCTATTATCTCAGACGTAATATTTTACAGTATTCCTGGCGTGTCGGTGCATACTTTTCGGTGGGAATATTATATGCGTCTATAAGGGTCGATATCGTAATCTAAGGCAACCTAACATCTCGGATGCAATATTTGCCAACATTCCTGGCCTGTCGAACCCTACTTCTCGGAGGGAACAGTATATACGCCTATAACGTCATATATCCTAATCTAAGGCAACCTAACATCTCGGATGTAACATTTGACAACATTCCAGGCGTGTCGGTCCCAACGTCTCGGTGGTAACATTACATGCGTCTATAACGGTATATTTCCTAATCTAAGGCAACCTAACATCTCGGATGCAATATTTGACAACATTCCTGGCCTGTCGAACCCTACTTCCCGGGGGGAACAGTATATACGTCTATAACGTTATATATCCTAACCTAGGGCAACCTGACATCTCGGATGTATTATTCTACAACATTCCAGGCGTGTCGGACCCTACTTCTCGGTGGGAACATTATATGCGTCTATAACGTTGTATATCCTAATCTAAGGCAACCTAACATCTCGTATGTAATATTTGACAACATTCCTGGCGTGTCGAACCCTACTTCTCGGTGGGAACGGTATATACGTCTATAACGTTATATATCCTAACCTAAGGCAACCTGACATCTCGGATGTAATATTCTACATCATTCCAGGCGTGTCGGACCCTACTTCTCGGTGGGAACATTATATGAGTCTATAACGTTGTATATCGTAATCTAAGGCAACCTATTATCTCAGACGTAATATTTTACAATATTCCTGGCGAGTCGGTGCATACTTTTCGGTGGGAATATTATATGCGTCCATAACGGTCGATATCGTAATCTAAGGCAATCTAACATCTCGGATGCAATATTTGACAACATTCCTGCCCTGTCGAACCCTACTTCTCGGAGGGAACAGTATGTACGTCTATAACGTTATATATCCTAACCTAAGGCAACCTAACATCTCGGATGTAATATTCTACAACCTTCCAGGCGTGTCGGACCCTACTTCTCGGTGGGAACATTATATGCGTCTATAACGTTGCATATCCTAATCTAAGGCAACCTAACATCTCGGATGCAATATTTGACAACATTCCTGGCCTGTTGAACCCTACTGCTCGGAGGGAACAGTATATACGTCTATAACGGTATATATCCTAGCCTAAGGCAACCTAACATCTCGGATGTAACATTTGACAACATTCCCGGCGTGTTGGAACACTACGTCTCGGTGGTAACATTACGTGCGTCTATAACGTTATATATGCTAACCTAAGGCAACCTAACATCTCGGATGTAACATTTGACAACATTCCAGGCATGTCGGTCCCTACGTCTCGGTGGTAACATTATATGCGTCGATAACGTTATATATCCTTATCTAAGGCAACCTAACATCTCGGATGCAATATTTGACAACATTCCTTGCCTGTCGAACCCTACTTCTCGGAGGGAACAGTATATACGTCTATAACGTTATATATCCTAACCTAAGGCAACCTGACATCTCGGATGTATTATTCTACAACATTCCAGGCGTGTCGGACCCTACTTCTCGGTGGGAACATTATATGCGTCTATAACGTTATATATCCTAACCTAAGGCAACCTAACATCTCGGATGTAATATTTGACAACATTCCTGGCGTGTCGGTCCCTACGTCTCGGTGGTAACGTTACATGCGTCTATAACGTTATATATCCTAACCTAAGGCAACCTAACATCTCGGATGTAACATTTGACAACATTCCAGGCATGCTGGTCCCTACGTCTCGGTGGTAACATTATATGCGTCTATAACGTTATATATCCTTCTCTAAGGCAACCTAACATCTCGGATGCAATATTTGACAACATTCCTAGCCTGTCGAACCCTACTTCTCGGAGGGAACAGTATATACGTCTATAACGTTATATATCCTAACCTAAGGCAACCTGACATCTCGGATGTAATATTCTACATCATTCCAGGCGTGTCGGACCCCACTTCTCGGTGGGAACATTATATGAGTCTGTACCGTTGTATATCCTAATCAAAGGCAACCTATTATCTCAGACGTAATATTTTACAGTATTCCTGGCGTGTCGGTGCATACTTTTCGGTGGGAATATTATATGCGTCTATAAGGGTCGATATCGTAATCTAAGGCAACCTAACATCTCGGATGCAATATTTGCCAACATTCCTGGCCTGTCGAAACCTACTTCTCGGAGGGAACAGTATATACGCCTATAACGTCATATATCCTAATCTAAGGCAACCTAACATCTCGGATGTAACATTTGACAACATTCCAGGCGTGTCGGTCCCAACGTCTCGGTGGTAACATTACATGCGTCTATAACGGTATATTTCCTAATCTAAGGCAACCTAACATCTCGGATGCAATATTTGACAACATTCCTGGCCTGTCGAACCCTACTTCCCGGAGGGAACAGTATATACGTCTATAACGTTATATATCCTAACCTAGGGCAACCTGACATCTCGGATGTATTATTCTACAACATTCCAGGCGTGTCGGACCCTACTTCTCGGTGGGAACATTATATGCGTCTATAACGTTGTATATCCTAATCTAAGGCAACCTAACATCTCGTATGTAATATTTGACAACATTCCTGGCGTGTCGAACCCTACTTCTCGGTGGGAACGGTATATACGTCTATAACGTTATATATCCTAACCTAAGGCAACCTGACATCTCGGATGTAATATTCTACATCATTCCAGGCGTGTCGGACCCTACTTCTCGGTGGGAACATTATATGAGTCTATAACGTTGTATATCGTAATCTAAGGCAACCTATTATCTCAGACGTAATATTTTACAATATTCCTGGCGTGTCGGTGCATACTTTTCGGTGGGAACATTATATGCGTCTATAACGTTATATATCCTAACCTAAGGCCACCTAACATCTCGGATGTAATATTTGACAACATTCCTGGCGTGTCGGACCCTACTTCTCGGTGGGAACATTATATGCGTCTATAACGTTGTATATCCTAATCTAAGGCAACCTAACATCTCGGATGCAATATTTGACAACATTCCTGGCCTGTCGAACCCTACATCTCGGAGGGAACAGTATATACGTCTATAGCGGTATATATCCTAATCTAAGGCCACCTAACATCTCGTATGTAATATTTGACAACATTCCTGGCGTGTCGGACCCTACTTCTCGGTGGGAACAGTATATACGTCTGTAAAGTCATATATCCTAACCTAAGGCAACCTAACATCTCGGATGTAATATTTGACAACATTCCTGGCGTGTCGGTCCCTACGTCTCGGTGGTAACGTTACATGCGTCTATAACGTTATATATCCTAACCTAAGGCAACCTAACATCTCGGATGTAACATTTGACAACATTCCAGGCATGCTGGTCCCTACGTCTCGGTGGTAACATTATATGCGTCTATAACGTTATATATCCTTCTCTAAGGCAACCTAACATCTCGGATGCAATATTTGACAACATTCCTAGCCTGTCGAACCCTACTTCTCGGAGGGAACAGTATATACGTCTATAACGTTATATATCCTAACCTAAGGCAACCTGACATCTCGGATGTAATATTCTACATCATTCCAGGCGTGTCGGACCCCACTTCTCGGTGGGAACATTATATGAGTCTGTAACGTTGTATATCCTAATCAAAGGCAACCTATTATCTCAGACGTAATATTTTACAGTATTCCTGGCGTGTCGGTGCATACTTTTCGGTGGGAATATTATATGCGTCTATAAGGGTCGATATCGTAATCTAAGGCAACCTAACATCTCGGATGCAATATTTGCCAACATTCCTGGCCTGTCGAAACCTACTTCTCGGAGGGAACAGTATAAACGCCTATAACGTCATATATCCTAATCTAAGGCAACCTAACATCTCGGATGTAACATTTGACAACATTCCAGGCGTGTCGGTCCCAACGTCTCGGTGGTAACATTACATGCGTCTATAACGGTATATTTCCTAATCTAAGGCAACCTAACATCTCGGATGCAATATTTGACAACATTCCTGGCCTGTCGAACCCTACTTCCCGGAGGGAACAGTATATACGTCTATAACGTTATATATCCTAACCTAGGGCAACCTAACATCTCGGATGTAATATTCTACAACCTTCCAGGCATGTCGGTCCCTACGTCTCGGTGGTAACATTACGTGCGTCTATAACGTTATATATGCTAACCTAAGGCAAGCTAACATCTCGGATGCAATATTTGACAACATTCCTGGCCTGTCGAACCCTACTTCTCGGAGGGAACAGCATATACGTCTATAACGTCATATATCCTAACCTAAGGCAACCTAACATCTCGGATGTAACATTTGACAACATTCCAGGCGTGTCGGTCCCTAGGTCTCGGTGGTAACATTACATGCGTCTATAACGGTATATTTCCTAATCTAAGGCAACCTAACATCCCGGATGCAATATTTGACAACATTCTGGCCTGTCGAAACCTATTTCTCGGAGGGAACAGTATATACGTCTATAACGTTATATATCCTAACCTAAGGCAACCTGACATCTCGGATGTATTATTCTACAACATTCCAGGCGTGTCGGACCCTACTTCTCGGTGGGAACATTATATGCGTCTATAACGTTATATATCCTAACCTAAGGCCACCTAACATCTCGGATGTAATATTTGACAACATTCCTGGCGTGTCGGACCCTACTTCTCGGTGGGAACATTATATGCGTCTATAACGTTGTATATCCTAATCTAAGGCAACCTAACATCTCGGATGCAATATTTGACAACATTCCTGGCCTGTCGAACCCTACATCTCGGAGGGAACAGTATATACGTCTATAGCGGTATATATCCTAATCTAAGGCCACCTAACATCTTGTATGTAATATTTGACAACATTCCTGGCGTGTCGGACCCTACTTCTCGGTGGGAACAGTATATACGTCTGTAAAGTCATATATCCTAACCTAAGGCAACCTAACATCTCGGATGTAATATTTGACAACAGTCCTGGCGTGTCGGTCCCTACGTCTCGGTGGTAACGTTACATGCGTCTATAACGTTATATATCCTAACCTAAGGCAACCTAACATCTCGGATGTAACATTTGACAACATTCCAGGCATGTTGGTCCCTACGTCTCGGTGGTAACATTATATGCGTATATAACGTTATATATCCTTCTCTAAGGCAACCTAACATCTCGGATGCAATATTTGACAACATTCCTAGCCTGTCGAACCCTACTTCTCGGAGGGAACAGTATATACGTCTATAACGTTATATATCCTAACCTAAGGCAACCTGACATCTCGGATGTAATATTCTACATCATTCCAGGCGTGTCGGACCCCACTTCTCGGTGGGAACATTATATGAGTCTGTAACGTTGTATATCCTAATCTAAGGCAACCTATTATCTCAGACGTAATATTTTACATTATTCCTGGCGTGTCGGTGCATACTTTTCGGTGGGAATATTATATGCGTCTATAAGGGTCGATATCGTAATCTAGGGCAACCTAACATCTCGGATGCAATATTTGCCAACATTCCTGTCCTGTCGAACCCTACTTCTCGGAGGGAACAGTATATACGCCTATAACGTCATATATCCTAATCTAAGGCAACCTAACATCTCGGATGTAACATTTGACAACATTCCAGGCGTGTCGGTCCCAACGTCTCGGTGGTAACATTACATGCGTCTATAACGGTATATTTCCTAATCTAAGGCAACCTAACATCCCGGATGAAATATTTGACAACATTCCTGGCCTGTCGAAACCTATTTCTCGGAGGGAACAGTATATACGTCTATAACGTTATATATCCTAACCTAAGGCAACCTAACATCTCGGATGCAATATTTGACAACATTCCTAGCCTGTCGAACCCTACTTTTCGGAGGGAACAGTATATACGTCTATAACGTTATATATCCTAACCTAGGGCAACCGAACATCTCGGATGTAACATTTGACAACATTCCAGGCGTGTCGGTCCCTACGTCTCGGTGGTAACATTACATGCGTCTATAACGGTATATTTCCTAATCTAAGGCAACCTAACATCTCGGATGCAATATTTGACAACATTCCTGGCCTGTCGAACCCTACTTCCCGGAGGGAACAGTATATACGTCTATAACGTTATATATCCTAACCTAGGGCAACCTGACATCTCGGATGTATTATTCTACAACATTCCAGGCGTGTCGGACCCTACTTCTCGGTGGGAACATTATATGCGTCTATAACGTTGTATATCCTAATCTAAGGCAACCTAACATCTCGTATGTAATATTTGACAACATTCCTGGCGTGTCGAACCCTACTTCTCGGTGGGAACAGTATATACGTCTATAACGTTATATATCCTAACCTAAGGCAACCTGACATCTCGGATGTATTATTCTACAACATTCCAGGCGTGTCGGACCCTACTTCCCGGTGGGAACATTATATGCGTCTATAACGTTGTATACCCTAATCTAAGGCAACCTAACATCTCGTATGTAATATTTGACAACATTCCTGGCGTGTCGAACCCTACTTCTCGGTGGGAACGGTATATACGTCTATAACGTTATATATCCTAACCTAAGGCAACCTGAAATCTCGGATGTAATATTCTACATCATTCCAGGCGTGTGGGGACCCTACTTCTCGGTGGGAACATTATATGAGTCTATAACGTTGTATATCGTAATCTAAGGCAACCTATTATCTCAGACGTAATATTTTACAATATTCCTGGCGAGTCGGTGCATACTTTTCGGTGGGAATATTATATGCGTCCATAACGGTCGATATCGTAATCTAAGGCAATCTAACATCTCGGATGCAATATTTGACAACATTCCTGCCCTGTCGAACCCTACTTCTCGGAGGGAACAGTATGTACGTCTATAACGTTATATATCCTAACCTAAGGCAACCTAACATCTCGGATGTAATATTCTACAACCTTCCAGGCGTGTCGGACCCTACTTCTCGGTGGGAACATTATATGCGTCTATAACGTTGCATATCCTAATCTAAGGCAACCTAACATCTCGGATGCAATATTTGACAACATTCCTGGCCTGTCGAACCCTACTGCTCGGAGGGAACAGTATATACGTCTATAACGGTATATATCCTAGCCTAAGGCAACCTAACATCTCGGATGTAACATTTGACAACATTCCCGGCGTGTTGGAACACTACGTCTCGGTGGTAACATTACGTGCGTCTATAACGTTATATATGCTAACCTAAGGCAACCTAACATCTCGGATGTAACATTTGACAACATTCCAGGCATGTCGGTCCCTACGTCTCGGTGGTAACATTATATGCGTCGATAACGTTATATATCCTTATCTAAGGCAACCTATCATCTCGGATGCAATATTTGACAACATTCCTTGCCTGTCGAACCCTACTTCTCGGAGGGAAGAGTATATACGTCTATAACGTTATATATCCTAACCTAGGGCAACCTAACATCTCGGATGTAATATTCTACAACCTTCCAGGCATGTCGGTCCCTACGTCTCGGTGGTAACATTACGTGCGTCTATAACGTTATATATGCTAACCTAAGGCAAGCTAACATCTCGGATGCAATATTTGACAACATTCCTGGCCTGTCGAACCCTACTTCTCGGAGGGAACAGCATATACGTCTATAACGTCATATATCCTAACCTAAGGCAACCTAACATCTCGGATGTAACATTTGACAACATTCCAGGCGTGTCGGTCCCTAGGTCTCGGTGGTAACATTACATGCGTCTATAACGGTATATTTCCTAATCTAAGGCAACCTAACATCCCGGATGCAATATTTGACAACATTCCTGGCCTGTCGAAACCTATTTCTCGGAGGGAACAGTATATACGTCTATAACGTTATATATCCTAACCTAAGGCAACCTAACATCTCGGATGCAATATTTGACAACATTCCTAGCCTGTCGAACCCTACTTTTCGGAGGGAACAGTATATACGTCTATAACGTTATATATCCTAACCTAGGGCAACCGAACATCTCGGATGTAACATTTGACAACATTCCAGGCGTGTCGGTCCCTACGTCTCGGTGGTAACATTACATGCGTCTATTACGTTATATATCCTAACCTATGGCAACCTAACATCTCGGATGCAATATTTGACAACATTCCTGGCCTGTCGAACCCTACTTCTCGGAGGGAACAGTATATACGTCTATAACGTCATATATCCTAACCTAAGGCAACCTAACATCTCGGATGTAATATTTGACAACATTCCAGGCGTGTCGGTCCCTAGGTCTCGGTGGTAACATTACATGCGTCTATAACGGTATATTTCCTAATCTAAGGCAACCTAACATCCCGGATGCAATATTTGACAACATTCTGGCCTGTCGAACCCTATTTCTCGGAGGGAACAGTATATACGTCTATAACGTTATATATCCTAACCTAAGGCAACCTGACATCTCGGATGTATTATTCTACAACATTCCAGGCGTGTCGGACCCTACTTCTCGGTGGGAACATTATATGAGTCTATGACGTTGTATATCCTAATCTAAGGCAACCTATTATCTCAGACGTAATATTTTATAATATTCCTGGCGTGTCGGTGCATACTTTTCGGTGGGAATTTTATATGCGTCTATAATGGTCGATATCGTAATCTAAGGCAATCTAACATCTCGGATGCAATATTTGACAACGTTCCTGGCCTGGCGAACCCTACTTCTCGGAGGGAACAGTATATACGTCTATAACGTTATATATCCTAACCTAGGGCAACCTAACATCTCGGATGTAATATTCTACAACCTTCCAGGCGTGTCGGACCCTACTTCTCGGTGGGAACATTATATGCGTCTATAACGTTGTATATCCTTATCTAAGGCAACCCAACATCTCGGATGCAATATTTGACAACATTCCTGGCCTGTCGAACCCTACTTCTCGGAGGGAACAGTATATACGTCTATAACGGTATATATCCTAATCTAAGGCAACCTAACATCTCGGATGTAACATTTGACAACATTCCAGGCGTGTCGGTCCCTACGTCTCGGTGGTAACATTACATGCGTCTATAACGTTATATATCCTAACCTATGGCAACCTAACATCTCGGATGCAATATTTGACAATATTCCTGGCCTGTCGAACCCTACTTCTCGGAGGGAACAGTATATACGTCTATAACGTCATATATCCTAACCTAAGGTAACATAACACCTCGGATGTAATATTTGACAACATTCCTGGCGTGTCGGACAATACTTCTCGGTGGGAACAGTATATACGTCTGTAACGTCATATATCCTAACCTAAGGAAACCTAACATCTCTGATATAACATTTAACAACATTCCAGGCGCGTTGGAACCCTATGTCTCGGTGGTAACATTACGTGCGTCTATAACGTTATATATGCTAACCTAAGGCAAGCTAACATCTCGGATGCAATATTTGACAACATTCCTGTCCTGTCGAACCCTACTTCTCGGAGGGAACAGCATATACGTCTATAACGTCATATATCCTAACCTAAGGCAACCTAACATCTCGGATGGAATATTTGACAACATTCCAGGCGTGTCGGTCCCTACGTCTCGGTGGTAACATTACATGCGTCTATAACGTTATATATCCTAACCTAAGGCAACCTAACATCTCGGATGCAATATTTGACAACATTCCTGGCCTGTCGAACCCTACGTCCCGGAGGGAACAGTATATACGTCTATAACGTTATATATCCTAACCTAGGGCAACCTAACATCTCGGATGTAATATTCTACAACCTTCCAGGCGTGTCGGACCCTACTTCTCGGTGGGAACATTATATGCGTCTATAACGTTGTATATCCTAATCTAAGGCAACCTAACATCTCGGATGCAATATTTGACAAAATTCCTGGCCTGTCGAACCCTACATCTCGGAGGGAACAGTATATACGTCTATAGCGGTATATATCCTAATCTAAGGCCACCTAACATCTCGTATGTAATATTTGACAACATTCCTGGCGTGTCGGTCCCTACGTCTCGGTGGTAACATTACATGCGTCTATAACGTTATATATTCTAACCTAAGGCAACCTAACATCTCGGATGCAATATTTGACAACATTCCTGGCCTGTCGAACCCTACTTCTCGGATGGAACAGTATATACGTCTATAACATCATATATCCTAACCTAAGGCAACCTGACATCTCGGATGTAATATTCTACATCATTCCAGGCGTGTCGGACCCTACTTCTCGGTGGGAACATTATATGCGTCTATAACGTTGTATACCCTAATCTAAGGCAACCTAACATCTCGTATGTAATATTTGACAACATTCCTGGCGTGTCGAACCCTACTTCTCGGTGGGAACGGTATATACGTCTATAACGTTATATATCCTAACCTAAGGCAACCTGAAATCTCGGATGTAATATTCTACATCATTCCAGGCGTGTCGGACCCTACTTCTCGGTGGGAACATTATATGAGTCTATAACGTTGTATATCGTAATCTAAGGCAACCTATTATCTCAGACGTAATATTTGACAATATTCCTGGCGAGTCGGTGCATACTTTTCGGTGGGAATATTATATGCGTCCATAACGGTCGATATCGTAATCTAAGGCAATCTAACATCTCGGATGCAATATTTGACAACATTCCTGCCCTGTCGAACCCTACTTCTCGGAGGGAACAGTATGTACGTCTATAACGTTATATATCCTAACCTAAGGCAACCTAACATCTCGGATGTAATATTCTACAACCTTCCAGGCGTGTCGGACCCTACTTCTCGGTGGGAACATTATATGCGTCTATAACGTTGCATATCCTAATCTAAGGCAACCTAACATCTCGGATGCAATATTTGACAACATTCCTGGCCTGTCGAACCCTACTGCTCGGAGGGAACAGTATATACGTCTATAACGGTATATATCCTAGCCTAAGGCAACCTAACATCTCGGATGTAACATTTGACAACATTCCCGGCGTGTTGGAACACTACGTCTCGGTGGTAACATTACGTGCGTCTATAACGTTATATATGCTAACCTAAGGCAACCTAACATCTCGGATGTAACATTTGACAACATTCCAGGCATGTCGGTCCCTACGTCTCGGTGGTAACATTATATGCGTCGATAACGTTATATATCCTTATCTAAGGCAACCTAACATCTCGGATGCAATATTTGACAACATTCCTTGCCTGTCGAACCCTACTTCTCGGAGGGAACAGTATATACGTCTATAACGTTATATATCCTAACCTAGGGCAACCTAACATCTCGGATGTAATATTCTACAACCTTCCAGGCATGTCGGTCCCTACGTCTCGGTGGTAACATTACGTGCGTCTATAACGTTATATATGCTAACCTAAGGCAAGCTAACATCTCGGATGCAATATTTGACAACATTCCTGGCCTGTCGAACCCTACTTCTCAGAGGGAACAGCATATACGTCTATAACGTCATATATCCTAACCTAAGGCAACCTAACATCTCGGATGTAACATTTGACAACATTCCAGGCGTGTCGGTCCCTAGGTCTCGGTGGTAACATTACATGCGTCTATAACGGTATATTTCCTAATCTAAGGCAACCTAACATCCCGGATGCAATATTTGACAACATTCCTAGCCTGTCGAACCCTACTTTTCGGAGGGAACAGTATATACGTCTATAACGTTATATATCCTAACCTAGGGCAACCGAACATCTCGGATGTAACATTTGACAACATTCCAGGCGTGTCGGTCCCTACGTCTCGGTGGTAACATTACATGCGTCTATTACGTTATATATCCTAACCTATGGCAACCTAACATCTCGGATGCAATATTTGACAACATTCCTGGCCTGTCGAACCCTACTTCTCGGAGGGAACAGTATATACGTCTATAACGTCATATATCCTAACCTAAGGCAACCTAACATCTCGGATGTAATATTTGACAACATTCCAGGCGTGTCGGTCCCTAGGTCTCGGTGGTAACATTACATGCGTCTATAACGGTATATTTCCTAATCTAAGGCAACCTAACATCCCGGATGCAATATTTGACAACATTCTGGCCTGTCGAACCCTATTTCTCGGAGGGAACAGTATATACGTCTATAACGTTATATATCCTAACCTAAGGGAACCTGACATCTCGGATGTATTATTCTACAACATTCCAGGCGTGTCGGACCCTACTTCTCGGTGGGAACATTATATGAGTCTATGACGTTGTATATCCTAATCTAAGGCAACCTATTATCTCAGACGTAATATTTTATAATATTCCTGGCGTGTCGGTGCATACTTTTCGGTGGGAATTTTATATGCGTCTATAATGGTCGATATCGTAATCTAAGGCAATCTAACATCTCGGATGCAATATTTGACAACGTTCCTGGCCTGGCGAACCCTACTTCTCGGAGGGAACAGTATATACGTCTATAACGTTATATATCCTAACCTAGGGCAACCTAACATCTCGGATGTAATATTCTACAACCTTCCAGGCGTGTCGGACCCTACTTCTCGGTGGGAACATTATATGCGTCTATAACGTTGTATATCCTTATCTAAGGCAACCCAACATCTCGGATGCAATATTTGACAACATTCCTGGCCTGTCGAACCCTACTTCTCGGAGGGAACAGTATATACGTCTATAACGGTATATATCCTAATCTAAGGAAACCTAACATCTCGGATGTAACATTTGACAACATTCCAGGCGTGTCGGTCCCTACGTCTCGGTGGTAACATTACATGCGTCTATAACGTTATATATCCTAACCTATGGCAACCTAACATCTCGGATGCAATATTTGACAATATTCCTGGCCTGTCGAACCCTACTTCTCGGAGGGAACAGTATATACGTCTATAACGTCATATATCCTAACCTAAGGTAACATAACACCTCGGATGTAATATTTGACAACATTCCTGGCGTGTCGGACAATACTTCTCGGTGGGAACAGTATATACGTCTGTAACGTCATATATCCTAACCTAAGGAAACCTAACATCTCTGATATAACATTTAACAACATTCCAGGCGTGTTGGAACCCTACGTCTCGGTGGTAACATTACGTGCGTCTATAACGTTATATATGCTAACCTAAGGCAAGCTAACATCTCGGATGCAATATTTGACAACATTCCTGTCCTGTCGAACCCTACTTCTCGGAGGGAACAGCATATACGTCTATAACGTCATATATCCTAACCTAAGGCAACCTAACATCTCGGATGGAATATTTGACAACATTCCAGGCGTGTCGGTCCCTACGTCTCGGTGGTAACATTACATGCGTCTATAACGTTATATATCCTAACCTAAGGCAACCTAACATCTCGGATGCAATATTTGACAACATTCCTGGCCTGTCGAACCCTACGTCCCGGAGGGAACAGTATATACGTCTATAACGTTATATATCCTAACCTAGGGCAACCTAACATCTCGGATGTAATATTCTACAACCTTCCAGGCGTGTCGGACCCTACTTCTCGGTGGGAACATTATATGCGTCTATAACGTTGTATATCCTAATCTAAGGCAACCTAACATCTCGGATGCAATATTTGACAAAATTCCTGGCCTGTCGAACCCTACATCTCGGAGGGAACAGTATATACGTCTATAGCGGTATATATCCTAATCTAAGGCCACCTAACATCTCGTATGTAATATTTGACAACATTCCTGGCGTGTCGGTCCCTACGTCTCGGTGGTAACATTACATGCGTCTATAACGTTATATATTCTAACCTAAGGCAACCTAACATCTCGGATGCAATATTTGACAACATTCCTGGCCTGTCGAACCCTACTTCTCGGATGGAACAGTATATACGTCTATAACATCATATATCCTAACCTAAGGCAACCTGACATCTCGGATGTAATATTCTACATCATTCCAGGCGTGTCGGACCCTACTTCTCGGTGGGAACATTATATGAGTCTATAACGTTATATATCCTAATCTAAGGCTACCTATTATCTCAGACGTAATATTTTACAATATTCCTGGCGTGTCGGTGCATACTTTTCGGTGGGAATATTATATGCGTCTATAACGGTCGATATCGTAATCTAAGGCAACCTAACATCTCGGATGTAACATTTGACAACATTCCAGGTGTGTCGGTCCCTACGTCTCGGTGGTAACGTTACATGCGTCTATAACGTTATATATCCTAAGCTAAGGCAACCTATCATCTCGGATGTAACATTTGACAACATTCCAGGCATGTCGGTCCCTACGTCTCGGTGGTAACATTATATGCGTCTATAACGTTATATATCCTTATCTAAGGCAACCTAACATCTCGGATGCTATATTTGACAAAATTCCTAGCCTGTCGAACCCTACTTCTCGGAGGGAACAGTATATACGTCTATAACGTTATATTTCCTAACCTAAGGCAACCTAACATCTCGGATGTAACATTTGACAACATTCCAGGTGTGTCGGGCCCTACGTCTCGGTGGTAACGTTACATGCGTCTATAACGTTATATATCCTAACCTAAGGCAACCTAACATCTCGGATGTAACATTTGACAACATTCCAGGCATGTCGGTCCCTATGTCTCGGTGGTAACATTATATGCGTCTATAACGTTTTATATCCTTATCTAAGGCAACCTAACATCTCGGATGCTATATTTGACAACATTCCTAGCCTGTCGAACCCTACATCTCGGATGGAACTGTATATACGTCTATAACGGTATATATCCTAATCTAAGGCAACCTAACATCTCGGATGTAACATCTGACAACATTCCAGGCGTGTCGGTCCCAACGTCTCGGTGGTAACATTACATGCGTCTATAACGGTATATTTCCTAATCTAAGGCAACCTAACATCTCGGATGCAATATTTGACAACATTCCTGGCCTGTCGAACCCTACTTCTCGGAGGGAACAGTATATACGTCTATAACGTTATATATCCTAACCTAGCGCAACCTAACATCTCGGATGTAATATTCTACAACCTTCCAGGCGTGTCGGACCCTACTTCTCGGTGGGAACATTATATCCGTCTATAACGTTGTATATCCTTATCTAAGGCAACCTAACATCTCGGATGCAATATTTGACAACATTCCTGGCCTGTCGAACCCTACTTCTCGGAGGGAACTGTATATACGTCTATAACGGTATATATCCTAATCTAAGGCAACCTAACATCTCGGATGTAACATTTGACAACATTCCAGGCGTGTCGGTCCCTACGTCCCGGTGGTAACATTACATGCGTCTATAACGTTATATATTCTAACCTAAGGCAACCTAACATCTCGGATGCAATATTTGACAACATTCCTGGCCTGTCGAACCCTACTTCTCGGAGGGAACAGTATATTCGTCTATAACGTTATATATACTAACCTAAGGCAACCTGACAACTCGGATGTAATATTCTACATCATTCCAGGCGTGTCGGACCCTACTTCTCGGTGGGAACATTATATGAGTCTATAACGTTGTATATCCTAATCTAAGGCTACCTATTATCTCAGACGTAATATTTTACAATATTCCTGGCGTGTCGGTGCATACTTTTCGGTGGGAACATTATATGCGTCTATAACGTTGTATATCCTAACCTAGGGCAACCGAACATCCCGGATGCAATATTTGACAACATTCTGGCCTGTCGAACCCTATTTCTCGGAGGGAACAGTATATACGTCTATAACGTTATATCTCCTAACCTAAGGCAACCTGACATCTCGGATGTATTATTCTACAACATTCCAGGCGTGTCGGACCCTACTTCTCGGTGGGAACATTATATGAGTCTATGACGTTATATATCCTAATCTAAGGCAACCTATTATCTCAGACGTAATATTTTACAATATTCCTGGCGTGTCGGTGCATACTTTTCGGTGGGAATTTTATATGCGTCTATAACGGTCGATATCGTAATCTAAGGCAATCTAACATCTCGGATGCAATATTTGACAACGTTCCTGGCCTGGCGAACCCTACTTCTCGGAGGGAACAGTATATACGTCTATAACGTTATATATCCTAACCTAGGGCAACCTAACATCTCGGATGTAATATTTTACAACCTTCCAGGCGTGTCGGACCCTACTTCTCGGTGGGAACATTATATGCGTCTATAACGTTGTATATCCTTATCTAAGGCAACCCAACATCTCGGATGCAATATTTGACAACATTCCTGGCCTGTCGAACCCTACTTCTCGGAGGGAACAGTATATACGTCTATAACGGTATATATCCTAATCTAAGGCAACCTAACATCTCGGATGTAACATTTGACAACATTCCAGGCGTGTCGGTCCCTACGTCTCGGTGGTAACATTACATGCGTCTATAACGTTATATATCCTAACCTATGGCAACCTAACATCTCGGATGCAATATTTGACAATATTCCTGGCCTGTCGAACCCTACTTCTCGGAGGGAACAGTATATACGTCTATAACGTCATATATCCTAACCTAAGGTAACATAACACCTCGGATGTAATATTTGACAACATTCCTGGCGTGTCGGACAATACTTCTCGGTGGGAACAGTATATACGTCTGTAACGTCATATATCCTAACCTAAGGCAACCTAACATCTCTGATATAACATTTAACAACATTCCAGGCGTGTTGGAACCCTACGTCTCGGTGGTAACATTACGTGCGTCTATAACGTTATATATGCTAACCTAAGGCAAGCTAACATCTCGGATGCAATATTTGACAACATTCCTGTCCTGTCGAACCCTACTTCTCGGAGGGAACAGCATATACGTCTATAACGTCATATATCCTAACCTAAGGCAACCTAACATCTCGGATGGAATATTTGACAACATTCCAGGCGTGTCGGTCCCTACGTCTCGGTGGTAACATTACATGCGTCTATAACGTTATATATCCTAACCTAAGGCAACCTAACATCTCGGATGCAATATTTGACAACATTCCTGGCCTGTCGAACACTACGTCCCGGAGGGAACAGTATATACGTCTATAACGTTATATATCCTAAACTAGGGCAACCTAACATCTCGGATGTAATATTCTACAACCTTCCAGGCGTGTCGGACCCTACTTCTCGGTGGGAACATTATATGCGTCTATAACGTTGTATATCCTAATCTAAGGCAACCTAACATCTCGGATGCAATATTTGACAAAATTCCTGGCCTGTCGAACCCTACATCTCGGAGGGAACAGTATATACGTCTATAGCGGTATATATCCTAATCTAAGGCCACCTAACATCTCGTATGTAATATTTGACAACATTCCTGGCGTGTCGAACCCTACTTCTCGGTGGGAACAGTATATACGTCTATAACGTTATATATCCTAACGTAAGGCAACCTAACATCTCGGATGTAATATTTGACAACATTCCTGGCGTTTCGGACCCTACTTCTCGGTGGGAACAGTATATACGTCTATAACGTTATATATCCTAACGTAAGGCAACCTAACATCTCGGATGTAATATTTGACAACATTCCTGGCGTGTCGGACCCTACTTCTCGGTGGGAACAGTATATACGTCTGTAACGTCATATATCCTAACCTAAGGCAACCTAACATCTCGGATGTAATATTTGACAACATTCCTGGCGTGTCGGACCCTACTTCTCGGTGGGAACAGTATATACGTCTGTAACGTCATATATCCTAACCTAAGGCAACCTACCATCTCGGATATAACATTTAACAACATTCCAGGCGTGTTGGAACCCGACGTCTCGGTGGTAACATTACATGCGTCTATAACGGTATATTTCCTAATCTAAGGCAACCTAACATCCCGGATGCAATATTTGACAACATTCTGGCCTTTCGAACCCTATTTCTCGGAGGGAACAGTATATACGTCTATAACGTTATATATCCTAACCTAAGGCAACCTGACATCTCGGATGTATTATTCTACAACATTCCAGGCGTGTCGGACCCTACTTCTCGGTGGGAACATTATATGCGTCTATAACGTTGTATATCCTAATCTAAGGCAACCTAACATCTCGGATGCAATGTTTGACAACATTCCTGGCCTGTCGAACCCTACATCTCGGAGGGAACAGTATATACGTCTATAGCGGTATATATCCTAACCTAAGGCCACCTAACATCTCGTATGTAATATTTGACAACATTCCTGGCGTGTCGAAACCTACTTCTCGGTGGGAACAGTATATACGTCTATAACGTTATATATCCTAACCTAAGGCAACCTAACATCTCGGATGTAATATTTGACAACATTCCTGGCGTGTCGGACCCTACTTCTCGGTGGGAACAGTATATACGTCTGTAACGTCATATATCCTAACCTAAGGCAACCTAACATCTCGGATATAACATTTAACAACATTCCAGGCGTGTTGGAACCCTACGTCTCGGTGGTAACATTACGTGCGTCTATAACGTTATATATGCTAACCTAAGGCAAGCTAACATCTCGGATGCAATATTTGACAACATTCCTGGCCTGCCGAACCCTACTTCTCGGAGGGAACAGCATATACGTCTATAACGTCATATATCCTAACCTAAGGCAACCTAACATCTCGGATGTAACATTTGACAACATTCTAGGCGTGTTGGTCCCTAGGTCTCGGTAGTAACATTACATGCGTCTATAACGGTATATTTCCTAATCTAAGGCAACCTAACATCTCGGATGCAATATTTGACAACATTCCTGGCCTGTCGAACCCTATTTCTCGGAGGGAACAGTATATACTTCTATAACGTTATATATCCTAACCTAAGGCAACCTGACATCTCGGATGTATTATTCTACAACATTCCAGGCGTGTCGGACCCTACTTCTCGGTGGGAACATTATATGCGTCTATAACGTTATATATGCTAACCTAAGGCAACCTAACATCTCTGATGCAATATTTCACAACATTCCTGGCCGGTCAAACCCTAGTTCTCGGAGGGAACAGCATATACGTCTATAACGTCATATATCCTAACCTAAGGCAACCTAACATCTCGGATGTAACATTTGACAACATTCCAGGTGTGTCGGTCCCTACGTCTCGGTGGTAACGCTACATGCGTCTATAACGTTATATATCCTAACCTAAGGCAACCTAACATCTCGGATGTAACATTTGACAACATTCCAGTCATGTTGGTCCCTACGTCTCGGTGGTAACATTACATGCGTCTATAACGGTATATTTCCTAATCTAAGGCAACCTAACATCTCGGATGTAACATTTGACAACATTCCAGGTGTGTCGGTCCCTACGTCTCGGTGGTAACGTTACATGCGTCTATAACGTTATATATCCTAACCTAAGGCAACCTAACATCTCGGATGTAACATTTGAGAACATTCCAGGCGTGTCGGTCCCTACGTCTCGGTGGTAACATCACATGCGTCTATAACGGTATATTTCCTAATATAAGGCAACCTAACATCTCGGATGCAATATTTGACAACATTTCTGGCCTGTCGGACCCTACTTCGCGGTGGGATCAATATATACGTCTATAGCGTTATATATCCTAACCTAAGGCCACCTAACATCTCGGATGTAACATTTGACAACATTCCAGTCATGTAGGTCCCTACGTCTCGGTGGTAACATTATATGCGTCTATAACGTTATATATCCTTATCTAAGGCAACCTAACATCTCGGATGCAATATTTGACAACATTCCTAGCCTGTCGAACCCTACTTCTCGGAGGGAACAGTATATACGTCTATAACGTTATATATTCTAACCTAAGGCAACCTGACATCTCGGATGTAATATTCTACATCATTCCAGGCGTGTCGGACCCTACTTCTCGGTTGGAACATTATATGAGTCTGTAACGTTGTATATCCTAATCTAAGGCAACCTATTATCTCAGACGTAATATTTTACAGTATTCCTGGCGTGTCGGTGCATACTTTTCGGTGGGAATATTATATGCGTCTATAACGGTCGATATCGTAATCTAAGGCAACCTAACATCTCGGATGCAATATTTGACAACATTCCTGGCCTGTCGAACCCTACTTCTCGGAGGGAACAGTATATACGCCTATAACGTCATATATCCTAACCTAAGGCAACCTAACATCTCGGATATAACATTTGACAACATTCTATGTGTGTCGGTCCCAACGTCTCGGTGGTAACATTACATGCGTCTATAACGGTATATTTCCTAATCTAAGGCAACCTAACATCTCGGATGCAATATTTGACAACATTCCTGGCGTGTCGGACCCTACTTCTCGGTGGGAACAGTATATACGTCTGTAACGTCATATATCCTAACCTAAGGCAACCTAACATCTCGGATATAACATTTAACAACATTCCAGGCGTGTTGGAACCCTACGTCTCGGTGGTAACATTACATGCGTCTATAACGGTATATTTCCTAATCTAAGGCAACCTAACATCCCGGATGCAATATTTGACAACATTCTGGCCTGTCGAACCCTATTTCTCGGAGGGAACAGTATATACGTCTATAACGTTATATATCCTAACCTAAGGCAACCTGACATCTCGGATGTATTATTCTACAACATTCCAGGCGTGTCGGACCCTACTTCTCGGTGGGAACATTATATGCGTCTATAACGTTGTATATCCTAATCTAAGGCAACCTAACATCTCGGATGCAATGTTTGACAACATTCCTGGCCTGTCGAACCCTACATCTCGGAGGGAACAGTATATACGTCTATAGCGGTATATATCCTAACCTAAGGCCACCTAACATCTCGTATGTAATATTTGACAACATTCCTGGCGTGTCGAACCCTACTTCTCGGTGGGAACAGTATATACGTCTATAACGTTATATATCCTAACGTAAGGCAACCTAATATCTCGGATGTAATATTTGACAACATTCCTGGCGTGTCGGACCCTTCTTCTCGGTGGGAACAGTATATACGTCTGTAACGTCATATATCCTAACCTAAGGCAACCTAACATCTCGGATATAACATTTAACAACATTCCAGGCGTGTTGGAACCCTACGTCTCGGTGGTAACATTACGTGCGTCTATAACGTTATATATGCTAATCTAAGGCCACCTAACATCTCGTATGTAATATTTGACAACATTCCTTGCGTGTCGAACCCTACTTCTCGGAGGGAACAGCATATACGTCTATAACGTCATATATCCTAACCTAAAGCAACCTAACATCTCGGATGTAACATTTGACAACATTCCAGGTGTGTCGGTCCCTACGTCTCGGTGGTAACGTTACATGCGTCTATAACGTTATATATCCTAACCTAAGGCAACCTAACATCTCGGATGTAACATTTGACAACATTCCAGGCATGTTGGTCCCTACGTCTCGGTGGTAACATTATATGCGTCTATAACGTTATATATCCTTATCTAAGGCAACCTAACATCTCGGATGCAATATTTGACAACATTCCTAGCCTGTCGAACCCTACTTCTCGGAGGGAACAGTATATACGTCTATAACGTTATATATTCTAACCTAAGGCAACCTGACATCTCGGATGTAATATTCTACATCATTGCAGGCGTGTCGGACCCTACTTCTCGGTGGGAACATTATATGAGTCTGTAACGTTGTATATCCTAATCTAAGGCAACCTATTATCTCAGACGTAATATTTTACAGTATTCCTGGCGTGTCGGTGCATACTTTTCGGTGGGAATATTATATGCGTCTATAACGGTCGATATCGTAATCTAAGGCAACCTAACATCTCGGATGCAATATTTGACAACATTCCTGGCCTGTCGAACCCTACTTCTCGGAGGGAACAGTATATACGCCTATAACGTCATATATCCTAACCTAAGGCAACCTAACATCTCGGATGTAACATTTGACAACATTCCAGGCGTGTCGGAACCAACGTCTCGGTGGTAACATTACATGCGTCTATAACGGTATATTTCCTAATCTAAGGCAACCTAACATCTCGGATGCAATATTTGACAACATTCCTGGCCTGTCGAACCCTACTTCCCGGAGGGAACAGTATATACGTCTATAACGTTATATATCCTAACCTAGGGCAACCTAACATCTCGGTTGTAATATTCTACAACCTTCCGGGCGTGTCGGACCCTACTTCTCGGTGGGAACATTATATGCGTCTATAACGTTGTATATCCTTATCTAAGGCAACCCAACATCTCGGATGCAATATTTGACAACATTCCTGGCCTGTCGAACCCTACTTCGCGGAGGGAACAGTATATACGTCTATAACGGTATATATCCTAATCTAAGGCAACCTAACATCTCGGATGTAACATTTGACAACATTCCAGGCGTGTCGGTCCCTACGTCTCGGTGGTAACATTACATGCGTCTATAACGTTATATATCCTAACCTATGGCAACCTAACATCTCTGATGCAATATTTGACAATATTCCTGGCCTGTCGAACCCTACTTCTCGGAGGGAACAGTATATACGACTATAACGTCATATATCCTAACCTAAGGCAACCTAACATCTCGGATGTAATATTTGACAACATTCCTGGCGTGTCGGACCCTACTTCTCGGTGGGAACAGTATATACGTCTGTAAGGTCATATATCCTAACCTAAGGCAACCTAACATCTCTGATATAACATTTAACAACATTCCAGGCGAGTTGGAACCCTACTTCTCGGTGGGAACATTATATGAGTCTATGACGTTGTATATCCTAATCTAAGGCAACCTATTATCTCAGACGTAATATTTTACAATATTCCTGGCGTGTCGGTGCATACTTTTCGGTGGGAATATTATATGCGTCTATAACGGTCGATATCGTAATCTAAGGCAATCTAACATCTCGGATGCAATATTTGACAACATTCCTGGCCTGTCGAACCCTACTTCTCGGAGGGAACAGTATATACGCCTATAACGTTATATATCCTAACCTAAGGCAACCTAACATCTCGGATGTAATATTCTACAACCTTCCAGGCGTTTCGGACCCTACTTCTCGGTGGGAACAGTATATGCGTCTATAACGTTGCATATCCTAATCTAAGGCAACCTAACATCTCGGATGAAATATTTGACAACATTCCTGGCCTGTCGAACCCTACATCTCGGAGGGAACAGTATATACGTCTGTAAAGTCATATATCCTAACCTAAGACAACCTAACATCTCGGATGGAATATTTGACAACATTCCAGGCGTGTCGGTCCCTACGTCTCGGTGGTAACATTACATGCGTCTATAACGTTATATATCCTAATCTAAGGCAACCTAACATCTCGGATGCAATATTTGACAACATTCCTGGCCTGTCGAACCCTACATCTCGGAGGGAACAGTATATACGTCTATAGCGGTATATATCCTAACCTAAGGCAACCTAACATCTCTGATATAACATTTAACAACATTCCAGGCGTGTTGGAACCCTACTTCTCGGTGGGAACATTATATGAGTCTATGACGTTGTATATCCTAATCTAAGGCAACCTATTATCTCAGACGTAATATTTTACAATATTCCTGGCGTGTCGGTGCATACTTTTCGGTGGGAATATTATATGCGTCTATAACGGTCGATATCGTAATCTAAGGCAATCTAACATCTCGGATGCAATATTTGACAACATTCCTGGCCTGTCGAACCCTACATCTCGGAGGGAACAGTATATACGTCTGTAAAGTCATATATCCTAACCTAAGACAACCTAACATCTCGGATGTAATATTTGACAACATTCCTGGCGTGTCGGACCCTACTTCTCGGTGGGAACAGTATATACGTCTGTAAGGTCATATATCCTAACCTAAGGCAACCTAACATCTCTGATATAACATTTAACAACATTCCAGGCGAGTTGGAACCCTACGTCTCGGTGGGAACATTATATGAGTCTATAACGGTATATTTCCTAATCTAAGGCAACCTAACATCTCGGATGCAATATTTGACAACATTCCTGGCCTGTCGAACCCTACTTCCCGGAGGGAACAGTATATACGTCTATAACGTTATATATCCTAACCTAGGGCAACCTAACATCTCGGATGTAATATTCTACAACATTCCAGGCGTGTCGGACCCTACTTCTCGGTGGGAACATTATATGCGTCTATAACGTTGTATATCCTAATCTAAGGCAACCTAACATCTCGTATGTAATATTTGACAACATTCCTGGCGTGTCGAACCCTACTTCTCGGTGGGAACAGTATATACGTCTATAACGTTATATATCCTAACCTAAGGCAACCTGACATCTCGGATGTATTATTCTACAACATTCCAGGCGTGTCGGACCCTACTTCTCGGTGGGAACATTATATGCGTCTATAACGTTGTATATCCTAATCTAAGGCAACCTAACATCTCGTATGTAATATGTGACAACATTCCTGGCGTGTCGAACCCTACTTCTCGGTGGCAACATTATATATGTCTATAGCGGTATATATCCTAATCTAGGGCAACCTAACATCTCGGATGCAATATTTGATAACATTCCTGGCCTGTCGAACCCTACTTCGCGGAGGGAACAGTATATACGTCTATAACGTTATATATCCTAACCCAAGGCAACCTGACATCTCGGATGTAATATTCTACATCATTCCAGGCGTGTCGGACCCTACTTCTCGGTGGGAACATTATATGAGTCTATAACGTTGTATATCGTAATCTAAGGCAACCTATTATCTCAGACGTAATATTTTACAATATTCCTGGCGAGTCGGTGCATACTTTTCGGTGGGAATATTATATGCGTCCATAACGGTCGATATCGTAATCTAAGGCAACCTAACATCTCGGATGCAATATTTGACAACATTCCTGGCCTGTCGAACCCTACTTCTCGGAGGGAACAGTATGTACGTCTATAACGTTATATATCCTAACCTAAGGCAACCTAACATCTCGGATGTAATATTCTACAACCTTCCAGGCGTGTCGGACCCTACTTCTCGGTGGGAACATTATATGCGTCTATAACGTTGCATATCCTAATCTAAGGCAACCTAACATCTCGGATGCAATATTTGACAACATTCCTGGCCTGTCGAACCCTACTGCTCGGAGGGAACAGTATATACGTCTATAACGGTATATATCCTAGCCTAAGGCAACCTAACATCTCGGATGTAACATTTGACAACATTCCAGACGTGTCGGTCCCTACGTCTCGGTGGTAACATTACATGCGTCTATAACGGTATATATCCTTATCTTAGGCAACCTAACATCTCGGATGTAACATTTTACCACATTCCAGGCGTGTCGGTCCCTACGTCTCGGTGGTAACATTACATGCGTCTATAACGTTATATATCCTAACCTAAGGCCACCTAACATCTCGTATGTAATATTTGACAACATTCCTGGCGTGTCGAACCCTACTTCTCGGTGGGAACAGTATATACGTCTATTACGTTATATATCCTAACCTAAGGCAACCTAACATGCCGGATGTAATATTTGACAACATTCCTGGCGTGTCGGACCCTACTTCTCGGTGGGAACAGTATATACGTCTGTAACGTCATATATCCTAACCTAAGGCAACCTAACATCTCGGATATAACATTTAACAACATTCCAGGCGTGTCGGTCCCTACGTCTCGGTGGAAACATCACATGCGTCTATAACGGTATATTTCCTAATATAAGGCAACCTAACATCTCGGATGCAATATTTGACAACATTCCTGGCCTGTCGAACCCTACTTCGCGGAGGGAACAGTATATACGTCTATAACGTTATATATCATAACCCAAGGCAACCTGACATCTCGGATGTAATATTCTACATCATTCCAGGCGTGTCGGACCCTACTTCTCGGTGGGAACATTATGAGTCTATAACGTTGTATATCGTAATCTAAGGCAACCTATTATCTCAGACGTAATATTTTACAATATTCCTGGCGAGTCGGTGCATACTTTTCGGTGGGAATATTATATGCGTCCATAACGGTCGATATCGTAATCTAAGGCAATCTAACATCTCGGATGCAATATTTGACAACATTCCTGGCCTGTCGAACCCTACTTCTCGGAGGGAACAGTATGTACGTCTATAACGTTATATATCCTAACCTAAGGCAACCTAACATGTCGGATGTAATATTCTACAACCTTCCAGGCGTGTCGGACCCTACTTCTCTGTGGGAACAGTATATACGTCTGTAACGTCATATATCCTAACCTAAGGCAACCTAACATCTCGGATATAACATTTAACAACATTCCAGGCGTGTTGGAACCCTACGTCTCGGTGGTAACACTACGTGCGTCTATAACGTTATATATGCTAACCTAAGGCAAGCTAACATCTCGGATGCAATATTTGACAACATTCCTGGCCTGTCGAACCCTACTTCTCGGAGGGAACAGCATATACGTCTATAACGTTATATATCCAAACCTAAGGCAACCTGACATCTCGGATGTATTACTCTACAACATTCCAGGCGTGTCGAACCCTACTTCTCGGTGGGAACATTATATGCGTCTATAACGTTGTATATCCTAATCTAAGGCAACCTAACATCTCGGATGCAATATTTGACAACATTCCTGGCCTGTCGAACCCTACATCTCGGAGGGAACAGTATATACGTCTATAGCGGTATATATCCTAATCTAAGGCCACCTAACATCTCGTATGTAATATCTGACAACATTCCTGGCCTGTCGAACCCTACATCTCGGAGGGAACAGTATATACGTCTATAGCGGTATATATCCTAATCTAAGGCCACCTAACATCTCGTATGTAATATTTGACAACATTCCTGGCGTGTCGAACCCTACTTCTCGGTGGTAACATTACATGCGTCTATCACGTTATATATCCTAACCTAAGGCAACCTAACATCTCGGATGCAATATTTGACAACATTCCTGGCCTGTCGAACCCTACTTCTCGGAGGGAACAGTATATACGTCTATAACGTCATATATCCTAACCTAAGGCAACCTAACATCTCGGATGTAACATTTGACAACATTCCAGGCGTGTCGGTCCCTACGTCTCGGTGGTAACATTATATGAGTCTATAACGTTATATATCCTTATCTAAGGCAACCTAACATCTCGGATGCAATATTTGACAACATTCTTAGCCTGTCGAACCCTACTTCTCGGAGGGAACAGTATATACGTCTATAACGTTATATATCCTAACCTAAGGCAACCTGACATCTCGGATGTAATATTCTACATCATTCCAGGCGTGTCGGGCCCTACTTCTCGGTGGGAACATTATATGAGTCTATAACGTTGTATATCCTAATCTAAGGCTACTTATTATCTCAGACCTAATATTTTACAATATTCCTGGCGTGTCGGTGCGTACTTTTCGGTGGAAATATTATATGCTTCTATAACGGTCGATATCGTAATCTAAGGCAACCTAACATCTCGGATGCAATATTTGACAACATTCCTGGCCTGTCGAACCCTACTTCTCGGAGGGAACAGCATATACGTCTATAACGTCATATATCCAAACCTAAGGCAACCTGACATCTCGGATGTATTACTCTACAACATTCCAGGCGTGTCGGGCACTACGTCTCGGTGGTAACGTTACATGCGTCTACAACGTTATATATCCTAACCTAAGGCAACCTAGCATCTCGGATGTAACATTTAACAACATTCCAGGCGTGTCGGTCCCTACGTCTCGGTGGAAACATCACATGCGTCTATAACGGTATATTTCCTAATATAAGGCAACCTAACATCTCGGATGCAATATTTGACAACATTCCTGGCCTGTCGAACCCTACTTCGCGGAGGGAACAGTATATACGTCTATAACGTTATATATCATAACCCAAGGCAACCTGACATCTCGGATGTAATATTCTACATCATTCCAGGCGTGTCGGACCCTACTTCTCGGTGGGAACATTATATGAGTCTATAACGTTGTATATCGTAATCTAAGGCAACCTATTATCTCAGACGTAATATTTTACAATATTCCTGGCGAGTCGGTGCATACTTTTCGGTGGGAATATTATATGCGTCCATAACGGTCGATATCGTAATCTAAGGCAATCTAACATCTCGGATGCAATATTTGACAACATTCCTGGCCTGTCGAACCCTACTTCTCGGAGGGAACAGTATGTACGTCTATAACGTTATATATCCTAACCTAAGGCAACCTAACATGTCGGATGTAATATTCTACAACCTTCCAGGCGTGTCGGACCCTACTTCTCGGTGGGAACAGTATATACGTCTGTAACGTCATATATCCTAACCTAAGGCAACCTAACATCTCGGATATAACATTTAACAACATTCCAGGCGTGTTGGAACCCTACGTCTCGGTGGTAACACTACGTGCGTCTATAACGTTATATATGCTAACCTAAGGCAAGCTAACATCTCGGATGCAATATTTGACAACATTCCTGGCCTGTCGAACCCTACTTCTCGGAGGGAACAGCATATACGTCTATAACGTTATATATCCAAACCTAAGGCAACCTGACATCTCGGATGTATTACTCTACAACATTCCAGGCGTGTCGAACCCTACTTCTCGGTGGGAACATTATATGCGTCTATAACGTTGTATATCCTAATCTAAGGCAACCTAACATCTCGGATGCAATATTTGACAACATTCCTGGCCTGTCGAACCCTACATCTCGGAGGGAACAGTATATACGTCTATAGCGGTATATATCCTAATCTAAGGCCACCTAACATCTCGTATGTAATATTTGACAACATTCCTGGCGTGTCGAACCCTACTTCTCGGTGGTAACATTACATGCGTCTATAACGTTATATATCCTAACCTAAGGCAACGTAACATCTCGGATGCAATATTTGACAACATTCCTGGCCTGTCGAACCCTACTTCTCGGAGGGAACAGTATATACGTCTATAACGTCATATATCCTAACCTAAGGCAACCTAACATCTCGGATGTAACATTTGACAACATTCCAGGTGTGTCGGGCCCTACGTCTCGGTGGTAACGTTACATGCGTCTATAACGTTATATATCCTAACCTAAGGCTACCTAACATCTCGGATGTAACATTTGACAACATTCCAGGCGTGTCGGTCCCTACGTCTCGGTGGTAACATTATATGAGTCTATAACGTTATATATCCTTATCTAAGGCAACCTAACATCTCGGATGCAATATTTGACAACATTCTTAGTCTGTCGAACCCTACTTCTCGGAGGGAACAGTATATACGTCTATAACGTTATATATCCTAACCTAAGGCAACCTGACATCTCGGATGTAATATTCTACATCATTCCAGGCGTGTCGGGCCCTACTTCTCGGTGGGAACATTATATGAGTCTATAACGTTGTATATCCTAATCTAAGGCTACTTATTATCTCAGACCTAATATTTTACAATATTCCTGGCGTGTCGGTGCGTACTTTTCGGTGGAAATATTATATGCTTCTATAACGGTCGATATCGTAATCTAAGGCAACCTAACATCTCGGATGCAATATTTGACAACATTCCTGGCCTGTCGAACCCTACTTCTCGGAGGGAACAGCATATACGTCTATAACGTCATATATCCAAACCTAAGGCAACCTGACATCTCGGATGTATTACTCTACAACATTCCAGGCGTGTCGGGCACTACGTCTCGGTGGTAACGTTACATGCGTCTACAACGTTATATATCCTAACCTAAGGCAACCTAGCATCTCGGATGTAACATTTAACAACATTCCAGGCGTGTCGGTCCCTACGTCTCGGTGGAAACATCACATGCGTCTATAACGGTATATTTCCTAATATAAGGCAACCTAACATCTCGGATGCAATATTTGACAACATTCCTGGCCTGTCGAACCCTACTTCGCGGAGGGAACAGTATATACGTCTATAACGTTATATATCATAACCCAAGGCAACCTGACATCTCGGATGTAATATTCTACATCATTCCAGGCGTGTCGGACCCTACTTCTCGGTGGGAACATTATATGAGTCTATAACGTTGTATATCGTAATCTAAGGCAACCTATTATCTCAGACGTAATATTTTACAATATTCCTGGCGAGTCGGTGCATACTTTTCGGTGGGAATATTATATGCGTCCATAACGGTCGATATCGTAATCTAAGGCAATCTAACATCTCGGATGCAATATTTGACAACATTCCTGGCCTGTCGAACCCTACTTCTCGGAGGGAACAGTATGTACGTCTATAACGTTATATATCCTAACCTAAGGCAACCTAACATGTCGGATGTAATATTCTACAACCTTCCAGGCGTGTCGGACCCTACTTCTCGGTGGGAACAGTATATACGTCTGTAACGTCATATATCCTAACCTAAGGCAACCTAACATCTCGGATATAACATTTAACAACATTCCAGGCGTGTTGGAACCCTACGTCTCGGTGGTAACACTACGTGCGTCTATAACGTTATATATGCTAACCTAAGGCAAGCTAACATCTCGGATGCAATATTTGACAACATTCCTGGCCTGTCGAACCCTACTTCTCGGAGGGAACAGCATATACGTCTATAACGTTATATATCCAAACCTAAGGCAACCTGACATCTCGGATGTATTACTCTACAACATTCCAGGCGTGTCGAACCCTACTTCTCGGTGGGAACATTATATGCGTCTATAACGTTGTATATCCTAATCTAAGGCAACCTAACATCTCGGATGCAATATTTGACAACATTCCTGGCCTGTCGAACCCTACATCTCGGAGGGAACAGTATATACGTCTATAGCGGTATATATCCTAATCTAAGGCCACCTAACATCTCGTATGTAATATTTGACAACATTCCTGGCGTGTCGAACCCTACTTCTCGGTGGTAACATTACATGCGTCTATAACGTTATATATCCTAACCTAAGGCAACGTAACATCTCGGATGCAATATTTGACAACATTCCTGGCCTGTCGAACCCTACTTCTCGGAGGGAACAGTATATACGTCTATAACGTCATATATCCTAACCTAAGGCAACCTAACATCTCGGATGTAACATTTGACAACATTCCAGGTGTGTCGGGCCCTACGTCTCGGTGGTAACGTTACATGCGTCTATAACGTTATATATCCTAACCTAAGGCTACCTAACATCTCGGATGTAACATTTGACAACATTCCAGGCGTGTCGGTCCCTACGTCTCGGTGGTAACATTATATGAGTCTATAACGTTATATATCCTTATCTAAGGCAACCTAACATCTCGGATGCAATATTTGACAACATTCTTAGTCTGTCGAACCCTACTTCTCGGAGGGAACAGTATATACGTCTATAACGTTATATATCCTAACCTAAGGCAACCTGACATCTCGGATGTAATATTCTACATCATTCCAGGCGTGTCGGGCCCTACTTCTCGGTGGGAACATTATATGAGTCTATAACGTTGTATATCCTAACCTAAGGCAACCCAACATCTCGGATGTAACATTTGACAACATTCCAGGCATGTCGGTCCCTATGTCTCGGTGGTAACATTATATGCGTCTATAGCGTTATATATCCTTATCTAAGGCAACCTAACATCTCGGATGCAATATTTGACAACATTCCTGGCCTGTCGAACCCTACTTCTCGGAGGGAACATCATATACGTCTATAACGTCATATATCCTAACCTAAGGCAACCTAACATCTCGGATGTAACATTTGACAACATTCCAGGTGTGTCGATCCCTACGTCTCGGTGGTAACGTTACATGCGTCTATAACGTTATATATCCTAACCTAAGGCAACCTAACATCTCGGATGCAATATTTGACAACATTCCTGGCCTGTCGAACCCTACTTCTCGGAGGGAACAGTATATACGTCTATAACGTCATATATGCTAACCTAAGGCAACCTAACATCTCGGATGTAACATTTGACAACATTCCAGACGTGTCGGTCCCTACGTCTCGGTGGTAACATTACATGCGTCTATAATGGTATATTTCCTAATCTAAGGCAACCTAACATCTCGGATGCAATATTTGACAACATTCCTGGCCTGTCGAACCCTACTTCTCGGAGGGAACAGTATATACGTCTATAACGTTATATATCCTAACCTAGGGCAACCTAACATCTCGGATGTAATATTCTACAAACTTCCAGGTGTGTCGGACGCTACTTCTCGGTGGGAACATTATATGCGTCTATAACGTTGTATATCCTTCTCTAAGGCAACCTAACATCTCGGATGCAATATTTGACAACATTCCTGGCCTGTCGAACCCTACTTCTCGGAGGGAACAGTATATACGTCTATAACGTTATATATTCTAACCTAAGGCAACCTAACATCTCGGATGCAATATTTGACAACATTCCTGGCCTGTCGAACCCTACTTCTCGGAGGGAACAGTGTATACGTCTATAACATCATATATCCTAACCTAAGGCAACCTGACATCTCCGATGTAATATTCTACATCATTCCAGGCGTGTCGGACCCTACTTCTCGGTGGGAACATTATATGAGTCTATAACGTTATATATCCTAATCTAAGGCAACCTATTATCTCAGACGTAATATTTTACAATATTCCTGGCGTGTCGGTGCATACTTTTCGGTGGGAATATTATATGCGTCTATAACGGTCGATATCGTAATCTAAGGCAACCTAACATCTCGGATGCAATATTTGACAACATTCCTGGCCTGTCGAACCCTACTTCTCGGAGGGAACAGCATATACATCTATAACGTCATATATCCTAGCCTAAGGCAACCTAACATCTCGGATGTAACATTTGACAACATTCCAGGTGTGTCGGTCCCTACGTCTCGGTGGTAACGTTACATGCGTCTATAACGTTATATATCCTAACCTAAGGCAACCTAACATCTCGGATGTAACATTTGACAACATTCCAGGCATGTCGGTCCCTACGTCTCGGTGGTAACATTATATGCGTCTATAACGTTATATATCCTTCTCGAAGGCAACCTAACATCTCGGATGCAATATTTGACAACATTCCTAGCCTGTCGAACCCTACTTCTCGGAGGGAACAGTATATACGTCTATAACGTTATATATCCTAACCTAAAGCAACCTGACATCTCGGATGTAATATTCTACATCATTCCAGGCGTGTCGGACCCCACTTCTCGGTGGGAACATTATATGAGTCTGTAACGTTGTATATCCTAATCTAAGGCAACCTATTATCTCAGACGTAATATTTTACAGTATTCCTGGCGTGTCGGTGCATACTTTTCGGTGGGAATATTATATGCGTCTATAAGGGTCGATATCGTAATCTAAGGCAACCTAACTTCTCGGATGCAATATTTGCCAACATTCCTGGCCTGTCGAACCCTACTTCTCGGAGGGAACAGTATATACGCCTATAACGTCATATATCCTAACCTAAGGCAACCTAACATCTCGGATGTAACATTTGACAACATTCCAGGCGTGTCGGCCCCAACGTCTCGGTGGTAACATTACATGCGTCTATAACGGTATATTTCCTAATCTAAGGCAACCTAACATCTCGGATGCAATATTTGACAACATTCCTGGCCTGTCGAACCCTACTTCCCGGAGGGAACAGTATATACGTCTATAACGTTATATATCCTAACCTAGGGCAACCTGACATCTCGGATGTATTATTCTACAACATTCCAGGCGTGTCGGACCCTACTTCTCGGTGGGAACATTATATGCGTCTATAACGTTGTATATCCTAATCTAAGGCAACCTAACATCTCGTATGTAATATTTGACAACATTCCTGGCGTGTCGAACCCTACTTCTCGGTGGGAACAGTATATACGTCTATAACGTTATATATCCTAACCTAAGGCAACCTGACATCTCGGATGTATTATTCTACAACATTCCAGGCGTGTCGGACCCTACTTCTCGGTGGGAACATTATATGCGTCTATAACGTTGTATATCCTAATCTAAGGCAACCTAACATCTCGTATGTAATATTTGACAACATTCCTGGCGTGTCGAACCCTACTTCTCGGTGGCAACATTATATATGTCTATAGCGGTATATATCCTAATCTAAGGCAACCTAACATCTCGGATGCAATATTTGATAACATTCCTGGCCTGTCGAACCCTACTTCGCGGAGGGAACAGTATATACGTCTATAACGTTATATATCCTAACCCAAGGCAACCTGACATCTCGGATGTAATATTCTACATCATTCCAGGCGTGTCGGACCCTACTTCTCGGTGGGAACGTTACATGCGTCTATAACGTTATATATCCTAACCTAAGGCAACCTAACATCTCGGATGCAATATTTGACAACATTCCTGGCCTGTCGAACCCTACTTCTCGGAGGGAACAGTATATACGTCTATAACGTCATATATGCTAACCTAAGGCAACCTAACATCTCGGATGTAACATTTGACAACATTCCAGACGTGTCGGTCCCTACGTCTCGGTGGTAACATTACATGCGTCTATAATGGTATATTTCCTAATCTAAGGCAACCTAACATCTCGGATGCAATATTTGACAACATTCCTGGCCTGTCGAACCCTACTTCTCGGAGGGAACAGTATATACGTCTATAACGTTATATATCCTAACCTAGGGCAACCTAACATCTCGGATGTAATATTCTACAAACTTCCAGGCGTGTCGGACGCTACTTCTCGGTGGGAACATTATATGCGTCTATAACGTTGTATATCCTTATCTAAGGCAACCTAACATCTCGGATGCAATATTTGACAACATTCCTGGCCTGTCGAACCCTACTTCTCGGAGGGAACAGTATATACGTCTATATCGTTATATATCCTAACCTAGGGCAACCTGACATCTCGGATGCAATATTTGACAACATTCCTGGCCTGTCGGTCCCTACGTCTCGGTGGTAACGTTACATGCGTCTATAACGTTATATATCCTAACCTAAGGCAACCTAACATCTCGGATGTAATATTTGACAACATGCTAGGCGTGTCGGTCCCTACGTCTCGGTGGTAACATTACATGCGTCTATAACGTTATATATTCTAACCTAAGGCAACCTAACATCTCGGATGCAATATTTGACAACATTCCTGGCCTGTCGAACCCTACTTCCCGGAGGGAACAGTATATACGTCTATAACGTTATATATCCTAACCTAGGGCAACCTGACATCTCGGATGTATTATTCTACAACATTCCAGGCGTGTCGGACCCTACTTCTCGGTGGGAACATTATATGCGTCTATAACGTTGTATATCCTAATCTAAGGCAACCTAACATCTCGTATGTAATATTTGACAACATTCCTGGCGTGTCGAACCCTACTTCTCGGTGGGAACAGTATATACGTCTATAACGTTATATATCCTAACCTAAGGCAACCTGACATCTCGGATGTATTATTCTACAACATTCCAGGCGTGTCGGACCCTACTTCTCGGTGGGAACATTATATGCGTCTATAACGTTGTATATCCTAATCTAAGGCAACCTAACATCTCGTATGTAATATTTGACAACATTCCTGGCGTGTCGAACCCTACTTCTCGGTGGCAACATTATATATGTCTATAGCGGTATATATCCTAATCTAAGGCAACCTAACATCTCGGATGCAATATTTGATAACATTCCTGGCCTGTCGAACCCTACTTCGCGGAGGGAACAGTATATACGTCTATAACGTTATATATCCTAACCCAAGGCAACCTGACATCTCGGATGTAATATTCTACATCATTCCAGGCGTGTCGGACCCTACTTCTCGGTGGGAACATTATATGCGTCTATAACGTTGTATATCCTTATCTAAGGCAACCTAACATCTCGGATGCAATATTTGACAACATTCCTGGCCTGTCGAACCCTACATCTCGGAGGGAACAGTATATACGTCTATAACGTTATATATCCTAACCTAGGGCAACCTGACATCTCGGATGCAATATTTGACAACATTCCTGGCCTGTCGGTCCCTACGTCTCGGTGGTAACGTTACATGCGTCTATAACGTTATATATCCTAACCTAAGGCAACCTAACATCTCGGATGTAATATTTGACAACATGCTAGGCGTGTCGGTCCCTACGTCTCGGTGGTAACATTACATGCGTCTATAACGTTATATATTCTAACCTAAGGCAACCTAACATCTCGGATGCAATATTTGACAACATTCCTGGCCTGTCGAACCCTACTTCTCGGAGGGAACAGTGTATACGTCTATAACATCATATATCCTAACCTAAGGCAACCTGACATCTCCGATGTAATATTCTACATCATTCCAGGCGTGTCGGACCCTACTTCTCGGTGGGAACATTATATGAGTCTATAACGTTATATATCCTAATCTAAGGCAACCTATTATCTCAGACGTAATATTTTACAATATTCCTGGCGTGTCGGTGCATACTTTTCGGTGGGAATATTATATGCGTCTATAACGGTCGATATCGTAATCTAAGGCAACCTAACATCTCGGATGCAATATTTGACAACATTCCTGGCCTGTCGAACCCTACTTCTCGGAGGGAACAGCATATACATCTATAACGTCATATATCCTAGCCTAAGGCAACCTAACATCTCGGATGTAACATTTGACAACATTCCAGGTGTGTCGGTCCCTACGTCTCGGTGGTAACGTTACATGCGTCTATAACGTTATATATCCTAACCTAAGGCAACCTAACATCTCGGATGTAACATTTGACAACATTCCAGGCATGTCGGTCCCTACGTCTCGGTGGTAACATTATATGCGTCTATAACGTTATATATCCTTATCGAAGGCAACCTAACATCTCGGATGCAATATTTGACAACATTCCTAGCCTGTCGAACCCTACTTCTCGGAGGGAACAGTATATACGTCTATAACGTTATATATCCTAACCTAAAGCAACCTGACATCTCGGATGTAATATTCTACATCATTCCAGGCGTGTCGGACCCCACTTCTCGGTGGGAACATTATATGAGTCTGTAACGTTGTATATCCTAATCTAAGGCAACCTATTATCTCAGACGTAATATTTTACAGTATTCCTGGCGTGTCGGTGCATACTTTTCGGTGGGAATATTATATGCGTCTATAAGGGTCGATATCGTAATCTAAGGCAACCTAACTTCTCGGATGCAATATTTGCCAACATTCCTGGCCTGTCGAACCCTACTTCTCGGAGGGAACAGTATATACGCCTATAACGTCATATATCCTAATCTAAGGCAACCTAACATCTCGGATGTAACATCTGACAACATTCCAGGCGTGTCGGCCCCAACGTCTCGGTGGTAACATTACATGCGTCTATAACGGTATATTTCCTAATCTAAGGCAACCTAACATCTCGGATGCAATATTTGACAACATTCCTGGCCTGTCGAACCCTACTTCCCGGAGGGAACAGTATATACGTCTATAACGTTATATATCCTAACCTAGGGCAACCTGACATCTCGGATGTATTATTCTACAACATTCCAGGCGTGTCGGACCCTACTTCTCGGTGGGAACATTATATGCGTCTATAACGTTGTATATCCTAATCTAAGGCAACCTAACATCTCGTATGTAATATTTGACAACATTCCTGGCGTGTCGAACCCTACTTCTCGGTGGCAACATTATATATGTCTATAGCGGTATATATCCTAATCTAAGGCAACCTAACATCTCGGATGCAATATTTGATAACATTCCTGGCCTGTCGAACCCTACTTCGCGGAGGGAACAGTATATACGTCTATAACGTTATATATCCTAACCCAAGGCAACCTGACATCTCGGATGTAATATTCTACATCATTCCAGGCGTGTCGGACCCTACTTCTCGGTGGGAACATTATATGAGTCTATAACGTTGTATATCGTAATCTAAGGCAACCTATTATCTCAGACGTAATATTTTACAATATTCCTGGCGAGTCGGTGCATACTTTTCGGTGGGAATATTATATGCGTCCATAACGGTCGATATCGTAATCTAAGGCAATCTAACATCTCGGATGCAATATTTGACGACATTCCTGGCCTGTCGAACCCTACTTCTCGGAGGGAACAGTATGTACGTCTATAACGTTATATATCCTAACCTAAGGCAACCTAACATCTCGGATGTAACATTTGACAACATTCCAGGCGTGTCGGCCCCAACGTCTCGGTGGTAACATTACATGCGTCTATAACGGTATATTTCCTAATCTAAGGCAACCTAACATCTCGGATGCAATATTTGACAACATTCCTGGCCTGTCGAACCCTACTTCCCGGAGGGAACAGTATATACGTCTATAACGTTATATATCCTAACCTAGGGCAACCTGACATCTCGGATGTATTATTCTACAACATTCCAGGCGTGTCGGACCCTACTTCTCGGTGGGAACATTATATGCGTCTATCACGTTGTATATCCTAATCTAAGGCAACCTAACATCTCGTATGTAATATTTGACAACATTCCTGGCGTGTCGAACCCTACTTCTCGGTGGGAACAGTATATACGTCTATAACGTTATATATCCTAACCTAAGGCAACCTGACATCTCGGATGTATTATTCTACAACATTCCAGGCGTGTCGGACCCTACTTCTCGGTGGGAACATTATATGCGTCTATAACGTTGTATATCCTAATCTAAGGCAACCTAACATCTCGTATGTAATATTTGACAACATTCCTGGCGTGTCGAACCCTACTTCTCGGTGGCAACATTATATATGTCTATAGCGGTATATATCCTAATCTAAGGCAACCTAACATCTCGGATGCAATATTTGATAACATTCCTGGCCTGTCGAACCCTACTTCGCGGAGGGAACAGTATATACGTCTATAACGTTATATATCCTAACCCAAGGCAACCTGACATCTCGGATGTAATATTCTACATCATTCCAGGCGTGTCGGACCCTACTTCTCGGTGGGAACATTATATGCGTCTATAACGTTGTATATCCTTATCTAAGGCAACCTAACATCTCGGATGCAATATTTGACAACATTCCTGGCCTGTCGAACCCTACTTCTCGGAGGGAACAGTATATACGTCTATAACGTTATATATCCTAACCTAAGGCAACCTGACATCTCGGATGCAATATTTGACAACATTCCTGGCCTGTCGGTCCCTACGTCTCGGTGGTAACGTTACATGCGTCTATAACGTTATATATCCTAACCTAAGGCAACCTAACATCTCGGATGTAACATTTGACAACATGCTAGGCGTGTCGGTCCCTACGTCTCGGTGGTAACATTACATGCGTCTATAACGTTATATATTCTAACCTAAGGCAACCTAACATCTCGGATGCAATATTTGACAACATTCCTGGCCTGTCGAACCCTACTTCTCGGAGGGAACAGTGTATACGTCTATAACATCATATATCCTAACCTAAGGCAACCTGACATCTCCGATGTAATATTCTACATCATTCCAGGCGTGTCGGACCCTACTTCTCGGTGGGAACATTATATGAGTCTATAACGTTATATATCCTAATCTAAGGCAACCTATTATCTCAGACGTAATATTTTACAATATTCCTGGCGTGTCGGTGCATACTTTTCGGTGGGAATATTATATGCGTCTATAACGGTCGATATCGTAATCTAAGGCAACCTAACATCTCGGATGCAATATTTGACAACATTCCTGGCCTGTCGAACCCTACTTCTCGGAGGGAACAGCATATACATCTATAACGTCATATATCCTAGCCTAAGGCAACCTAACATCTCGGATGTAACATTTGACAACATTCCAGGTGTGTCGGTCCCTACGTCTCGGTGGTAACGTTACATGCGTCTATAACGTTATATATCCTAACCTAAGGCAACCTAACATCTCGGATGTAACATTTGACAACATTCCAGGCATGTCGGTCCCTACGTCTCGGTGGTAACATTATATGCGTCTATAACGTTATATATCCTTATCGAAGGCAACCTAACATCTCGGATGCAATATTTGACAACATTCCTAGCCTGTCGAACCCTACTTCTCGGAGGGAACAGTATATACGTCTATAACGTTATATATCCTAACCTAAAGCAACCTGACATCTCGGATGTAATATTCTACATCATTCCAGGCGTGTCGGACCCCACTTCTCGGTGGGAACATTATATGAGTCTGTAACGTTGTATATCCTAATCTAAGGCAACCTATTATCTCAGACGTAATATTTTACAGTATTCCTGGCGTGTCGGTGCATACTTTTCGGTGGGAATATTATATGCGTCTATAAGGGTCGATATCGTAATCTAAGGCAACCTAACTTCTCGGATGCAATATTTGCCAACATTCCTGGCCTGTCGAACCCTACTTCTCGGAGGGAACAGTATATACGCCTATAACGTCATATATCCTAATCTAAGGCAACCTAACATCTCGGATGTAACATCTGACAACATTCCAGGCGTGTCGGCCCCAACGTCTCGGTGGTAACATTACATGCGTCTATAACGGTATATTTCCTAATCTAAGGCAACCTAACATCTCGGATGCAATATTTGACAACATTCCTGGCCTGTCGAACCCTACTTCCCGGAGGGAACAGTATATACGTCTATAACGTTATATATCCTAACCTAGGGCAACCTGACATCTCGGATGTATTATTCTACAACATTCCAGGCGTGTCGGACCCTACTTCTCGGTGGGAACATTATATGCGTCTATAACGTTGTATATCCTAATCTAAGGCAACCTAACATCTCGTATGTAATATTTGACAACATTCCTGGCGTGTCGAACCCTACTTCTCGGTGGCAACATTATATATGTCTATAGCGGTATATATCCTAATCTAAGGCAACCTAACATCTCGGATGCAATATTTGATAACATTCCTGGCCTGTCGAACCCTACTTCGCGGAGGGAACAGTATATACGTCTATAACGTTATATATCCTAACCCAAGGCAACCTGACATCTCGGATGTAATATTCTACATCATTCCAGGCGTGTCGGACCCTACTTCTCGGTGGGAACATTATATGAGTCTATAACGTTGTATATCGTAATCTAAGGCAACCTATTATCTCAGACGTAATATTTTACAATATTCCTGGCGAGTCGGTGCATACTTTTCGGTGGGAATATTATATGCGTCCATAACGGTCGATATCGTAATCTAAGGCAATCTAACATCTCGGATGCAATATTTGACGACATTCCTGGCCTGTCGAACCCTACTTCTCGGAGGGAACAGTATGTACGTCTATAACGTTATATATCCTAACCTAAGGCAACCTAACATCTCGGATGTAATATTCTACAACCTTCCAGGCGTGTCGGACCCTACTTCTCGGTGGGAACATTATATGCGTCTATAACGTTGCATATCCTAATCTAAGGCAACCTAACATCTCGGATGCAATATTTGACAACATTCCTGGCCTGTCGAACCCTACTGCTCGGAGGGAACAGTATATACGTCTATAACGGTATATATCCTGGCCTAAGGCAACCTAACATCTCGGATGTAACATTTGACAACATTCCAGACGTGTCGGTCCCTACGTCTCGGTGGTAACATTACATGCGTCTATAACGGTATATATCCTAATCTTAGGCAACCTAACATCTCGGATGTAACATTTTACCACATTCCAGGCGTGTCGGTCCCTACGTCTCGGTGGTAGCATTACATGCGTCTATAACGTTATATATCCTAACCTAAGGCCACCTAACATCTCGTATGTAATATTTGACAACATTCCTGGCGTGTCGAACCCTACTTCTCGGTGGGAACAGTATATACGTCTATTACGTTATATATCCTAACCTAAGGCAACCTAACATGCCGGATGTAATATTTGACAACATTCCTGGCGTGTCGGACCCTACTTCTCGGTGGGAACAGTATATACGTCTGTAACGTCATATATCCTAACCTAAGGCAACCTAACATCTCGGATATAACATTTAACAACATTCCAGGCGTGTTGGAACCCTACGTATCGGTGGTAACATTACGTGCGTCTATAACGTTATATATGCTAACCTAAGGCAAGCTAACATCTCGGATGCAATATTTGACAACATTCCTGGCCTGTCGAACCCTACTTCTCGGAGGGAACAGCATATACGTCTATAACGTTATATATCCAAACCTAAGGCAACCTGACATCTCGGATGTATTATTCTACAACATTCCAGGCGTGTCGGACCCTACTTCTCGGTGGGAACATTATATGCGTCTATAACGTTGTATATCCTAATCTAAGGCAACCTAACATCTCGGATGCAATATTTGACAACATTCCTGGCCTGTCGAACCCTACATCGCGGAGGGAACAGTATATACGTCTATAGCGGTATATATCCTAATCTAAGGCCACCTAACATCTCGTATGTAATATTTGACAACATTCCTGGCGTGTCGAACCCTACTTCTCGGTGGTAACATTACATGCGTCTATCACGTTATATATCCTAACCTAAGGCAACCTAACATCTCGGATGCAATATTTGACAACATTCCTGGCCTGTCGAACCCTACTTCTCGGAGGGAACAGTATATACGTCTATAACGTCATATATCCTAACCTAAGGCAACCTAACATCTCGGATGTAACATTTGACAACATTCCAGGCGTGTCGGTCCCTACGACTCGGTGGTAACATTATATGAGTCTATAACGTTATATATCCTTATCTAAGGCAACCTAACATCTCGGATGCAATATTTGACAACATTCTTAGCCTGTCGAACCCTACTTCTCGGAGGGAACAGTATATACGTCTATAACGTTATATATCCTAACCTAAGGCAACCTGACATCTCGGATGCAATATTTGACAACATTCCTGGCCTGTCGGTCCCTACGTCTCGGTGGTAACGTTACATGCGTCTATAACGTTATATATCCTAACCTAAGGCAACCTAACATCTCGGATGTAACATTTGACAACATGCTAGGCGTGTCGGTCCCTACGTCTCGGTGGTAACATTACATGCGTCTATAACGTTATATATTCTAACCTAAGGCAACCTAACATCTCGGATGTAACATTTGACAACATTCCAGGCATGTCGGTCCCTATGTCTCGGTGGTAACATTATATGCGTCTATAACGTTATATATCCTTATCTAAGGCAACCTAACATCTCGGATGCAATATTTGACAACATTCCTAGCCTGTCGAACCCTACTTCTCGGAGGGAACAGTATATACGTCTATAACGTTATATATCCTAACCTAAGGCAACCTGACATCTCGGATGTAATATTCTACATCATTCCAGGCGTGTCGGACCGACTTCTCGGTGGGAACATTATATGAGTCTATAACGTTGTATATCCTAATCTAAGGCAACCTATTATCTCAGACGTAATATTTTACAATATTCCTGTCGTGTCGGTGCATACTTTTCGGTGGGAATATTATATGCGTCTATAACAGTCGATATCGTAATCTAAGGCAACCTAACATCTCGGATCCAATATTTGACAACATTCCTGGCCTGTCGAACCCTACTTCTCGGAGGAAACAGTATATACGTCCATAACGTCATATATCCTAACCTAAGGCAACCTAACATCTCGGATGTAACATTTGAAAACATTCCAGGCGTGTCGGTCCCAACGTCTCGGTGGTAACATTACATGCGTCTATAACGGTATATTTCCTAATCTAAGGCAACCTAACATCTCGGATGCAATATTTGACAACATTCCTGGCCTGTCGAACCCTACTTCTCGGAGGGAACAGTATATACGTCTATAACGTTATATATCCTAACCTAGCGCAACGTAACATCTCGGATGTAATATTCTACAACCTTCCAGGCGTGTCGGACCCTACTTCTCGGTGGGAACATTATATCCGTCTATAACGTTGTATATCCTTATCTAAGGCAACCTAACATCTCGGATGCAATATTTGACAACATTCCTGGCCTGTCGAACCCTACTTCTCGGAGGGAACTGTATATACGTCTATAACGGTATATATCCTAATCTAAGGCAACCTAACATCTCGGATGTAACATTTGACAACATTCCAGGCGTGTCGGTCCCTACGTCCCGGTGGTAACATTACATGCGTCTATAACGTTATATATTCTAACCTAAGGCAACCTAACATCTCGGATGCAATATTTGACATCATTCCTGGCCTGTCGAACCCTACTTCTCGGAGGGAACAGTATATTCGTCTATAACGTTATATATACTAACCTAAGGCAACCTGACATCTCGGATGTAATATTCTACATCATTCCAGGCGTGTCGGACCCTACTTCTCAGTGGGAACGTTACATGCGTCTATAACGTTATATATTCTAACCTAAGGCAACCTAACATCTCGGATGTAACATTTGACAACATTCCAGGCATGTCGGTCCCTATGTCTCGGTGGTAACATTATATGCGTCTATAACGTTATATATCCTTATCTAAGGCAACCTAACATCTCGGATGCAATATTTGACAACATTCCAGGCGTGTCGGTCCCAACGTCTCGGTGGTAACATTACATGCGTCTATAACGGTATATTTCCTGATCTAAGGCAACCTAACATCTCGGATGCAATATTTGACAACATTCCTGGCCTGTCGAACCCTACTTCTCGGAGGGAACAGTATATACGTCTATAACGTTGTATATCCTTATCTAAGGCAACCTAACATCTCGGATGCAATATTTGACAACATTCCTGGCCTGTCGAACCCTACTTCTCGGAGGGAACAGTATATACGTCTATAACGTTATATATCCTAACCTAAGGCAACCTGACATCTCGGATGCAATATTTGACAACATTCCTGGCCTGTCGAACCCTACGTCTCGGTGGTAACGTTACATGCGTCTATAACGTTATATATCCTAACCTAAGGCAACCTAACATCTCGGATGTAACATTTGATAACATTCTAGGCGTGTCGGTCCCTACGTTTCGGTGGTAACATTACATGCGTCTATAACGTTATATATTCTAACCTAAGGCAACCTAACATCTCGGATGCAATATTTGACAACATTCCTGGCCTGTCGAACCCTACTTCTCGGAGGGAACATTATATACGTCTATAACATCATATATCCTAACCTAAGGCAACCTGACATCTCGGATGTAATATTCTACATCATTCCAGGCGTGTCGGACCCTACTTCTCGGTGGGAACATTATATGAGTCTATAACGTTATATATCCTAATCTAAGGCTACCTATTATCTCAGACGTAATATTTTACAATATTCCTGGCGTGTCGGTGCATACTTTTCGGTGGGAATATTATATGCGTCTATAACGGTCGATATCGTAATCTAAGGCAACCTAACATCTCGGATGCAATATTTGACAACATTCCTGGCCTGTCGAACCCTACTTCTCGGAGGGAACAGCATATACATCTATAACGTCATATATCCTAGCCTAAGGCAACCTAACATCTCGGATGTAACATTTGACAACATTCCAGGTGTGTCGGTCCCTACGTCTCGGTGGTAACGTTACATGCGTCTATAACGTTATATATCCTAACCTAAGGCAACCTAACATCTCGGATGCAATATTTGACAACATTCCTGGCCTGTCGAACCCTACTTCTCGGAGGGAACAGTATATACGTCTATAACGTTATATATCCTAACCTAAGGCAACCTGACATCTCGGATGCAATATTTGACAACATTCCTGGCCTGTCGAACCCTACGTCTCGGTGGTAACGTTACATGCGTCTATAACGTTATATATCCTAACCTAAGGCAACCTAACTTCTCGGATGTAACATTTGACAACATTCTAGGCGTGTCGGTCCCTACGTCTCGGTGGTAACATTACATGCGTATATAACGTTATATATTCTAACCTAAGGCAACCTAACATCTCGGATGCAATATTTGACAACATTCCTGACCTGTCGAACCCTACTTCTCGGAGGGAACAGTATATACGTCTATAACATCATATATCCTAACCTGAGGCAACCTGACATCTCGGATGTAATATTCGACATCATTCCAGGCGTGTCGGAGCCTACTTCTCGGTGGGAACATTATATGAGTCTATAACGTTGTATATCCTAATCTAAGGCAACCTAACATCTCGTATGTAATATTTGACAACATTCCTGGCGTGTCGAACCCTACTTCTCGGTGGCAACATTATATATGTCTATAGCGGTATATATCCTAATCTAAGGCAACCTAACATCTCGGATGCAATATTTGATAACATTCCTGGCCTGTCGAACCCTACTTCGCGGAGGGAACAGTATATACGTCTATAACGTTATATATCCTAACCCAAGGCAACCTGACATCTCGGATGTAATATTCTACATCATTCCAGGCGTGTCGGACCCTACTTCTCGGTGGGAACGTTACATGCGTCTATAACGTTATATATCCTAACCTAAGGCAACCTAACATCTCGGATGCAATATTTGACAACATTCCTGGCCTGTCGAACCCTACTTCTCGGAGGGAACAGTATATACGTCTATAACGTCATATATGCTAACCTAAGGCAACCTAACATCTCGGATGTAACATTTGACAACATTCCAGACGTGTCGGTCCCTACGTCTCGGTGGTAACATTACATGCGTCTATAATGGTATATTTCCTAATCTAAGGCAACCTAACATCTCGGATGCAATATTTGACAACATTCCTGGCCTGTCGAACCCTACTTCTCGGAGGGAACAGTATATACGTCTATAACGTTATATATCCTAACCTAGGGCAACCTAACATCTCGGATGTAATATTCTACAAACTTCCAGGCGTGTCGGACGCTACTTCTCGGTGGGAACATTATATGCGTCTATAACGTTGTATATCCTTATCTAAGGCAACCTAACATCTCGGATGCAATATTTGACAACATTCCTGGCCTGTCGAACCCTACTTCTCGGAGGGAACAGTATATACGTCTATAACGTTATATATTCTAACCTAAGGCAACCTAACATCTCGGATGCAATATTTGACAACATTCCTGGCCTGTCGAACCCTACTTCTCGGAGGGAACAGTGTATACGTCTATAACATCATATATCCTAACCTAAGGCAACCTGACATCTCCGATGTAATATTCTACATCATTCCAGGCGTGTCGGACCCTACTTCTCGGTGGGAACATTATATGAGTCTATAACGTTATATATCCTAATCTAAGGCAACCTATTATCTCAGACGTAATATTTTACAATATTCCTGGCGTGTCGGTGCATACTTTTCGGTGGGAATATTATATGCGTCTATAACGGTCGATATCGTAATCTAAGGCAACCTAACATCTCGGATGCAATATTTGACAACATTCCTGGCCTGTCGAACCCTACTTCTCGGAGGGAACAGCATATACATCTATAACGTCATATATCCTAGCCTAAGGCAACCTAACATCTCGGATGTAACATTTGACAACATTCCAGGTGTGTCGGTCCCTACGTCTCGGTGGTAACGTTACATGCGTCTATAACGTTATATATCCTAACCTAAGGCAACCTAACATCTCGGATGTAACATTTGACAACATTCCAGGCATGTCGGTCCCTACGTCTCGGTGGTAACATTATATGCGTCTATAACGTTATATATCCTTCTCGAAGGCAACCTAACATCTCGGATGCAATATTTGACAACATTCCTAGCCTGTCGAACCCTACTTCTCGGAGGGAACAGTATATACGTCTATAACGTTATATATCCTAACCTAAAGCAACCTGACATCTCGGATGTAATATTCTACATCATTCCAGGCGTGTCGGACCCCACTTCTCGGTGGGAACATTATATGAGTCTGTAACGTTGTATATCCTAATCTAAGGCAACCTATTATCTCAGACGTAATATTTTACAGTATTCCTGGCGTGTCGGTGCATACTTTTCGGTGGGAATATTATATGCGTCTATAAGGGTCGATATCGTAATCTAAGGCAACCTAACTTCTCGGATGCAATATTTGCCAACATTCCTGGCCTGTCGAACCCTACTTCTCGGAGGGAACAGTATATACGCCTATAACGTCATATATCCTAATCTAAGGCAACCTAACATCTCGGATGTAACATTTGACAACATTCCAGGCGTGTCGGCCCCAACGTCTCGGTGGTAACATTACATGCGTCTATAACGGTATATTTCCTAATCTAAGGCAACCTAACATCTCGGATGCAATATTTGACAACATTCCTGGCCTGTCGAACCCTACTTCCCGGAGGGAACAGTATATACGTCTATAACGTTATATATCCTAACCTAGGGCAACCTGACATCTCGGATGTATTATTCTACAACATTCCAGGCGTGTCGGACCCTACTTCTCGGTGGGAACATTATATGCGTCTATAACGTTGTATATCCTAATCTAAGGCAACCTAACATCTCGTATGTAATATTTGACAACATTCCTGGCGTGTCGAACCCTACTTCTCGGTGGGAACAGTATATACGTCTATAACGTTATATATCCTAACCTAAGGCAACCTGACATCTCGGATGTAATATTCTACATCATTCCAGGCGTGTCGGACCCTACTTCTCGGTGGGAACATTATATGCGTCTATAACGTTGTATATCCTTATCTAAGGCAACCTAACATCTCGGATGCAATATTTGACAACATTCCTGGCCTGTCGAACCCTACTTCTCGGAGGGAACAGTATATACGTCTATAACGTTATATATCCTAACCTAAGGCAACCTGACATCTCGGATGCAATATTTGACAACATTCCTGGCCTGTCGGTCCCTACGTCTCGGTGGTAACGTTACATGCGTCTATAACGTTATATATCCTAACCTAAGGCAACCTAACATCTCGGATGTAACATTTGACAACATGCTAGGCGTGTCGGTCCCTACGTCTCGGTGGTAACATTACATGCGTCTATAACGTTATATATTCTAACCTAAGGCAACCTAACATCTCGGATGCAATATTTGACAACATTCCTGGCCTGTCGAACCCTACTTCTCGGAGGGAACAGTGTATACGTCTATAACATCATATATCCTAACCTAAGGCAACCTGACATCTCCGATGTAATATTCTACATCATTCCAGGCGTGACGGACCCTACTTCTCGGTGGGAACATTATATGAGTCTATAACGTTATATATCCTAATCTAAGGCAACCTATTATCTCAGACGTAATATTTTACAATATTCCTGGCGTGTCGGTGCATACTTTTCGGTGGGAATATTATATGCGTCTATAACGGTCGATATCGTAATCTAAGGCAACCTAACATCTCGGATGCAATATTTGACAACATTCCTGGCCTGTCGAACCCTACTTCTCGGAGGGAACAGCATATACATCTATAACGTCATATATCCTAGCCTAAGGCAACCTAACATCTCGGATGTAACATTTGACAACATTCCAGGTGTGTCGGTCCCTACGTCTCGGTGGTAACGTTACATGCGTCTATAACGTTATATATCCTAACCTAAGGCAACCTAACATCTCGGATGTAACATTTGACAACATTCCAGGCATGTCGGTCCCTACGTCTCGGTGGTAACATTATATGCGTCTATAACGTTATATATCCTTATCGAAGGCAACCTAACATCTCGGATGCAATATTTGACAACATTCCTAGCCTGTCGAACCCTACTTCTCGGAGGGAACAGTATATACGTCTATAACGTTATATATCCTAACCTAAAGCAACCTGACATCTCGGATGTAATATTCTACATCATTCCAGGCGTGTCGGACCCCACTTCTCGGTGGGAACATTATATGAGTCTGTAACGTTGTATATCCTAATCTAAGGCAACCTATTATCTCAGACGTAATATTTTACAGTATTCCTGGCGTGTCGGTGCATACTTTTCGGTGGGAATATTATATGCGTCTATAAGGGTCGATATCGTAATCTAAGGCAACCTAACTTCTCGGATGCAATATTTGCCAACATTCCTGGCCTGTCGAACCCTACTTCTCGGAGGGAACAGTATATACGCCTATAACGTCATATATCCTAATCTAAGGCAACCTAACATCTCGGATGTAACATCTGACAACATTCCAGGCGTGTCGGCCCCAACGTCTCGGTGGTAACATTACATGCGTCTATAACGGTATATTTCCTAATCTAAGGCAACCTAACATCTCGGATGCAATATTTGACAACATTCCTGGCCTGTCGAACCCTACTTCCCGGAGGGAACAGTATATACGTCTATAACGTTATATATCCTAACCTAGGGCAACCTGACATCTCGGATGTATTATTCTACAACATTCCAGGCGTGTCGGACCCTAATTCTCGGTGGGAACATTATATGCGTCTATAACGTTGTATATCCTAATCTAAGGCAACCTAACATCTCGTATGTAATATTTGACAACATTCCTGGCGTGTCGAACCCTACTTCTCGGTGGGAACAGTATATACGTCTATAACGTTATATATCCTAACCTAAGGCAACCTGACATCTCGGATGTATTATTCTACAACATTCCAGGCGTGTCGGACCCTACTTCTCGGTGGGAACATTATATGCGTCTATAACGTTGTATATCCTAATCTAAGGCAACCTAACATCTCGTATGTAATATTTGACAATATTCCTGGCGTGTCGGTGCATACTCTTCGGTGGGAATATTATATGCGTCTATAACGGTCGATATCGTAATCTAAGGCAACCTAACATCTCGGATGCAATATTTGACAACATTCCTGGCCTGTCGAACCCTACTTCTCGGAGGGAACAGTATATACGTCCATAACGTCATATATCCTAACCTAAGGCAACCTAACATCTCGGATGTAACATTTGACAACATTCCAGGTGTGTCGGGCCCTACGTCTCGGTGGTAACGTTACATGCGTCTATAACGTTATATATCCTAACCTAAGGCAACCTAACATCTCGGATGTAACATTTGACAACATTCCAGGCATGTCGGTCCCTATGTCTCGGTGGTAACATTATATGCGTCTATAACGTTATATATCCTTATCTAAGGCAACCTAACATCTCGGATGCAATATTTGACAACATTCCTAGCCTGTCGAACCCTACTTCTCGGAGGGAACAGTATATACGTCTATAACGTTATATATCCTAACCTAAGGCAACCTGACATCTCGGATGTAATATTCTACATCATTCCAGGCGTGTCGGACCGACTTCTCGGTGGGAACATTATATGAGTCTATAACGTTGTATATCCTAATCTAAGGCAACCTATTATCTCAGACGTAATATTTTACAATATTCCTGTCGTGTCGGTGCATACTTTTCGGTGGGAATATTATATGCGTCTATAACAGTCGATATCGTAATCTAAGGCAACCTAACATCTCGGATCCAATATTTGACAACATTCCTGGCCTGTCGAACCCTACTTCTCGGAGGAAACAGTATATACGTCCATAACGTCATATATCCTAACCTAAGGCAACCTAACATCTCGGATGTAACATTTGAAAACATTCCAGGCGTGTCGGTCCCAACGTCTCGGTGGTAACATTACATGCGTCTATAACGGTATATTTCCTAATCTAAGGCAACCTAACATCTCGGATGCAATATTTGACAACATTCCTGGCCTGTCGAACCCTACTTCTCGGAGGGAACAGTATATACGTCTATAACGTTATATATCCTAACCTAGCGCAACGTAACATCTCGGATGTAATATTCTACAACCTTCCAGGCGTGTCGGACCCTACTTCTCGGTGGGAACATTATATCCGTCTATAACGTTGTATATCCTTATCTAAGGCAACCTAACATCTCGGATGCAATATTTGACAACATTCCTGGCCTGTCGAACCCTACTTCTCGGAGGGAACTGTATATACGTCTATAACGGTATATATCCTAATCTAAGGCAACCTAACATCTCGGATGTAACATTTGACAACATTCCAGGCGTGTCGGTCCCTACGTCCCGGTGGTAACATTACATGCGTCTATAACGTTATATATTCTAACCTAAGGCAACCTAACATCTCGGATGCAATATTTGACATCATTCCTGGCCTGTCGAACCCTACTTCTCGGAGGGAACAGTATATTCGTCTATAACGTTATATATACTAACCTAAGGCAACCTGACATCTCGGATGTAATATTCTACATCATTCCAGGCGTGTCGGACCCTACTTCTCAGTGGGAACGTTACATGCGTCTATAACGTTATATATTCTAACCTAAGGCAACCTAACATCTCGGATGTAACATTTGACAACATTCCAGGCATGTCGGTCCCTATGTCTCGGTGGTAACATTATATGCGTCTATAACGTTATATATCCTTATCTAAGGCAACCTAACATCTCGGATGCAATATTTGACAACATTCCAGGCGTGTCGGTCCCTACGTCTCGGTGGTAACATTACATGCGTCTATAACGTTATATATTCTAACCTAAGGCAACCTAACATCTCGGATGCAATATTTGACAACATTCCTGGCCTGTCGAACCCTACTTCTCGGAGGGAACATTATATACGTCTATAACATCATATATCCTAACCTAAGGCAACCTGACATCTCGGATGTAATATTCTACATCATTCCAGGCGTGTCGGACCCTACTTCTCGGTGGGAACATTATATGAGTCTATAACGTTATATATCCTAATCTAAGGCTACCTATTATCTCAGACGTAATATTTTACAATATTCCTGGCGTGTCGGTGCATACTTTTCGGTGGGAATATTATATGCGTCTATAACGGTCGATATCGTAATCTAAGGCAACCTAACATCTCGGATGCAATATTTGACAACATTCCTGGCCTGTCGAACCCTACTTCTCGGAGGGAACAGCATATACATCTATAACGTCATATATCCTAGCCTAAGGCAACCTAACATCTCGGATGTAACATTTGACAACATTCCAGGTGTGTCGGTCCCTACGTCTCGGTGGTAACGTTACATGCGTCTATAACGTTATATATCCTAACCTAAGGCAACCTAACATCTCGGATGCAATATTTGACAACATTCCTGGCCTGTCGAACCCTACTTCTCGGAGGGAACAGTATATACGTCTATAACGTTATATATCCTAACCTAAGGCAACCTGACATCTCGGATGCAATATTTGACAACATTCCTGGCCTGTCGAACCCTACGTCTCGGTGGTAACGTTACATGCGTCTATAACGTTATATATTCTAACCTAAGGCAACCTAACATCTCGGATGCAATATTTGACAACATTCCTGGCCTGTCGAACCCTACTTCTCGGAGGGAACAGTATATACGTCTATAACATCATATATCCTAACCTGAGGCAACCTGACATCTCGGATGTAATATTCGACATCATTCCAGGCGTGTCGGAGCCTACTTCTCGGTGGGAACATTATATGAGTCTATAACGTTGTATATCCTAATCTAAGGCTACCTATTATCTCAGACGTAATATTTTACAATATTCCTGGCGTGTCGGTGCATACTCTTCGGTGGGAATATTATATGCGTCTATAACGGTCGATATCGTAATCTAAGGCAACCTAACATCTCGGATGCAATATTTGACAACATTCCTGGCCTGTCGAACCCTACTTCTCGGAGGGAACAGTATATACGTCCATAACGTCATATATCCTAACCTAAGGCAACCTAACATCTCGGATGTAACATTTGACAACATTCCAGGTGTGTCGGGCCCTACGTCTCGGTGGTAACGTTACATGCGTCTATAACGTTATATATCCTAACCTAAGGCAACCTAACATCTCGGATGTAACATTTGACAACATTCCAGGCATGTCGGTCCCTATGTCTCGGTGGTAACATTACATGCGTCTATAACGGTATATTTCCTAATCTAAGGCAACCTAACATCTCGGATGCAATATTTGACAACATTCCTGGCCTGTCGAACCCTACTTCTCGGAGGGAACAGTATATACGTCTATAACGTTATATATCCTAACCTAGCGCAACGTAACATCTCGGATGTAATATTCTACAACCTTCCAGGCGTGTCGGACCCTACTTCTCGGTGGGAACATTATATCCGTCTATAACGTTGTATATCCTTATCTAAGGCAACCTAACATCTCGGATGCAATATTTGACAACATTCCTGGCATGTCGAACCCTACTTCTCGGAGGGAACAGTATATTCGTCTATAACGTTATATATACTAACCTAAGGCAACCTGACATCTCGGATGTAATATTCTACATCATTCCAGGCGTGTCGGACCCTACTTCTCGGTGGGAACGTTACATGCGTCTATAACGTTATATATTCTAACCTAAGGCAACCTAACATCTCGGATGTAACATTTGACAACATTCCAGGCATGTCGGTCCCTATGTCTCGGTGGTAACATTATATGCGTCTATAACGTTATATATCCTTATCTAAGGCAACCTAACATCTCGGATGCAATATTTGACAACATTCCAGGCGTGTCGGTCCCAACGTCTCGGTGGTAACATTACATGCGTCTATAACGGTATATTTCCTGATCTAAGGCAACCTAACATCTCGGATGCAATATTTGACAACATTCCTGGCCTGTCGAACCCTACTTCTCGGAGGGAACAGTATATACGTCTATAACGTTGTATATCCTTATCTAAGGCAACCTAACATCTCGGATGCAATATTTGACAACATTCCTGGCCTGTCGAACCCTACTTCTCGGAGGGAACAGTATATACGTCTATAACGTTATATATCCTAACCTAAGGCAACCTGACATCTCGGATGCAATATTTGACAACATTCCTGGCCTGTCGAACCCTACGTCTCGGTGGTAACGTTACATGCGTCTATAACGTTATATATTCTAACCTAAGGCAACCTAACATCTCGGATGCAATATTTGACAACATTCCTGGCCTGTCGAACCCTACTTCTCGGAGGGAACATTATATACGTCTATAACATCATATATCCTAACCTAAGGCAACCTGACATCTCGGATGTAATATTCTACATCATTCCAGGCGTGTCGGACCCTACTTCTCGGTGGGAACATTATATGAGTCTATAACGTTATATATCCTAATCTAAGGCTACCTATTATCTCAGACGTAATATTTTACAATATTCCTGGCGTGTCGGTGCATACTTTTCGGTGGGAATATTATATGCGTCTATAACGGTCGATATCGTAATCTAAGGCAACCTAACATCTCGGATGCAATATTTGACAACATTCCTGGCCTGTCGAACCCTACTTCTCGGAGGGAACAGCATATACATCTATAACGTCATATATCCTAGCCTAAGGCAACCTAACATCTCGGATGTAACATTTGACAACATTCCAGGTGTGTCGGTCCCTACGTCTCGGTGGTAACGTTACATGCGTCTATAACGTTATATATCCTAACCTAAGGCAACCTAACATCTCGGATGTAACATTTGACAACATTCCAGGCATGTCGGTCCCTACGTCTCGGTGGTAACATTATATGCGTCTATAACGTTATATATCCTTATCTAAGGCAACCTAACATCTCGGATGCAATATTTGACAACATTCCTGGCCTGTCGAACCCTACTTCTCGGAGGGAACAGTATATACGTCCATAACGTCATATATCCTAACCCAAGGCAACCTAACATCTCGGATGTAACATTTGACAACATTCCAGGCGTGCCGGTCCCAACGTCTCGGTGGTAACATTACATGCGTCTATAACGGTATATTTCCTAACCTAAGGCAACCTAACATCTCGGATGCAATATTTGACAACATTCCTGGCCTGTCGAACCCTACTTCTCGGAGGGAACAGCATATACATCTATAACGTCATATATCCTAGCCTAAGGCAACCTAACATCTCGGTTGTAACATTTGACAACATTCCAGGTGTGTCGGTCCCTACGTCTCGGTGGTAACGTTACATGCGTCTATAACGTTATATATCCTAACCTAAGGCAACCTAACATCTCGGATGTAACATTTGACAACATTCCAGGCATGTCGGTCCCTACGTCTCGGTGGGAACATTATATGCGTCTATAACGCTGTATATCCTTATCTAAGGCAACCTAACATCTCGGATGCAATATTTGACAACATTCCTGCCCTGTCGAACCCTACTTCTCGGAGGGAACAGTATATACGTCTGTAACGGTATATATCCTAATATAAGGCAACCTAACATCTCGGATGTAACATTTGACAACATTCCAGGCGTGTCGGTCCCTACGTCTCGGTGGTAACATTACATGCGTCTATAACGTTATATATCCTAACCTAAGGCAACCTTACATCTTGGATGCAATATTTGACAAGATTCCTGGCCTGTCGAACCCTACTTCTCGGAGGGAACAGTATATACGTCTATAACGTTATATATCGTAACCTAAGGCAACCTAACATCTCGGATGTAACATTTGACAACATTCCAGGCGTGTCGGTCCCTACGTCTCGGTGGTAACATTACATGCGTCTATAACGGTATATTTCCTAACCTAAGGCAACCTAACATCTCGGATGTAACATTTGACAACATTCCAGGCATGTCGGACCCTACTTCTCGGTGGGAACATTATATGCGTCTATAACGTTGTATATCCTTATCTAAGGCAACCTAACATATCGGATGCAATATTTGACAACATTCCTGGCCTGTCGAACCCTACTTCTCGGAGGGAACAGTATATACGTCTATAACGTTATATATCCTAACCTAAGGCAACCTGACATCTCGGATGCAATATTTGACAACATTCCTGGCCTGTCGGTCCCTACGTCTCGGTGGTAACGTTACATGCGTCTATAACGTTATATATCCTAACCTAAGGCAACCTAACATCTCGGATGTAACATTTGACAACATGCTAGGCGTGTCGGTCCCTACGTCTCGGTGGTAACATTACATGCGTCTATAACGTTATATATTCTAACCTAAGGCAACCTAACATCTTGGATGCAATATTTGACAACATTCCTGGCCTGTCGAACCCTACTTCTCGGAGGGAACAGTGTATACGTCTATAACATCATATATCCTAACCTAAGGCAACCTGACATCTCCGATGTAATATTCTACATCATTCCAGTCGTGTCGGACCCTACTTCTCGGTGGGAACATTATATGAGTCTATAACGTTATATATCCTAATCTAAGGCAACCTATTATCTCAGACGTAATATTTTACAATATTCCTGGCGTGTCGGTGCATACTCTTCGGTGGGAATATTATATGCGTCTATAACGGTCGATATCGTAATCTAAGGCAACCTAACATCTCGGATGCAATATTTGACAACATTCCTGGCCTGTCGAACCCTACTTCTCGGAGGAAACAGCATATACATCTATAACGTCATATATCCTAGCCTAAGGCAACCTAACATCTCGGATGTAACATTTGACAACATTCCAGGTGTGTCGGTCCCTACGTCTCGGTGGTAACGTTACATGCGTCTATAACGTTATATATCCTAACCTAAGGCAACCTAACATCTCGGATGTAACATTTGACAACATTCCAGGCATGTCGGTCCCTACGTCTCGGTGGTAACATTATATGCGTCTATAACGTTATATATCCTTATCTAAGGCAACCTAACATCTCGGATGCAATATTTGACAACATTCCTAGCCTGTCGAACCCTACTTCTCGGAGGGAACAGTATATATGTCTATAACGTTATATATCCTAACCTAAGGCAACCTGACATCTCGGATGTAATATTCGACATCATTCCAGGCGTGTCGGACCCTACTTCTCGGTGGGAACATTATATGAGTCTATAACGTTGTATATCCTAATCTAAGGCTACCTATTATCTCAGACCTAATATTTTACAATATTCCTGGCGTGTCGGTGCATACTCTTCGGTGGGAATATTATATGCGTCTATAACGGTCGATATCGTAATCTAAGGCAACCTAACATCTCGGATGCAATATTTGACAACATTCCTGGCCTGTCGAACCCTACTTCTCGGAGGGAACAGTACATACGTCCATAACGTCATATATCCTAACCCAAGGCAACCTAACATCTCGGATTTAACATTTGACAACATTCCAGGCGTGTCGGTCCCAACGTCTCGGTGGTAACATTACATGCGTCTAGAACGGTATATTTCCTAATCTAAGGCAACCTAACATCTCGGATGCAATATTTGACAACATTCCTGGCCTGTCGAACCCTACTTCTCGGAGGGAACAGTATATACGTCTATAACGTTATATATCCTAACCTAAGGCAACCTGACATCTCGGATGCAATATTTGACAACATTCCTGGCCTGTCGAACCCTACGTCTCGGTGGTAACGTTACATGCGTCTATAACGTTATATATCCTAACCTAAGGCAACCTAACATCTCGGATGTAACATTTGACAACATTCTAGGCGTGTCGGTCCCTACGTCTCGGTGGTAACATTACATGCGTATATAACGTTATATATTCTAACCTAAGGCAACCTAACATCTCGGATGCAATATTTGACAACATTCCTGGCCTGTCGAACCCTACTTCTCGGAGGGAACAGTATATACGTCTATAACATCATATATCCTAACCTAAGGCAACCTGACATCTCGGATGTAATATTCGACATCATTCCAGGCGTGTCGGACCCTACTTCTCGGTGGGAACATTATATGAGTCTATAACGTTGTATATCCTAATCTAAGGCTACCTATTATCTCAGACGTAATATTTTACAATATTCCTGGCGTGTCGGTGCATACTCTTCGGTGGGAATATTATATGCGTCTATAACGGTCGATATCGTAATCTAAGGCAACCTAACATCTCGGATGCAATATTTGACAACATTCCTGGCCTGTCGAACCCTACTTCTCGGAGGGAACAGTATATACGTCCATAACGTCATATATCCTAACCTAAGGCAACCTAACATCTCGGATGTAACATTTGACAACATTCCAGGTGTGTCGGGCCCTACGTCTCGGTGGTAACGTTACATGCGTCTATAACGTTATATATCCTAACCTAAGGCAACCTAACATCTCGGATGTAACATTTGACAACATTCCAGGCATGTCGGTCCCTATGTCTCGGTGGTAACATTATATGCGTCTATAACGTTATATATCCTTATCTAAGGCAACCTAACATCTCGGATGCAATATTTGACAACATTCCTAGCCTGTCGAACCCTACTTCTCGGAGGAAACAGTATATACGTCCATAACGTCATATATCCTAACCTAAGGCAACCTAACATCTCGGATGTAACATTTGAAAACATTCCAGGCGTGTCGGTCCCAACGTCTCGGTGGTAACATTACATGCGTCTATAACGGTATATTTCCTAATCTAAGGCAACCTAACATCTCGGATGCAATATTTGACAACATTCCTGGCCTGTCGAACCCTACTTCTCGGAGGGAACAGTATATACGTCTATAACGTTATATATCCTAACCTAGCGCAACCTAACATCTCGGATGTAATATTCTACAACCTTCCCGGCGTGTCGGACCCTACTTCTCGGTGGGAACATTATATCCGTCTATAACGTTGTATATCCTTATCTAAGGCAACCTAACATCTCGGATGCAATATTTGACAACATTCCTGGCCTGTCGAACCCTACTTCTCGGAGGGAACTGTATATACGTCTATAACGGTATATATCCTAATCTAAGGCAACCTAACATCTCGGATGTAACATTTGACAACATTCCAGGCGTGTCGGTCCCTACGTCCCGGTGGTAACATTACATGCGTCTATAACGTTATATATTCTAACCTAAGGCAACCTAACATCTCGGATGCAATATTTGACAACATTCCTGGCCTGTCGAACCCTACTTCTCGGAGGGAACAGTATATTCGTCTATAACGTTATATATACTAACCTAAGGCAACCTGACATCTCGGATGTAATATTCTACATCATTCCAGGCGTGTCGGACCCTACTTCTCGGTGGGAACATTATATGAGTCTATAACGTTGTATATCCTAATCTAAGGCTACCTATTATCTCAGACGTAATATTTTACAATAGTCCTGGCGTGTCGGTGGATACATTTCGGTGGGAATATTATATGCGTCTATAACGGTCGATATCGTAATCTAAGGCAACCTAACATCTCGGATGTAACATTTGACAACATTCCAGGCGTGTCGGTCCCTACGTCTCGGTGGTAACATTACATGCGTCTATAACGGTATATTTCCTAACCTAAGGCAACCTAACATCTCGGATGCACTATTTGACAACATTCCTGGCCTGTCGAACCCTACTTCTCGGAGGGAACAGTATATACGTCTATAACGTCATATATGCTAACCTACGGCAACCTAACATCTCGGATGTAACATTTCACAACATTCCAGGCGTGTCGGTCCCTACGTCTCGGTGGTAACATTACATGCGTCTATAACGGTATATTTCCTAACCTAAGCCAACCTAACATCTCGGATGCAATATTTGACAACATTCCTGGCCTGTCGAACCCTACTTCTCGGAGGGAACAGCATATACATCTATAACGTCATATATCCTAGCCTAAGGCAACCTAACATCTCGGATGTAACATTTGACAACATTCCAGGTGTGTCGGTCCCTACGTCTCGGTGGTAACGTTACATGCGTCTATAACGTTATATATTCTAACCTAAGGCAACCTAACATCTCGGATGTAACATTTGACAACATTCCAGGCATGTCGGTCCCTATGTCTCGGTGGTAACATTATATGCGTCTATAACGTTATATATCCTTATCTAAGGCAACCTAACATCTCGGATGCAATATTTGACAACATTCCAGGCGTGTCGGTCCCAACGTCTCGGTGGTAACATTACATGCGTCTATAACGGTATATTTCCTGATCTAAGGCAACCTAACATCTCGGATGCAATATTTGACAACATTCCTGGCCTGTCGAACCCTACTTCTCGGAGGGAACAGTATATACGTCTATAACGTTGTATATCCTTATCTAAGGCAACCTAACATCTCGGATGCAATATTTGACAACATTCCTGGCCTGTCGAACCCTACTTCTCGGAGGGAACAGTATATACGTCTATAACGTTATATATCCTAACCTAAGGCAACCTGACATCTCGGATGCAATATTTGACAACATTCCTGGCCTGTCGAACCCTACGTCTCGGTGGTAACGTTACATGCGTCTATAACGTTATATATCCTAACCTAAGGCAACCTAACATCTCGGATGTAACATTTGATAACATTCTAGGCGTGTCGGTCCCTACGTCTCGGTGGTAACATTACATGCGTCTATAACGTCATATATTCTAACCTAAGGCAACCTAACATCTCGGATGCAATATTTGACAACATTCCTGGCCTGTCGAACCCTACTTCTCGGAGGGAACATTATATACGTCTATAACATCATATATCCTAACCTAAGGCAACCTGACATCTCGGATGTAATATTCTACATCATTCCAGGCGTGTCGGACCCTACTTCTCGGTGGGAACATTATATGAGTCTATAACGTTATATATCCTAATCTAAGGCTACCTATTATCTCAGACGCAATATTTTACAATATTCCTGGCGTGTCGGTGCATACTTTTCGGTGGGAATATTATATGCGTCTATAACGGTCGATATCGTAATCTAAGGCAACCTAACATCTCGGATGCAATATTTGACAACATTCCTGGCCTGTCGAACCCTACTTCTCGGAGGGAACAGCATATACATCTATAACGTCATATATCCTAGCCTAAGGCAACCTAACATCTCGGATGTAACATTTGACAACATTCCAGGTGTGTCGGTCCCTACGTCTCGGTGGTAACGTTACATGCGTCTATAACGTTATATATCCTAACCTAAGGCAACCTAACATCTCGGATGTAACATTTGACAACATTCCAGGCATGTCGGTCCCTACGTCTCGGTGGTAACATTATATGCGTCTATAACGTTATATATCCTTATCTAAGGCAACCTAACATCTCGGATGCAATATTTGACAACATTCCTGGCCTGTCGAACCCTACTTCTCGGAGGGAACAGTATATACGTCCATAACGTCATATATCCTAACCCAAGGCAACCTAACATCTCGGATGTAACATTTGACAACATTCCAGGCGTGCCGGTCCCAACGTCTCGGTGGTAACATTACATGCGTCTATAACGGTATATTTCCTAACCTAAGGCAACCTAACATCTCGGATGCAATATTTGACAACATTCCTGGCCTGTCGAACCCTACTTCTCGGAGGGAACAGCATATACATCTATAACGTCATATATCCTAGCCTAAGGCAACCTAACATCTCGGTTGTAACATTTGACAACATTCCAGGTGTGTCGGTCGCTACGTCTCGGTGGTAACGTTACATGCGTCTATAACGTTATATATCCTAACCTAAGGCAACCTAACATCTCGGATGTAACATTTGACAACATTCCAGGCATGTCGGACCCTACGTCTCGGTGGGAACATTATATGCGTCTATAACGCTGTATATCCTTATCTAAGGCAACCTAACATCTCGGATGCAATATTTGACAACATTCCTGGCCTGTCGAACCCTACGTCTCGGTGGTAACGTTACATGCGTCTATAACGTTATATATCCTAACCTAAGGCAACCTAACATCTCGGATGTAACATTTGATAACATTCTAGGCGTGTCGGTCCCTACGTCTCGGTGGTAACATTACATGCGTCTATAACGTCATATATTCTAACCTAAGGCAACCTAACATCTCGGATGCAATATTTGACAACATTCCTGGCCTGTCGAACCCTACTTCTCGGAGGGAACATTATATACGTCTATAACATCATATATCCTAACCTAAGGCAACCTGACATCTCGGATGTAATATTCTACATCATTCCAGGCGTGTCGGACCCTACTTCTCGGTGGGAACATTATATGAGTCTATAACGTTATATATCCTAATCTAAGGCTACCTATTATCTCAGACGCAATATTTTACAATATTCCTGGCGTGTCGGTGCATACTTTTCGGTGGGAATATTATATGCGTCTATAACGGTCGATATCGTAATCTAAGGCAACCTAACATCTCGGATGCAATATTTGACAACATTCCTGGCCTGTCGAACCCTACTTCTCGGAGGGAACAGCATATACATCTATAACGTCATATATCCTAGCCTAAGGCAACCTAACATCTCGGATGTAACATTTGACAACATTCCAGGTGTGTCGGTCCCTACGTCTCGGTGGTAACGTTACATGCGTCTATAACGTTATATATCCTAACCTAAGGCAACCTAACATCTCGGATGTAACATTTGACAACATTCCAGGCATGTCGGTCCCTACGTCTCGGTGGTAACATTATATGCGTCTATAACGTTATATATCCTTATCTAAGGCAACCTAACATCTCGGATGCAATATTTGACAACATTGCTGGCCTGTCGAACCCTACTTCTCGGAGGGAACAGCATATACATCTATAACGTCATATATCCTAGCCTAAGGCAACCTAACATCTCGGTTGTAACATTTGACAACATTCCAGGTGTGTCGGTCGCTACGTCTCGGTGGTAACGTTACATGCGTCTATAACGTTATATATCCTAACCTAAGGCAACCTAACATCTCGGATGTAACATTTGACAACATTCCAGGCATGTCGGACCCTACGTCTCGGTGGGAACATTATATGCGTCTATAACGCTGTATATCCTTATCTAAGGCAACCTAACATCTCGGATGCAATATTTGACAACATTCCTGCCCTGTCGAACACTACTTCTCGGAGGGAACAGTATATACGTCTGTAACGGTATATATCCTAATATAAGGCAACCTAACATCTCGGATGTAACATTTGACAACATTCTAGGCGTGTCGGTCCCTACGTCTCGGTGGTAACATTACATGCGTCTATAACGTTATATATCCTAACCTAAGGCAACCTTACATCTTGGATGCAATATTTGACAAGATTCCTGGCCTGTCGAACCCTACTTCTCGGAGGGAACAGTATATACGTCTATAACGTTATATATCGTAACCTAAGGCAACCTAACATCTCGGATGTAACATTTGACAACATTCCAGGCGTGTCGGTCCCTACGTCTCGGTGGTAACATTACATGCGTCTATAACGGTATATTTCCTAACCTAAGGCAACCTAACATCTCGGATGTAACATTTGACAACATTCCAGGCATGTCGGTCCCTACGTCTCGGTGGTAACATTATATGCGTCTATAACGTTATATATCCTTATCTAAGGCAACCTAACATATCGGATGCAATATTTGACAACATTCCTGGCCTGTCGAACCCTACTTCTCGGAGGGAACAGCATATACGTCTATAACGTCATATATCCTATCCTAAGGCAACCAAACATCTCGGATGTAACATTTGACAACATTCCAGGCGTGTCGGTCCCTACGTCTCGGTGGTAACATTACATGCGTCTATAACGGTATATTTCCTAATCTAAGGCAACCTAACATCTCGGATGCAATATTTGACAACATTCCTGGCCTGTCGAACCCTACTTCTCGGAGGGAACAGTATATACGTCTATAACGTCATATATCGTAACCTAAGGCAACCTAACATCTCGGATGTAACATTTGACAACATTCCAGGTGTGTCGGTCCCTACGTCTCGGTGGTAACGTTACATGCGTCTATAACGTTATATATCCTAACCTAAGGCAACCTAACATCTCGGATGTAACATTTGACAACATTCCAGGCATGTCGGTCCCTACGTGTCGGTGGTAACATTATATGCGTCTATAACGTTATATATCCTTATCTAAGGCAACCTAACATCTCGGATGCAATATTTGACAACATTCCTAGCCTGTCGAAACATACTTCTCGGAGGGAACAGTATATACGTCTATAACGTTATATATCCTAACCTAAGGCAACCTGACATCTCGGATGTAATATTCTACATCATTCCAGGCGTGTCGGACCCTACTTCTCGGTGGGAACATTATATGAGTCTATAACGTTGTATATCCTAATCTAAGGCTACCTATTATCTCAGACGTAATATTTTACAATATTCCTGGCGTGTCGGTGCATACTTTTCGGTGGGAATATTATATGCGTCTATAACGGTCGATATCGTAATGTAAGGCAACCTAACATCTCGGATGCAATATTTGACAACATTCCTGGCCTGTCGAACCCTACTTCTCGGAGGGAACAGTATATACGTCCATAACGTCACATATCCTAACCTAAGGCAACCTAACATCTCGGATGTAACATTTGACAACATTCCAGGCGTGTCGGTCCCAACATCTCGGTGGTAACATTACATGCGTCTATAACGGTATATTTCCTAATCTAAGGCAACCTTACATCTCGGATGCAATATTTGACAACATTCCTGGCCTGTCGAACCCTACATCTCGGAGGGAACAGCATATACATCTATAACGTCATATATCCTAGCCTAAGGCAACCTAATATCTCGGATGTAACATTTGACAACATTCCAGGCGTGTCGGTCCCTACGTCTCGGTGGTAACATTACATGCGTCTATAACGGTATATATCCTAATCTTAGGCAACCTAACATCTCTGATGTAACATTTTACCACATTCAAGGCGTGTCGGTCCCTACGTCTCGGTCGTAACATTACATGCGTTTATAACGTTATATATCCTAACCTAAGGCCACCTAACATCTCGTATATAATATTTGACAACATTCCTGGCGTGTCGAACCCTACTTCTCGGTGGGAACAGTATATACGTCTATAACGTTATATATCCTAACCTAAGGAAGCCTAACATCTCGGATGTAACATTTGACAACATTCCAGGTGTGTCGGTCCCTACGTCTCGGTGGTAACGTTACATGCGTCTATATCGTTATATATCCTAACCTAAGGCAACCTAACATCTCGGATGTAACATTTGACAACATTCCAGGCATGTCGGTCCCTACGTCTCGGTGGTAACATTATATGCGTCTATAACGTTATATATCCTTATCTAAGGCAACCTAACATATCGGATGCAATATTTGACAACATTCCTGGCCTGTCGAACCCTACTTCTCGGAGGGAACAGCATATACGTCTATAACGTCATATATCCTATCCTAAGGCAACCAAGCATCTCGGATGTAACATTTGACAACATTCCAGGCGTGTCGGTCCCTACGTCTCGGTGGTAACATTACATGCGTCTATAACGGTATATTTCCTAATCTAAGGCAACCTAACATCTCGGATGCAATATTTGACAACATTCCTGGCCTGTCGAACCCTATTTCTCGGAGGGAACAGTATATACGTCTATAACGTTATATATCCTAACCTAAGGCAACCTGACATCTCGGATGTATTATTCTTCAACATTCCAGGCGTGTCGGACCCTACTTCTCGGTGGGAACATTATATGCGTCTATAACGTTGTATATCCTAATCTAAGGCAACCTAACATCTCGGATGCAATATTTGACAACATTCCTGGCCTGTCGAACCCTACATCTCGGAGGGAACAGTATATACGTCTATAGCGGTATATATCATAATCTAAGGCCACCTAACATTTCGTATGTAATATTTGACAACATTCCTGGCGTGTCGAACCCTACTTCTCGGTGGGAACAGTATATACGTCTGTAACGTCATATATCCTAACCTAAGCCAACCTAACATCTCGGATATAACATTTGACAACATTCCCGGCATGTTGGAACCCTACGTCTCGGTGGTAACATTACGTGCTTCTATAACGTTATATATGCTAACCTAAGGCAACCTAACATCTCGGATGCAATATTTGACAACATTCCTGGCCTGTCAAACCCTACTTCTCGGAGGGAACAGTATATACGTCTGTAACGGTATATATCCTAATATAAGGCAACCTAACATCTCGGATGTAACATTTGACAACATTCCAGGCGTGTCGGTCCCTACGTCTCGGTGGTAACATTACATGCGTCTATAACGGTATATTTCCTAATCTAAGGCAACCTAACATCTCGGATGCAATATTTGACAACATTCCTGGCCTGTCGAACCCTACTTCTCGGAGGGAACAGCATATACGTCTATAACGTCATATATCCTAACCTAAGGCAACCTAACATCTCGGATGTAACATTTGACAACATTCCAGGTGTGTCGGTCCCTACGTCTCGGTGGTAACGTTACATGCGTCTATATCGTTATATATCCTAACCTAAGGCAACCTAACATCTCGGATGTAACATTTGACAACATTCCAGGCATGTTGGTCCCTACGTCTCGGTGGTAACATTATATGCGTCTATAACGTTATATATCCTTATCTAAGGCAACCTAACATCCCGGATGCAATATTTGACAACATTCCTAGCCTGTCGAACCATACTTCTCGGAGGGAACAGTATATACGTCTATAACGTTGTATATCCTAACCTAAGGCAACCTAACATCTCGGATGTAACATTTGACAACATTCCAGGTGTGTCGGTCCCTACGTCTCGGTGGTAACGTTACATGCGTCTATATCGTTGTATATCCTAACCTAAGGCAACCTAACATCTCGGATGTAACATTTGACAACATTCCAGGCATGTTGGTCCCTACGTCTCGGTGGTAACATTATATGCGTCTATAACGTTATATATCCTTATCTAAGGCAACCTAACATCCCGGATGCAATATTTGACAACATTCCTAGCCTGTCGAACCATACTTCTCGGAGGGAACAGTATATACGTCTATAACGTTGTATATCCTAACCTAAGGCAACCTAACATCTCGGATGTAACATTTGACAACATTCCTGGCGTGTCGGACCCTACTTCTCGGTGGGAACAGTATATACGTCTGTAACGTCATATATCCTAACCTAAGGCAACCTAACATCTCGGATATAACATTTAGCAACATTCCAGGCGTGTTGGAACCCTACGTCTCGGTGGTAACATTACGTGCGTCTATAACGTTATATATGCTAACCTAAGGCAAGCTAACATCTCGGATGCAATATTTGAAAACATTCCTGGCCTGTCGAACCCTACTTCTCGGAGGGAACAGCATATACGGCTATAACGTCATATATCCTAACCTAAGGCAACCTAACATCTCGGATGTAACATTTGACAACATTCCTGGCCTGTCGAACCCTACTTCTCGGAGGGAACAGCATATACGTCTATAACGTCATATATCCTATCCTAAGGCAACCAAACATCTCGGATGTAACATTTGACAACATTCCAGGCGTGTCGGTCCCTACGTCTCGGTGGTAACATTACATGCGTCTATAACGGTATATTTCCTAATCTAAGGCAACCTAACATCTCGGATGCAATATTTGACAACATTCCTGGCCTGTCGAACCCTATTTCTCGGAGGGAACAGTATATACGTCTATAACGTTATATATCCTAACCTAAGGCAACCTCACATCTCGGATGTATTATTCTACAACATTCCAGGCGTGTCGGACCCTACTTCTTGGTGGAAATATTATATGCGTCTATAACGTTGTATATCCTAATCTAAGGCAACCTAAAATCTCGGATGCAATATTTGACAACATTCCTGCCCTGTCGAACCCTACTTCTCGAAGGGAACAGTATATACGTCTGTAACGGTATATATCCTAATATAAGGCAACCTAACATCTCGGATGTAACATTTGACAACATTCCAGGCGTGTCGGTCCCTACGTCTCGGTGGTAACATTACATGCGTCTATAACGTTATATATCCTAACCTAAGGCAACCTAACTTCTTGGATGCAATATTTGACAACATTCCTGGCCTGTCGAACCCTACTTCTCGGAGGGAACAGCATATACGTCTATAACGTCATATATCCTATCCTAAGGCAACCTAACATCTCGGATGTAACATTTGACAACATTCCAGGCGCGTCGGTCCCTACGTCTCGGTGGTAACATTACATGCGTCTATAACGGTATATTTCCTAATCTAAGGCAACCTAACATCTCGGATGCAATATTTGACAACATTCCTGCCCTGTCGAACCCTACTTCTCGGAGGGAACAGTATATACGTCTGTAACGGTATATATCCTAATATAAGGCAACCTAACATCTCGGATGTAACATTTGACAACATTCCAGGCGTGTCGGTCCCTACGTCTCGGTGGTAACATTACATGCGTCTATAACGTTATATATCCTAACCTAAGGCAACCTAACATCTTGGATGCAATATTTGACAACATTCCTGGCCTGTCGAACCCTACTTCTCGGAGGGAACAGTATATACGGCTATAACGTCATATATCGTAACCTAAGGCAACCTAACATCTCGGATGTAACATTTGACAACATTCCAGGTGTGTCGGTCCCTACGTCTCGGTGGTAACGTTACATGCGTCTATAACGTTATATATCCTAACCTAAGGCAACCTAACATCTCGGATGTAACATTTGACAACATTCCAGGCATGTCGGTCCCTACGTGTCGGTGGTAACATTATATGCGTCTATAACGTTATATATCCTTATCTAAGGCAACCTAACATCTCGGATGCAATATTTGACAACATTCCTAGCCTGTCGAAACATACTTCTCGGAGGGAACAGTATATACGTCTATAACGTTATATATCCTAACCTAAGGCAACCTGACATCTCGGATGTAATATTCTACATCATTCCAGGCATGTCGGACCCTACTTCTCGGTGGGAACATTATATGAGTCTATAACGTTGTATATCCTAATCTAAGGCTACCTATTATCTCAGACGTAATATTTTACAATATTCCTGGCGTGTCGGTGCATACTTTTCGGTGGGAATATTATATGCGTCTATAACGGTCGATATCGTAATCTAAGGCACCCTAACATCTCGGATGCAATATTTGACAACATTCCTGGCCTGTCGAACCCTACTTCTCGGAGGGAACAGTATATACGTCCATAACGTCACATATCCTAACCTAAGGCAACCTAACATCTCGGATGTAACATTTGACAACATTCCAGGCGTGTCGGTCCCAACGTCTCGGTGGTAACATTACATGCGTCTATAACGGTATATTTCCTAATCTAAGGCAACCTTGCATCTCGTATGCAATATTTGACAACATTCCTGGCCTGTCGAACCCTACATCTCGGAGGGAACAGCATATACATCTATAACGTCATATATCCTAGCCTAAGGCAACCTAATATCTCGGATGTAACATTTGACAACATTCCAGGCGTGTCGGTCCCTACGTTTCGGTGGTAACATTACATGCGTCTATAACGGTATATATCCTAATCTTAGGCAACCTAACATCTCTGATGTAACATTTTACCACATTCAAGGCGTGTCGGTCCCTACGTCTCGGTCGTAACATTACATGCGTTTATAACGTTATATATCCTAACCTAAGGCCACCTAACATCTCGTATATAATATTTGACAACATTCCAGGCATGTCGGTCCCTCCGTCTCGGTGGTAACATTATATGCGTCTATAACGTTATATATCCTTATCTAAGGCAACCTACCATATCGGATGCAATATTTGACAACATTCCTGGCCTGTCGAACCCTACTTCTCGGAGGGAACAGCATATACGTCTATAACGTCATATATCCTATCCTAAGGCAACCAAACATCTCGGATGTAACATTTGACAACATTCCAGGCGTGTCGGTCCCTACGTCTCGGTGGTAACATTACATGCGTCTATAACGGTATATTTCCTAATCTAAGGCAACCTAACATCTCGGATGCAATATTTGACAACATTCCTGGCCTGTCGAACCCTATTTCTCGGAGGGAACAGTATATACGTCTATAACGTTATATATCCTATCCTAAGGCAACCTGACATCTCGGATGTATTATTCTTCAACATTCCAGGCGTGTCGGACCCTACTTCTCGGTGGGAACATTATATGCGTCTATAACGTTGTATATCCTAATCTAAGGCAACCTAACATCTCGGATGCAATATCTGACAACATTCCTGGCCTGTCGAACCCTACATCTCGGAGGGAACAGTATATACGTCTATAGCGGTATATATCATAATCTAAGGCCACCTAACATCTCGTATGTAATATTTGACAACATTCCTGGCGTGTCGAACCCTACTTCTCGGAGGGAACAGTATATACGTCTATAACGTTGTATATCCTAACCTAAGGCAACCTAACATCTCGGATGTAACATTTGACAACATTCCAGGCGTGTCGGTCCCTACGTCTCGGTGGTAACATTACATGCGTCTATAACGGTATATTTCCTAATCTAAGGCAACCTAACATCCCGGATGCAATATTTGACAACATTCCTAGCCTGTCGAACCATACTTCTCGGAGGGAACAGTATATACGTCTATAACGTTATATATCCTAACCTAAGGCAACCTAACATCTCTGATGTAATATTTGACAACATTCCTGGCGTGTCGGACCCTACTTCTCGGTGGGAACAGTATATACGTCTGTAACGTCATATATCCTAACCTAAGGCAACCTAACATCTCGGATATAACATTTAGCAACATTCCAGGCGTGTTGGAACCCTACGTCTCGGTGGTAACATTACGTGCGTCTATAACGTTATATATGCTAACCTAAGGCAAGCTAACATCTCGGATGCAATATTTGAAAACATTCCTGGCCTGTCGAACCCTACTTCTCGGAGGGAACAGTATATACGTCTATAACGTTATATATCCTTATCTAAGGCAACCTAACATCCCGGATGCAATATTTGACAACATTCCTAGCCTGTCGAACCATACTTCTCGGAGGGAACAGTATATACGTCTATAACGTTGTATATCCTAACCTAAGGCAACCTAACATCTCGGATGTAACATTTGACAACATTCCAGGCGTGTCGGTCCCTACGTCTCGGTGGTAACATTACATGCGTCTATAACGGTATATTTCCTAATCTAAGGCAACCTAACATCCCGGATGCAATATTTGACAACATTCCTAGCCTGTCGAACCATACTTCTCGGAGGGAACAGTATATACGTCTATAACGTTATATATCCTAACCTAAGGCAACCTAACATCTCTGATGTAATATTTGACAACATTCCTGGCGTGTCGGACCCTACTTCTCGGTGGGAACAGTATATACGTCTGTAACGTCATATATCCTAACCTAAGGCAACCTAACATCTCGGATATAACATTTAGCAACATTCCAGGCGTGTTGGAACCCTACGTCTCGGTGGTAACATTACGTGCGTCTATAACGTTATATATGCTAACCTAAGGCAAGCTAACATCTCGGATGCAATATTTGAAAACATTCCTGGCCTGTCGAACCCTACTTCTCGGAGGGAACAGCATATACGTCTATAACGTCATATATCCTAACCTAAGGCAACCTAACATCTCGGATGTAACATTTGACAACATTCCTGGCCTGTCGAACCCTACTTCTCGGAGGGAACAGCATATACGTCTATAACGTCATATATCCTATCCTAAGGCAACCAAACATCTCGGATGTAACATTTGACAACATTCCAGGCGTGTCGGTCCCTACGTCTCGGTGGTAACATTACTTGCGTCTATAACGGTATATTTCCTAATCTAAGGCAACCTAACATCTCGGATGCAATATTTGACAACATTCCTGGCCTGTCGAACCCTATTTCTCGGAGGGAACAGTATATACGTCTATAACGTTATATATCCTAACCTAAGGCAACCTGACATCTCGGATGTATTATTCTACAACATTCCAGGCGTGTCGGACCCTACTTCTTGGTGGGAATATTATATGCGTCTATAACGTTGTATATCCTAATCTAAGGCAACCTAAAATCTCGGATGCAATATTTGACAACATTCCTGCCCTGTCGAACCCTACTTCTCGGAGGGAACAGTATATACGTCTGTAACGGTATATATCCTAATATAAGGCAACCTAACATCTCGGATGTAACATTTGACAACATTCCAGGCGTGTCGGTACCTACGTCTCGGTGGTAACATTACATGCGTCTATAACGTTATATATCCTAACCTAAGGCAACCTAACTTCTTGGATGCAATATTTGACAACATTCCTGGCCTGTCGAACCCTACTTCTCGGAGGGAACAGTATATACGTCTATAACGTCATATATCGTAACCTAAGGCAACCTAACATCTCGGATGTAACATTTGACAACATTCCAGGCGTGTCGGTCCCTACGTCTCGGTGGTAACATTACATGCGTCTATAACGGTATATTTCCTAACCTAAGGCAACCTAACATCTCGGATGTAACATTTGACAACATTCCAGGCATGTCGGTCCCTACGTCTCGGTGGTAACATTACATGCGTCTATAACGTTATATATCCTAACCTAAGGCCACCTAACATCTCGTATGTAATATTTGACAACATTCCTGGCGTGTCGAACCCTACTTCTCGGTGGGAACAGTATATACGTCTATAACGTTGTATATCCTAACCTAAGGCAACCTGACATCTCGGATGTAACATTTGACAACATTCCAGGCGTGTCGGTCCCTACGTCTCGGTGGTAACATTACATGCGTCTATAACGGTATATTTCCTAATCTAAGGCAACCTAACATCCCGGATGCAATATTTGACAACATTCCTAGCCTGTCGAACCATACTTCTCGGAGGGAACAGTATATACGTCTATAACGTTATATATCCTAACCTAAGGCAACCTAACATCTCGGATGTAATATTTGACAACATTCCTGGCGTGTCGGACCCTACTTCTCGGAGGGAACAGTATATACGTCTATAACGTTATATATCCTAACCTAAGGCAACCTGACATCTCGGATGTATTATTCTACAACATTCCAGGCGTGTCGGTCCCTACTTCTTGGTGGGAATATTATATGCGTCTATAACGTTGTATATCCTAATCTAAGGCAACCTAACATCTCGGATGCAATATTTGACAACATTCCTGCCCTGTCGAACCCTACTTCTCGGAGGGAACAGTATATACGTCTGTAACGGTATATATCCTAATATAAGGCAACCTAACATCTCGGATGTAACATTTGACAACATTCCAGGCGTGTCGGTCCCTACGTCTCGGTGGTAACATTACATGCGTCTATAACGTTATATATCCTAACCTAAGGCAACCTAACATCTTGGATGCAATATTTGACAACATTCCTGGCCTGTCGAACCCTACTTCTCGGAGGGAACAGTATATACGGCTATAACGTCATATATCGTAACCTAAGGCAACCTAACATCTCGGATGTAACATTTGACAACATTCCAGGTGTGTCGGTCCCTACGTCTCGGTGGTAACGTCACATGCGTCTATAACGTTATATATCCTAACCTAAGGCAACCTAACATCTCGGATGTAACATTTGACAACATTCCAGGCATGTCGGTCCCTACGTGTCGGTGGTAACATTATATGCGTCTATAACGTTATATATCCTTATCTAAGGCAACCTAACATCTCGGATGCAATATTTGACAACATTCCTAGCCTGTCGAAACATACTTCTCGGAGGGAACAGTATATACGTCTATAACGTTATATATCCTAACCTAAGGCAACCTGACATCTCGGATGTATTATTCTTCAACATTCCAGGCGTGTCGGACCCTACTTCTCGGTGGGAACATTATATGCGTCTATAACGTTGTATATCCTAATCTAAGGCAACCTAACATCTCGGATGCAATATTTGACAACATTCCTGGCCTGTCGAACCCTACATCTCGGAGGGAACAGTATATACGTCTATAGCGGTATATATCATAATCTAAGGCCACCTAACATCCCGGATGCAATATTTGACAACATTCCTAGCCTGTCGAACCATACTTCTCGGAGGGAACAGTATATACGTCTATAACGTTGTATATCCTAACCTAAGGCAACCTGACATCTCGGATGTAACATTTGACAACATTCCAGGCGTGTCGGTCCCTACGTCTCGGTGGTAACATTACATGCGTCTATAACGGTATATTTCCTAATCTAAGGCAACCTAACATCCCGGATGCAATATTTGACAACATTCCTAGCCTGTCGAACCATACTTCTCGGAGGGAACAGTATATACGTCTATAACGTTATATATCCTAACCTAAGGCAACCTAACATCTCGGATGTAATATTTGACAACATTCCTGGCTTGTCGGACCCTACTTCTCGGTGGGAACAGTATATACGTCTGTAACGTCATATATCCTAACCTAAGGCAACCTAACATCTCGGATATAACATTTAGCAACATTCCAGGCGTGTTGGAACCCTACGTCTCGGTGGTAACATTACGTGCGTCTATAACGTTATATATGCTAACCTAAGGCAAGCTAACATCTCGGATGCAATATTTGACAATATTCCTGGCCTGTCGAACCCTACTTCTCGGAGGGAACAGCATATACGTCTATAACGTCATATATCCTAACCTAAGGCAACCTAACATCTCGGATGTAACATTTGACAACATTCCAGGTGTGTCGGTCCCTACGTCTCGGTGGTAACGTTACATGCGTCTATAACGTTATATATCCTAACCTAAGGCAACCTAACATCACGGATGTAACATTTGACAACATTCCAGGCATGTCGGTCCCTACGTCTCGGTGGTAACATTATATGCGCCTATAACGTTATATATCCTTATCTAAGGCAACCTAACATCTCGGATGCAATATTTGACAACATTCTTAGCCTGTCGAACCCTATTTCTCGGAGGGAACAGTATATACGTCTATAACGTTATATATCCTAACCTAAGGCAACCTAACATCTCGGATGTAACATTTGACAACATTCCAGGCGTGTCGGTCCCAACGTCTCGGTGGTAACATTACATGCGTCTATAACGGTATATTTCCTAATCTAAGGCAACCTAACATCTCGGATGCAATATTTGACAACATTCCTGGACTGTCGAACCCTACTTCTCGGAGCGAACAGTATATACGTCTATAACGTTATATATCCTAAGCTAGGGCAACCTAACATCTCGGATGTAATATTCTACAACCTTCCAGGCGTGTCGGACCCTACTTCTCGGTGGGAACATTATATGCGTCTATAACGTTGTATATCCTAATCTAAGGCAACCTAACATCTCGGATATAACATTTGACAACATTCCCGGCGTGTCGAACCCTACTTCTCGGTGGGAACAGTATATACGTCTGTAACGTCATATATCCTAACCTAAGCCAACCTAACATCTCGGATATAACATTTGACAACATTCCCGGCATGTTGGAACCCTACGTCTCGGTGGTAACATTACGTGCTTCTATAACGTTATATATGCTAACCTAAGGCAACCTAACATCTCGGATGCAATATTTGACAACATTCCTGGCCTGTCAAACCCTACTTCTCGGAGGGAACAGCATATACGTCTATAACGTCATATATCCTAACCTAAGGCAACCTAACATCTCGGATGTAACATTTGACAACATTCCAGGCATGTCGGTCCCTACGTCTCGGTGGTAACATTACATGCGTCTATAACGTTATATATCCTAACCTAAGGCCACCTAACATCTCGTATGTAATATTTGACAACATTCCTGGCGTGTCGAACCCTACTTCTCGGTGGGAACAGTATATACGTCTATAACGTTATATATCCTAACCTAAGGCAACCTAACATCTCGGATGTAATATTTGACAACATTCCTGACGTGTCGGACCCTACTTCTCGGTGGGAACAGTATATTCGTCTGTAACGTCATATATCCTAACCTAAGGCAACCTAACATCTCGGATATAACATTTAACAACATTCCAGGCGTGTTGGAACCCTACGTCTCGGTGGTAACATTACGTGCGTCTATAACGTTATATATGCTAACCTAAGGCAAGCTAACATCTCGGACGCAATATTTGACAACATTCCTGGCCTGTCGAACCCTACTTCTCGGAGGGAACAGCATATACGTCTATAACGTCATATATCCTATCCTAAGGCAACCTAACATCTCGGATGTAACATTTGACAACATTCCAGGCGTGTCGGTCCCTACGTCTCGGTGGTAACATTACATGCGTCTATAACGGTATATTTCCTAATCTAAGGCAACCTAACATCTCGGATGCAATATTTGACAACATTCCTGGCCTGTCGAACCCTACTTCTCGGAGGGAACAGCATATACGTCTATAACGTCATATATCCTAACCTAAGGCAACCTAACATCTCGGATGTAACATTTGACAACCTTCCAGGCGTGTCGGACCCTACTTCTCGGTGGGAACATTATATGCGTCTATAACGTTGTATATCCTAATCTAAGGCAACCTAACATCTCGGATGCAATATTTGACAACATTCCTGGCCTGTCGGACCCTACATCTCGGAGCGAACAGTATATACGTCTATAGCGGTATATATCATAATCTAAGGCCACCTAACATCTCGTATGTAATATTTGACAACATTCCTGGCCTGTCAAACCCTACTTCTCGGAGGGAACAGCATATACGTCTATAACGTCATATATCCTAACCTAAGGCAACCTAACATCTCGGATGTAACATTTGACAACATTCCAGGCATGTCGGTCCCTACGTCTCGGTGGTAACATTACATGCGTCTATAACGTTATATATCCTAACCTAAGGCCACCTAACATCTCGTATGTAATATTTGACAACATTCCTGGCGTGTCGAACCCTACTTCTCGGTGGGAACAGTATATACGTCTATAACGTTATATATCCTAACCTAAGGCAACCTAACATCTCGGATGTAATATTTGACAACATTCCTGGCGTGTCGGACACTACTTCTCGGTGGGAACAGTATATTCGTCTGTAACGTCATATATCCTAACCTAAGGCAACCTAACATCTCGGATATAACATTTAACAACATTCCAGGCGTGTTGGAACCCTACGTCTCGGTGGTAACATTACGTGCGTCTATAACGTTATATATGCTAACCTAAGGCAAGCTAACATCTCGGACGCAATATTTGACAACATTCCTGGCCTGTCGAACCCTACTTCTCGGAGGGAACAGCATATACGTCTATAACGTCATATATCCTATCCTAAGGCAACCTAACATCTCGGATGTAACATTTGACAACATTCCAGGCGTGTCGGTCCCTACGTCTCGGTGGTAACATTACATGCGTCTATAACGGTATATTTCCTAATCTAAGGCAACCTAACATCTCGGATGCAATATTTGACAACATTCCTGGCCTGTCGAACCCTACTTCTCGGAGGGAACAGCATATACGTCTATAACGTCATATATCCTAACCTAAGGCAACCTAACATCTCGGATGTAACATTTGACAACATTCCAGGTGTGTCGGTCCCTACGTCTCGGTGGTAACGTTACATGCGTCTATATCGTTATATATCCTAACCTAAGGCAACCTAACATCTCGGATGTAACATTTGACAACATTCCAGGCATGTTGGTCCCTACGTCTCGGTGGTAACATTATATGCGTCTATAACGTTATATATCCTTATCTAAGGCAACATAACATCCCGGATGCAATATTTGACAACATTCCTAGCCTGTCGAAACCTACTTCTCGGAGGGAACAGTATATACGTCTATAACGGTATATATCCTAATCTAAGGCAACCTAACATCTCGGATGTAACATTTGACAACATTCCAGGCGTGTCGGTCCCTACGTCTCGGTGGTAACATTACATGCGTCTATAACGTTATATATCCTAACCTAAGGCAACCTAACATCTCGGATGCAATATTTGACAACATTCCTGGCCTGTCGAACCCTACTTCTCGGAGGGAACAGTATATACGTCCATAACGTCACATATCCTAACCTAAGGCAACCTAACATCTCGGATGTAACATTTGACAACATTCCAGGCGTGTCGGTCCCAACGTCTCGGTGGTAACATTACATGCGTCTATAACGGTATATTTCCTAATCTAAGGCAACCTAACATCTCGGATGCAATATTTGACAACATTCCTGGACTGTCGAACCCTACTTCTCGGAGGGAACAGTATATACGTCTATAACGTTATATATCCTAACCTAGGGCAACCTAACATCTCGGATGTAATATTCTACAACCTTCCAGGCGTGTCGGACCCTACTTCTCGGTGGGAACATTATATGCGTCTATAACGTTGTATATCCTAATCTAAGGCAACCTAACATCTCGGATGCAATATTTGACAACATTCCTGGCCTGTCGAACCCTATTTCTCGGAGGGAACAGTATATACGTCTATAACGTTATATATCCTAACCTAAGGCAACCTGACATCTCGGATGTATTTTTCTACAACATTCCAGGCGTGTCGGACCCTACTTCTCGGTGGGAACGGTATATTCGTCTGTAACGTCATATATCCTAACCTAAGGCAACCTAACATCTCGGATATAACATTTAACAACATTCCAGGCGTGTTGGAACCCTACGTCTCGGTGGTAACATTACGTGCGTCTATAACGTTATATATGCTAACCTAAGGCAAGCTAACATCTCGGACGCAATATTTGACAACATTCCTGGCCTGTCGAACCCTACTTCTCGGAGGGAACAGCATATACGTCTATAACGTCATATATCCTATCCTAAGGCAACCTAACATCTCGAATGTAACATTTGACAACATTCCAGGCGTGTCGGTCCCTACGTCTCGGTGGTAACATTACATGCGTCTATAACGGTATATTTCCTAATCTAAGGCAACCTAACATCTCGGATGCAATATTTGACAACATTCCTGGCCTGTCGAACCCTACTTCTCGGAGGGAACAGCATATACGTCTATAACGTCATATATCCTAACCTAAGGCAACCTAACATCTCGGATGTAACATTTGACAACATTCCAGGTGTGTCGGTCCCTACGTCTCGGTGGTAACGTTACATGCGTCTATATCGTTATATATCCTAACCTAAGGCAACCTAACATCTCGGATGTAACATTTGACAACATTCCAGGCATGTCGGTCCCTACGTCTCGGTGGTAACATTATATGCGTCTATAACGTTATATATCCTTATCTAAGGCAACCTAACATCCCGGATGCAATATTTGACAACATTCCTAGCCTGTCGAACCATACTTCTCGGAGGGAACAGTATATACGTCTATAACGTTGTATATCCTAACCTAAGGCAACCTGACATCTCGGATGTAACATTTGACAACATTCCAGGCGTGTCGGTCCCTACGTCTCGGTGGTAACATTACATGCGTCTATAACGGTATATTTCCTAATCTAAGGCAACCTAACATCTCGGATGCAATATTTGACAACATTCCTGGCCTGTCGAACCCTATTTCTCGGAGGGAACAGTATATACGTCTATAACGTTATATATCCTAACCTAAGCCAACCTAACATCTCGGATATAACATTTGACAACATTCCCGGCGTGTTGGAACCCTACGTCTCGGTGGTAACATTACGTGCTTCTATAACGTTATATATGCTAACCTAAGGCAACCCAACATCTCGGATGCAATATTTGACAACATTCCTGGCCTGTCAAACCCTACTTCTGGGAGGGAACAGCATATACGTCTATAACGTCATATATCGTATCCTAAGGCAACCTAACATCTCGGATATAACATTTGACAACATTCCAGGCGTGTCGGTCCCTACGTCTCGGTGGTAACATTACATGCGTCTATAACGGTATATTTCCTAATCTAAGGCAACCTAACATCTCGGATGCAATATTTGACAACATTCCTGGCCTGTCGAACCCTACTTCTCGGAGGGAACAGCATATACGTCTATAACGTCATATATCCTAACCTAAGGCAACCTAACATCTCGGATGTAACATTTGACAACATTCCAGGCATGTCGGACCCTACGTCTCGGTGGTAACATTATATGCGTCTATAACGTTATATATCCTTATCTAAGGCAACCTAACATCTCGGATGCAATGTTTGACAACATTCCTGGCCTGTCGAACCCTACTTCTCGGAGGGAACAGCATATACGTCTATAACGTCATATATCCTATCCTAAGGCAACCTAACATCTCGGATGTAACATTTGACAACATTCCAGGCGTGTCGGTCCCTACGTCTCGGTGGTAACATTACATGCGTCTATAACGGTATATTTCCTAATCTAAGGCAACCTAACATCTCGGATGCAATATTTGACAACATTCCTGGCCTGTCGAACCCTACTTCTCGGAGGGAACAGCATATACGTCTATAACGTCATATATCCTAACCTAAGGCAACCTAACATCTCGGATGTAACATTTGACAACATTCCAGGTGTGTCGGTCCCTACGTCTCGGTGGTAACGTTACATGCGTCTATATCGTTATATATCCTAACCTAAGGCAACCTAACATCTCGGATGTAACATTTGACAACATTCCAGGCATGTTGGTCCCTACGTCTCGGTGGTAACATTATATGCGTCTATAACGTTATATATCCTTATCTAAGGCAACCTAACATCCCGGATGCAATATTTGACAACATTCCTAGCCTGTCGAAACCTACTTCTCGGAGGGAACAGTATATACGTCTATAACGGTATATATCCTAATCTAAGGCAACCTAACATCTCGGATGTAACATTTGACAACATTCCAGGCGTGTCGGTCCCTACGTCTCGGTGGTAACATTACATGCGTCTATAACGTTATATATCCTAACCTAAGGCAACCTAACATCTCGGATGCAATATTTGACAACATTCCTGGCCTGTCGAACCCTACTTCTCGGAGGGAACAGTATATACGTCCATAACGTCACATATCCTAACCTAAGGCAACCTAACATCTCGGATGTAACATTTGACAACATTCCAGGCGTGTCGGTCCCAACGTCTCGGTGGTAACATTACATGCGTCTATAACGGTATATTTCCTAATCTAAGGCAACCTAACATCTCGGATGCAATATTTGACAACATTCCTGGACTGTCGAACCCTACTTCTCGGCGGGAACAGTATATACGTCTATAACGTTATATATCCTAACCTAGGGCAACCTAACATCTCGGATGTAATATTCTACAACCTTCCAGGCGTGTCGGACCCTACTTCTCGGTGGGAACATTATATGCGTCTATAACGTTGTATATCCTAATCTAAGGCAACCTAACATCTCGGATGCAATATTTGACAACATTCCTGGCCTGTCGAACCCTATTTCTCGGAGGGAACAGTATATACGTCTATAACGTTATATATCCTAACCTAAGGCAACCTGACATCTCGGATGTATTATTCTACAACATTCCAGGCGTGTCGGACCCTACTTCTCGGTGGGAACGGTATATTCGTCTGTAACGTCATATATCCTAACCTAAGGCAACCTAACATCTCGGATATAACATTTAACAACATTCCAGGCGTGTTGGAACCCTACGTCTCGGTGGTAACATTACGTGCGTCTATAACGTTATATATGCTAACCTAAGGCAAGCTAACATCTCGGACGCAATATTTGACAACATTCCTGGCCTGTCGAACCCTACTTCTCGGAGGGAACAGCATATACGTCTATAACGTCATATATCCTATCCTAAGGCAACCTAACATCTCGAATGTAACATTTGACAACATTCCAGGCGTGTCGGTCCCTACGTCTCGGTGGTAACATTACATGCGTCTATAACGGTATATTTCCTAATCTAAGGCAACCTAACATCTCGGATGCAATATTTGACAACATTCCTGGCCTGTCGAACCCTACTTCTCGGAGGGAACAGCATATACGTCTATAACGTCATATATCCTAACCTAAGGCAACCTAACATCTCGGATGTAACATTTGACAACATTCCAGGTGTGTCGGTCCCTACGTCTCGGTGGTAACGTTACATGCGTCTATATCGTTATATATCCTAACCTAAGGCAACCTAACATCTCGGATGTAACATTTGACAACATTCCAGGCATGTCGGTCCCTACGTCTCGGTGGTAACATTATATGCGTCTATAACGTTATATATCCTTATCTAAGGCAACCTAACATCCCGGATGCAATATTTGACAACATTCCTAGCCTGTCGAACCATACTTCTCGGAGGGAACAGTATATACGTCTATAACGTTGTATATCCTAACCTAAGGCAACCTGACATCTCGGATGTAACATTTGACAACATTCCAGGCGTGTCGGTCCCTACGTCTCGGTGGTAACATTACATGCGTCTATAACGGTATATTTCCTAATCTAAGGCAACCTAACATCTCGGATGCAATATTTGACAACATTCCTGGCCTGTCGAACCCTATTTCTCGGAGGGAACAGTATATACGTCTATAACGTTATATATCCTAACCTAAGCCAACCTAACATCTCGGATATAACATTTGACAACATTCCCGGCGTGTTGGAACCCTACGTCTCGGTGGTAACATTACGTGCTTCTATAACGTTATATATGCTAACCTAAGGCAACCTAACATCTCGGATGCAATATTTGACAACATTCCTGGCCTGTCAAACCCTACTTCTGGGAGGGAACAGCATATACGTCTATAACGTCATATATCGTATCCTAAGGCAACCTAACATCTCGGATATAACATTTGACAACATTCCAGGCGTGTCGGTCCCTACGTCTCGGTGGTAACATTACATGCGTCTATAACGGTATATTTCCTAATCTAAGGCAACCTAACATCTCGGATGCAATATTTGACAACATTCCTGGCCTGTCGAACCCTACTTCTCGGAGGGAACAGCATATACGTCTATAACGTCATATATCCTAACCTAAGGCAACCTAACATCTCGGATGTAACATTTGACAACATTCCAGGCATGTCGGACCCTACGTCTCGGTGGTAACATTATATGCGTCTATAACGTTATATATCCTTATCTAAGGCAACCTAACATCTCGGATGCAATATTTGACAACATTCCTGGCCTGTCGAACCCTACTTCTCGGAGGGAACAGCATATACGTCTATAACGTCATATATCGTATCCTAAGGCAACCTAACATCTCGGATGTAACATTTGACAACATTCCAGGCGTGTCGGTCCCTACGTCTCGGTGGTAACATTACATGCGTCTATAACGGTATATTTCCTAATCTAAGGCAACCTAACATCTCGGATGCAATATTTGACAACATTCCTGGCCTGTCGAACCCTATTTCTCGGAGGGAACAGTATATACGTCTATAACGTTATATATCCTAACCTAAGGCAACCTGACATCTCGGATGTATTATTCTACAGCATTCCAGGCGTGTCGGACCCTACTTCTCGGTGGGAACAGTATATACGTCTGTAACGTCATATATCCTAACCTAAGCCAACCTAACATCTCGGATATAACATTTGACAACATTCCCGGCGTGTTGGAACCTTACGTCTCGGTGGTAACATTACGTGCTTCTATAACGTGATATATGCTAACCTAAGGCAACCTAACATCTCGGATGCAATATTTGACAACATTCCTGGCCTGTCAAACCCTACTTCTGGGAGGGAACAGCATATACGTCTATAACGTCATATATCCTAACCTAAGGCAACCTAACATCTCGGATGTAACATTTGACAACATTCCAGGTGTGTCGGTCCCTACGTCTCGGTGGTAACGTTACATGCGTCTATAACGTTATATATCCTAACCTAAGGCAACCTAACATTGCGGATGTAACATTTGACAACATTCCAGGCATGTCGGTCTCTACGTCTCGGTGGTAACGTTACATGCGTCTATAACGTTATATATCCTAACCTAAGGCAACCTAACATTGCGGATGTAACATTTGACAACATTCCAGGCATGTCGGTCTCTACGTCTCGGTGGTAACATTATATGCGTCTATAACGTTATATATCCTTATCTAAGGCAACCTAACATCTCGGATGCAATATTTGACAACATTCCTGGCCTGCCGAACCCTACTTCTCGGAGGGAACAGCATATACGTCTATAACGTCATATATCCTAACCTAAGGCAACCTAACATCTCGGATGTAACATTTGACAACATTCCAGGTGTGTCTGTCCCTACGTCTCGGTGGTAACGTTACATGCGTCTATATCGTTATATATCCTAACCTAAGGCAACCTAACATCTCGGATGTAACATTTGACAACATTCCAGGCATGTCGGTCCCTACGTCTCGGTGGTAACATTATATGCGTCTATAACGTTATATATCCTTATCTAAGGCAACCTAACATCTCGGATGCAATATTTGACAACATTCCTAGCCTGTCGAACCATACTTCTCGGAGGGAACAGTGTATACGTCTATAACGTTGTATATCCTAACCTAAGGCAACCTGACATCTCGGATGTAATATTCTACATCATTCCAGGCGTGTCGGACCCTACTTCTCGGTGGGAACATTATATGAGTCTATAACGTTGTATATCCTAATCTAAGGCAACCTATTATCTCAGACGTAATATTTTACAATATTCCTGGCGTGTCGGTACATACTTTTCGGTGGGAATATTATATGCGTCTATAACGGTCGATATCGTAATCTAAGGCAACCTAACATCTCGGATGCAATATTTGACAACATTCCTGGCCTGTCGAACCCTACTTCTCGGAGGGAACAGTACATACGTCCATAACGTCACATATCCTAACCTAAGGCAACCTAACATCTAGGATGTAACATTTTACCACATTCAAGGCGTGTCGGTCCCTACGTCTCGGTGGTAACATTACATGCGTCTATAACGTTATATATCCTAACCTAAGGCCACCTAACATCTCGTATGTAATATTTGACAACATTCCTGGCGTGTCGAACCCTACTTCTCGGTGGGAACAGTATATACGTCTATAACGTTATATATCCTAACCTAAGGCAACCTAACATCTCGTATGTAACATTTGACAACATTCCCGGCGTGTTGGAACCTTACGTCTCGGTGGTAACATTACGTGCTTCTATAACGTTATATATGCTAACCTAAGGCAACCTAACATCTCGGATGCAATATTTGACAACATTCCTGGCCTGTCAAACCCTACTTCTCGGAGGGAACAGCATATACGTCTATAACGTCATATATCCTAACCTAAGGCAACCTAACATCTAGTATGTAACATTTGACAACATTCCAGGTGTGTCGGTCCCTACGTCTCGGTGGTAACGTTACATGCGTCTATATCGTTATATATCCTAACCTAAGGCAACCTAACATCTCGGATGTAACATTTGACAACATTCCAGGCATGTCGGACCCTACGTCTCGGTGGTAACATTATATGCGTCTATAACGTTATATATCCTTATCTAAGGCAACCTAACATCTCGGATGCAATATTTGACAACATTCCTGGCCGGTCGAACCCTACTTCTCGGAGGGAACAGCATATACGTCTATAACGTCATATATCCTATCCTAACGCAACCTAACATCTCGGATGTAACATTTGACAACATTCCAGGCGTGTCGGTCCCAACGTCTCGGTGGTAACATTACATGCGTCTATAACGGTATATTTCCTAATCTAAGGCAACCTAACATCTCGGATGCAATATTTGACAACATTCCTGGCCTGTCAAACCCTACTTCTCGGAGGGAACAGCATATACATCTATAACATCATATATCCTAGCCTAAGGCAACCTAACATCTCGGATGTAACATTTGACAACATTCCAGGCGTGTCGGTCCCTACGTCTCGGTGGTAACATTACATGCGTCTATAACGGTATATATCCTAATCTTAGGCAACCTAACATCTCTGATGTAACATTTTACCACATTCAAGGCGTGTCGGTCCCTACGTCTCGGTGGTAACATTACATGCGTTTATAACGTTATATATCCTAACCTAAGGCCACCTAACATCTCGGATGCAATATTTGACAACATTCCTGGCCTGTCAAACCCTACTTCTCGGAGGGAACAGCATATACATCTATAACATCATATATCCTAGCCTAAGGCAACCTAACATCTCGGATGTAACATTTGACAACATTCCAGGCGTGTCGGTCCCTACGTCTCGGTGGTAACATTACATGCGTCTATAACGGTATATTTCCTAATCTAAGGCAACCTAACATCTCGGATGCAATATTTGACAACATTCCTGGCCTGTCGAACCCTATTTCTCGGAGGGAACAGTATATACGTCTATAACGTTATATATCCTAACCTAAGGCAACCTGACATCTCGGATGTATTATTCTACAACATTCCAGGCGTGTCGGACCCTACTTCTCGGTGGGAACATTATATGCGTCTATAACGTTGTATATCCTAATCTAAGGCAACCTAACATCTCGGATGCAATATTTGACAACATTCCTGGCCTGTCGAACCCTACATCTCGGAGGGAACAGTATATACGTCTATAGCGGTATATATCCTAATCTAAGGCCACCTAACATCTCGTATGTAATATTTGACAACATTCCTGGCGTGTCGAACCCTACTTCTCGGTGGGAACAGTATATACGTCTATAACGTTATATATCCTAACGTAAGGCAACCTAACATCTCGGATGTAATATTTGACAACATTACTGGCGTGTCGGACCCTACTTCTCGGTGGGAACAGTATATACGTCTGTAACGTCATATATCCTAACCTAAGCCAACCTAACATCTCGGATATAACATTTGACAACATTCCCGGCGTGTTGGAAGCCTACGTCTCGGTGGTAACATTACGTGCTTCTATAACGTTATATATGCTAACCTAAGGCAACCTAACATCTCGGATGCAATATTTGACAACATTCCTGGCCTGTCAAACCCTACTTCTGGGAGGGAACAGCATATACGTCTATAACGTCATATATCCTAACCTAAGGCAACCTAACATCTCGGATGTAACATTTGACAACATTCCAGGTGTGTCGGTCCCTACGTCTCGGTGGTAACGTTACATGCGTCTATAACGTTATATATCCTAACCTAAGGCAACCTAACATCTCGGATGTAACATTTGACAACATTCCAGGCGTGTCGGTCCCTACGTCTCGGTGGTAACATTACATGCGTCTATAACGGTATATATCCTAATCTTAGACAACCTAACATCTCTGATGTAACATTTTACCACATTCAAGGCGTGTCGGTCCCTACGTCTCGGTGGTAACATTACATGCGTTTATAACGTTATATATCCTAACCTAAGGCCACCTAACATCTCGGATGCAATATTTGACAACATTACTGGCGTGTCGGACCCTACTTCTCGGTGGGAATAGTATATACGTCTGTAACGTCATATATCCTAACCTAAGCCAACCTAACATCTCGGATGTAACATTTGACAACATTCCCGGCGTGTTGGAAGCCTACGTCTCGGTGGTAACATTACGTGCTTCTATAACGTTATATATGCTAACCTAAGGCAACCTAACATCTCGGATGCAATATTTGACAACATTCCTGGCCTGTCGAACCCTACTTCTGGGAGGGAACAGCATATACGTCTATAACGTCATATATCCTAACCTAAGGCAACCTAACATCTCGGATGTAACATTTGACAACATTCCAGGTGTGTCGGTCCCTACGTCTCGGTGGTAACGTTACATGCGTCTATAACGTTATATATCCTAACCTAAGGCAACCTAACATCTCGGATGTAACATTTGACAACATTCCAGGCATGTCGGTCCCTACGTCTCGGTGGTAACATTATATGCGTCTATAACGTTATATATCCTTATCTAAGGCAACCTAACATCTCGGATGCAATATTTGACAACATTCCTGGCCTGTCGAACCCTACTTCTCGGAGGGAACAGCATATACGTCTATAACGTCATATATCCTATCCTAAGGCAACCTAACATCTCGGATGTAACATTTGACAACATTCCAGGCGTGTCGGTCCCTACGTCTCGGTGGTAACATTACATGCGTCTATAACGGTATATTTCCTAATCTAAGGCAACCTAACATCTCGGATGCAATATTTGACAACATTCCTGGCCTGTCGAACCCTATTTCTCGGAGGGAACAGTATATACGTCTATAACGTTATATATCCTAACCTAAGGCAACCTGACATCTCGGATGTATTATTCTACAACATTCCAGGCGTGTCGGACCCTACTTCTCGGTGGGAACATTATATGCGTCTATAACGTTGTATATCCTAACCTAAGGCAACCTAACATCTCGGATGTAACATTTGACAACATTCCAGGTGTGTCGGTCCCTACGTCTCGGTGGTAACGTTACATGCGTCTATATCGTTATATATCCTAACCTAAGGCAACCTAACATCTCGGATGTAACATTTGACAACATTCCAGGCATGTCGGTCCCTACGTCTCGGTGGTAACATTATATGCGTCTATAACGTTATATATCCTTATCTAAGGCAACCTAACATCTCGGATGCAATATTTGACAACATTCCTAGCCTGTCGAACCATACTTCTCGGAGGGAACAGTATATACGTCTATAACGTTGTATATCCTAACCTAAGGCAACCTGACATCTCGGATGTAATATTCTACATCATTCCAGGCGTGTCGGACCCTACTTCTCGGTGGGAACATTATATGAGTCTATAACGTTGTATATCCTAATCTAAGGCTACCTATTATCTCAGACGTAATATTTTACAATATTCCTGGCGTGTCGGTGCATACTTTTCGGTGGGAATATTACATGCGTCTATAACGGTCGATATCGTAATCTAAGGCAACCTAACATCTCGGATGCAATATTTGACAACATTCCTGGCCTGTCGAACCCTATTTCTTGGAGGGAACAGTACATACGTCCATAACGTCACATATCCTAACCTAAGGCAACCTAACATCTCGGATGTAACATTTGACAACATTCCAGGCGTGTCGGTCCCAACGTCTCGGTGGTAACATTACATGCGTCTATAACGGAATATTTCCTAATCTAAGGCAACCTAACATCTCGGATGCAATATTTGACAACATTCGTGGCCTGTCGAACCCTACTTCTCGGAGGGAACAGCATATACATCTATAACGTCATATATCCTAGCCTAAGGCAACCTAACATCTCGGATGTAACATTTGACAACATTCCAGGCGTGTCGGTCCCTACGTCTCGGTGGTAACATTACATGCGTCTATAACGGTATATATCCTAATCTTAGGCAACCTAACATCTCTGATGTAACATTTTACCACATTCAAGGCGTGTCGGTCCCTACGTCTCGGTGGTAACATTACATGCGTCTATAACGGTATATATCCTAATCTTAGGCAACCTAACATCTCTGATGTAACATTTTACCACATTCAAGGCGTGTCGGTCCCTACGTCTCGGTGGTAACATTACATGCGTTTATAACGTTATATATCCTATCCTAAGGCCACCTAACAACTCGTATGTAATATTTGACAACATTCCTGGCGTGTCGAACCCTACTTCTCGGTGGGAACAGTATATACGTCTATAACGTTATATATCCTAACCTAAGGCAACCTAACATCTCGGATGTAACATTTGACAACATTCCAGGCATGTCGGTCCCTACGTCTCGGTGGTAACATTATATGCGTCTATAACGTTATATATCCTTATCTAAGGCAACCTAACATCTCGGATGCAATATTTGACAACATTCCTGGCCTGTCGAACCCTACTTCTCGGAGGGAACAGCATATACGTCTATAACGTCATATATCCTATCCTAAGGCAACCTAACATCTCGGATGTAACATTTGACAACATTCCAGGCGTGTCGGTCCCTACGTCTCGGTGGTAACATTACATGCGTCTATAACGGTATATTTCCTAATCTAAGGCAACCTAACATCTCGGATGCAATATTTGACAACATTCCTGGCCTGTCGAACCCTACTTCTCGGAGGGAACAGCATATACGTCTATAACGTCATATATCCTAACCTAAGGCAACCTAACATCTCGGATGTAACATTTGACAACATTCCAGGTGTGTCTGTCCCTACGTCTCGGTGGTAACGTTACATGCGTCTATATCGTTGTATATGCTAACCTAAGGCAACCTAACATCTCGGATGCAATATTTGACAACATTCCTGGCCTGTCAAACCCTACTTCTGGGAGGGAACAGCATATACGTCTATAACGTCATATATCCTAGCCTAAGGCAACCTAACATCTCGGATGTAACATTTGACAACATTCCAGGCGTGTCGGTCCCTACGTCTCGGTGGTAACATTACGTGCTTCTATAACGTTATATATGCTAACCTAAGGCAACCTAACATCTCGGATGCAATATTTGACAACATTCCTGGCCTGTCAAACCCTACTTCTGGGAGGGAACAGCATATGCGTCTATAACGTTATATATCCTTATCTAAGGCAACCTAACATCTCGGATGCAATATTTGACAACATTCCTGGCCTGTCGAACCCTACTTCTCGGAGGGAACAGCATATACGTCTATAACGTCATATATCCTATCCTAAGGCAACCTAACATCTCGGATGTAACATTTGACAACATTCCAGGCGTGTCGGTCCCTACGTCTCGGTGGTAACATTACATGCGTCTATAACGGTATATTTCCTAATCTAAGGCAACCTAACATCTCGGATGCAATATTTGACAACATTCCTGGCCTGTCGAACCCTATTTCTCGGAGGGAACAGTATATACGTCTATAACGTTATATATCCTAACCTAAGGCAACCTGACATCTCGGATGTATTATTCTACAACATTCCAGGCGTGTCGGACCCTACTTCTCGGTGGGAACAGTATATACGTCTGTAACGTCATATATCCTAACCTAAGCCAACCTAACATCTCGGATATAACATTTGACAACATTCCCGGCGTGTTGGAACCTTACGTCTCGGTGGTAACATTACGTGCTTCTATAACGTGATATATGCTAACCTAAGGCAACCTAACATCTCGGATGCAATATTTGACAACATTCCTGGCCTGTCAAACCCTACTTCTGGGAGGGAACAGCATATACGTCTATAACGTCATATATCCTAACCTAAGGCAACCTAACATCTCGGATGTAACATTTGACAACATTCCAGGTGTGTCGGTCCCTACGTCTCGGTGGTAACGTTACATGCGTCTATAACGTAATATATCCTAACCTAAGGCAACCTAACATTTCGGATGTAACATTTGACAACATTCCAGGCATGTCGGTCTCTACGTCTCGGTGGTAACATTATATGCGTCTATAACGTTATATATCCTTATCTAAGGCAACCTAACATCTCGGATGCAATATTTGACAACATTCCTGGCCTGCCGAACCCTACTTCTCGGAGGGAACAGCATATACGTCTATAACGTCATATATCCTATCCTAAGGCAACCTAACATCTCGGATGTAACATTTGACAACATTCCAGGCGTGTCGGTCCCTACGTCTCGGTGGTAACATTACATGCGTCTATAACGGTATATTTCCTAATCTAAGGCAACCTAACATCTCGGATGCAATATTTGACAACATTCCTGGCCTGTCGAACCCTATTTCTCGGAGGGAACAGTATATACGTCTATAACGTTATATATCCTAACCTAAGGCAACCTGACATCTCGGATGTATTATTCTACAACATTCCAGGCGTGTCGGACCCTACTTCTCGGTGGGAACATTATATGCGTCTATAACGTTGTATATCCTAACCTAAGGCAACCTAACATCTCGGATGTAACATTTGACAACATTCCAGGTGTGTCGGTCCCTACGTCTCGGTGGTAACGTTACATGCGTCTATATCGTTATATATCCTAACCTAAGGCAACCTAACATCTCGGATGTAACATTTGACAACATTCCAGGCATGTCGGTCCCTACGTCTCGGTGGTAACATTATATGCGTCTATAACGTTATATATCCTTATCTAAGGCAACCTAACATCTCGGATGCAATATTTGACAACATTCCTAGCCTGTCGAACCATACTTCTCGGAGGGAACAGTATATACGTCTATAACGTTGTATATCCTAACCTAAGGCAACCTGACATCTCGGATGTAATATTCTACATCATTCCAGGCGTGTCGGACCCTACTTCTCGGTGGGAACATTATATGAGTCTATAACGTTGTATATCCTAATCTAAGGCTACCTATTATCTCAGACGTAATATTTTACAATATTCCTGGCGTGTCGGTGCATACTTTTCGGTGGGAATATTACATGCGTCTATAACGGTCGATATCGTAATCTAAGGCAACCTAACATCTCGGATGCAATATTTGACAACATTCCTGGCCTGTCGAACCCTATTTCTCGGAGGGAACAGTACATACGTCCATAACGTCACATATCCTAACCTAAGGCAACCTAACATCTCGGATGTAACATTTGACAACATTCCAGGCGTGTCGGTCCCAACGTCTCGGTGGTAACATTACATGCGTCTATAACGGAATATTTCCTAATCTAAGGCAACCTAACATCTCGGATGCAATATTTGACAACATTCGTGGCCTGTCGAACCCTACTTCTCGGAGGGAACAGCATATACATCTATAACGTCATATATCCTAGCCTAAGGCAACCTAACATCTCGGATGTAACATTTGACAACATTCCAGGCGTGTCGGTCCCTACGTCTCGGTGGTAACATTACATGCGTCTATAACGGTATATATCCTAATCTTAGGCAACCTAACATCTCTGATGTAACATTTTACCACATTCAAGGCGTGTCGGTCCCTACGTCTCGGTGGTAACATTACATGCGTCTATAACGGTATATATCCTAATCTTAGGCAACCTAACATCTCTGATGTAACATTTTACCACATTCAAGGCGTGTCGGTCCCTACGTCTCGGTGGTAACATTACATGCGTTTATAACGTTATATATCCTAACCTAAGGCCACCTAACAACTCGTATGTAATATTTGACAACATTCCTGGCGTGTCGAACCCTACTTCTCGGTGGGAACAGTATATACGTCTATAACGTTATATATCCTAACCTAAGGCAACCTAACATCTCGGATGTAACATTTGACAACATTCCAGGCATGTCGGTCCCTACGTCTCGGTGGTAACATTATATGCGTCTATAACGTTATATATCCTTATCTAAGGCAACCTAACATCTCGGATGCAATATTTGACAACATTCCTGGCCTGTCGAACCCTACTTCTCGGAGGGAACAGCATATACGTCTATAACGTCATATATCCTATCCTAAGGCAACCTAACATCTCGGATGTAACATTTGACAACATTCCAGGCGTGTCGGTCCCTACGTCTCGGTGGTAACATTACATGCGTCTATAACGGTATATTTCCTAATCTAAGGCAACCTAACATCTCGGATGCAATATTTGACAACATTCCTGGCCTGTCGAACCCTACTTCTCGGAGGGAACAGCATATACGTCTATAACGTCATATATCCTAACCTAAGGCAACCTAACATCTCGGATGTAACATTTGACAACATTCCAGGTGTGTCTGTCCCTACGTCTCGGTGGTAACGTTACATGCGTCTATATCGTTATATATGCTAACCTAAGGCAACCTAACATCTCCGATGCAATATTTGACAACATTCCTGGCCTGTCAAACCCTACTTCTGGGAGGGAACAGCATATACGTCTATAACGTCATATATCCTAGCCTAAGGCAACCTAACATCTCGGATGTAACATTTGACAACATTCCAGGCGTGTCGGTCCCTACGTCTCGGTGGTAACATTACGTGCTTCTATAACGTTATATATGCTAACCTAAGGCAACCTAACATCTCGGATGCAATATTTGACAACATTCCTGGCCTGTCAAACCCTACTTCTGGGAGGGAACAGCATATGCGTCTATAACGTTATATATCCTTATCTAAGGCAACCTAACATCTCGGATGCAATATTTGACAACATTCCTGGCCTGTCGAACCCTACTTCTCGGAGGGAACAGCATATACGTCTATAACGTCATATATCCTATCCTAAGGCAACCTAACATCTCGGATGTAACAGTTGACAACATTCCAGGCGTGTCGGTCCCTACGTCTCGGTGGTAACATTACATGCGTCTATAACGGTATATTTCCTAATCTAAGGCAACCTAACATCTCGGATGCAATATTTGACAACATTCCTGGCCTGTCGAACCCTATTTCTCGGAGGGAACAGTATATACGTCTATAACGTTATATATCCTAACCTAAGGCAACCTGACATCTCGGATGTATTATTCTACAACATTCCAGGCGTGTCGGACCCTACTTCTCGGTGGGAACAGTATATACGTCTGTAACGTCATATATCCTAACCTAAGCCAACCTAACATCTCGGATATAACATTTGACAACATTCCCGGCGTGTTGGAACCTTACGTCTCGGTGGTAACATTACGTGCTTCTATAACGTGATATATGCTAACCTAAGGCAACCTAACATCTCGGATGCAATATTTGACAACATTCCTGGCCTGTCAAACCCTACTTCTGGGAGGGAACAGCATATACGTCTATAACGTCATATATCCTAACCTAAGGCAACCTAACATCTCGGATGTAACATTTGACAACATTCCAGGTGTGTCGGTCCCTACGTCTCGGTGGTAACGTTACATGCGTCTATAACGTAATATATCCTAACCTAAGGCAACCTAACATTTCGGATGTAACATTTGACAACATTCCAGGCATGTCGGTCTCTACGTCTCGGTGGTAACATTATATGCGTCTATAACGTTATATATCCTTATCTAAGGCAACCTAACATCTCGGATGCAATATTTGACAACATTCCTGGCCTGCCGAACCCTACTTCTCGGAGGGAACAGCATATACGTCTATAACGTCATATATCCTATCCTAAGGCAACCTAACATCTCGGATGTAACATTTGACAACATTCCAGGCGTGTCGGTCCCTACGTCTCGGTGGTAACATTACATGCGTCTATAACGGTATATTTCCTAATCTAAGGCAACCTAACATCTCGGATGCAATATTTGACAACATTCCTGGCCTGTCGAACCCTATTTCTCGGAGGGAACAGTATATACGTCTATAACGTTATATATCCTAACCTAAGGCAACCTGACATCTCGGATGTATTATTCTACAACATTCCAGGCGTGTCGGACCCTACTTCTCGGTGGGAACATTATATGCGTCTATAACGTTGTATATCCTAACCTAAGGCAACCTAACATCTCGGATGTAACATTTGACAACATTCCAGGTGTGTCGGTCCCTACGTCTCGGTGGTAACGTTACATGCGTCTATATCGTTATATATCCTAACCTAAGGCAACCTAACATCTCGGATGTAACATTTGACAACATTCCAGGCATGTCGGTCCCTACGTCTCGGTGGTAACATTATATGCGTCTATAACGTTATATATCCTTATCTAAGGCAACCTAACATCTCGGATGCAATATTTGACAACATTCCTAGCCTGTCGAACCATACTTCTCGGAGGGAACAGTATATACGTCTATAACGTTGTATATCCTAACCTAAGGCAACCTGACATCTCGGATGTAATATTCTACATCATTCCAGGCGTGTCGGACCCTACTTCTCGGTGGGAACATTATATGAGTCTATAACGTTGTATATCCTAATCTAAGGCTACCTATTATCTCAGACGTAATATTTTACAATATTCCTGGCGTGTCGGTGCATACTTTTCGGTGGGAATATTACATGCGTCTATAACGGTCGATATCGTAATCTAAGGCAACCTAACATCTCGGATGCAATATTTGACAACATTCCTGGCCTGTCGAACCCTATTTCTCGGAGGGAACAGTACATACGTCCATAACGTCACATATCCTAACCTAAGGCAACCTAACATCTCGGATGTAACATTTGACAACATTCCAGGCGTGTCGGTCCCAACGTCTCGGTGGTAACATTACATGCGTCTATAACGGAATATTTCCTAATCTAAGGCAACCTAACATCTCGGATGCAATATTTGACAACATTCGTGGCCTGTCGAACCCTACTTCTCGGAGGGAACAGCATATACATCTATAACGTCATATATCCTAGCCTAAGGCAACCTAACATCTCGGATGTAACATTTGACAACATTCCAGGCGTGTCGGTCCCTACGTCTCGGTGGTAACATTACATGCGTCTATAACGGTATATATCCTAATCTTAGGCAACCTAACATCTCTGATGTAACATTTTACCACATTCAAGGCGTGTCGGTCCCTACGTCTCGGTGGTAACATTACATGCGTCTATAACGGTATATATCCTAATCTTAGGCAACCTAACATCTCTGATGTAACATTTTACCACATTCAAGGCGTGTCGGTCCCTACGTCTCGGTGGTAACATTACATGCGTTTATAACGTTATATATCCTAACCTAAGGCCACCTAACAACTCGTATGTAATATTTGACAACATTCCTGGCGTGTCGAACCCTACTTCTCGGTGGGAACAGTATATACGTCTATAACGTTATATATCCTAACCTAAGGCAACCTAACATCTCGGATGTAACATTTGACAACATTCCAGGCATGTCGGTCCCTACGTCTCGGTGGTAACATTATATGCGTCTATAACGTTATATATCCTTATCTAAGGCAACCTAACATCTCGGATGCAATATTTGACAACATTCCTGGCCTGTCGAACCCTACTTCTCGGAGGGAACAGCATATACGTCTATAACGTCATATATCCTATCCTAAGGCAACCTAACATCTCGGATGTAACATTTGACAACATTCCAGGCGTGTCGGTCCCTACGTCTCGGTGGTAACATTACATGCGTCTATAACGGTATATTTCCTAATCTAAGGCAACCTAACATCTCGGATGCAATATTTGACAACATTCCTGGCCTGTCGAACCCTACTTCTCGGAGGGAACAGCATATACGTCTATAACGTCATATATCCTAACCTAAGGCAACCTAACATCTCGGATGCAATATTTGACAACATTCCTGGCCTGTCAAACCCTACTTCTGGGAGGGAACAGCATATACGTCTATAACGTCATATATCCTAGCCTAAGGCAACCTAACATCTCGGATGTAACATTTGACAACATTCCAGGCGTGTCGGTCCCTACGTCTCGGTGGTAACATTACGTGCTTCTATAACGTTATATATGCTAACCTAAGGCAACCTAACATCTCGGATGCAATATTTGACAACATTCCTGGCCTGTCAAACCCTACTTCTGGGAGGGAACAGCATATGCGTCTATAACGTTATATATCCTTATCTAAGGCAACCTAACATCTCGGATGCAATATTTGACAACATTCCTGGCCTGTCGAACCCTACTTCTCGGAGGGAACAGCATATACGTCTATAACGTCATATATCCTATCCTAAGGCAACCTAACATCTCGGATGTAACATTTGACAACATTCCAGGCGTGTCGGTCCCTACGTCTCGGTGGTAACATTACATGCGTCTATAACGGTATATTTCCTAATCTAAGGCAACCTAACATCTCGGATGCAATATTTGACAACATTCCTGGCCTGTCGAACCCTATTTCTCGGAGGGAACAGTATATACGTCTATAACGTTATATATCCTAACCTAAGGCAACCTGACATCTCGGATGTATTATTCTACAACATTCCAGGCGTGTCGGACCCTACTTCTCGGTGGGAACAGTATATACGTCTGTAACGTCATATATCCTAACCTAAGCCAACCTAACATCTCGGATATAACATTTGACAACATTCCCGGCGTGTTGGAACCTTACGTCTCGGTGGTAACATTACGTGCTTCTATAACGTGATATATGCTAACCTAAGGCAACCTAACATCTCGGATGCAATATTTGACAACATTCCTGGCCTGTCAAACCCTACTTCTGGGAGGGAACAGCATATACGTCTATAACGTCATATATCCTAACCTAAGGCAACCTAACATCTCGGATGTAACATTTGACAACATTCCAGGTGTGTCGGTCCCTACGTCTCGGTGATAACGTTACATGCGTCTATAACGTAATATATCCTAACCTAAGGCAACCTAACATTTCGGATGTAACATTTGACAACATTCCAGGCATGTCGGTCTCTACGTCTCGGTGGTAACATTATATGCGTCTATAACGTTATATATCCTTATCTAAGGCAACCTAACATCTCGGATGCAATATTTGACAACATTCCTGGCCTGCCGAACCCTACTTCTCGGAGGGAACAGCATATACGTCTATAACGTCATATATCCTATCCTAAGGCAACCTAACATCTCGGATGTAACATTTGACAACATTCCAGGCGTGTCGGTCCCTACGTCTCGGTGGTAACATTACATGCGTCTATAACGGTATATTTCCTAATCTAAGGCAACCTAACATCTCGGATGCAATATTTGACAACATTCCTGGCCTGTCGAACCCTACTTCTCGGAGGGAACAGCATATACATCTATAACGTCATATATCCTAGCCTAAGGCAACCTAACATCTCGGATGTAACATTTGACAACATTCCAGGCGTGTCGGTCCCTACGTCTCGGTGGTAACATTACATGCGTCTATAACGGTATATATCCTAATCTTAGGCAACCTAACATCTCTGATGTAACATTTTACCACATTCAAGGCGTGTCGGTCCCTACGTCTCGGTGGTAACATTACATGCGTTTATAACGTTATATATCCTAACCTAAGGCCACCTAACATATCGTATGTAATATTTGACAACATTCCTGGCGTGTCGAACCCTACTTCTCGGTGGGAACAGTATATACGTCTATAACGTTATATATCCTAACCTAAGGCAACCTAACATCTCGGATGTAACATTTGACAACATTCCAGGTGTGTCGGTCCCTACGTCTCGGTGGTAACGTTACATGCGTCTATATCGTTATATATCCTAACCTAAGGCAACCTAACATCTCGGATGTAACATTTGACAACATTCCAGGCGTGTCGGTCCCTACGTCTCGGTGGTAACATTACATGCGTCTATAACGGTATATTTCCTAATCTAAGGCAACCTAACATCTCGGATGCAATATTTGACAACATTCCTGGCCTGTCGAACCCTACATCTCGCAGGGAACAGTATATACGTCTATAGCGGTATATATCCTAATCTAAGGCCACCTAACATCTCGTATGTAATATTTGACAACATTCCAGGTGTGTCGGTCCCTACGTCTCGGTGGTAACGTTACATGCGTCTATAACGTTATATATCCTAACCTAAGGCAACCTAACATCTCGGATGTAACATTTGACAACATTCCAGGTATGTCGGTCCCTACGTCTCGGTGGTAACATTATATGCGTCTATAACGTTATATATCCTTATCTAAGGCAACCTAACATCTCGGATGCAATATTTGACAACATTCCTGGCCTGTCGAACCCTACTTCTCGGAGGGAACAGCATATACGTCTATAACGTCATATATCTTATCCTAAGGCAACCTAACATCTCGGATGTAACATTTGACAACATTCCAGGCGTGTCGGTCCCTACGTCTCGGTGGTAACATTACATGCGTCTATAACGGTATATTTCCTAATCTAAGGCAACCTAGCATCTCGGATGCAATATTTGACAACATTCCTGGCCTGTCGAACCCTATTTCTCGGAGGGAACAGTATATACGTCTATAACGTTATATATCCTAACCTAAGGCAACCTGACATCTCGGATGTATTATTCTACAACATTCCAGGCGTGTCGGACCCTACTTCTCGGTGGGAACATTATATGCGTCTATAACGTTGTATATCCTAATCTAAGGCAACCTAACATCTCGGATGCAGTATTTGACAACATTCCTGGCCTGTCGAACCCTACATCTCGGAGGGAACAGTATATACGTCTATAGCGGTATATATCCTAATCTAAGGCCACCTAACATCTCGTATGTAATATTTGACAACATTCCTGCCCTGTCGAACCCTACTTCTCGGAGGGAACAGCATATACGTCTATAATGTCATATATCCTAACCTAAGGCAACCTAACATCTCGGATGCAATATTTGACAACATTTCTGGCCTGTCGAACCCTACTTCTCGGAGGGAACAGTACATACGTCCATAACGTCACATATCCTAACCTAAGGCAACCTAACATCTCGGATGTAACATTTGACAACATTCCAGGCGTGTCGGTCCCAACGTCTCGGTGGTAACATTACATGCGTCTATAACGGTATATTTCCTAATCTAAGGCAACCTAACATCTCGGATGCAATATTTGACAACATTCCTAGCCTGTCGAACCCTACTTCTCGGAGGGAACAGTATATACGTCTATAACGTTATATATCCTAACCTAAGGCAACCTGACATCTCGGATGTAATATTCTACATCATTCCAGGCGTGTCGGACCCTACTTCTCGGTGGGAACATTATATGAGTCTATAACGTTGTATATCCTAATCTAAGGCTACCTATTATCTCAGACGTAATATTTTACAATATTCCTGGCGTGTCGGTGCATACTTTTCGGTGGGAATATTATATGCGTCTATAACGGTCGATATCGTAATCTAAGGCAACATAACATCTCGGATGCAATATTTGACAACATTCCTGGGCTGTCGAACCCTACTTCTCGGAGGGAACAGCATATACGTCTATAACGTTATATATCCTAACCTAAGGCAACCTAACATCTCGGCTGTAACATTTGACAACATTCCAGGTGTGTCGGTCCCTACGTCTCGGTGGTAACATTACATGCGTCTATAACGGTAAATTTCCTAATCTAAGGCAACCTAACATCACGGATGCAATATTTCACAACATTCCTGGCCTGTCGAACCCTACTTCTCGGAGGGAACAGTATATACGTCTATAACGTTATATATCCTAACCTAGGGCAACCTAACATCTCGGATATAACATTTGACAACATTCCCGGCGTGTTGGAACCCTACGTCTCGGTGGTAACATTACGTGCTTCTATAACGTTATATATGCTAACCTAAGGCAACCTAACATCTCGGATGCAATATTTGACAACATTCCTGGCCTGTCAAACCCTACTTCTCGGAGGGAACAGCATATACGTCTATAACGTTATATATCCTAACCTAAGGCAACCTAACATCTCGGATGTAACATTTGACAACATTCCAGGTGTGTCGGTCCCTACGACCCGGTGGTAACGTTACATGCGTCTATAACGTTATATATCCTAACCTAAGGCCACTTAACATCTCGTATGTAATATTTGTCAACATTCCTGGCGTGTCGAACCCTACTTCTCGGTGGGGACAGTATATACGACTATAACGTTATATATCCTAACCTAAGGCAACCTAACATCTCGGATGTAATATTTGACAACATTCCTGGCGTGTCGGACCCTACTTCTCGGTGAGAACAGTATATACATCTGTAACGTCATATATCCTAACCTAAGGCAACCTAACATCTCGGATATAACATTTAACAACATTCCAGGCGTGTTGGAACCCTACGTCTCGGTGGTAACATTACGTGCGTCTATAACGTTATATATGCTAACCTAAGGCAAGCTAACATCTCGGATGCAATATTTCACAACATTCCTGGCCTGTCGAACCCTACTTCTCGGAGGGAACAGCATATACGTCTATAACGTCATATATCCTAACCTAAGGCAACCTAACATCTCGGATGTAACATTTGACAACATTCCAGGTGTGTCGGTCCCTACGTCTCGGTGGTAACATTACATGCGTCTATAACGGTATATTTCCTAATCTAAGGCAACCTAACATCACGGATGCAATATTTCACAACATTCCTGGCCTGTCGAACCCTACTTCTCGGAGGGAACAGTATATACGTCTATAACGTTATATATCCTAACCTAGGGCAACCTAACATCTCGGATATAACATTTGACAACATTCCCGGCGTGTTGGAACCCTACGTCTCGGTGGTAACATTACGTGCTTCTATAACGTTATATATGCTAACCTAAGGCAACCTAACATCTCGGATGCAATATTTGACAACATTCCTGGCCTGTCAAACCCTACTTCTCGGAGGGAACAGCATATACGTCTATAACGTCATATATCCTAACCTAAGGCAACCTAACATCTCGGATGTAACATTTGACAACATTCCAGGTGTGTCGGTCCCTACGTCTCGGTGGTAACGTTACATGCGTCTATAACGTTATATATCCTAACCTAAGGCAACCTAACATCTCGGATGTAACATTTGACAACATTCCAGGCATGTCGGTCCCTACGGCTCGGTGGTAACATTATATGCGTCTATAACGTTATATATCCTTATCTAAGGCAACCTAACATCTCGGATGCAATATTTGACAACATTCCTGGCCTGTCGAACCCTATTTCTCGGAGGGAACAGTATATACGTCTATAACGTTATATATCCTAACCTAAGGCAACCTGACATCTCGGATGTAATATTCTACATCATTCCAGGCGTGTCGGACCCTACTTCTCGGTGGTAACATTACGCGCTTCTATAACGTTATATATGCTAACCTAAGGCAACCTAACATCTCGGATGCAATATTTGACAACATTCCTGGCCTGTCAAACCCTACTTCTCGGAGGGAACAGCATATACGTCTATAACGTCATACATCCTAACCTAAGGCAACCTAACATCTCGGATGTAACATTTGACAACATTCCAGGTGTGTCGGTCCCTACGTCCCGGTGGTAACGTTACATGCGTCTATAACGTTATATGTCCTAACCTAAGGCCACTTAACATCTCGTATGTAATATTTGTCAACATTCCTGGCGTGTCGAACCCTACTTCTCGGTGGGGACAGTATATACGTCTATAACGTTATATATCCTAACCTAAGGCAACCTAACATCTCGGATGTAATATTTGACAACATTCCTGGCGTGTCGGACCCTACTTCTCGGTGGGAACAGTATATACATCTGTAACGTCATATATCCTAACCTAAGGCAACCTAACATCTCGGATATAACATTTAACAACATTCCAGGCGTGTTGGAACCCTACGTCTCGGTGGTAACATTACGTGCGTCTATAACGTTATATATGCTAACCTAAGGCAAGCTAACATCTCGGATGCAATATTTCACAACATTCCTGGCCTGTCGAACCCTACTTCTCGGAGGGAACAGCATATACGTCTATAACGTCATATATCCTAACCTAAGGCAACCTAACATCTCGGATGTAACATTTGACAACATTCCAGGCGTGTCGGTCCCTACGTCTGGGTGGTAACATTACATGCGTCTATAACGGTATATTTCCTAATCTAAGGCAACCTAACATCTCGGATGCAATATTTTACAACATTCCTGGCCTGTCGAACCCTATTTCTCGGAGGGAACAGTATATACGTCTATAACGTTATATATCCTAACCTAAGGCAACCTCACATCTCGGATGTATTATTCTACAACATTCAAGGCGTGTCGGACTCTACTTCTCGGTGGGAACATTATATGCGTCTATAACGTTGTATATCCTAATCTAAGGCAACCTAACATCTCGGATGCAATATTTGACAACATTCCTGGCCTGTCGAAACCTACATCTCGGAGGGAACAGTATATACGTCTATAGCGGTATATATCCTAATCTAAGGCCACCTAACATCTCGTATGTAATATTTGACAACATTCCTGGCGCGTCGAACCCTACTTCTCAGTGGGAACAGTATATACGTCTATAACGTTATATATCCTAACGTAAGGCAACCTAACATCTCGGATGCAATATTTGACAACATTCCTGGCGTGTCGGACACTACTTCTCGGTGGGAACAGTATATACGTCTGTAACGTCATATATCCTAACCTAAGCCAACCTAACATCTCGGATATAACATTTGACAACATTCCCAGCGTGTTGGAACCCTACGTCTCGGTGGTAACATTACGTGCTTCTACAACGTTATATATGCTAACTTAAGGCAACCTAACATCTCGGATGCAATATTTGACAACATTCCTGGCCTGTCAAACCCTACTTCTCGGAGGGAACAGCATATACGTCTATAACGTCATATATCCTAACCTAAGGCAACTTAACATCTCGGATGTAACATTTGACAGCATTCCAGGTGTGTCGGTCCCTACGTCTCGGTGGTAACGTTACATGCGTCTATAACGTTATATATTCTAACCTAAGGCAACCTAACATCTCGGATGTAACATTTGACAACATTCCAGGCATGTCGGTCCCTACGTCTCTGGGGTAACATTATATGCGTCTATAACGTTATATATCCTTATCTAAGGCAACCTAACATCTCGGATGCAATATTTTACAACATTCCTAGCGTGTCGAACCATACTTCTCGGAGGGAACAGTATATACGTCTATAACGTTATATATCCTAACCTAAGGCAACCTGACATCTCGGATGTAATATTCTACATCATTCCAGGCGTGTCGGACCCTACTTCTCGGTGGGAACATTATATGAGTCTATAACGTTGTATATCCTAATCTAAGGCCACCTATTATCTCAGACGTAATATTTTACAATATTCCTGGCGTGTCGGTGCATACTTTTCGGTGGGAATATTATATGCGCCTCTAACGGTCGATATCGTAATCTAAGGCAACATAACATCTCGGATGCAATATTTGACAACATTCCTGGGCTGTCGAACCCAACTTCTCGGTGGGGACAGTATATACGTCTATAACGTTATATATCCTAACCTAAGGCAACCTAACATCTCGGATGTAATATTTGACAACATTCCTGGCGTGTCGGACCCTACTTCTCGGTGAGAACAGTATATACATCTGTAACGTCATATATCCTAACCTAAGGCAACCTAACATCTCGGATATAACATTTAACAACATTCCAGGCGTGTTGGAACCCTACGTCTCGGTGGTAACATTACGTGCGTCTATAACGTTATATATGCTAACCTAAGGCAAGCTAACATCTCGGATGCAATATTTCACAACATTCCTGACCTGTCGAACCCTACTTCTCGGTGAGAACAGTATATACATCTGTAACGTCATATATCCTAACCTAAGGCAACCTAACATCTCGGATATAACATTTAACAACATTCCAGGCGTGTTGGAACCCTACGTCTCGGTGGTAACATTACGTGCGTCTATAACGTTATATATGCTAACCTAAGGCAAGCTAACATCTCGGATGCAATATTTCACAACATTCCTGGCCTGTCGAACCCTACTTCTCGGAGGGAACAGCATATACGTCTATAACGTCATATATCCTAACCTAAGGCAACCTAACATCTCGGATATAACATTTAACAACATTCCAGGCGTGTTGGAACCCTACGTCTCGGTGGTAACATTACGTGCGTCTATAACGTTATATATGCTAACCTAAGGCAAGCTAACATCTCGGATGCAATATTTCACAACATTCCTGGCCTGTCGAACCCTACTTCTCGGAGGGAACAGCATATACATCTATAACGTCATATATCCTAGCCTAAGGCAACCTAACATCTCGGATGTAACATTTGACAACATTCCAGGCGTGTCGGTCCCTACGTCTCGGTGGTAACATTACATGCGTCTATAACGGTATATATCCTAATCTTAGGCAACCTAACATCTCTGATGTAACATTTTACCACATTCAAGGCGTGTCGGTCCCTACGTCTCGGTGGTAACATTACATGCGTTTATAACGTTATATATCCTAACCTAAGGCCACCTAACATCTCGTATGTAATATTTGACAACATTCCTGGCGTGTCGAACCCTACTTCTCGGTGGGAACAGTATATACGTCTATAACGTTATATATCCTAACCTAAGGCAATCTAACATCTCGGATGCAATATTTGACAACATTCCTGGCCTGTCGAACCCTACTTCTCGGAGGGAACAGTATATACGTCTATAACGTCATATATCCTAACCTAAGGCAACCTAACATCTCGGATGTAACATTTGACAACATTCCAGGCGTGTCGGTCCCTACGTCTGGGTGGTAACATTACATGCGTCTATAACGGTATATTTCCTAATCTAAGGCAACCTAACATCTCGGATGCAATATTTTACAACATTCCTGGCCTGTCGAACCCTATTTCTCGGAGGGAACAGTATATACGTCTATAACGTTATATATCCTAACCTAAGGCAACCTCACATCTCGGATGTATTATTCTACAACATTCAAGGCGTGTCGGACTCTACTTCTCGGTGGGAACATTATATGCGTCTATAACGTTGTATATCCTAATCTAAGGCAACCTAACATCTCGGATGCAATATTTGACAACATTCCTGGCCTGTCGAAACCTACATCTCGGAGGGAACAGTATATACGTCTATAGCGGTATATATCCTAATCTAAGGCCACCTAACATCTCGTATGTAATATTTGACAACATTCCTGGCGCGTCGAACCCTACTTCTCAGTGGGAACAGTATATACGTCTATAACGTTATATATCCTAACGTAAGGCAACCTAACATCTCGGATGCAATATTTGACAACATTCCTGGCGTGTCGGACACTACTTCTCGGTGGGAACAGTATATACGTCTGTAACGTCATATATCCTAACCTAAGCCAACCTAACATCTCGGATATAACATTTGACAACATTCCCAGCGTGTTGGAACCCTACGTCTCGGTGGTAACATTACGTGCTTCTACAACGTTATATATGCTAACTTAAGGCAACCTAACATCTCGGATGCAATATTTGACAACATTCCTGGCCTGTCAAACCCTACTTCTCGGAGGGAACAGCATATACGTCTATAACGTCATATATCCTAACCTAAGGCAACTTAACATCTCGGATGTAACATTTGACAGCATTCCAGGTGTGTCGGTCCCTACGTCTCGGTGGTAACGTTACATGCGTCTATAACGTTATATATTCTAACCTAAGGCAACCTAACATCTCGGATGTAACATTTGACAACATTCCAGGCATGTCGGTCCCTACGTCTCTGGGGTAACATTATATGCGTCTATAACGTTATATATCCTTATCTAAGGCAACCTAACATCTCGGATGCAATATTTTACAACATTCCTAGCGTGTCGAACCATACTTCTCGGAGGGAACAGTATATACGTCTATAACGTTATATATCCTAACCTAAGGCAACCTGACATCTCGGATGTAATATTCTACATCATTCCAGGCGTGTCGGACCCTACTTCTCGGTGGGAACATTATATGAGTCTATAACGTTGTATATCCTAATCTAAGGCCACCTATTATCTCAGACGTAATATTTTACAATATTCCTGGCGTGTCGGTGCATACTTTTCGGTGGGAATATTATATGCGCCTCTAACGGTCGATATCGTAATCTAAGGCAACATAACATCTCGGATGCAATATTTGACAACATTCCTGGGCTGTCGAACCCAACTTCTCGGTGGGGACAGTATATACGTCTATAACGTTATATATCCTAACCTAAGGCAACCTAACATCTCGGATGTAATATTTGACAACATTCCTGGCGTGTCGGACCCTACTTCTCGGTGAGAACAGTATATACATCTGTAACGTCATATATCCTAACCTAAGGCAACCTAACATCTCGGATATAACATTTAACAACATTCCAGGCGTGTTGGAACCCTACGTCTCGGTGGTAACATTACGTGCGTCTATAACGTTATATATGCTAACCTAAGGCAAGCTAACATCTCGGATGCAATATTTCACAACATTCCTGGCCTGTCGAACCCTACTTCTCGGTGAGAACAGTATATACATCTGTAACGTCATATATCCTAACCTAAGGCAACCTAACATCTCGGATATAACATTTAACAACATTCCAGGCGTGTTGGAACCCTACGTCTCGGTGGTAACATTACGTGCGTCTATAACGTTATATATGCTAACCTAAGGCAAGCTAACATCTCGGATGCAATATTTCACAACATTCCTGGCCTGTCGAACCCTACTTCTCGGAGGGAACAGCATATACGTCTATAACGTCATATATCCTAACCTAAGGCAACCTAACATCTCGGATATAACATTTAACAACATTCCAGGCGTGTTGGAACCCTACGTCTCGGTGGTAACATTACGTGCGTCTATAACGTTATATATGCTAACCTAAGGCAAGCTAACATCTCGGATGCAATATTTCACAACATTCCTGGCCTGTCGAACCCTACTTCTCGGAGGGAACAGAATATACATCTATAACGTCATATATCCTAGCCTAAGGCAACCTAACATCTCGGATGTAACATTTGACAACATTCCAGGCGTGTCGGTCCCTACGTCTCGGTGGTAACATTACATGCGTCTATAACGGTATATATCCTAATCTTAGGCAACCTAACATCTCTGATGTAACATTTTACCACATTCAAGGCGTGTCGGTCCCTACGTCTCGGTGGTAACATTACATGCGTTTATAACGTTATATATCCTAACCTAAGGCCACCTAACATCTCGTATGTAATATTTGACAACATTCCTGGCGTGTCGAACCCTACTTCTCGGTGGGAACAGTATATACGTCTATAACGTTATATATCCTAACCTAAGGCAATCTAACATCTCGGATGCAATATTTGACAACATTCCTGGCCTGTCGAACCCTACTTCTCGGAGGGAACAGTATATACGTCTATAACGTCATATATCCTAACCTAAGGCAACCTGACATCTCGGATGTAATATTCTACATCATTCCAGGCGTGTCGGACCCTACTTCTCGGTGGGAACATTATATGAGTCTATAACGTTGTATATCCTAATCTAAGGCAACCTATTATCTCAGACGTAATATTTTACAATATTCCTGGCGTGTCGGTGCATACTTTTCGGTGGGAATATTATATGCGTCTATAACGGTCGATATCGTAATCTAAGGCAACCTAACATCTCGGATGCAATATTTGACAACATTCCTGGCCTGTCGAACCCTACTTCTCGGAGGGAACAGTATATACGACCATAACGTCATATATCCAAACCTAAGGCAACCTAACATCTCGGATGTAACATTTGACAACATTCCAGGCGTGTCGGTCCCAACGTCTCGGTGGTAACATTACAAGCGTCTATAACGGTATATTTCCTAATCTAAGGCAACCTAACATCTCGGATGCAATATTTGACAACATTCCTGGCCTGTCGAACCCTACTTCTCGGAGGGAACAGTATATACGTCTATAACGTTATATATCCTAACCTAGGGCAACCTAACATCTCGGATGTAATATTCTACAACCTTCCAGGCGTGTCGGACCCTACTTCTGGGTGGGAACATTATATGCGTCTATAACGTTGTATATCCTTATCTAAGGCAACCTAACATCTCGGATGCAATATTTGACAACATTCCTGGCCTGTCGAACCCTACTTCTCGGAGGGAACATCTCGGATGTAATATTCTACAACCTTCCAGGCGTGTCGGACCCTACTTCTCGGTGGGAAGATTATATGCGTCTATAACGTTGCATACCCTAATCTAAGGCAACCTAACTTCACGGATGCAATATTTGACAACATTCCTGGCCTGTCGAACCCTACTGCTCGGAGGGAACAGTATATACGTCTATAACGGTATATATCCTAATCTAAGGCAGCCTAACATCTCGGATGTAATATTTGACAACATTCCTGATGTGTCGGACCCTACTTCTCGGTGGGAACAGCATATACGTCTGTAACGTCATATATCCTAACCTAAGGTAACCTAACATCTCGGATATAACATTTAACACCATTCCAGGCGTGTTGGAACCCTACGCCTCGGTGGTAACATTACGTGCGTCTATAACGTCATATATCCTAACCTAAGGCAACCTAACATCTCGGATGTAACATTTGACAACATTCCAGGTGTGTCGGTCCCTACGTCTCGGTGGTAACATTACATGCGTCTATAACGGTATATTTCCTAATCTAAGGCAACCTAACATCACGGATGCAATATTTCACAACATTCCTGGCCTGTCGAACCCTACTTCTCGGAGGGAACAGTATATACGTCTATAACGTTACATATCCTAACCTAGGGCAACCTAACATCTCGGATATAACATTTGACAACATTCCCGGCGTGTTGGAAACCTACGTCTCGGTGGTAACATTACGTGCTTCTATAACGTTATATATGCTAACCTAAGGCAACCTAACATCTCGGATGCAATATTTGACAACATTCCTGGCCTGTCAAACCCTACTTCTCGGAGGGAACAGCATATACGTCTATAACGTCATATATCCTAACCTAAGGCAACCTAACATCTCGGATGTAACATTTGACAACATTCCAGGCATGTCGGTCCCTACGGCTCTGGGGTAACATTATATGCGTCTATAACGTTATATATCCTAACCTAAGGCAACCTGACATCTCGGATGTAATATTCTACATCATTCCAGGCGTGTCGGACCCTACTTCTCGGTGGGAACATTATATGAGTCTATAACGTTGTATATCCTAATCTAAGGCTACCTATTATCTCAGACGTAATATTTTACAATATTCCTGGCGTGTCGGTGCATACTTTTCGGTGGGAATATTATATGCGTCTCTAACGGTCGATATCGTAATCTAAGGCAACATAACATCTCGGATGCAATATTTGACAACATTCCTGGGCTGTAGAACCCTACTTCTCGGTGGGGACAGTATATACGTCTATAACGTTATATATCCTAACCTAAGGCAACCTAACATCTCGAATGTAATATTTGACAACATTCCTGGCGTGTCGGTCCCAACGTCTCGGTGGTAACATTACAAGCGTCTATAACGGTATATTTCCTAATCTAAGGCAACCTAACATCTCGGATGCAATATTTGACAACATTCCTGGCCTGTCGAACCCTACTTCTCGGAGGGAACAGTATATACGTCTATAACGTTATATATCCTAACCTAGGGCAACCTAACATCTCGGATGTAATATTCTACAACCTTCCAGGCGTGTCGGACCCTACTTCTGGGTGGGAACATTATATGCGTCTATAACGTTGTATATCCTTATCTAAGGCAACCTAACATCTCGGATGCAATATTTGACAACATTCCTGGCCTGTCGAACCCTACTTCTCGGAGGGAACATCTCGGATGTAATATTCTACAACCTTCCAGGCGTGTCGGACCCTACTTCTCGGTGGGAACATTATATGCGTCTATAACGTTGCATATCCTAATCTAAGGCAACCTAACTTCTCGGATGCAATATTTGACAACATTCCTGGCCTGTCGAACCCTACTGCTCGGAGGGAACAGTATATACGTCTATAACGGTATATATCCTAATCTAAGGCAACCTAACATCTCGGATGTAATATTTGACAACATTCCTGGCGTGTCGGACCCTACTTCTCGGTGGGAACAGCATATACGTCTGTAACGTCATATATCCTAACCTAAGGTAACCTAACATCTCGGATATAACATTTAACACCATTCCAGGCGTGTTGGAACCCTACGCCTCGGTGGTAACATTACGTGCGTCTATAACGTTATATATGCTAACCTAAGGCAACCTAACATCTCGGATGCAATATTTGACAACATTCCTGGCCTGTCGAACCCTACTTCTCGGAGGGAACAGCATATACGTCTATAACGTCATATATCCTTACCTAAGGCAACCTAACATCTCGGATGTAACACTTGACAACATTCCAGGCGTGTCGATCCCAACGTCTCGTTGGTAACATTACATGCGTCTATAACGGTATATTTCCTAATCTAAGGCAACCTAACATCTCGGATGCAATATTTGACAACATTCCTGTCCTGTCGAACCCTGTTTCTCGGAGGGAACGGTATATACGTCTATAACGTTATATATCCTAACCTAAGGCAACCTGACATCTCGGATGTATTATTCTACAACATTCCAGGCGTGTCGGACCCTACTTCTCAGTGGGAACATTATATGCGTCTATAACGTTATATATCCTAACCTAAGGCAACCTAACATCTCGGATGTAATATTCTACAACCTTCCAGGTGTGTCGGACCCTACTTCTCGGTGGGAACATTGTATGCGTCTATAACGTCGCATATCCTAATCTAAGGCTACCTAACATCTCGAATGCAATATTTGACAACATTCCTGGCCTGTCGAACCCTACTGCTCGGAGGGAACAGTATATACGTCTATAACGGTATATATACTAATCTAAGGCAACCTAACATCTCGGATGAAATATTTGACAACATTCCTGGCGTGTCGGACCCTACTTCTCGGTGGGAACAGTATATACGTCTGTAACGTCATATATCCTAACCTAAGGCAACCTAACATCTCGGATATAACATTTAACAACATTCCAGGCGTGTTGGAACCCTACGCCGCGGTGGTAACATTACGTGCGTCTATAACGTTATATATCCTAACCTAAGGCAACCTGACATCTCGGATGTATTATTCTACAACATTCCAGGCGTGTCGGACCCTACTTCTCGGTGGCAACATTATATGCGTCTATAACGTTGTATATCCTAATCTAAGGCAACCTAACATATCGGATGCAATATTTGACAACATTCCTGGCCTGTCGAACCCAACATCTCGGAGGGAACGGTATATACGTCTATAGCGGTATATATCCTAATCTAAGGCCACCTAACATCTCGTATGTAATATTCTACATCATTCCAGGCGTGTCGGACCCTACTTCTCGGTGGGAACATTATATGAGTCTATAACGTTGTATATCCTAATCTAAGGCAACCTATTATCTCAGACGTAATATTTTACAATATTCCTGGCGTGTCGGTGCATACTTTTCGGTGGGAATATTATATGCGTCCATAACGGTCGATATCGTAATCTAAGGCAATCTAACATTTCGGATGCAATATTTAACAACATTCCTGGCCTGTCGAACCCTACTGCTCGGAGGGAACAGTATATACGTCTATAACGGTATATATCCTAATCTAAGGCAACCTAACATCTCGGATGCAATATTTGACAACATTCCTGGCCTGTCGAACCCTACTTCTCGGAGGGAACAGCATATACGTCTATAACGTCATATATCCTTACCTAAGGCAACCTAACATCTCGGATGTAACACTTGACAACATTCCAGGCGTGTCGATCCCAACGTCTCGTTGGTAACATTACATGCGTCTATAACGGTATATTTCCTAATCTAAGGCAACCTAACATCTCGGATGCAATATTTGACAACATTCCTGGCCTGTCGAACCCTATTTCTCGGAGGGAACGGTATATACGTCTATAACGTTATATATCCTAACCTAAGGCAACCTGACATCTCGGATGTATTATTCTACAACATTCCAGGCGTGTCGGACCCTACTTCTCAGTGGCAACATTATATGCGTCTATAACGTTGTATATCCTAATCTAAGGCAACCTAACATATCGGATGCAATATTTGACAACATTCCTGGCCTGTCGAACCCAACATCTCGGAGGGAACGGTATATACGTCTATAGCGGTATATATCCTAATCTAAGGCCACCTAACATCTCGTATGTAATATTCTACATCATTCCAGGCGTGTCGGACCCTACTTCTCGGTGGGAACATTATATGAGTCTATAACGTTGTATATCCTAATCTAAGGCAACCTATTATCTCAGACGTAATATTTTACAATATTCCTGGCGTGTCGGTGCATACTTTTCGGTGGGAATATTATATGCGTCCATAACGGTCGATATCGTAATCTAAGGCAATCTAACATTTCGGATGCAATATTTGACAACATTCCTGGCCTGTCGAAGCCTACTTCTCGGTGGGAACATTACGTGCGTCTATAACGTTATATATGCTAACCTAAGGCAAGCTAACATCTCGGATGCAATATTTCACAACATTCCTGGCCTGTCGAACCCTACTTCTCGGAGGGAACAGCATATACGTCTATAACGTCATATATCCTAACCTAAGGCAACCTAACATCTCGGATGTAACATTTGACAACATTCCAGGCGTGTCGGTCCCTACGTCTGGGTGGTAACATTACATGCGTCTATAACGGTATATTTCCTAATCTAAGGCAACCTAACATCTCGGATGCAATATTTTACAACATTCCTGGCCTGTCGAACCCTATTTCTCGGAGGGAACAGTATATACGTCTATAACGTTATATATCCTAACCTAAGGCAACCTAACATCTCGGATGTAACATTTGACAACATTCCAGGCATGTCGGTCCCTACGTCTCGGTGGTAACATTATATGCGTCTATAACGGTATATTTCCTAATCTAAGGCAACCTAACATCTCGGATGCAATATTTGACAACATTCCTGGCCTGTCGAACCCTACTTCTCGGAGGGAACAGTATATACGTCTATAACGTTATATATCCTAACCTAGGGCAACCTAACATCTCGGATGTAATATTCTACAACCTTCCAGGCGTGTCGGACCCTACTTCTGGGTGGGAACATTATATGCGTCTATAACGTTGTATATCCTTATCTAAGGCAACCTAACATCTCGGATGCAATATTTGACAACATTCCTGGCCTGTCGAACCCTACTTCTCGGAGGGAACATCTCGGATGTAATATTCTACAACCTTCCAGGCGTGTCGGACCCTACTTCTCGGTGGGAACATTATATGCGTCTATAACGTTGCATATCCTAATCTAAGGCAACCTAACTTCTCGGATGCAATATTTGACAACATTCCTGGCCTGTCGAACCCTACTGCTCGGAGGGAACAGTATATACGTCTATAACGGTATATATCCTAATCTAAGGCAACCTGACATCTCGGATGTATTATTCTACAACATTCCAGGCGTGTCGGACCCTACTTCTCAGTGGGAACATTATATGCGTCTATAACGTTATATATCCTAACCTAAGGCAACCTAACATCTCGGATGTAATATTCTACAACCTTCCAGGCGTGTCGGACCCTACTTCTCGGTGGGAACATTGTATGCGTCTATAACGTCGCATATCCTAATCTAAGGCTACCTAACATCTCGAATGCAATATTTGACAACATTCCTGTCCTGTCGAACCCTACTGCTCGGAGGGAACAGTATATACGTCTATAACGGTATATATACTAATCTAAGGCAACCTAACATCTCGGATGAAATATTTGACAACATTCCTGGCGTGTCGGACCCTACTTCTCGGTGGGAACAGTATATACGTCTGTAACGTCATATATCCTAACCTAAGGCAACCTAACATCTCGGATATAACATTTAACAACATTCCAGGCGTGTTGGAACCCTACGCCTCGGTGGTAACATTACGTGCGTCTATAACGTTATATATGCTAACCTAAGGCAGCCTAACATCTCGGATGCAATATTTGACAACATTCCTGGCCTGTCGAACCCTTCTTCTCGGAGGGAACAGCATATACGTCTATAACGTCATATATCCTAACCTAAAGCAACCTAACATCTCGGATGTAACATTTGACAACATTCCAGGCGTGGCGGTCCCAACGTCTCGGTGGTAACATTACATGCGTCTATAACGATATATTTCCTAATCTAAGGCAACCTAACGTCTCGGATGCAATATTTGACAACATTCCTAGCCTGTCGAACCCTACTTCTCGGAGGGAACATCTCGGATGTAATATTCTACAACCTTCCAGGCGTGTCGGACCCTAATTCTCGGTGGGAACATTATATGCGTCTATAACGTTGCATATCCTAATCTAAGGCAACCTAACATCTCGGATGCAATATTTGACAACATTCCTGGCCTGTCGAACCCTACTGCTCGGAGGGAACAGTATATACGTCTATAACGGTATATATCCTAATCTAAGGCAACCTAACATCTCGGATGCAATATTTGACAACATTCCTGGCCTGTCGAACCCTACTTCTCGGAGGGAACAGCATATACGTCTATAACGTCATATATCCTTACCTAAGGCAACCTAACATCTCGGATGTAACACTTGACAACATTCCAGGCGTGTCGATCCCAACGTCTCGTTGGTAACATTACATGCGTCTATAACGGTATATTTCCTAATCTAAGGCAACCTAACATCTCGGATGCAATATTTGACAACATTCCTGGCCTGTCGAACCCTATTTCTCGGAGGGAACGGTATATACGTCTATAACGTTATATATCCTAACCTAAGGCAACCTGACATCTCGGATGTATTATTCTACAACATTCCAGGCGTGTCGGACCCTACTTCTCAGTGGGAACATTATATGCATCTATAACGTTATATATCCTAACCTAAGGCAACCTAACATCTCGGATGTAATATTCTACAACCTTCCAGGCGTGTCGGACCCTACTTCTCGGTGGGAACATTGTATGCGTCTATAACGTCGCATATCCTAATCTAAGGCTACCTAACATCTCGAATGCAATATTTGACAACATTCCTGTCCTGTCGAACCCTACTGCTCGGAGGGAACAGTATATACGTCTATAACGGTATATATACTAATCTAAGGCAACCTAACATCTCGGATGCAATATTTGACAACATTCCTGGCCTGTCGAACCCTACTGCTCGGAGGGAACAGTATATACGTCTATAACGGTATATATCCTAATCTAAGGCAACCTAACATCTCGGATGCAATATTTGACAACATTCCTGGCCTGTCGAACCCTACTGCTCGGAGGGAACAGTATATACGTCTATAACGGTATATATCCTAATCTAAGGCAACCTAACATATCGGATGCAATATTTGACAACATTCCTGGCCTGTCGAACCCAACATCTCGGAGGGAACGGTATATACGTCTATAGCGGTATATATCCTAATCTAAGGCCACCTAACGTCTCGTATGTAATATTCTACATCATTCCAGGCGTGTCGGACCCTACTTCTCGGTGGGAACATTATATGAGTCTATAACGTTGTATATCCTAATCTAAGGCAACCTATTATCTCAGACGTAATATTTTACAATATTCCTGGCGTGTCGGTGCATACTTTTCGGTGGGAATATTATATGCGTCCATAACGGTCGATATCGTAATCTAAGGCAATCTAACATTTCGGATGCAATATTTGACAACATTCCTGGCCTGTCGAAGCCTACTTCTCGGTGGGAACATTATATGCGCCTATAACGTTGTATATCCTTATCTAAGGCAACCTAACATCTCGGATGCAATATTTGACAACATTCCTGGCCTGTCGAACCCTACTTCTTGGAGGGAACAGTATATACGTCTATAACGGTATATATCCTAACCTAAGGCAACCTAACATCTCGGATGTAACATTTGACAACATTCCAGGCGTGTCGGTCCCTACGTCTCGGTGGTAACATTACATGCGTCTATAACGGTATACTTCCTAACCTAAGGCAACCTAACATCTCGGATGCAATATTTGACAACATTCCTGGCCTGTCGAACCCTACTTCTCGGAGGGAACATCTCGGATGTAATATTCTACAACCTTCCAGGCGTGTCGGACCCTACTTCTCGGTGGCAACATTATATGCGTCTATAACGTTGCATATCCTAATCTAAGGCAACCTAACATCTCGGATGCAATATTTGACAACATTCCTGGCCTGTCGAACCCTACATCTCGGAGGGAACGGTATATACGTCTATAGCGGTATATATCCTAATCTAAGGCCACCTAACATCTCGTATGTAATATTTGACAACATTCCTGGCGTGTCGAACCCTACTTCTCGGTGGGAACAGTATATACGTCTATAACGTCATATATCCTAACCTAAGGCAACCTAACATCTCGGATGTAACATTTGACAACATTCCAGGCGTGTCGGTCCCTACGTCTCGGTGGTAACATTACATGCGTCTATAACGGTATATTTCCTAATCTAAGGCAACCTAACATCTCGGATGCAATATTTGACAACATTCCTGGCCTGTCGAACCCTACTTCTCTTAGGGAGCAGTATATACGTCTGTAACGTTATATATCCTAACCTAAGGCAACCTGACATCTCGGATGTAATATTCTACATCATTCCAGGCGTGTCGGACCCTACTTCTCGGTGGGAACATTATATGAGTCTATAACGTTGTATATCCTAATCTAAGGCAACCTATTATCTCAGACGTAATATTTTACAATATTCCTGGCGTGTCGGTGCATACTTTTCGGTGGGAATATTATATGCGTCCATAACGGTCGATATCGTAATGTAAGGCAATCTAACATTCCGGATGCAATATTTGACAACATTCCTGGCCTGTCGAACCCTACTTCTCGGAGGGAACAGTATATACGTCTATAACGTCATATATCCTAACCTAAGGCAACCTAACATCTCGGATGCAACATTTGACAACATTCCAGGTGTGTCGGTCCCTACGTCTCGCTGGTAACGTTACATGCGTCTATAACGGTATATATCCTAATCTTAGGCAACCTAACATCTCTGATGTAACATTTTACCACAATCAAGGCGTGTCGGTCCCTACGTCTCGGTGGTAACATTACATGCGTTTATAACTTTATATATCCTAACCTAAGGCCACCTAACATCTCGTATGTAATATTTGACAACATTCCTGGCCTGTTAAACCCTACTTCTCGGAGGGAACAGCATATACGTCTATAACGTCATATATCCTAACCTAAGGCAACCTAACATCACGGATGTAACATTTGACAACATTCCAGGTGTGTCGGTCCCTACGTCTCGGTGGTAACGTTACATGCGTCTATAACGTTATATATCCTAACCTAAGGCAACCTAACATCTCGGATGTAACATTTGTCAACATTCCAGGCATGTCGGTCCCTACGTCTCGGTGGTAACATTATATGCGTCTATAACGTTATATATGCTAACCTAAGGCAACCTAACATCTCGGATGCAATATTTGACAACATTCCTAGCCTGTCGAACCCTACTTCTCGGAGGGAACAGTATATACGTCTATAACGTTATATATCCTAACCTAAGGCAACCTGACATCTCGGATGTAATATTCTACATCATTCCAGGCGTGTCGGACCCTACTTCTCGGTGGGAACATTATATGAGTCTATAACGTTGTATATCCTAATCTAAGGCAACCTATTATCTCAGACGTAATATTTTACAATATTCCTGGCGTGTCGGTGCATACTTTTCGGTGGGAATATTATATGCGTCTATAACGGTCGATATCGTAATCTAAGGCAACCTAACATCTCGGATGCAATATTTGACAACATTCCTGGCCTGTCGAACCCTACTTCTCGGAGGGAACAGTATATACGTCTATAACGTCATATATCCTAACCTAAGGCAACCTAACATCTCGGATGTAACATTTGACAACATTCCAGGTGTGTCGGTCCCTACGTCTCGGTGGTAACGTTACATGCGTCTATAACGTTATATATCCTAACCTAAGGCAACCTAACATCTCGGATGTAACATTTGTCAACATTCCAGGCATGTCGGTCCCTACGTCTCGGTGGTAACATTATATGCGTCTATAACGTTATATATGCTAACCTAAGGCAACCTAACATCTCGGATGCAATATTTGACAACATTCCTAGCCTGTCGAACCCTACTTCCCGGAGGGAACAGTATATACGTCTATAACGTTATATATCCTAACCTAAGGCAACCTGACATCTCGGATGTAATATTCTACATCATTCCAGGCGTGTCGGACCCTACTTCTCGGTGGGAACATTATATGAGTCTATAACGTTGTATATCCTAATCTAAGGCAACCTATTATCTCAGACGTAATATTTTACAATATTCCTGGCGTGTCGGTGCATACTTTTCGGTGGGAATATTATATGCGTCTATAACGGTCGATATCGTAATCTAAGGCAACCTAACATCTCGGATGCAATATTTGACAACATTCCTGGCCTGTCGAACCCTACTTCTCTTAGGGAGCAGTATATACGTCTGTAACGTTATATATCCTAACCCAAGGCAACCTGACATCTCGGATGTAATATTCTACATCATTCCAGGCGTGTCGGACCCTACTTCTCGGTGGGAACATTATATGAGTCTATAACGTTGTATATCCTAATCTAAGGCAACCTATTATCTCAGACGTAATATTTTACAATATTCCTGGCGTGTCGGTGCATACTTTTCGGTGGGAATATTATATGCGTCCATAACGGTCGATATCGTAATCTAAGGCAATCTAACATTTCGGATGCAATATTTGACAACATTCCTGGCCTGTCGAACCCTACTTCTCGGTGGGAACATTATATGCGCCTATAACGTTGTATATCCTTATCTAAGGCAACCTAACATCTCGGATGCAATATTTGACAACATTCCTGGCCTGTCGAACCCTACTTCTCGGAGGGAACAGTATATACGTCTATAACGGTATATATCCTAACCTAAGGCAACCTAACATCTCGGATGTAACATTTGACAACATTCCAGGCGTGTCGGTCCCTACGTCTCGGTGGTAACATTACATGCGTCTATAACGGTATATTTCCTAATCTAAGGCAACCTAACATCTCGGATGCAATATTTGACAACATTCCTGGCCTGTCGAACCCTACTTCTCGGAGGGAACAGCATATACATCTATAACGTCATATATCCTAGCCTAAGGCAACCTAACATCTCGGATGTAACATTTGACAACATTCCAGGCGTGTCGGTCCCTACGTCTCGGTGGTAACATTACATGCGTCTATAACGTCATATATCCTAACCTAAGGCAACCTAACATCTCGGATGTAACATTTGACAACATTCCAGGCGTGTCGGTCCCTACGTCTCGGTGGTAACATTACATGCGTCTATAACGGTATATTTCCTAACCTAAGGCAACCTAACATCTCGGATGCAATATTTGACAACATTCCTGGCCTGTCGAACCCTACTTCTCGGAGGGAACAGTATATACGTCTATAACGTCATATATCCTAACCTAAGGCAACCTAACATCTCGGATGTAACATTTTACCACATTCCAGGCGTGTCGGTCCCTACGTCTAGGTGGTAACATTACGTGCGTCTATAACGTTATATATGCTAACCTAAGGCAACCTAACATCTCGGATGCAATATTTGACAACATTCCTGGCCTGTCGAACCCTACATCTCGGAGGGAACAGTATATACGTCTATAGCGGTATATATCCTAATCTAAGGCCACCTAACATCTCGTATGTAATATTTGACAACATTCCTGGCGTGTCGAACCCTACTTCTCTTAGGGAACAGTATATACGTCTGTAACGTTATATATCCTAACCTAAGGCAACCTGACATCTCGGATGTAATATTCTACATCATTCCAGGCGTGTCGGACCCTACTTCTCGGTGGGAACATTATATGAGTCTATAACGTTGTATATCCTAATCTAAGGCAACCTATTATCTCAGACGTAATATTTTACAATATTCCTGGCGTGTCGGTGCATACTTTTCGGTGGGAATATTATATGCGTCCATAACGGTCGATATCGTAATCTAAGGCAATCTAACATTTCGGATGCAATATTTGACAACATTCCTGGCCTGTCGAACCCTACTTCTCGGTGGGAACATTATATGCGCCTATAACGTTGTATATCCTTATCTAAGGCAATCTAACATCTCGGATGCAATATTTGACAACATTCCTGGCCTGTCGAACCCTACTTCTCGGAGGGAACAGTATATACGTCTATAACGGTATATATCCTAACCTAAGGCAACCTAACATCTCGGATGTAACATTTGACAACATTCCAGGCGTGTCGATCCCAACGTCTCGTTGGTAACATTACATGCGTCTATAACGGTATATTTCCTAATCTAAGGCAACCTAACATCTCGGATGCAATATTTGACAACATTCCTGGCCTGTCGAACCCTATTTCTCGGAGGGAACGGTATATACGTCTATAACGTTATATATCCTAACCGAAGGCAACCTGACATCTCGGATGTATTATTCTACAACATTCCAGGCGTGTCGGACCCTACTTCTCGGTGGCAACATTATATGCGTCTATAACGTTGTATATCCTAATCTAAGGCAACCTAACATATCGGATGCAATATTTGACAACATTCCTGGCCTGTCGAACCCAACATCTCGGAGGGAACGGTATATACGTCTATAGCGGTATATATCCTAATCTAAGGCCACCTAACATCTCGTATGTAATATTCTACATCATTCCAGGCGTGTCGGACCCTACTTCTCGGTGGGAACATTATATGAGTCTATAACGTTGTATATCCTAATCTAAGGCAACCTATTATCTCAGACGTAATATTTTACAATATTCCTGGCGTGTCGGTGCATACTTTTCGGTGGGAATATTATATGCGTCCATAACGGTCGATATCGTAATCTAAGGCAATCTAACATTTCGGATGCAATATTTGACAACATTCCTGGCCTGTCGAAGCCTACTTCTCGGTGGGAACATTATATGCGCCTATAACGTTGTATATCCTTATCTAAGGCAACCTAACATCTCGGATGCAATATTTGACAACATTCCTGGCCTGTCGAACCCTACTTCTTGGAGGGAACAGTATATACGTCTATAACGGTATATATCCTAACCTAAAGCAACCTAACATCTCGGATGTAACATTTGACAACATTCCAGGCGTGTCGGTCCCTACGTCTCGGTGGTAACATTACATGCGTCTATAACGGTATACTTCCTAACCTAAGGCAACCTAACATCTCGGATGCAATATTTGACAACATTCCTGGCCTGTCGAACCCTACTTCTCGGAGGGAACATCTCGGATGTAATATTCTACAACCTTCCAGGCGTGTCGGACCCTACTTCTCGGTGGCAACATTATATGCGTCTATAACGTTGCATATCCTAATCTAAGGCAACCTAACATCTCGGATGCAATATTTGACAACATTCCTGGCCTGTCGAACCCTACATCTCGGAGGGAACGGTATATACGTCTATAGCGGTATATATCCTAATCTAAGGCCACCTAACTTCTCGTATGTAATATTTGACAACATTCCTGGCGTGTCGAACCCTACTTCTCGGTGGGAACAGTATATACGTCTATAACGTCATATATCCTAACCTAAGGCAACCTAACATCTCGGATGTAACATTTGACAACATTCCAGGCGTGTCGGTCCCTACGTCTCGGTGGTAACATTACATGCGTCTGTAACGGTATATTTCCTAATCTAAGGCAACCTAACATCTCGGATGCAATATTTGACAACATTCCTGGCCTGTCGAACCCTACTTCTCTTAGGGAGCAGTATATACGTCTGTAACGTTATATATCCTAACCTAAGGCAACCTGACATCTCGGATGTAATATTCTACATCATTCCAGGCGTGTCGGACCCTAATTCTCGGTGGGAACATTATATGAGTCTATAACGTTGTATATCCTAATCTAAGGCAACCTATTATCTCAGACGTAATATTTTACAATATTCCTGGCGTGTCGGTGCATGCTTTTCGGTGGGAATATTATATGCGTCCATAACGGTCGATATCGTAATGTAAGGCAATCTAACATTCCGGATGCAATATTTGACAACATTCCTGGCCTGTCGAACCCTACTTCTCGGAGGGAACAGTATATACGTCTATAACGTCATATATCCTAACCTAAGGCAACCTAGCATCTCGGATGTAACATTTGACAACATTCCAGGTGTGTCGGTCCCTACGTCTCGGTGGTAACGTTACATGCGTCTATAACGGTATATATCCTAATCTTAGGCAACCTAACATCTCTGATGTAACATTTTACCACATTCAAGGCGTGTCGGTCCCTACGTCTCGGTGGTAACATTACATGCGTTTATAACTTTATATATCCTAACCTAAGGCCACCTAACATCTCGTATGTAATATTTGACAACATTCCTGGCCTGTTAAACCCTACTTCTCGGAGGGAACAGCATATACGTCTATAACGTCATATATCCTAACCTAAGGCAACCTAACATCTCGGATGTAACATTTGACAACATTCCAGGTGTGTCGGTCCCTACGTCTCGGTGGTAACGTTACATGCGTCTATAACGTTATATATCCTAACCTAAGGCAACCTAACATCTCGGATGTAACATTTGTCAACATTCCAGGCATGTCGGTCCCTACGTCTCGGTGGTAACATTATATGCGTCTATAACGTTATATATGCTAACCTAAGGCAACCTAACATCTCGGATGCAATATTTGACAACATTCCTAGCCTGTCGAACCCTACTTCTCGGAGGGAACAGTATATACGTCTATAACGTTATATATCCTAACCTAAGGCAACCTGACATCTCGGATGTAATATTCTACATCATTCCAGGCGTGTCGGACCCTACTTCTCGGTGGGAACATTATATGAGTCTATAACGTTGTATATCCTAATCTAAGGCAACCTATTATCTCAGACGTAATATTTTACAATATTCCTGGCGTGTCGGTGCATACTTTTCGGTGGGAATATTATATGCGTCTATAACGGTCGATATCGTAATCTAAGGCAACCTAGCATCTCGGATGCAATATTTGACAACATTCCTGGCCTGTCGAACCCTACTTCTCGGAGGGAACAGTATATACGTCTATAACGTCATATATCCTAACCTAAGGCAACCTAACATCTCGGATGTAACATTTGACAACATTCCAGGTGTGTCGGTCCCTACGTCTCGGTGGTAACGTTACATGCGTCTATAACGTTATATATCCTAACCTAAGGCAACCTAACATCTCGGATGTAATATTTGACAACATTCCAGGCGTGTCGGTCCCTACGTCTCGGTGGTAACATTACATCCGTCTATAACGTTATATATCCTAACCTAAGGCAACCTAACAACTCGGATGCAATATTTGACAACATTGCTGGCCTGTCGAACCCTACTTCTCGGAGGGAACAGTATATACGTCTATAACGTCATATATCCTAACCTAAGGCAACCTAACATCTCGGATGTAACATTTGACAACATTCCAGGCGTGTCGGTCCCTACGTCTCGGTGGTAACATTACATGCGTCTATAACGGTATATTTCCTAATCTAAGGCAACCTAACATCTGGGATGCAATATTTGACAACATTCCTGGCCTGTCGAACCCTACTTCACTTAGGGAGCAGTATATACGTCTGTAACGTTATATATCCTAACCTAAGGCAACCTGACATCTCGGATGTAATATTCTACATCATTCCAGGCGTATCGGACCCTACTTCTCGGTGGGAACATTATATGAGTCTATAACGTTGTATATCCTAATCTAAGGCAACCTATTATCTCAGACGTAATATTTTACAATATTCCTGGCGTGTCGGTGCATACTTTTCGGTGGGAATATTATATGCGTCCATAACGGTCGATATCGTAATCTAAGGCAATCTAACATTTCGGATGCAATATTTGACAACATTCCTGGCCTGTCGAACCCTACTTCTCGGTGGGAACATTATATGCGTCTATAACGGTATATTTCCTAATCTAAGGCAACCTAACATCTCGGATGCAATATTTGACAACATTCCTGGCCTGTCGAACCCTACTTCTCGGAGGGAACAGCATATACATCTATAACGTCATATATCCTAGCCTAAGGCAACCTAACATCTCGGATGTAACATTTGACAACATTCCAGGCGTGTCGGTCCCTACGTCTCGGTGGTAACATTACATGCGTCTATAACGTCATATATCCTAACCTAAGGCAACCTAACATCTCGGATGTAACATTTGACAACATTCCAGGCGTGTCGGTCCCTACGTCTCGGTGGTAACATTACATGCGTCTATAACGGTATATTTCCTAACCTAAGGCAACCTAACATCTCGGATGCAATATTTGACAACATTCCTGGCCTGTCGAACCCTACTTCTCGGAGGGAACAGTATATACGTCTATAACGTCATATATCCTAACCTAAGGTAACCTAACATCTCGGATGTAACATTTTACCACATTCCAGGCGTGTCGGTCCCTACGTCTAGGTGGTAACATTACGTGCGTCTATAACGTTATATATGCTAACCTAAGGCAACCTAACATCTCGGATGCAATATTTGACAACATTCCTGGCCTGTCGAACCCTACATCTCGGAGGGAACAGTATATACGTCTATAGCGGTATATATCCTAATCTAAGGCCACCTAACATCTCGGATGTAACATTTGACAACATTCCAGGCGTGTCGGTCCCTACGTCTCGGTGGTAACATTACATGCGTCTATAACGGTATATTTCCTAACCTAAGGCAACCTAACATCTCGGATGCAATATTTGACAACATTCCTGGCCTGTCGAACCCTACTTCTCGGAGGGAACAGTATATACGTCTATAACCTTATATATCCTAACCTAGGGCAAACTAACATCTCGGATGTAATATTCTACAACCTTCCAGGCGTGTCGGACCCTACTTCTCGGTGGGAACATTATATGCGTCTATAACGTTGTATATCCTTATCTAAGGCAACCTAACATCTCGGATGTAATATTTGAAAACATTCCTGGCGTGTCGGACCCTACTTCTCGGTGGGAACAGCATATACGTCTATAACGTCATATATCCTAACCTAAGGCAACCTAACATCTCGGATGTAACATTTGACAACATTCCAGGTGTGTCGGTCCGTACGTCTCGGTGGTAACATTACATGCGTCTATAACGTTATATATCCTAACCTAAGGCAACCTAACATCTCGGATGCAATATTTGACAACATTCCTGGCCTGTCGAACCCTACTTCTCGGAGGGAACAGTATATACGTCTATAACGTCATATATCCTAACCTAAGGCAACCTAACATCCCGGATCTAACATTTGACAACATTCCAGGCGTGTCGGTCCCTACGTCTCGGTGGTAACATTACATGCGTCTATAACGGTATATTTCCTAACCTAAGGCAACCTGACATTTCGGATGTATTATTCTACAACCTTCCAGGCGTGTCGGACCCTACTTCTCGGTGGGAACATTATATGCGTCTATAAGGTTGTATATCCTTATCTAAGGCAACCTAACATCTCGGATGTAACATTTGACAACATTCCAGGCGTGTCGGTCCCTACGTCTCGGTGGTAACATTACATGCGTCTATAACGGTATATTTCCTAATCTAAGGCAACCTAACATCTGGGATGCAATATTTGACAACATTCCTGGCCTGTCGAACCCTACTTCACTTAGGGAGCAGTATATACGTCTGTAACGTTATATATCCTAACCTAAGGCAACCTGACATCTCGGATGTAATATTCTACATCATTCCAGGCGTATCGGACCCTACTTCTCGGTGGGAACATTATATGAGTCTATAACGTTGTATATCCTAATCTAAGGCAACCTATTATCTCAGACGTAATATTTTACAATATTCCTGGCGTGTCGGTGCATACTTTTCGGTGGGAATATTATATGCGTCCATAACGGTCGATATCGTAATCTAAGGCAATCTAACATTTCGGATGCAATATTTGACAACATTCCTGGCCTGTCGAACCCTACTTCTCGGTGGGAACATTATATGCGTCTATAACGGTATATTTCCTAATCTAAGGCAACCTAACATCTCGGATGCAATATTTGACAACATTCCTGGCCTGTCGAACCCTACTTCTCGGAGGGAACAGCATATACATCTATAACGTCATATATCCTAGCCTAAGGCAACCTAACATCTCGGATGTAACATTTGACAACATTCCAGGCGTGTCGGTCCCTACGTCTCGGTGGTAACATTACATGCGTCTATAACGTCATATATCCTAACCTAAGGCAACCTAACATCTCGGATGTAACATTTGACAACATTCCAGGCGTGTCGGTCCCTACGTCTCGGTGGTAACATTACATGCGTCTATAACGGTATATTTCCTAACCTAAGGCAACCTAACATCTCGGATGCAATATTTGACAACATTCCTGGCCTGTCGAACCCTACTTCTCGGAGGGAACAGTATATACGTCTATAACGTCATATATCCTAACCTAAGGTAACCTAACATCTCGGATGTAACATTTTACCACATTCCAGGCGTGTCGGTCCCTACGTCTAGGTGGTAACATTACGTGCGTCTATAACGTTATATATGCTAACCTAAGGCAACCTAACATCTCGGATGCAATATTTGACAACATTCCTGGCCTGTCGAACCCTACATCTCGGAGGGAACAGTATATACGTCTATAGCGGTATATATCCTAATCTAAGGCCACCTAACATCTCGGATGTAACATTTGACAACATTCCAGGCGTGTCGGTCCCTACGTCTCGGTGGTAACATTACATGCGTCTATAACGGTATATTTCCTAACCTAAGGCAACCTAACATCTCGGATGCAATATTTGACAACATTCCTGGCCTGTCGAACCCTACTTCTCGGGGGGAACAGTATATACGTCTATAACCTTATATATCCTAACCTAGGGCAACCTAACATCTCGGATGTAATATTCTACAACCTTCCAGGCGTGTCGGACACTACTTCTCGGTGGGAACATTATATGCGTCTATAACGTTGTATATCCTTATCTAAGGCAACCTAACATCTCGGATGTAATATTTGAAAACATTCCTGGCGTGTCGGACCCTACTTCTCGGTGGGAACAGCATATACGTCTATAACGTCATATATCCTAACCTAAGGCAACCTAACATCTCGGATGTAACATTTGACAACATTCCAGGTGTGTCGGTCCGTACGTCTCGGTGGTAACATTACATGCGTCTATAACGTTATATATCCTAACCTAAGGCAACCTAACATCTCGGATGCAATATTTGACAACATTCCTGGCCTGTCGAACCCTACTTCTCGGAGGGAACAGTATATACGTCTATAACGTCATATATCCTAACCTAAGGCAACCTAACATCCCGGATCTAACATTTGACAACATTCCAGGCGTGTCGGTCCCTACGTCTCGGTGGTAACATTACATGCGTCTATAACGGTATATTTCCTAACCTAAGGCAACCTGACATCTCGGATGTATTATTCTACAACCTTCCAGGCGTGTCGGACCCTACTTCTCGGTGGGAACATTATATGCGTCTATAAGGTTGTATATCCTTATCTAAGGCAACCTAACATCTCGGATGCAATATTTGACAACATTCCTGGCCTGTCGAACCCTACTTCTCGGAGGGAACAGTATATACGTCTATAACGGTATATATCCTAATCTAAGGCAACCTAACATCTCGGATGTAACATTTGACAACATTCCAGGCGTGTCGGTCCCTACGTCTCGGTGGTAACATTACATGCGTCTATAACGTTATATATCCTAACCTAAGGCAACCTAACATCTCGGATGCAATATTTGACAACATTCCTGGCCTGTCGAACCCTACTTCTCGGAGGGAACAGTATATACGTCTATAACGTCATATATCCTAACCTAAGGCAACCTAACATCTCGGATCTAACATTTGACAACATTCCAGGCGTGTCGGTCCCTACGTCTCGGTGGTAACATTACATGCGTCTATAACGGTATATTTCCTAATCTAAGGCAACCTAACATCTCGGATGGAATATTTGACAACACTCCTGGCCTGTCGAACCCTACTTCTCGGAGGGAACAGTATATACGTCTGTAACGTTATATATCCTAACCTAAGGCAACCTGACATCTCGGATGTAATATTCTACATCATTCCAGGCGTGCCGGACCCTACTTCTCGGTGGGAACATTATATGAGTCTATAACGTTGTATATCCTAATCTAAGGCAACCTATTATCTCAGACGTAATATTTTACAATATTCCTGGCCTGTCGGTGCATACTTTTCGGTGGGAATATTATATGCGTCCCTAACGGTCGATATCGTAATCTAAGGCAATCTAACATCTCGGATGCAATATTTGACAACATTCCTGGCCTGTCGAACCCTACTTCACGGAGGGAACAGTATGTACGTCTATAACGTTATATATCCTAACCTAAGGCAACCTAACATCTCGGATGTAATATTCTACAACCTTCCAGGCGTGTCGGACCCTACTTCTCGGTGGGAACATTATATGCGTCTATAACGATATATATCCTAACCTAAGGCCACCTAACATCTCGTATGTAATATTTGACAACATTCCTGGCGTGTCGAACCCTACTTCTCGGTGGGAACACTATATACGTCTATAACGTTATATATCCTAACCTAAGGCAACCTAACATCTCGGATGTAATATTTGACAACATTCCTGGCGTGTCGGACCCTACTTCTCGGTGAGAACAGTATATACGTCTGTAACGTCATATATCCTAACCTAAGGCAACCTAACATCTCGGATATAACATTTGAAAACATTCCAGGCGTGTGGGAACCCTACGTCTCGGTGGTAACATTACGTGCGTCTATAACGTTATATATGCTAACCTAAGGCAACCTAACATCTCGGATGCAATATTTGACAACATTCTTGGCCTGTCGAACCCTACTTCTCGGAGGGAACAGCATATACGTCTATAACGTCATATATCCTAACCTAAGGCAACCTAACATCTCGGATGTAATATTTGACAACATTCCTGGCGTGTCGGACAATACTTCTCAGTGGGAACAGTATATACGTCTGTAACGTCATATATCCTAACCTAAGGCAACCTAACATCTCGGATATAACATTTGACAACATTCCCGGCGTGTTGGAAACCTACGTCTCGGTGGTAACATTACGTGCGTCTATAACGTTATATATGCTAACCTAAGGCAACCTAACATCTCGGATGCAATATTTGACAACATTCCTGGCCTGTCAAACCCTACTTCTCGGAGGGAACAGCATATACGTCTATAACGTCATATATCCTAACCTAGGGCAACCTAACATCTCGGATGTAACATTTGACAACATTCCAGGTGTGTCGGTCCCTACGTCTCGGTGGTAACATTATATGCGTCTATAACGTTATATGTGCTAACCTAAGGCAACCTAACATCTCGGATGCAATATTTGACAACATTCCTAGCCTGTCGAACCCTACTTCTCGGAGGGAACAGTATATACGTCTATAACGTTATATATCCTAACCTAAGGCAACCTGACATCTCGGATGTAATATTCTACATCATTCCAGGCGTGTCGGACCCTACTTCTCGGTGGGTACATTATATGAGTCTATAACGTTGTATATCCTAGTCTAAGGCAACCTATTATCTCAGACGTAATATTTTACAATATTCCTGGCGTGTCGGTGCATACTTTTCGGTGGGAATATTATATGCGTCTATAACGGTCGATATCGTAATCTAAGGCAACCTAACATCTCGGATGCAATATTTGACAACATTCCTGGCCTGTCGAACCCTACTTCTCGGAGGGAACAGTATATACGTCTATAACGTCATATATCCTAACCTAAGGCAACCTAACATCTCGGATGTAACATTAGACAACATTCCAGGCGTGTCGGTCCCAACGTCTCGGCGGTAACATTACATGCGTCTATAACGGTATATTTCCTAATTTAAGGCAACCTAACATCTCGGATGCGATATTTGACAACATTCCTGGCCTGTCAAACCCTACTTCTCGGAGGGAACAGCATATACGTCTATAACGTCATATATCCTAACCTAAGGCAACCTAACATCTCGGATGTAACATTTGACAACATTCCAGGTGTGTCGGTCCCTACGTCTCGGTGGTAACGTTACATGCGTCTATAACGTTATATATCCTAACCTAAGGCAACCTAACATCTCGGATGTAACATTTGACAACATTCCAGGCATGTCGGTCCCTACGTCTCGGTGGTAACATTATATGCGTCTATAACGTTATATATGCTAACCTAAGGCAACCTAACATCTCGGATGCAATATTTGACAACATTCCTAGCCTGTCGAACCCTACTTCTCGGAGGGAACAGTATATACGTCTATAACGTTATATATCCTAACCTAAGGCAACCTGACATCTCGGATGTAATATTCTACATCATTCCAGGCGTGTCGGACCCTACTTCTCGGTGGGAACATTATATAAGTCTATAACGTTGTATATCCTAATCTAAGGCAACCTATTATCTCAGACGTAATTTTTACAATATTCCTGGCGTGTCGGTGCATACTTTTCGGTGGGAATATTATATGCGTCTATAACGGTCGATATCGTAATCTAAGGCAACCTAACATCTCGGATGCAATATTTGACAACATTCCTGGCCTGTCGAACCCTACTTCTCGGAGGGAACAGTATATACGTCTATAACGTCATATATCCTAACCTAAGGCAACCTAACATCTCGGATGTAACATTTGACAACATTCCAGGCGTGTCGGTCCCAACGTCTCGGTGGTAACATTACATGCGTCTATAACGGTATATTTCCTAATTTAAGGCAACCTAACATCTCGGATGCGATATTTGACAACATTCCTGGCCTGTCGAACCCTACTTCCCGGAGGGAACAGTATATACGTCTATAACGTTATATATCCTAACCTAGGGCAACCTAACATCTCGGATGTAATATTCTACAACCTTCCAGGCGTGTCGGACTCTACTTCTCGGTGGGAACATTATATGAGTCTATAACGTTGTATATCGTAATCTAAGGCAACCTATTATCTGAGACGTAATATTTTACAATATTCCTGGCGTGTCGGTGCATACTTTTCGGTGGGAATATTATATGCGTCCCTAACGGTCGATATCGTAATCTAAGGCAATCTAACATCTCGGATGCAATATTTGACAACATTCCTGGCCTGTCGAACCCTACTTCTCGGAGGGAACAGTATGTACGTCTATAACGTTATATATCCTAACCTGAGGCAACCAAACATCTCGGATGTAATATTCTACAACCTTCCAGGCGTGTCGGACCCTACTTCTCGGTGGGAACATTATATGCGTCTATAACGTTATATATCCTAACCTAAGGCCACCTAACATCTCGTATGTAATATTTGACAACATTCCTGCCGTGTCGAACCCTACTTCTCGGTGGGAACACTATATACGTCTGTAACGTTATATATCCTAACCTAAGGCAACCTGACATCTCGGATGTAATATTCTACATCATTCCAGGCGTGTCGGACCCTACTTCTCGGTGGGAACATTATATGAGTCTATAACGTTGTATATCCTAATCTAAGGCAACCTATTATCTCAGACGTAATATTTTACAATATTCCTGGCGTGTCGGTGCATACTTTTCGGTGGGAATATTATATGCGTCCCTAACGGTCGATATCGTAATCTAAGGCAATCTAACATCTCGGATGCAATATTTGACAACATTCCTGGCCTGTCGAACCCTACTTCTCGGAGGGAACAGTATGTACGTCTATAACGTTATATATCCTAACCTGAGGCAACCTAACATCTCGGATGTAATATTCTACAACCTTCCAGGCGTGTCGGACCCTACTTCTCGGTGGGAACATTATATGCGTCTATAACGTTATTTATCCTAACCTAAGGCCACCTAACATCTCGTATGTAATATTTGACAACATTCCTGGCGTGTCGAACCCTACTTCTCGGTGGGAACACTATATACGTCTATAACGTTATATATCCTAACCTAAGGCAACCTAACATCTCGGATGTAATATTTGACAACATTCCTGGCGTGTCGGACCCTACTTCTCGGAGGGAACAGCATATACGTCTATAACGTCATATATCCTAACCTAAGGCAACCTAACATCTCGGATGTAATATTTGACAACATTCCTGGCGTGTCGGACCCTACTTCTCAGTGGGAACAGTATATACGTCTGTAACGTCATATATCCTAACCTAAGGCAACCTAACATCTCGGATATAACATTTGACAACATTCCCGGCGTGTTGGAAACCTACGTCTCGGTGGTAACATTACGTGCGTCTATAACGTTATATATGCTAACCTAAGGCAACCTAACACCTCGGATGCAATATTTGACAACATTCCTGGCCTGTTAAACCCTACTTCTCGGAGGGAACAGCATATACGTCTATAACGTCATATATCCTAACCTAAGGCAACCTAACATCTCGGATGTAATATTCTACATCATTCCAGGCGTGTCGGACCCTACTTCTCGGTGGGAACATTATATGAGTCTATAACGTTGTATATCCTAATCTAAGGCAACCTATTATCTCAGACGTAATGTTTTACAATATTCCTGGCGTGTCGGTGCATACTTTTCGGTGGGAATATTATATGCGTCTATAACGGTCGATATCGTAATCTAAGGCAACCTAACATCTCGGATGCAATATTTGACAACATTCCTAGCCTGTCGAACCCTACTTCTCGGAGGGAACAGTATATACGTCTATAACGTTATATATCCTAACCTAAGGCAACCTGACATCTCGGATGTAATATTCTACATCATTCCAGGCGTGTCGGACCCTACTTCTCGGTGGGTACATTATATGAGTCTATAACGTTGTATATCCTAGTCTAAGGCAACCTATTATCTCAGACGTAATATTTTACAATATTCCTGGCGTGTCGGTGCATACTTTTCGGTGGGAATATTATATGCGTCTATAACGGTCGATATCGTAATCTAAGGCAACCTAACATCTCGGATGCAATATTTGACAACATTCCTGGCCTGTCGAACCCTACTTCACGGAGGGAACAGTATATACGTCTATAACGTCATATATCCTAACCTAAGGCAACCTAACATCTCGGATGTAACATTAGACAACATTCCAGGCGTGTCGGTCCCAACGTCTCGGCGGTAACATTACATGCGTCTATAACGGTATATTTCCTAATTTAAGGCAACCTAACATCTCGGATGCGATATTTGACAACATTCCTGGCGTGTCGAACCCTACTTCTCGGTGGGAACACTATATACGTCTATAACGTTATATATCCTAACCTAAGGCAACCTAACATCTCGGATGTAATATTTGACAACATTCCTGGCGCGTCGGACCCTACTTCTCGGTGAGAACAGTATATACGTCTGTAACGTCATATATCCTAACCTAAGGCAACCTAACATCTCGGATATAACATTTGAAAACATTCCAGGCGTGTGGGAACCCTACGTTTCGGTGGTAACATTACGTGCGTCTATAACGTTATATATGCTAACCTAAGGCAACCTAACATCTCGGATGCAATATTTGACAACATTCCTGGCCTGTCGAACCCTACTTCTCGGAGGGAACAGCATATACGTCTATAACGTCATATATCCTAACCTAAGGCAACCTAACATCTCGGATGTAATATTTGACAACATTCCTGGCGTGTCGGACCCTACTTCTCAGTGGGAACAGTATATACGTCTGTAACGTCATATATCCTAACCTAAGGCAACCTAACATCTCGGATATAACATTTGACAACATTCCCGGCGTGTTGGAAACCTACGTCTCGGTGGTAACATTACGTGCGTCTATAACGTTATATATGCTAACCTAAGGCAACCTAACATCTCGGATGCAATATTTGACAGCATTCCTGGCCTGTCAAACCCTACTTCTCGGAGGGAACAGCATATACGTCTATAACGTCATATATCCTAACCTAAGGCAACCTAACATCTCGGATGTAACATTTGACAACATTCCAGGTGTGTCGGTCCCTATGTCTCGGTGGTAACGTTACATGCGTCTATAACGTTATATATCCTAACCTAAGGCAACCTAACATCTCGGATGTAACATTTGACAACATTCCAGGCATGTCGGTCCCTACGTCTCGGTGGTAACATTATATGCGTCTATAACGTTATATATGCTAACCTAAGGCAACCTAACATCTCGGATGCAATATTTGACAACATTCCTAGCCTGTCGAACCCTACTTCTCGGAGGGAACAGTATATACGTCTATAACGTTATATATCCTAACCTAAGGCAACCTGACATCTCGGATGTAATATTCTACATCATTCCAGGCGTGTCGGACCCTACTTCTCGGTGGGAACATTATATAAGTCTATAACGTTGTATATCCTAATCTAAGGCAACCTATTATCTCAGACGTAATATTTTACAATATTCCTGGCGTGTCGGTGCATACTTTTCGGTGGGAATATTATATGCGTCTATAACGGTCGATATCGTAATCTAAGGCAACCTAACATCTCGGATGCAATATTTGACAACATTCCTGGCCTGTCGAACCCTACTTCTCGGAGGGAACAGTATATACGTCTATAACGTCATATATCCTAACCTAAGGCAACCTAACATCTCGGATGTAACATTTGACAACATTCCAGGCGTGTCGGTCCCAACGTCTCGGTGGTAACATTACATGCGTCTATAACGGTATATTTCCTAATCTAAGGCAACCTAACATCTCGGATGGAATATTTGACAACACTCCTGGCCTGTCGAACCCTACTTCCCGGAGGGAACAGTATATACGTCTATAACGTTATATATCCTAACCTAGGGCAACCTAACATCTCGGATGTAATATTCTACAACCTTCCAGGCGTGTCGGACTCTACTTCTCGGTGGGAACATTATATGAGTCTATAACGTTGTATATCGTAATCTAAGGCAACCTATTATCTGAGACGTAATATTTTACAATATTCCTGGCGTGTCGGTGCATACTTTTCGGTGGGAATATTATATGCGTCCCTAACGGTCGATATCGTAATCTAAGGCAATCTAACATCTCGGATGCAATATTTGACAACATTCCTGGCCTGTCGAACCCTACTTCTCGGAGGGAACAGTATGTACGTCTATAACGTTATATATCCTAACCTGAGGCAACCAAACATCTCGGATGTAATATTCTACAACCTTCCAGGCGTGTCGGACCCTACTTCTCTTTGGGAACATTATATGCGTCTATAACGTTATATATCCTAACCTAAGGCCACCTAACATCTCGTATGTAATATTTGACAACATTCCTGCCGTGTCGAACCCTACTTCTCGGTGGGAACACTATATACGTCTGTAACGTTATATATCCTAACCTAAGGCAACCTGACATCTCGGATGTAATATTCTACATCATTCCAGGCGTGTCGGACCCTACTTCTCGGTGGGAACATTATATGAGTCTATAACGTTGTATATCCTAATCTAAGGCAACCTATTATCTCAGACGTAATATTTTACAATATTCCTGGCGTGTCGGTGCATACTTTTCGGTGGGAATATTATATGCGTCCCTAACGGTCGATATCGTAATCTAAGGCAATCTAACATCTCGGATGCAATATTTGACAACATTCCTGGCCTGTCGAACCCTACTTCTCGGAGGGAACAGTATGTACGTCTATAACGTTATATATCCTAACCTGAGGCAACCTAACATCTCGGATGTAATATTCTACAACCTTCCAGGCGTGTCGGACCCTACTTCTCGGTGGGAACATTATATGCGTCTATAACGTTATTTATCCTAACCTAAGGCCACCTAACATCTCGTATGTAATATTTGACAACATTCCTGGCGTGTCGAACCCTACTTCTCGGTGGGAACACTATATACGTCTATAACGTTATATATCCTAACCTAAGGCAACCTAACATCTCGGATGTAATATTTGACAACATTCCTGGCGTGTCGGACCCTACTTCTCGGAGGGAACAGCATATACGTCTATAACGTCATATATCCTAACCTAAGGCAACCTAACATCTCGGATGTAATATTTGACAACATTCCTGGCGTGTCGGACCCTACTTCTCAGTGGGAACAGTATATACGTCTGTAACGTCATATATCCTAACCTAAGGCAACCTAACATCTCGGATATAACATTTGACAACATTCCCGGCGTGTTGGAAACCTACGTCTCGGTGGTAACATTACGTGCGTCTATAACGTTATATATGCTAACCTAAGGCAACCTAACACCTCGGATGCAATATTTGACAACATTCCTGGCCTGTTAAACCCTACTTCTCGGAGGGAACAGCATATACGTCTATAACGTCATATATCCTAACCTAAGGCAACCTAACATCTCGGATGTAACATTTGACAACATTCCAGGTGTGTCAGTCCCTACGTCTCGGTGGTAACGTTACATGCGTCTATAACGTTATATATCCTAACCTAAGGCAACCTAACATCTCGGATGTAACATTTGACAACATTCCAGGCATGTCGGTCCCTACGTCTCGGTGGTAACATTATATGCGTCTATAACGTTATATATGCTAACCTAAGGCAACCTAACATCTCGGATGCAATATTTGACAACATTCCTAGCCTGTCGAACCCTACTTCTCGGAGGGAACAGTATATACGTCTATAACGTTATATATCCTAACCTAAGGCAACCTGACATCTCGGATGTAATATTCTACATCATTCCAGGCGTGTCGGACCCTACTTCTCGGTGGGAACATTATATGAGTCTATAACGTTGTATATCCTAATCTAAGGCAACCTATTATCTCAGACGTAATGTTTTACAATATTCCTGGCGTGTCGGTGCATACTTTTCGGTGGGAATATTATATGCGTCTATAACGGTCGATATCGTAATCTAAGGCAACCTAACATCTCGGATGCAATATTTGACAACATTCCTGGCCTGTCGAACCCTACTTCTCGGAGGGAACAGTATATACGTCTATAACGTCATATATCCTAACCTAAGGCAACCTAACATCTCGGATGTAACATTAGACAACATTCCAGGCGTGTCGGTCCCAACGTCTCGGTGGTAACATTACATGCGTCTATAACGGTATATTTCCTAATTTAAGGCAACCTAACATCTCGGATGCGATATTTGACAACATTCCTGGCGTGTCGAACCCTACTTCTCGGTGGGAACACTATATACGTCTATAACGTTATATATCCTAACCTAAGGCAACCTAACATATCGGATGTAATATTTGACAACATTCCTGGCGCGTCGGACCCTACTTCTCGGTGAGAACAGTATATACGTCTGTAACGTCATATATCCTAACCTAAGGCAACCTAACATCTCGGATATAACATTTGAAAACATTCCAGGCGTGTGGGAACCCTACGTTTCGGTGGTAACATTACGTGCGTCTATAACGTTATATATGCTAACCTAAGGCAACCTAACATCTCGGATGCAATATTTGACAACATTCCTGGCCTGTCGAACCCTACTTCTCGGAGGGAACAGCATATACGTCTATAACGTCATATATCCTAACCTAAGGCAACCTAACATCTCGGATGTAATATTTGACAACATTCCTGGCGTGTCGGACCCTACTTCTCAGTGGGAACAGTATATACGTCTGTAACGTCATATATCCTAACCTAAGGCAACCTAACATCTCGGATATAACATTTGACAACATTCCCGGCGTGTTGGAAACCTACGTCTCGGTGGTAACATTACGTGCGTCTATAACGTTATATATGCTAACCTAAGGCAACCTAACATCTCGGATGCAATATTTGACAGCATTCCTGGCCTGTCAAACCCTACTTCTCGGAGGGAACAGCATATACGTCTATAACGTCATATATCCTAACCTAAGGCAACCTAACATCTCGGATGTAACATTTGACAACATTCCAGGTGTGTCGGTCCCTACGTCTCGGTGGTAACGTTACATGCGTCTATAACGTTATATATCCTAACCTAAGGCAACCTAACATCTCGGATGTAACATTTGACAACATTCCAGGCATGTCGGTCCCTACGTCTCGGTGGTAACATTATATGCGTCTATAACGTTATATATGCTAACCTAAGGCAACCTAACATCTCGGATGCAATATTTGACAACATTCCTAGCCTGTCGAACCCTACTTCTCGGAGGGAACAGTATATACGTCTATAACGTCATATATCCTAACCTAAGGCAACCTAACATCTCGGATGTAACATTAGACAACATTCCAGGCGTGTCGGTCCCAACGTCTCGGTGGTAACATTACATGCGTCTATAACGGTATATTTCCTAATTTAAGGCAACCTAACATCTCGGATGCGATATTTGACAACATTCCTGGCGTGTCGAACCCTACTTCTCGGTGGGAACACTATATACGTCTATAGCGTTATATATCCTAACCTAAGGCAACCTAACATCTCGGATGTAATATTTGACAACATTCCTGGCGCGTCGGACCCTACTTCTCGGTGAGAACAGTATATACGTCTGTAACGTCATATATCCTAACCTAAGGCAACCTAACATCTCGGATATAACATTTGAAAACATTCCAGGCGTGTGGGAACCCTACGTTTCGGTGGTAACATTACGTGCGTCTATAACGTTATATATGCTAACCTAAGGCAACCTAACATCTCGGATGCAATATTTGACAACATTCCTGGCCTGTCGAACCCTACTTCTCGGAGGGAACAGCATATACGTCTATAACGTCATATATCCTAACCTAAGGCAACCTAACATCTCGGATATAACATTTGACAACATTCCCGGCGTGTTGGAACCTACGTCTCGGTGGTAACATTACGTGCGTCTATAACGTTATATATGCTAACCTAAGGCAACCTAACATCTCGGATGCAATATTTGACAACATTCCTAGCCTGTCGAACCCTACTTCTCGGAGGGAACAGTATATACGTCTATAACGTTATATATCCTAACCTAAGGCAACCTGACATCTCGGATGTTATGTTCTACATCATTCCAGGCGTGTCGGACCCTACTTCTCGGTGGGAACATTATATGAGTCTATAACGTTGTATATCCTAATCTAAGGCAACCTATTATCTCAGACGTAATATTTTACAATATTCCTGGCGTGTCGGTGCATACCTTTCGGTGGGAATATTATATGCGGCCATAACGGTCGATATCGTAATCTAAGACAACCTAACATCTCGGATGTAACATTTGACAACATTCCAGGCGTGTCGGTCCCTACGTCTCGGTGGTAACATTACATGCGTCTATAACGTTATATATCCTAACCTAAGGCAACCTAACATCTCGGATGCAATATTTGACAACATTCCTGGCCTGTCGAACCCTACTTCTCGGAGGGAACAGCATATACATCTATAACGTCATATATCCTAGCCTAAGGCAACCTAACATCTCGGATGTAACATTTGACAACATTCCAGGCTTGTCGGTCCCTACGTCTCGGTGGTAACATTACATGCGTCTATAACGTTATATATCCTAACCTAAGGCCACCTAACATCTCGTATGTAATATTTGACAACATTCCTGGCGTGTCGAACCCTACTTCTCGGTGGGAACAGTATATACGTCTGTAACGTCATATATCCTAGCCTAAGGCAACCTAACATCTCGGATATAACATTTGACAACATTCCAGGCGTGTGGGAACCCTACGTCTCGGTGGTAACATTACGTGCGTCTATAACGTTATATATGCTAACCAAAGGCAACCTAACATCTCGGATGCAATATTTGACAACATTCCTGGCCTGTCGAACCCTACTTCTCGGAGGGAACAGTATATACGTCTATAACGTTATATATCCTAACCTAAGGCAACCTGACATCTCGGATGTTATGTTCTACATCATTCCAGGCGTGTCGGACCCTACTTCTCGGTGGGAACATTATATGAGTCTATAACGTTGTATATCCTAATCTAAGGCAACCTATTATCTCAGACGTAATATTTTACAATATTCCTGGCGTGTCGGTGCATACCTTTCGGTGGGAATATTATATGCGGCCATAACGGTCGATATCGTAATCTAAGACAACCTAACATCTCGGATGTAACATTTGACAACATTCCAGGCGTGTCGGTCCCTACGTCTCGGTGGTAACATTACATGCGTCTATAACGTTATATATCCTAACCTAAGGCAACCTAACATCTCGGATGCAATATTTGACAACATTCCTGGCCTGTCGAACCCTACTTCTCGGAGGGAACAGCATATACATCTATAACGTCATATATCCTAGCCTAAGGCAACCTAACATCTCGGATGTAACATTTGACAACATTCCAGGCTTGTCGGTCCCTACGTCTCGGTGGTAACATTACATGCGTCTATAACGTTATATATCCTAACCTAAGGCCACCTAACATCTCGTATGTAATATTTGACAACATTCCTGGCGTGTCGAACCCTACTTCTCGGTGGGAACAGTATATACGTCTGTAACGTCATATATCCTAGCCTAAGGCAACCTAACATCTCGGATATAACATTTGACAACATTCCAGGCGTGTGGGAACCCTACGTCTCGGTGGTAACATTACGTGCGTCTATAACGTTATATATGCTAACCAAAGGCAACCTAACATCTCGGATGCAATATTTGACAACATTCCTGGCCTGTCGAACCCTACTTCTCGGAGGGAACAGTATATACGTCTATAACGTCATATATCCTAACCTAAGGCAACCTAACATCTCGGATGTAACATTTGACAACATTCCAGGCGTGTCGGTCCCAACGTCTCGGTGGTAACATTACATGCGTCTATAACGGTATATTTCCTAATTTAAGGCAACCTAACATCTCGGATGCGATATTTGACAACATTCCTGGCCTGTCGAACCCTACTTCCCGGAGGGAACAGTATATACGTCTATAACGTTATATATCCTAACCTAGGGCAACCTAACATCTCGGATGTAATATTCTACAACCTTCCAGGCGTGTCGGACTCTACTTCTCGGTGGGAACATTATATGAGTCTATAACGTTGTATATCCTAATCTAAGGCAACCTATTATCTGAGACGTAGTATTTTACAATATTCCTGGCGTGTCGGTGCATACTTTTCGGTGGGAATATTATATGCGTCCATAACGGTCGATATCGTAATCTAAGGCAATCTAACATCTCGGATGCAATATTTGACAACATTCCTGGCCTGTCGAACCCTACTTCTCGGAGGGAACAGTATATACGTCTATAACGTCATATATCCTAACCTAAGGCAACCTAACATCTCGGATGTAATATTTGACAACATTCCTGGCGTGTCGGACCCTACTTCTCAGAGGGAACAGTATATACGTCTGTAACGTCATATATCCTAACCTAAGGCAACCTAACATCTCGGATATAACATTTGACAACATTCCCGGCGTGTTGGAAACCTACGTCTCGGTGGTAACATTACGTGCGTCTATAACGTTATATATGCTAACCTAAGGCAACCTAACATCTCGTATGCAATATTTGACAACATTCCTGGCCTGTCAAACCCTACTTCTCGGAGGGAACAGCATATACGTCTATAACGTCATATATCCTAACCTAAGGCAACCTAACATCTCGGATGTAACATTTGACAACATTCCAGGTGTGTCGGTCCCTACGTCTCGGTGGTAACATTATATGCGTCTATAACGTTATATATGCTAACCTAAGGCAACCTAACATCTCGGATGCAATATTTGACAACATTCCTGGCCTGTCGAACCCTACTTCTCGGAGGGAACAGTATATACGTCTATAACGTCATATATCCTAACCTAAGGCAACCTAACATCTCGGATGTAACATTTGACAACATTCCGGCGTGTCGGTCCCAACGTCTCGGTGGTAACATTACATGCGTCTATAACGGTATATTTCCTAATTTAAGGCAACCTAACATCTCGGATGCGATATTTGACAACATTCCTGGCCTGTCGAACCCTACTTCCCGGAGGGAACAGTATATACGTCTATAACGTTATATATCCTAACCTAGGGCAACCTAACATCTCGGATGTAATATTCTACAACCTTCCAGGCGTGTCGGACTCTACTTCTCGGTGGGAACATTATATGAGTCTATAACGTTGTATATCGTAATCTAAGGCAACCTATTATCTGAGACGTAATATTTTACAATATTCCTGGCGTGTCGGTGCATACTTTTCGGTGGGAATATTATATGCGTCCATAACGGTCGATATCGTAATCTAAGGCAATCTAACATCTCGGATGCAATATTTGACAACATTCCTGGCCTGTCGAACCCTACTTCTCGGAGGGAACAGTATATACGTCTATAACGTCATATATCCTAACCTAAGGCAACCTAACATCTCGGATGTAATATTTGACAACATTCCTGGCGTGTCGGACCCTACTTCTCGGTGAGAACAGTATATACGTCTGTAACGTCATATATCCTAACCTAAGGCAACCTAACATCTCGGATATAACATTTGAAAACATTCCAGGCGTGTGGGAACCCTACGTCTCGGTGGTAACATTACGTGCGTCTATAACGTTATATATGCTAACCTAAGGCAACCTAACATCTCGGATGCAATATTTGACAACATTCCTGGCCTGTCGAACCCTACTTCTCGGAGGGAACAGCATATACGTCTATAACGTCATATATCCTAACCTAAGGCAACCTAACATCTCGGATGTAATATCTGACAACATTCCTGGCGTGTCGGACCCTACTTCTCAGAGGGAACAGTATATACGTCTGTAACGTCATATATCCTAACCTAAGGCAACCTAACATCTCGGATATAACATTTGACAACATTCCCGGCGTGTTGGAACCTACGTCTCGGTGGTAACATTACGTGCGTCTATAACGTTATATATGCTAACCTAAGGCAACCTAACATCTCGGATGCAATATTTGACAACATTCCTGGCCTGTCAAACCCTACTTCTCGGAGGGAACAGCATATACGTCTATAACGTCATATATCCTAACCTAAGGCAACCTAACATCTCGGATGTAACATTTGACAACATTCCAGGTGTGTCGGTCCCTACGTCTCGGTGGTAACGTTACATGCGTCTATAACGTTATATATCCTAACCTAAGGCAACCTAACATCTCGGATGTAACATTTGACAACATTCCAGGCATGTCGGTCCCTACGTCTCGGTGGTAACATTATATGCGTCTATAACGTTATATATGCTAACCTAAGGCAACCTAACATCTCGGATGCAATATTTGACAACATTCCTAGCCTGTCGAACCCTACTTCTCGGAGGGAACAGTATATACGTCTATAACGTTATATATCCTAACCTAAGGCAACCTGACATCTCGGATGTTATGTTCTACATCATTCCAGGCGTGTCGGACCCTACTTCTCGGTGGGAACATTATATGAGTCTATAACGTTGTATATCCTAATCTAAGGCAACCTATTATCTCAGACGTAATATTTTACAATATTCCTGGCGTGTCGGTGCATACCTTTCGGTGGGAATATTATATGCGGCCATAACGGTCGATATCGTAATCTAAGACAACCTAACATCTCGGATGTAACATTTGACAACATTCCAGGCGTGTCGGTCCCTACGTCTCGGTGGTAACATTACATGCGTCTATAACGTTATATATCCTAACCTAAGGCAACCTAACATCTCGGATGCAATATTTGACAACATTCCTGGCCTGTCGAACCCTACTTCTCGGAGGGAACAGCATATACATCTATAACGTCATATATCCTAGCCTAAGGCAACCTAACATCTCGGATGTAACATTTGACAACATTCCAGGCTTGTCGGTCCCTACGTCTCGGTGGTAACATTACATGCGTCTATAACGGTATATTTCCTAATCTAAGGCAACCTAACATCTCGGATGCAATATTTGACAACATTCCTGGCCTGTCGAACCCTACTTCTCGGAGGGAACAGTATATACGTCTATAACGTTATATATCCTAACCTAAGGCAACCTGACATCTCGGATATAATATTCTACATCATTCCAGGCGTGTCGGACCCTACTTCTCGGTAGGAACATTATATGAGTCTATAACGTTGTATATCCTAATCTAAGGCAACCTATTATCTCAGACGTAATATTTTACAATATTCCTGGCGTGTCGGTGCATACTTTTCGGTGGGAATATTATATGCGTCTATAACGGTCGATATCGTAATCTAAGGCAACCTAACATCTCGGATGCAATATTTGACAACATTCCTGGCCTGTCGAACCCTACTTCTCGGAGGGAACAGTATATACGTCTATAACGTCATATATCCTAACCTAAGGCAACCTAACATCTCGGATGTAACATTTGACAACATTCCAGGCGTGTCGGTCCCAACGTCTCGGTGGTAACATTACATGCGTCTATAACGGTATATTTCCTAATTTAAGGCAACCTAACATCTCGGATGCGATATTTGACAACATTCCTGGCCTGTCGAACCCTACTTCCCGGAGGGAACAGTATATACGTCTATAACGTTATATATCCTAACCTAGGGCAACCTAACATCTCGGATGTAATATTCTACAACCTTTCAGGCGTGTCGGACTCTACTTCTCGGTGGGAACATTATATGAGTCTATAACGTTGTATATCGTAATCTAAGGCAACCTATTATCTGAGACGTAGTATTTTACAATATTCCTGGCGTGTCGGTGCATACTTTTCGGTGGGAATATTATATGCGTCCATAACGGTCGATATCGTAATCTAAGGCAATCTAACATCTCGGATGCAATATTTGACAACATTCCTGGCCTGTCGAACCCTACTTCTCGGAGGGAACAGTATATACGTCTATAACGTCATATATCCTAACCTAAGGCAACCTAACATCTCGGATCTAACATTTGACAACATTCCAGGCGTGTCGGCCCCTACGTCTCGGTGGTAACATTACATGCGTCTATAACGGTATATTTCCTAATCTAAGGCAACCTAACATCTCGGATGCGATATTTGACAACATTCCTGGCCTGTCGAACCCTACTTCTCGGTGGGAACACTATATACGTCTATAACGTTATATATCCTAACCTAAGGCATCCTAACATCTCGGATGTAATATTTGACAACATTCCTGGCGTGTCGGACCCTACTTCTCGGTGAGAACAGTATATACGTCTGTAACGTCATATATCCTAACCTAAGGCAACCTAACATCTCGGATATAACATTTGAAAACATTCCAGGCGTGTGGGAACCCTACGTCTCGGTGGTAACATTACGTGCGTCTATAACGTTATATATGCTAACCTAAGGCAACCTAACATCTCGGATGCAATATTTGACAACATTCCTGGCCTGTCGAACCCTACTTCTCGGAGGGAACAGCATATACGTCTATAACGTCATATATCCTAACCTAAGGCAACCTAACATCTCGGATGTAATATTTGACAACATTCCTGGCGTGTCGGACCCTACTTCTCAGAGGGAACAGTATATACGTCTGTAACGTCATATATCCTAACCTAAGGCAACCTAACATCTCGGATATAACATTTGACAACATTCCCGGCGTGTTGGAAACCTACGTCTCGGTGGTAACATTACGTGCGTCTATAACGTTATATATGCTAACCTAAGGCAACCTAACATCTCGGATGCAATATTTGACAACATTCCTGGCCTGTCAAACCCTACTTCTCGGAGGGAACAGCATATACGTCCATAACGTCATATATCCTAACCTAAGGCAACCTAACATCTCGGATGTAACATTTGACAACATTCCAGGTGTGTCGGTCCCTACGTCTCGGTGGTAACGTTACATGCGTCTATAACGTTATATATCCTAACCTAAGGCAACCTAACATCTCGGATGTAACATTTGACAACATTCCAGGCATGTCGGTCCCTACGTCTCGGTGGTAACATTATATGCGTCTATAACGTTATATATGCTAACCTAAGGCAACCTAACATCTCGGATGCAATATTTGACAACATTCCTGGCCTGTCGAACCCTACTTCTCGGAGGGAACAGTATATACGTCTATAACGTCATATATCCTAACCTAAGGCAACCTAACATCTCGGATGTAACATTTGACAACATTCCAGGCGTGTCGGTCCCAACGTCTCGGTGGTAACATTACATGCGTCTATAACGGTATATTTCCTAATTTAAGGCAACCTAACATCTCGGATGCGATATTGGACAACATTCCTGGCCTGTCGAACCCTACTTCCCGGAGGGAACAGTATATACGTCTATAACGTTATATATCCTAACCTAGGGCAACCTAACATCTCGGATGTAATATTCTACAACCTTCCAGGCGTGTCGGACTCTACTTCTCGGTGGGAACATTATATGAGTCTATAACGTTGTATATCGTAATCTAAGGCAACCTATTATCTGAGACGTAATATTATACAATATTCCTGGCGTGTCGGTGCATACTTTTCGGTGGGAATATTATATGCGTCCATAACGGTCGATATCGTAATCTAAGGCAATCTAACATCTCGGATGCAATATTTGACAACATTCCTGGCCTGTCGAACCCTACTTCTCGGAGGGAACAGTATATACGTCTATAACGTCATATATCCTAACCTAAGGCAACCTAACATCTCGGATGTAATATTTGACAACATTCCTGGCGTGTCGGACCCTACTTCTCAGAGGGAACAGTATATACGTCTGTAACGTCATATATCCTAACCTAAGGCAACCTAACATCTCGGATATAACATTTGACAACATTCCCGGCGTGTTGGAAACCTACGTCTCGGTGGTAACATTACGTGCGTCTATAACGTTATATATGCTAACCTAAGTCAACCTAACATCTCGTATGCAATATTTGACAACATTCCTGGCCTGTCAAACCCTACTTCTCGGGGGGAACAGCATATACGTCTATAACGTCATATATCCTAACCTAAGGCAACCTAACATCTCGGATGTAACATTTGACAACATTCCAGGTGTGTCGGTCCCTACGTCTCGGTGGTAACGTTACATGCGTCTATAACGTTATATATCCTAACCTAAGGCAACCTAACATCTCGGATGTAACATTTGACAACATTCCAGGCATGTCGGTCCCTACGTCTCGGTGGTAACATTATATGCGTCTATAACGTTATATATGCTAACCTAAGGCAACCTAACATCTCGGATGCAATATTTGACAACATTCCTGGCCTGTCGAACCCTACTTCCCGGAGGGAACAGTATATACGTCTATAACGTTATATATCCTAACCTAGGGCAACCTAACATCTCGGATGTAATATTCTACAACCTTCCAGGCGTGTCGGACTCTACTTCTCGGTGGGAACATTATATGAGTCTATAACGTTGTATATCGTAATCTAAGGCAACCTATTATCTGAGACGTAATATTTTACAATATTCCTGGCGTGTCGGTGCATACTTTTCGGTGGGAATATTATATGCGTCCATAACGGTCGATATCGTAATCTAAGGCAATCTAACATCTCGGATGCAATATTTGACAACATTCCTGGCCTGTCGAACCCTACTTCTCGGAGGGAACAGTATATACGTCTATAACGTCATATATCCTAACCTAAGGCAACCTAACATCTCGGATCTAACATTTGACAACATTCCAGGCGTGTCGGTCCCTACGTCTCGGTGGTAACATTACATGCGTCTATAACGGTATATTTCCTAATCTAAGGCAACCTAACATCTCGGATGGAATATTTGACAACATTCCTGGCCTGTCGAACCCTACTTCTCGGAGGGAACAGTATATACGTCTGTAACGTTATATATCCTAACCTAAGGCAACCTGACATCTCGGATGTAATATTCTACATCATTCCAGGCGTGTCGGACCCTACTTCTCGGTGGGAACATTATATGAGTCTATAACGTTGTATATCCTAATCTAAGGCAACCTATTATCTCAGACGTAATATTTTACAATATTCCTGGCGTGTCGGTGCATACTTTTCGGTGGGAATATTATATGCGTCCCTAACGGTCGATATCGTAATCTAAGGCAATCTAACATCTCGGATGCAATATTTGACAACATTCCTGGCCTGTCGAACCCTACTTCTCGGAGGGAACAGTATGAACGTCTATAACGTTATATATCCTAACCTGAGGCAACCTAACATCTCGGATGTAATATTCTACAACCTTCCAGGCGTGTCGGACCCTACTTCTCGGTGGGAACATTATATGCGTCTATAACGTTATATATCCTAACCTAAGGCCACCTAACATCTCGTATGTAATATTTGACAACATTCCTGGCGTGTCGAACCCTACTTCTCGGTGGGAACACTATATACGTCTATAACGTTATATATCCTAACCTAAGGCAACCTAACATCTCGGATGTAATATTTGACAACATTCCTGGCGTGTCGGACCCTACTTCTCGGAGGGAACAGCATATACGTCTATAACGTCATATATCCTAACCTAAGGCAACCTAACATCTCGGATGTAACATTCTACATCATTCCAGGCGTGTCGGACCCTACTTCTCGGTGGGAACATTATATGAGTCTATAACGTTGTATATCCTAATCTAAGGCAACCTATTATCTCAGACGTAATATCTTACAATATTCCTGGCGTGTCGGTGCATACTTTTCGGTGGGAATATTATATGCGTCTATAACGGTCGATATCGTAATCTAAGGCAACCTAACATCTCGGATGCAATATTTGACAACATTCCTAGCCTGTCGAACCCTACTTCTCGGAGGGAACAGTATATACGTCTATAACGTTATATATCCTAACCTAAGGCAACCTGACATCTCGGATGTAACATTCTACATCATTCCAGGCGTGTCGGACCCTACTTCTCGGTGGGAACATTATATGAGTCTATAACGTTGTATATCCTAATCTAAGGCAACCTATTATCTCAGACGTAATATCTTACAATATTCCTGGCGTGTCGGTGCATACTTTTCGGTGGGAATATTATATGCGTCTATAACGGTCGATATCGTAATCTAAGGCAACCTAACATCTCGGATGCAATATTTGACAACATTCCTGGCCTGTCGAACCCTACTTCTCGGAGGGAACAGTATATACGTCTATAACGTCATATACCCTAACCTAAGGCAACCTAACATCTCGGATGTAACATTTGACAACATTCCAGGCGTGTCGGTCCCAACGTCTCGGTGGTAACATTACATGCGTCTATAACGGTATATTTCCTAATTTAAGGCAACCTAACATCTCGGATGTAACATTTGACAACATTCCAGGCGTGTCGGTCCCAACGTCTCGGTGGTAACATTACATGCGTCTATAACGGTATATTTCCTAATTTAAGGCAACCTAACATCTCGGATGCGATATTTGACAACATTCCTGGCCTGTCGAACCCTACTTCCCGGAGGGAACAGTATATACGTCTATAACGTTATATATCCTAACCTAGGGCAACCTAACATCTCGGATGTAATATTCTACAACCTTCCAGGCGTGTCGGACTCTACTTCTCGGTGGGAACATTATATGAGTCTATAACGTTGTATATCGTAATCTAAGGCAACCTATTATCTGAGACGTAATATTTTACAATATTCCTGGCGTGTCGGTGCATACTTTTCGGTGGGAATATTATATGCGTCCATAACGGTCGATATCGTAATCTAAGGCAATCTAACATCTCGGATGCAATATTTGACAACATTCCTGGCCTGTCGAACCCTACTTCTCGGAGGGAACAGTATATACGTCTATAACGTCATATATCCTAACCTAAGGCAACCTAACATCTCGGATGTAACATTTGACAACATTCCAGGCGTGTCGGTCCCAACGTCTCGGTGGTAACATTACATGCGTCTATAACGGTATATTTCCTAATTTAAGGCAACCTAACATCTCGGATGCAATATTGGACAACATTCCTGGCCTGTCGAACCCTACTGCTCGGAGGGAACAGTATATACGTCTGTAACGGTATATATCCTAATCTAAGGCAACCTAACATCTCGGATGAAATATTTGACAACATTCCTGGCCTGTCGAACCCTACTTCTCGGAGGGAACAGCATATACGTCTATAACGTCAGCTATCCTAACCTAAGGCAACCTAACATCTCGGATGTAATATTTGACAACATTCCTGGCGTGTCGGACCCTACTTCTCAGACGGAACAGTATATACGTCTGTAACGTCATATATCCTAACCTAAGGCAACCTAACATCTCGGATATAACATTTGACAACATTCCCGGCGTGTTGGAAACCTACGTCTCGGTGGTAACATTACGTGCGTCTATAACGTTATATATGCTAACCTAAGGCAACCTAACATCTCGGATGCAATATTTGACAACATTCCTGGCCTGTCAAACCCTACTTCTCGGAGGGAACAGCATATACGTCTATAACGTCATATATCCTAACCTAAGGCAACCTAACATCTCGGATGTAACATTTGACAACATTCCAGGTGTGTCGGTCCCTACGTCTCGGTGGTAACGTTACATGCGTCTATAACGTTATATATCCTAACCTAAGGCAACCTAACATCTCGGATGTAACATTTGACAACATTCCAGGCATGTCGGTCCCTACGTCTCGGTGGTAACATTATATGCGTCTATAACGTTATATATGCTAACCTAAGGCAACCTAACATCTCGGATGCAATATTTGACAACATTCCTGGCCTGTCGAACCCTACTTCTCGGAGGGAACAGTATATACGTCTATAACGTCATATATCCTAACCTAAGGCAACCTAACATCTCGGATGTAACATTTGACAACATTCCAGGCGTGTCGGTCCCAACGTCTCGGTGGTAACATTACATGCGTCTATAACGTTATATATGCTAACCTAAGGCAACCTAACATCTCGGATGCGATATTTGACAACATTCCGGGCCTGTCGAACCCTACTTCCCGGAGGGAACAGTATATACGTCTATAACGTTATATATCCTAACCTAGGGCAACCTAACATCTCGGATGTAATATTCTACAACCTTCCAGGCGTGTCGGACTCTACTTCTCGGTGGGAACATTATATGAGTTTATAACGTTGTATATCGTAATCTAAGGCAACCTATTATCTGAGACGTAATATTTTACAATATTCCTGGCGTGTCGGTGCATACTTTACGGTGGGAATATTATATGCGTCCATAACGGTCGATATCGTAATCTAAGGCAATCTAACATCTCGGATGCAATATTTGACAACATTCCTGGCCTGTCGAACCCTACTGCTCGGAGGGAACAGTATATACGTCTGTAACGGTATATATCCTAATCTAAGGCAACCTAACATCTCGGATGAAATATTTGACAACATTCCTGGCCTGTCGAACCCTACATCTCGGAGGGAACAGTATATACGTCTGTAACGTCATATATCCTAATCTAAGACAACCTAACATCTCGGATGTAACATTTGACAACATTCCAGGCGTGTCGGTCCCTACGTCTCGGTGGTAACATTACGTGCGTCTATAACGTTATATATGCTAACCTAAGGCAACCTAACATCTCGGATGCAATATTTGACAACATTCCTGGCCTGTCGAACCCTACTTCTCGGAGGGAACAGCATATACGTCTATAACGTCAGCTATCCTAACCTAAGGCAACCTAACATCTCGGATGTAATATTTGACAACATTCCTGGCGTGTCGGACCCTACTTCTCAGACGGAACAGTATATACGTCTGTAACGTCATATATCCTAACCTAAGGCAACCTAACATCTCGGATATAACATTTGACAACATTCCCGGCGTGTTGGAAACCTACGTCTCGGTGGTAACATTACGTGCGTCTATAACGTTATATATGCTAACCTAAGGCAACCTAACATCTCGGATGCAATATTTGACAACATTCCTGGCCTGTCAAACCCTACTTCTCGGAGGGAACAGCATATACGTCTATAACGTCATATATCCTAACCTAAGGCAACCTAACATCTCGGATGTAACATTTGACAACATTCCAGGTGTGTCGGTCCCTACGTCTCGGTGGTAACGTTACATGCGTCTATAACGTTATATATCCTAACCTAAGGCAACCTAACATCTCGGATGTAACATTTGACAACATTCCAGGCATGTCGGTCCCTACGTCTCGGTGGTAACATTATATGCGTCTATAACGTTATATATGCTAACCTAAGGCAACCTAACATCTCGGATGCAATATTTGACAACATTCCTGGCCTGTCGAACCCTACTTCTCGGAGGGAACAGTATATACGTCTATAACGTCATATATCCTAACCTAAGGCAACCTAACATCTCGGATGTAACATTTGACAACATTCCAGGCGTGTCGGTCCCAACGTCTCGGTGGTAACATTACATGCGTCTATAACGTTATATATGCTAACCTAAGGCAACCTAACATCTCGGATGCGATATTTGACAACATTCCGGGCCTGTCGAACCCTACTTCCCGGAGGGAACAGTATATACGTCTATAACGTTATATATCCTAACCTAGGGCAACCTAACATCTCGGATGTAATATTCTACAACCTTCCAGGCGTGTCGGACTCTACTTCTCGGTGGGAACATTATATGAGTTTATAACGTTGTATATCGTAATCTAAGGCAACCTATTATCTGAGACGTAATATTTTACAATATTCCTGGCGTGTCGGTGCATACTTTACGGTGGGAATATTATATGCGTCCATAACGGTCGATATCGTAATCTAAGGCAATCTAACATCTCGGATGCAATATTTGACAACATTCCTGGCCTGTCGAACCCTACTTCTCGGAGGGAACAGTATATACGTCTATAACGTCATATATCCTAACCTAAGGCAACCTAACATCTCGGATCTAACATTTGACAACATTCCAGGCGTGTCGGTCCCTACGTCTCGGTGGTAACATTACATGCGTCTATAACGGTATATTTCCTAATCTAAGGCAACCTAACATCTCGGATGGAATATTTGACAACATTCCTGGCCTGTCGAACCCTACTTCTCGGAGGGAACAGTATATACGTCTGTAACGTTATATATCCTAACCTAAGGCAACCTGACATCTCGGATGTAATATTCTACATCATTCCAGGCGTGTCGGACCCTACTTCTCGGTGGGAACATTATATGAGTCTATAACGTTGTATATCCTAATCTAAGGCAACCTATTATCTCAGACGTAATATTTTACAATATTCCTGGCGTGTCGGTGCATACTTTTCGGTGGGAATATTATATGCGTCCCTAACGGTCGATATCGTAATCTAAGGCAATCTAACATCTCGGATGCAATATTTGACAACATTCCTGGCCTGTCGAACCCTACATCTCGGAGGGAACAGTATGTACGTCTATAACGTTATATATCCTAACCTGAGGCAACCTAACATCTCGGATGTAATATTCTACAACCTTCCAGGCGTGTCGGACCCTACTTCTCGGTGGGAACATTATATGCGTCTATAACGTTATATATCCTAACCTAAGGCCACCTAACATCTCGTATGTAATATTTGACAACATTCCTGGCGTGTCGAACCCTACTTCTCGGTGGGAACACTATATACGTCTATAACGTTATATATCCTAACCTAAGGCAACCTAACATCTCGGATGTAATATTTGACAACATTCCTGGCGTGTCGGACCCTACTTCTCGGAGGGAACAGCATATACGTCTATAACGTCATATATCCTAACCTAAGGCAACCTAACATCTCGGATGTAATATTTGACAACATTCCTGGCGTGTCGGACCCTGCTTCTCGGTGGGAACATTATATGAGTCTATAACGTTGTATATCCTAATCTAAGGCAACCTATTATCTCAGACGTAATATTTTACAATATTCCTGGCGTGTCGGTGCATACTTTTCGGTGGGAATATTATATGCGTCTATAACGGTCGATATCGTAATCTAAGGCAACCTAACATCTCGGATGCAATATTTGACAACATTCCTGGCCTGTCGAACCCTACTTCTCGGAGGGAACAGTATATACGTCTATAACGTCATATATCCTAACCTAAGGCAACCTAACATCTCGGATGTAACATTTGACAACATTCCAGGCGTGTCGGTCCCAACGTCTCGGTGGTAACATTACATGCGTCTATAACGGTATATTTCCTAATTTAAGGCAACCTAACATCTCGGATGCGATATTTGACAACCTTCCAGGCGTGTCGGACCCTACTTCTCGGTGGGAACATTATATGCGTCTATAACGTTGCATATCCTAATCTAAGGCAACCTAACATCTCGGATGCAATATTTGACAACATTCCTGGCCTGTCGAACCCTACTGCTCGGAGGGAACAGTATATACGTCTATAACGGTATATATCCTAATCTAAGGCAACCTAACATCTCGGATGAAATATTTGACAACATTCCAGGCGTGTCGGTCCCTACGTCTCGGTGGTAACATTACATGCGTCTATAACGTTGTATATCCTTATCTAAGGCAACCTAACATCTCGGATGCAATATTTGACAACATTCCTGGCCTGTCGAACCCTACTTCTCGGAGGGAACAGTATATACGCCTATAACGGTATATATCCTAATCTAAGGCAACCTAACATGTCGGATGTAACATTTGACAACATTCCAGGCGTGTCGGTCCCTACGTCTCGGTGGTAACATTACGTGCGTCTATAACGTTATATATCTTAACCTAAGGCAACCTAACATCTCGGATGCAATATTTGACAACATTCCTGGCCTGTCGAACCCTACTTCTCGGAGGGAACAGTATATACGTCTATAACGTCATATATCCTATCCTAAGGCAACCTAACATCTCGGTTGTAACATTTGACACCATTCCAGGCGTGTCGGTCCCAACGTCTCGGTGGTAACATTACATGCGTCTATAACGTTATATATGCTAACCTAAGGCAACCTAACATCTCGGATGCGATATTTGACAACATTCCTGGCCTGTCGAACCCTACTTCTCGGAGGGAACAGTACATACGTCTATAACGTTATATATCCTAACCTAAGGCAACCTGACATCTCGGATGTAATATTCTACATCATTCCAGGCGTGTCGGACCCTACTTCTCGGTGGGAACATTATATGAGTCTATAACGTTGTATATCCTAATCTAAGGCAACCTATTATCTCAGACGTAATATTTTGCAATATTCCTGGCGTGTCGGTGCATACTTTTCGGTGGGAATATTATATGCGTCTACAACGTTGCATATCCTAATCTAAGGCAACCTAACATCTCGGATGCAATATTTGACAACATTCCTGGCCTGTCGAACCCTACTTCTCGGAGGGAACAGTATATACGTCTATAACGTCATATATCCTAACCTAAGGCAACCTAACATCTCGGATGTAACATTTGACAACATTCCAGGCGTGTCGGTCCCAACGTCTCGGTGGTAACATTACGTGCGTATATAACGGTATATTTCCTAATCTACGGCAACCTAACATCTCGGATGCAATATTTGACAACATTCCTAGCCTGTCGAACCCTACTTCTCGGAGGGAACAGTATATACGTCTATAACGTTATATATCCTAACCTCAGGCAACCTGACATCTCGGATGTGATATTCTACATCATTCCAGGCGTGTCGGACCCTACTTCTCGGTGGGAACATTATATGAGTCTATAACGTTGTATATCCTAATCTAAGGCAACCTATTATCTCAGACGTAATATTTTACAATATTCCTGGCGTGTCGGTGCAAACTTTTCGGTGGGAATATTATATGCGTCTATAACGTTATGTATGCTAACCTAAGGCAACCTAACATCTCGGATGCAATATTTGACAACATTCCTGGCCTGTCGAACCCTACTTCTCGGAGGGAACAGTATATACGTCTATAACGTCATATATCCTAACCTAAGGCAACCTAACATCTCGAATGTAACATTTGACAACATTCCAGGCGTGTCGGTCCCAACGTCTCGGTGGTAACATTACATGCGTCCATAACGGTATATTTCCTAATCTAAGGCAACCTAACATCTCGGATGCAATATTTGACAACATTCCTGGCCTGTCGAACCCTACTTCTCGGAGGGAACAGTACATACGTCTATAACGTTATATATTCTAACCTAAGGCAACCTGACATCTCGGATGTAATATTCTACATCATTCCAGGCGTGTCGGACCCTACTTCTCGGTGGGAACATTATATGAGTCTATAACGTTGTATATCCTAATCTAAGGCAACCTATTATCTCAGACGTAATATTTTACAATATTCCTGGCGTGTCGGTGCATACTTTTCGGTGGGAATATTATATGCGTCTATAACGGTCGATATCGTAATCTAAGGCAACCTAACATCTCGGATGCAATATTTGACAACATTCCTGGCCTGTCGAACCCTACTTCTCGGAGGTAACAGTATATACGTCTATACCGTCATATATCCTAACCTAAGGCAACCTAACATCTCGGATGTAACATTTGACAACATTCCAGGCGTGTCGGTCCCAACGTCTCGGTGGTAACATTACGTGCGTCTATAACGGTATATTTCCTAATCTACGGCAACCTAACATCTCGGATGCAATATTTGACAACATTCCTGGCCTGTCGAACCCTACTTCCCGGAGGGAACAGTATATACGTCTATAACGTTATATATCCTAACCTAGGGCAACCTAACATCCCGGATGTATTATTCAACAACCTTCCAGGCGTGTCGGACCCTACTTCTCGGTGGGAACATTATATGCGTCTATAACGTTGCATATCCTAATCTAAGGCAACCTAACATCTCGGATGCAATATTTGACAACATTCCTGGCCTGTCGAACCCTACTGCTCGGAGGGAACAGTATATACGTCTATAACGGTATATATCCTAATCTAAGGCAATCTAACATCTCGGATGCAATATTTGACAACATTCCTGGCCTGTCGAACCCTACTTCTCGGAGGGAACAGTATATACGTCTGTAACGTCATATACCCTAACCTAAGACAACCTAACATCTCGGATGTAACATTTGACAACCTTCCAGTCGTGTCGGACCCTACGTCTCGGTGGTAACATTACATGCGTCTATAACGTTATATATCCTAACCTAAGGCAACCTAACATCTCGGATGCAATATTTGACAACATTCCTGGCCTGTCGAACCCTACTTCTCGGAGGGAACAGCATATACATCTATAACGTCATATGTCCTAGCCTAAGGCAACCTAACATCTCGGATGTAACATTTGACAACATTCCAGGCGTGTGGGAACCCTACGTCTCGGTGGTAACATTACGTGCGTCTATAACGTTATATATGCTAACCTAAGGCAACCTAACATCTCGGATGCAATATTTGACAACATTCCTGGCCTGCCGAACCCTACTTCTCGGAGGGAACAGCATATACATCTATAACGTCATATATCCTAACCTAAGGCAACCTAACATCTCGGATGTAACATTTGACAACATTCCAGGCGTGTCGGTCCCTACGACTCGGTGGTAACATTACATGCGTCTATAACGGTATATTTCCTAATCTAAGGCAACCTAACATCTCGGATGCAATATTTGACAACATTCCTGGCCTGTCGAACCCTATTTCTCGGAGGGAACAGTATATACGTCTATAACGTTATATATCCTAACCTAAGGCAACCTGACATCTCGGATGTAATATTCTACATCATTCCAGGCGTGTCGGACCCTACTTCTCGGTTGGAACATTATATGAGTCTATAACGTTGTATATCCTAATCTAAGCCAACCTATTATCTCAGACGTAATATTTTACAATATTCCTGGCGTGTCGGTGCATACTTTTCGGTGGGAATATTATATGCGTCTATAACGGTCGATATCGTAATCTAAGGCAACCTAACATCTCGGATGCAATATTTGACAACATTCCTGGCCTGTCGAACCCTACTTTTCGGAGGGAACAGTATATACGTCTATAACGTTATATATCCTAACCTAAGGCAACCTGACATCTCGGATGTAATATTCTACATCATTCCAGGCGTGTCGGACCCTACTTCTCGGTGGGAACAGTATATACGTCTATAACGTTATATATCCTAACCTAAGGCAACCTAACATCTCGGATGTAACATTTGACAACATTCCAGGTGTGTCGGTCCCTACGTCTCGGTGGTAACGTTACATGCGTCTATATCGTTATATATCCTAACCTAAGGCCACCTAACATCTCGTATGTAATATTTGACAACATTCCTGGCGTGTCGAACCCTACTTCTCGGTGGGAACAGTATATACATCTATAACGTCATATATCCTAACCTAAGGCAACCTAACATCTCGGATGTAATATTTGACAACATTCCTGGCGTGTCGGACCCTACTTCTCGGTGGGAACAGTATATACGTCTGTAACGTCATATATCCTAACCTAAGGCAACCTAACATCTCGGATATAACATTTAACAACATTCCAGGCGTGTCGGACCCTACTTCTCGGTGGGAACATTATATGCGTCTATAACGTTGCATATCCTAATCTAAGGCAACCTAACATCTCGGATGCAATATTTGACAACATTCCTGGCCTGTCGAACCCTACTTTTCGGAGGGAACAGTATATACGTCTATAACGTTATATATCCTAACCTAAGGCAACCTGACATCTCGGATGTAATATTCTACATCATTCCAGGCGTGTCGGACCCTACTTCTCGGTGGGAACATTATATGCGTCTATAACGTTGCATATCCTAATCTAAGGCAACCTAACATCTCGGATGCAATATTTGACAACATTCCTGGCCTGTCGAACCCTACTGCTCGGAGGGAACAGTATATACGTCTATAACGTTATATATCCTAACCTAAGGCAACCTGACATCTCGGATGTAATATTCTACATCATTCCAGGCGTGTCGGACCCTACTTCTCGGTGGGAACATTATATGCGTCTATAACGTTGCATATCCTAATCTAAGGCAACCTAACATCTCGGATGTAACATTTGACAACATTCCAGGCGTGTCGGTCCCTACGTCTCGGTGGTAACATTACATGCGTCTATAACGGTATATTTCCTAATCTAAGGCAACCTAACATCTCGGATGCAATATTTGACAACATTCCTGGCCTGTCGAACCCTACTGCTCGGAGGGAACAGCATATACGTCTATAACGGTATATATCCTAATCTAAGGCAACCTAACATCTCGGATGTAATATTTGACAACATTCCTGGCGTGTCGGACCCTACTTCTCGGTGGGAACAGTATATACGTCTGTAACGTCATATATCCTAACCTAAGGCAACCTAACATCTCGGATATAACATTTAACAACATTCCAGGCGTGTTGGAACCCTACGTCTCGGTGGTAACATTACGTGCGTCTATAACGTTATATATGCTAACCTAAGGCAACCTAACATCTCGGATGCAATATTTGACAACATTCCTGGCCTGTCGAACCCTACTTCTCGGAGGGAACAGCATATACATCTATAACGTCATATGTCCTAGCCTAAGGCAACCTAACATCTCGGATGTAACATTTGACAACATTCCAGGCGTGTGGGAACCCTACGTCTCGGTGGTAACATTACGTGCGTCTATAACGTTATATATGCTAACCTAAGGCAACCTAACATCTCGGATGCAATATTTGACAACATTCCTGGCCTGCCGAACCCTACTTCTCGGTGGGAACAGTATATACGTCTGTAACGTCATATATCCTAACCTAAGGCAACCTAACATCTCGGATATAACATTTAACAACATTCCAGGCGTGTTGGAACCCTACGTCTCGGTGGTAACATTACGTGCGTCTATAACGTTATATATGCTAACCTAAGGCAACCTAACATCTCGGATGCAATATTTGACAACATTCCTGGCCTGTCGAACCCTACTTCTCGGAGGGAACAGCATATACATCTATAACGTCATATGTCCTAGCCTAAGGCAACCTAACATCTCGGATGTAACATTTGACAACATTCCAGGCGTGTGGGAACCCTACGTCTCGGTGGTAACATTACGTGCGTCTATAACGTTATATATGCTAACCTAAGGCAACCTAACATCTCGGATGCAATATTTGACAACATTCCTGGCCTGCCGAACCCTACTTCTCGGAGGGAACAGCATATACATCTATAACGTCATATATCCTAACCTAAGGCAACCTAACATCTCGGATGTAACATTTGACAACATTCCAGGCATGTCGGTCCCTACGTCTCGATGGCAACATTATATGCGTCTATAACGTTATATATCTTTATCTAAGGCAACCTAACATCTCGGATGCAATATTTGACAACATTCCTTGCCTGTCGAACCCTACTTCTCGGAGGGAACAGTATATAAGTCTATAACGTCATATATCCTAACCTAAGGCAACCTAACATCTCGGATGTAACATTTGACAACATTCCAGGCGTGTCGGTCCCAACGTCTCGGTGGTAACATTACATGCGTCTATAACGGTATATTTCCTAATCTAAGGCAACCTAACATCTCGGATGCAATATTTGACAACATTCCTGGCCTGTCGAACCCTACTTCTCGGAGGGAACAGTATATACGTCTATAACGTCATATATCCTAACCTAAGGCAACCTAACATCTCGGATGTAACATTTGACAACATTCCAGGCGTGTCGGTCCCTACGTCTCGGTGGTAACATTACATGCGTCTATAACGGTATATATCCTAATCTTAGGCAACCTAACATATCGGGTGTAACATTTTACCACATTCCAGGCGTGTCGGTCCCTACGTCTCGGTGGTAACATTACATGCGTCTATAACGTTATATATCCTAACCTAAGGCCACCTAACATCTCGTATGTAATATTTGACAACATTCCTGGCGTGTCGAACCCTATTTCTCGGTGGGAACAGTATATACGTCTATAACGTTATATATCCTAACCTAAGGCAACCTAACATCTCGGATGTTATATTTGACAACATTCCTGGCGTGTCGGACCCTACTTCTCGGTGGGAACAGTATATACGTCTGTAACGTCATATATCCTAACCTAAGGCAACCTAACATCTCGGATATAACATTTGACAACATTCCAGGCGTGTGGGAACCCTACGTCTCGGTGGTAACATTACGTGCGTCTATAACGTTATATATGCTAACCTAAGGCAACCTAACATCTCGGATGCAATATTTGACAACATTCCTGGCCTGTCGAACCCTACTTCTCGGAGGGAACAGCATATACATCTATAACGTCATATGTCCTAGCCTAAGGCAACCTAACATCTCGGATGTAACATTTGACAACATTCCAGGCGTGTGGGAACCCTACGTCTCGGTGGTAACATTACGTGCGTCTATAACGTTATATATGCTAACCTAAGGCAACCTAACATCTCGGATGCAATATTTGACAACATTCCTGGCCTGCCGAACCCTACTTCTCGGAGGGAACAGCATATACATCTATAACGTCATATATCCTAACCTAAGGCAACCTAACATCTCGGATGTAACATTTGACAACATTCCAGGCATGTCGGTCCCTACGTCTCGATGGCAACATTATATGCGTCTATAACGTTATATATCTTTATCTAAGGCAACCTAACATCTCGGATGCAATATTTGACAACATTCCTTGCCTGTCGAACCCTACTTCTCGGAGGGAACAGTATATAAGTCTATAACGTCATATATCCTAACCTAAGGCAACCTAACATCTCGGATGTAACATTTGACAACATTCCAGGCGTGTCGGTCCCAACGTCTCGGTGGTAACATTACATGCGTCTATAACGGTATATTTCCTAATCTAAGGCAACCTAACATCTCGGATGCAATATTTGACAACATTCCTGGCCTGTCGAACCCTACTTCTCGGAGGGAACAGTATATACGTCTATAACGTCATATATCCTAACCTAAGGCAACCTAACATCTCGGATGTAACATTTGACAACATTCCAGGCGTGTCGGTCCCTACGTCTCGGTGGTAACATTACATGCGTCTATAACGGTATATATCCTAATCTTAGGCAACCTAACATATCGGGTGTAACATTTTACCACATTCCAGGCGTGTCGGTCCCTACGTCTCGGTGGTAACATTACATGCGTCTATAACGTTATATATCCTAACCTAAGGCCACCTAACATCTCGTATGTAATATTTGACAACATTCCTGGCGTGTCGAACCCTATTTCTCGGTGGGAACAGTATATACGTCTATAACGTTATATATCCTAACCTAAGGCAACCTAACATCTCGGATGTTATATTTGACAACATTCCTGGCGTGTCGGACCCTACTTCTCGGTGGGAACAGTATATACGTCTGTAACGTCATATATCCTAACCTAAGGCAACCTAACATCTCGGATATAACATTTGACAACATTCCAGGCGTGTGGGAACCCTACGTCTCGGTGGTAACATTACGTGCGTCTATAACGTTATATATGCTAACCTAAGGCAACCTAACATCTCGGATGCAATATTTGACAACATTCCTTGCCTGTCGAACCCTACTTCTCGGTGGGAACATTATATGCGTCTATAACGTTGTATATCCTAACCTAAGGCAACCTGACATCTCGGATGTAACATTTTACCACATTCCAGGCGTGTCGGTCCCTACGTCTCGGTGGTAACATTACATGCGTCTATAACGGTATATATCCTAATCTTAGGCAACCTAACATATCGGGTGTAACATTTTACCACATTCCAGGCGTGTCGGTCCCTACGTCTCGGTGGTAACATTACATGCGTCTATAACGTTATATATCCTAACCTAAGGCCACCTAACATCTCGTATGTAATATTTGACAACATTCCTGGCGTGTCGAACCCTACTTCTCGGTGGGAACAGTATATACGTCTATAACGTTATATATCCTAACCTAAGGCAACCTAACATCTCGGATGTAACATTTTACCACATTCCAGGCGTGTCGGTCCCTACGTCTCGGTGGTAACATTACATGCGTCTATAACGGTATATATCCTAATCTTAGGCAACCTAACATATCGGGTGTAACATTTTACCACATTCCAGGCGTGTCGGTCCCTACGTCTCGGTGGTAACATTACATGCGTCTGTAACGTTATATATCCTAACCTAAGGCCACCTAACATCTCGTATGTAATATTTGACAACATTCCTGGCGTGTCGAACCCTATTTCTCGGTGGGAACAGTATATACGTCTATAACGTTATATATCCTAACCTAAGGCAACCTAACATCTCGGATGTTATATTTGACAACATTCCTGGAGTGTCGGACCCTACTTCTCGGTGGGAACAGTATATACGTCTGTAACGTCATATATCCTAACCTAAGGCAACCTAACATCTCGGATATAACATTTGACAACATTCCAGGCGTGTGGGAACCCTACGTCTCGGTGGTAACATTACGTGCGTCTATAACGTTATATATGCTAACCTAAGGTAACCTAACATCTCGGATGCAATATTTGACAACATTCCTTGCCTGTCGAACCCTACTTCTCGGAGGGAACAGTATATAAGTCTATAACGTCATATATCCTAACCTAAGGCAACCTAACATCTCGGATGTAACATTTGACAACATTCCAGGCGTGTCGGTCCCAACGTCTCGGTGGTAACATTACATGCGTCTATAACGGTATATTTCCTAATCTAAGGCAACCTAACATCTCGGATGCAATATTTGACAACATTCCTGGCCTGTCGAACCCTACTTCTCGGAGGGAACAGTATATACGTCTATAACGTTATATATCCTAACCTAGGGCAACCTAACATCTCGGATGTAACATTTGACAACATTCCAGGCGTGTAGGACCCTACGTCTCGGTGGTAACATTACATGCGTCTACAACGGTATATTTCCTAATCTAAGGCAACCTAACATCTCGGATGAAATATTTGACAACATTCCTGGCCTGTCGAACCCTACTTCTCGGAGGGAACAGTATATACGTCTGTAACGTCATATATCCTAACCTAAGACAACCTAACATCTCGGATGTAACATTTGACAACCTTCCAGGCGTGTCGGACCCTACGTCTCGGTGGTAACATTACATGCGTCTATAACGTTATATATCCTAACCTAAGGCAACCTAACATCTCGGATGCAATATTTGACAACATTCCTGGCCTGTCGAACCCTACTTCTCGGAGGGAACAGCATATACATCTATAACGTCATATATCCTAGCCTAAGGCAACCTAACATCTCGGATGTAACATTTGACAACATTCCAGGCCTGTCGAACCCTACATCTCGGAGGGAACAGTATATACGTCTATAGCGGTATATATCCTAATCTAAGGCCACCTAACGTCTCGTATGTAATATTTGACAACATTCCTGGCCTGTCGAACCCTACATCTCGGAGGGAACATTATATACGTCTATAGCGGTATATATCCTAATCTAAGGCAACCTAACATCTCGGATGCAATATTTGATAACATTCCTGGCCTGTCGAACCCTACTTCTCGGAGGGAACAGTATATACGTCTATAACGTTATATATCCTAACCTAAGGCAACCTAACATCTCGGATGTAACATTTGACAACATTCCAGGCATGTCGGACCCTACGTCTCGGTGGCAACATTATATGCGTCTATAACGTTATATATCTTTATCTAAGGCAACCTAACATCTCGGATGCAATATTTGACAACATTCCTTGCCTGTCGAACCCTACTTCTCGGTGGGAACATTATATGCGTCTATAACGTTGTATATCCTAACCTAAGGCAGCCTGACATCTCGGATGTAACATTTTACCACATTCCAGGCGTGTCGGTCCCTACGTCTCGGTGGTAATATTACATGCGTCTATAACGGTATATATCCTAATCTTAGGCAACCTAACATATCGGGTGTAACATTTTACCACATTCCAGGCGTGTCGGTCCCTACGTCTCGGTGGTAACATTACATGCGTCTATAACGTTATATATCCTAACCTAAGGCCACCTAACATCTCGTATGTAATATTTGACAACATTCCTGGCGTGTCGAACCCTACTTCTCGGTGGGAACAGTATATACGTCTATAACGTTATATATCCTAACCTAAGGCAACCTAACATCTCGGATGTTATATTTGACAACATTCCTGGCGTGTCGGACCCTACTTCTCGGTGGGAACAGTATATACGTCTGTAACGTCATATATCCTAACCTAAGGCAACCTAACATCTCGGATATAACATTTGACAACATTCCAGGCGTGTCGGTCCCAACGTCTCGGTGGTAACATTACATGAGTCTATAACGGTATATTTCCTAATCTAAGGCAACCTAACATCTCGGATGCAATATTTGACAACATTCCTGGCCTGTCGAACCCTACTTCTCGGAGGGAACAGTATATACGTCTATAACGTCATATATCCTAACCTAAGGCAACCTAACATCTCGGATGTAACATTTGACAACATTCCAGGCGTGTCGGTCCCTACGTCTCGGTGGTAACATTACATGCGTCTATAACGGTATATATCCTAATCTTAGGCAACCTAATATACCGGATGTAACATTTTACCACATTCCAGGCGTGTCGGTCCCTACGTCTCGGTGGTAACATTACATGCGTCTATAACGTTATATATCCTAACCTAAGGCCACCTAACATCTCGTATGTAATATTTGACAACATTCCTGGCGTGTCGAACCCTACTTCCCGGTGGGAACAGTATATACGTCTATAACGTTATATATCCTAACCTAAGGCAACCTAACATCTCGGATGTAACATTTTACCACATTCCAGGCGTGTCGGTCCCTACGTCTCGGTGGTAACATTGCATGCGTCTATAACGGTATATATCCTAACCTAAGGCCACCTAACATCTCGTATGCAATATTTGACAACATTCCTAGCCTGTCGAACCCTATTTCTCGGAGGGAACAGTATATACGTCTATAACGTTATATCTCCTAACCTAAGGCAACCTGACATCTCGGATGTAATATTCTACATCATTCCAGGCGTGTCGGACCCTACTTCTCGGTGGGAACATTATATGAGTCTATAACGTTGTATATCCTAATCTAAGGCAACCTATTATCTCAGACGTAATATTTTACAATATTCCTGGCGTGTCGGTGCATACTTTTCGGTGGGAATATTATATGCGTCTATAACGGTCGATATCGTAATCTAAGGCAACCTAATACCTCGGATGCAATATTCGACAACATTCCTGGCCTGTCGAGCCCTACTTCTCGGAGGGAACAGTATATACGTCTATAACGTTATATATCCTAACCTAGGGCAACCTAACATCTCGGATGTAATATTCTACAACCTTCCAGGCGTGTCTGACCCTACTTCTCGGTGGTAACATTACATGCGTCTATCACGTTATATATCCTAACCTAAGGCAACCTAACATCTCGGATGCAATATTTGACAACATTCCTGGCCTGTCGAACTCTACATCTCGGAGGGAACAGTATATAGGTCTGTAACGTCATATATCCTAACCTAAGACAACCTAACATCTCGGATGTAACATTTGACAATATTCCAGGCGAGTCGGTCCCTACGTCTCGGTGGTAACATTACATGCGTCTATAACGTTATATATCCTAACCTAAGCAACCTAACATCTCGGATGCAATATTTGACAACATTCCTGGCCTGTCGAACCCTACTTCTCGGAGGGAACAGTATATACGTCTATAACGTCATATATCTTAACCTAAGGCTACCTAACATCTCGGATGCAATATTTGACAACATTCCTTGCCTGTCCAACCCTACTTCTCGGAGGGAACAGTATATAAGTCTATAACGTCATATATCCTAACCTAAGGCAACCTAACATCTCGGATGTAACATTTGACAACATTCCAGGCGTGTCGGTCCCAACGTCTCGGTGGTAACATTACATGCGTCTATAACGGTATATTTCCTAATCTAAGGCAACCTAACATCTCGGATGCAATATTTGACAACATTCCTGGCCTGTCGAACCCTACTTCTCGGAGGGAACAGTATATACGTCTATAACGTCATATATCCTAACCTAAGGCAACCTAACATCTCGGATGTAACATTTGACAACATTCCAGGCGTGTCGGTCCCTACGTCTCGGTGGTAACATTACATGCGTCTATAACGGTATATATCCTAATCTTAGGCAACCTAATATATCGGATGTAACATTTTACCACATTCCAGGCGTGTCGGTCCCTACGTCTCGGTGGTAACATTACATGCGTCTATAACGTTATATATCCTAACCTAAGGCCACCTAACATCTCGTATGTAATATTTGACAACATTCCTGGCGTGTCGAACCCTACTTCCCGGTGGGAACAGTATATACGTCTATAACGTCATATATCCTAGCCTAAGGCAACCTAACATCTCGGATGTAACATTTGACAACATTCCAGGCGTGTCGGTCCCTACGTCTCGGTGGTAACATTACATGCGTCTATAACGGTATATATCCTAATCTTAGGCAACCTAACATATCGGATGTAACATTTTACCACATTCCAGGCGTGTCGGTCCCTACGTCTCGCTGGTAACATTACATGCGTCTATAACGTTATATATCCTAACCTAAGGCCACCTAACATCTCGTATGCAATATTTGACAACATTCCTGGCCTGTCGAACCCTATTTCTCGGAGGGAACAGTATATACGTCTATAACGTTATATATCCTAACCTAAGGCAACCTGACATCTCGGATGTAATATTCTACATCATTCCAGGCGTGTCGGACCCTACTTCTCGGTGGGAACATTATATGAGTCTATAACGTTGTATATCCTAATCTAAGGCAACCTATTATCTCAGACGTAATATTTTACAATATTCCTGGCGTGTCGGTGCATACTTTTCGGTGGGAATATTATATGCGTCTATAACGGTCGATATCGTAATCTAAGGCAACCTAATACCTCGGATGCAATATTCGACAACATTCCTGGCCTGTCGAGCCCTACTTCTCGGAGGGAACAGTATATACGTCTATAACGTTATATATCCTAACCTAGGGCAACCTAACATCTCGGATGTAATATTCTACAACCTTCCAGGCGTGTCTGACCCTACTTCTCGGTGGGAACATTATATGCGTCTATAACGTTGTATATCCTTATCTAAGGCAACCTAACATCTCGGATGCAATATTTGACAACATTCCTGGCCTGTCGAACCCTACATCTCGGAGGGAACAGTATATACGTCTATAACGGTATATATCCTAATCTAAGGCAACCTAACATCTCGGATGAAATATTTGACAACATTCCTGGCCTGTCGAACTCTACATCTCGGAGGGAACAGTATATAGGTCTGTAACGTCATATATCCTAACCTAAGACAACCTAACATCTCGGATGTAACATTTGACAACATTCCAGGCGAGTCGGTCCCTACGTCTCGGTGGTAACATTACATGCGTCTATAACGTTATATATCCTAACCTAAGCAACCTAACATCTCGGATGCAATATTTGACAAAATTCCTGGCCTGTCGAACCCTACTTCTCGGAGGGAACAGTATATACGTCTATAACGTCATATATCTTAACCTAAGGCTACCTAACATCTCGGATGTAACATTTGACAACATTCCAGGCGTGTCGGTCCCTACGTCTCGGTGGTAACATTACATGCGTCTATAACGGTATATATCCTAATCTTAGGCAACCTAACATATCGGATGTAACATTTTACCACATTCCAGGCGTGTCGGTCCCAACGTCTCGGTGGTAACATTACATGCGTCTATAACGTTATATATGCTAACCTAAGGCAACCTAACATCTCGGATGCAATATTTGACAACATTCCTGGCCTGTCGAACCCTACTTCCCGGAGGGAACAGTATATACGTCTATAACGTTATATATCCCAACCTAGGGCAACCTAACATCCCGGATGTATTATTCTACAACCTTCCAGACGTGTCGGGCCCTACTTCTCGGTGGGAACATTATATGCGTCTATAACGATGCATATCCTAATCTAAGGAAACCTAACATCTCGGATGCAATATTTGACAACATTCCTGGCCTGTCGAACCCTACTGCTCGGAGGGAACAGTATATACGTCTATAACGGTATATATCCTAATCTAAGGCAATCTAACATCTCGGATGCGATATTTGACAACATTCCTGGCCTGTCGAACCCTACTTCTCGGAGGGAACAGCATATACATCTATAACGTCATATATCCTAACCTAAGGCAACCTAACATCTCGGATGTAACATTTGACAACATTCCAGGCGTGTCGGTCCCTACGACTCGGTGGTAACATTACATGCGTCTATAACGGTATATTTCCTAATCTAAGGCAACCTAACATCTCGGATGCAATATTTGACAACATTCCTGGCCTGTCGAACCCTATTTCTCGGAGGGAACAGTATATACGTCTATAACGTTATATATCCTAACCTAAGGCAACCTGACATCTCGGATGTAATATTCTACATCATTCCAGGCGTGTCGGACCCTACTTCTCGGTGGGAACATTATATGCGGCTATAACGTTGCATATACTAATCTAAGGCAACCTAACATCTCGGATGTAATATTTGACAACATTCCTGGCGTGTCGGACCCCACTTCTCGGTGGGAACAGTATATACGTCTGTAACGTCATATATCCTAACCTAAGGCAACCTAACATCTCGGATATAACATTTGACAACATTCCAGGCTTGTGGGAACCCTACGTCTCGGTGGTAACATTACGTGCGTCTATAACGTTATATATGCTAACCTAAGGCAACCTAACATCTCGGATGAAATATTTGACAACATTCCTGGCCTGTCGAACTCTACATCTCGGAGGGAACAGTATATAGGTCTGTAACGTCATATATCCTAACCTAAGACAACCTAACATCTCGGATGTAACATTTGACAACATTCCAGGCGTGTCGGTCCCTACGTCTCGGTGGTAACATTACATGCGTCTATAACTTTATATATCCTAACCTAAGCAACCTAACATCTCGGATGCAATATTTGACAACATTCCTGGCCTGTCGAACCCTACTTCTCGGAGGGAACAGTATATACGTCTATAACGTCATATATCCTAACCTAAGGCAACCTAACATCTCGGATGTAACATTTGACAACATTCCAGGCGTGTCGGTCCCTACGTCTCGGTGGTAACATTAAATGCGTCTATAACGGTATATATCCTAATCTTAGGCAACCTAACATATCGGATGTAACATTTTACCACATTCCAGGCGTGTCGGACCCTACGTCTCGGTGGTAACATTACATGCGTCTATAACGTTATATATGCTAACCTAAGGCAACCTAACATCTCGGATGCAATATGTGACAACATTCCTGGCCTGTCGAACCCTACTTCTCGGAGGGAACAGTATATACGTCTATAACGTCATATATCCTAACCTAAGGCAACCTAACATCTCGGATGTAACATTTGACAACATTCCAGGCGTGTCGGTCCCAACGTATCGGTGGTAACATTACATGCGTCCATAAGGGTATATTTCCTAATCTAAGGCAACCTAACATCTCGGATGCAATATTTGACAACATTCCTGGCCTGTCGAACCCTACTTCCCGGAGGGAACAGTATATACGTCTATAACGTTATATATCCTAACCTAGGGCAACCTAACATCCCGGATGTATTATTCTACAACCTTCCAGGCGTGTCGGACCCTACTTCTCGGTGGGAACATTATATGCGTCTATAACGTTGCATATCCTAATCTAAGGCAACCTAACATCTCGGATGCAATATTTGACAACATTCCTGGCCTGTCGAACCCTACTGCTCGGAGGGAACAGTATATACGTCTATAACGGTATATATCCTAATCTAAGGCAATCTAACATCTCGGATGCAATATTTGACAACATTCCTGGCCTGTCGAACCCTAATTCTCGGAGGGAACAGCATATACATCTATAACGTCATATGTCCTAGCCTAAGGCAACCTAACATCTCGGATGTAACATTTGACAACATTCCAGGCGTGTGGGAACCCTACGTCTCGGTGGTAACATTACGTGCGTCTATAACGTTATATATGCTAACCTAAGGCAACCTAACATCTCGGATGCAATATTTGACAACATTCCTGGCCTGTCGAACCCTACTTCTCGGAGGGAACAGCATATACATCTATAACGTCATATATCCTAACCTAAGGCAACCTAACATCTCGGATGTAACATTTGACAACATTCCAGGCGTGTCGGTCCCTACGACTCGGTGGTAACATTACATGCGTCTATAACGGTATATTTCCTAATCTAAGGCAACCTAACATCTCGGATGCAATATTTGACAACATTCCTGGCCTGTCGAACCCTATTTCTCGGAGGGAACAGTATATACGTCTATAACGTTATATATCCTAACCTAAGGCAACCTGACATCTCGGATGTAATATTCTACATCATTCCAGGCGTGTCGGACCCTACTTCTCGGTGGGAACATTATATGCGGCTATAACGTTGCATATCCTAATCTAAGGCAACCTAACATCTCGGATGTAATATTTGACAACATTCCTGGCGTGTCGGACCCCACTTCTCGGTGGGAACAGTATATACGTCTGTAACGTCATATATCCTAACCTAAGGCAACCTAACATCTCGGATATAACATTTAACAACATTCCAGGCGTGTTGGAACCCTACGTCTCGGTGGTAACATTACGTGCGTCTATAACGTCATATATGCTAACCTAAGGCAACCTAACATCTCGGATGCAATATTTGACAACATTCCTGGCCTGTCGAACCCTACTTCTCGGAGGGAACAGTATATACGTCTATAACGTCATATATCCTAACCTAAGGCAACCTAACATCTCGGATGTAACATTTGACAACATTCCAGGCGTGTCGGTCCCAACGTCTCGGTGGTAACATTACATGCGTCCATAACGGTATATTTCCTAATCTAAGGCAACCTAACATCTCGGATGCAATATTTGACAACATTCCTGGCCTGTCGAACCCTACTTCTCGGAGGGAACAGCATATACATCTATAACGTCATATATCCTAGCCTAAGGCAACCTAACATCTCGGATGTAACATTTGACAACATTCCAGGCGTGTCGGTCCCTACGTCTCGGTGGTAACATTACATGCGTCTATAACGGTATATATCCTAATCTTAGGCAACCTAACATATCGGATGTAACATTTTACCACATTCCAGGCGTGTCGGTCCCTACGTCTCGGTGGTAACATTACATGCGTCTATAACGTTATATATCCTAACCTAAGACCACCTAACATCTCGTATGTAATATTTGACAACATTCCTGGCGTGTCGAACCCTACTTCTCGGTGGGAACAGTATATACATCTATAACGTCATATATCCTAACCTAAGGCAACCTAACATCTCGGATGTAATATTTGACAACATTCCTGGCGTGTCGGACCCTACTTCTCGGTGGGAACAGTATATACGTCTGTAACGTCATATATCCTAACCTAAGGCAACCTAACATCTCGGATATAACATTTGACAACATTCCAGGCGTGTGGGAACCCCACGTCTCGGTGGTAACATTACGTGCGTCTATAACGTTATATATGCTAACCTAAGGCAACCTAACGTCTCGGATGCAAAATTTGACAACATTCCTGGCCTGTCGAACCCTACTTCTCGGAGGGAACAGCATATACATCTATAACGTCATATATCCTAACCTAAGGCAACCTAACATCTCGGATGTAACATTTGACAACATTCCAGGCGTGTCGGTCCCTACGACTCGGTGGTAACATTACATGCGTCTATAACGGTATATTTCCTAATCTAAGGCAACCTAACATCTCCGATGCAATATTTGACAACATTCCTGGCCTGTCGAACCCTATTTCTCGGAGGGAACAGTATATACGTCTATAACGTTATATATCCTAACCTAAGGCAACCTGACATCTCGGATGTAATATTCTACATCATTCCAGGCGTGTCTGACCCTACTTCTCGGTGGGAACATTATATGCGTCTATAACGTTGTATATCCTTATCTAAGGCAACCTAACATCTCGGATGCAATATTTGACAACATTCCTGGCCTGTCGAACCCTACTTCTCGGAGGGAACAGTATATACGTCTATAACGGTATATATCCTAATCTAAGGCAACCTAACATCTCGGATGAAATATTTGACAACATTCCTGGCCTGTCGAACTCTACATCTCGGAGGGAACAGTATATAGGTCTGTAACGTCATATATCCTAACCTAAGACAACCAAACATCTCGGATGTAACATTTGACATCATTCCAGGCGTGTCGGTCCCAACGTCTCGGTGGTAACATTACATGCGTCTATAACGTTATATATCCTAACCTAAGCAACCTAACATCTCGGATGCAATATTTGACAACATTCCTGGCCTGTCGAACCCTACTTCTCGGAGGGAACAGTATATACGTCTATAACGTCATATATCCTAACCTAAGGCAACCTAACATCTCGGATGTAACATTTGACAACATTCCAGGTGTGTCGGTCCCTACGTCTCGGTGGTAACATTACATGCGTCTATAACGGTATATATCCTAATCTTAGGCAACCTAACATATCGGATGTAACATTTTACCACATTCCAGGCGTGTCGGTCCCTACGTCTCGGTGGTAACATTACATGCGTCTATAACGTTATATATGCTAACCTAAGGCAACCTAACATCTCGGATGCAATATTTGACAACATTCCTGGCCTGTCGAACCCTACTTCTCGGAGGGAACAGTATATACGTCTATAACGTCATATATCCTAACCTAAGGCAACCTAACATCTCGGATGTAACATTTGACAACATTCCAGGCGTGTCGGTCCCAACGTCTCGGTGGTAACATTACATGCGTCCATAAGGGTATATTTCCTAATCTAAGGCAACCTAACATCTCGGATGCAATATTTGACAACATTCCTGGCCTGTCGAACCCTACTTCCCGGAGGGAACAGTATATACGTCTATAACGTTATATATCCTAACCTAGGGCAACCTAACATCCCGGATGTATTATTCTACAACCTTCCAGGCGTGTCGGACCCTACTTCTCGGTGGGAACATTATATGCGTCTATAACGTTGCATATCCTAATCTAAGGCAACCTAACATCTCGGATGCAATATTTGACAACATTCCTGGCCTGTCGAACCCTACTGCTCGGAGGGAACAGTATATACGTCTATAACGGTATATATCCTAATCTAAGGCAATCTAACATCTCGGATGCAATATTTGACAACATTCCTGGCCTGTCGAACCCTACTTCTCGGAGGGAACAGCATATACATCTATAACGTCATATGTCCTAGCCTAAGACAACCTAACATCTCGGATGTAACATTTGACAACATTCCAGGCGTGTCGGTCCCTACGTCTCGGTGGTAACATTACATGCGTCTATAACGTTATATATCCTAACCTAAGCAACCTAACATCTCGGATGCAATATTTGACAACATTCCTGGCCTGTCGAACCCTACTTCTCGGAGGGAACAGTATATACGTCTATAACGTCATATATCCTAACCTAAGGCAACCTAACATCTCGGATGTAACATTTGACAACATTCCAGGCGTGTCGGTCCCTACGTCTCGGTGGTAACATTACATGCGTCTATAACGGTATATATCCTAATCTTAGGCAACCTAACATATCGGATGTAACATTTTACCACATTCCAGGCGTGTCGGACCCTACGTCTCGGTGGTAACATTACATGCGTCTATAACGTTATATATGCTAACCTAAGGCAACCTAACATCTCGGATGCAATATTTGACAACATTCCTGGCCTGTCGAACCCTACTTCTCGGAGGGAACAGCATATACATCTATAACGTCATATATCCTAACCTAAGGCAACCTAACATCTCGGATGTAACATTTGACAACATTCCAGGCGTGTCGGTCCCTACGACTCGGTGGTAACATTACATGCGTCTATAACGGTATATTTCCTAATCTAAGGCAACCTAACATCTCGGATGCAATATTTGACAACATTCCTGGCCTGTCGAACCCTATTTCTCGGAGGGAACAGTATATACGTCTATAACGTTATATATCCTAACCTAAGGCAACCTGACATCTCGGATGTAATATTCTACATCATTCCAGGCGTGTCGGACCCTACTTCTCGGTGGGAACATTATATGCGGCTATAACGTTGCATATCCTAATCTAAGGCAACCTAACATCTCGGATGTAATATTTGACAACATTCCTGGCGTGTCGGACCCCACTTCTCGGTGGGAACAGTATATACGTCTGTAACGTCATATATCCTAACCTAAGGCAACCTAACATCTCGGATATAACATTTAACAACATTCCAGGCGTGTTGGAACCCTACGTCTCGGTGGTAACATTGCGTGCGTCTATAACGTCATATATGCTAACCTAAGGCAACCTAACATCTCGGATGCAATATTTGACAACATTCCTGGCCTGTCGAACCCTACTTCTCGGAGGGAACAGTATATACGTCTATAACGTCATATATCCTAACCTAAGGCAACCTAACATCTCGGATGTAACATTTGACAACATTCCAGGCGTGTCGGTCCCAACGTCTCGGTGGTAACATTACATGCGTCCATAACGGTATATTTCCTAATCTAAGGCAACCTAACATCTCGGATGCAATATTTGACAACATTCCTGGCCTGTCGAACCCTACTTCTCGGAGGGAACAGCATATACATCTATAACGTCATATATCCTAGCCTAAGGCAACCTAACATCTCGGATGTAACATTTGACAACATTCCAGGCGTGTCGGTCCCTACGTCTCGGTGGTAACATTACATGCGTCTATAACGGTATATATCCTAATCTTAGGCAACCTAACATATCGGATGTAACATTTTACCACATTCCAGGCGTGTCGGTCCCTACGTCTCGGTGGTAACATTACATGCGTCTATAACGTTATATATGCTAACCTAAGGCAACCTAACATCTCGGATGCAATATTTGACAACATTCCTTGCCTGTCGAACCCTACTTCTCGGTGGGAACATTATATGCGTCTATAACGTTGTATATCCTAACCTAAGGCAACCTAACATCTCGGATGCAATATTTGACAACATTCCTGGCCTGTCGAACCCTACTTCTCGGAGGGAACAGTATATACGTCTATAACGTCATATATCCTAACCTAAGGCAACCTAACATCTCGGATGTAACATTTGACAACATTCCAGGCGTGTCGGTCCCAACGTCTCGGTGGTAACATTACATGCGTCCATAAGGGTATATTTCCTAATCTAAGGCAACCTAACATCTCGGATGCAATATTTGACAACATTCCTGGCCTGTCGAACCCTACTTCCCGGAGGGAACAGTATATACGTCTATAACGTTATATATCCTAACCTAGGGCAACCTAACATCCCGGATGTATTATTCTACAACCTTCCAGGCGTGTCGGACCCTACTTCTCGGTGGGAACATTATATGCGTCTATAACGTTGCATATCCTAATCTAAGGCAACCTAACATCTCGGATGCAATATTTGACAACATTCCTGGCCTGTCGAACCCTACTGCTCGGAGGGAACAGTATATACGTCTATAACGGTATATATCCTAATCTAAGGCAATCTAACATCTCGGATGCAATATTTGACAACATTCCTGGCCTGTCGAACCCTACTTCTCGGAGGGAACAGCATATACATCTATAACGTCATATGTCCTAGCCTAAGGCAACCTAACATCTCGGATGTAACATTTGACAACATTCCAGGCGTGTGGGAACCCTACGTCTCGGTGGTAACATTACGTGCGTCTATAACGTTATATATGCTAACCTAAGGCAACCTAACATCTCGGATGCAATATTTGACAACATTCCTGGCCTGTCGAACCCTACTTCTCGGAGGGAACAGTATATACGTCTATAACGTCATATATCCTAACCTAAGGCAACCTAACATCTCGGATGTAACATTTGACAACATTCCAGGCGTGTCGGTCCCAACGTCTCGGTGGTAACATTACATGCGTCCATAACGGTATATTTCCTAATCTAAGGCAACCTAACATCTCGGATGCAATATTTGACAACATTCCTGGCCTGTCGAACCCTACTTCTCGGAGGGAACAGCATATACATCTATAACGTCATATATCCTAGCCTAAGGCAACCTAACATCTCGGATGTCACATTTGACAACATTCCAGGCGTGTCGGTCCCTACGTCTCGGTGGTAACATTACATGCGTCTATAACGGTATATATCCTAATCTTAGGCAACCTAACATATCGGATGTAACATTTTACCACATTCCAGGCGTGTCGGTCCCTACGTCTCGGTGGTAACATTACATGCGTCTATAACGTTATATATCCTAACCTAAGGCCACCTAACATCTCGTATGTAATATTTGACAACATTCCTGGCGTGTCGAACCCTACTTCTCGGTGGGAACAGTATATACGTCTATAACGTTATATATCCTAACCTAAGGCAACCTAACATCTCGGATGTTATATTTGACAACATTCCTGGCGTGTCGGACCCTACTTCTCGGTGGGAACAGTATATACGTCTGTAACGTCATATATCCTAACCTACGGCAACCTAACATCTCGGATGTAATATTTGACAACATTCCTGGCGTGTCGGACCCTACTTCTCGGTGGGAACAGTATATACGTCTGTAACGTCATATATCCTAACCTAAGGCAACCTAACATCTCGGATATAACATTTGACAACATCCCAGGCGTGTGGGAACCCTACGTCTCGGTGGTAACATTACGTGCGTCTATAACGTTATATATGCTAACCTAAGGCAACCTAATGTCTCGGATGCAAAATTTGACAACATTCCTGGCCTGTCGAACCCTACTTCTCGGAGGGAACAGCATATACATCTATAACGTCATATATCCTAACCTAAGGCAACCCAACATCTCGGATGTAACATTTGACAACATTCCAGGCGTGTCGGTCCCTACGACTCGGTGGTAACATTACATGCGTCTATAACGGTATATTTCCTAATCTAAGGCAACCTAACATCTCGGATGCAATATTTGACAACATTCCTGGCCTGTCGAACCCTATTTCTCGGAGGGAACAGTATATACGTCTATAACGTTATATATCCTAACCTAAGGCAACCTGACATCTCGGATGTAACATTTGACAACCTTCCAGGCGTGTCGGACCCTACGTCTCGGTGGTAACATTACATGCGTCTATAACGTTATATATCCTAACCTAAGGCAACCTAACATCTCGGATGTAACATTTGACAACATTCCAGGCGTGTCGGTCCCTACGTCTCGGTGGTAACATTACATGCGTCTATAACGGTATATATCCTAATCTTAGGCAACCTAACATATCGGATGTAACATTTTACCACATTCCAGGCGTGTCGGTCCCTACGACTCGGTGGTAACATTACATGCGTCTATAACGGTATATTTCCTAATCCAAGGCAACCTAACATCTCGGATGCAATATTTGACAACATTCCTGGCCTGTCGAACCCTATTTCTCGGAAGGAACAGTATATACGTCTATAACGTTATATATCCTAACCTAAGGCAACCTGACACCTCGGATGTGATATTTTGCATCATTCCAGGCGTGTCGGACCCTACTTCTCGGTGGGAACATTATATGAGTCTATAACGTCGTATATCCTAATCTAAGGCAACCTATTATCTCAGACGTAATATTTTACAATATTCCTGGCGTGTCGGCGCAAACTTTTCGGTGGGAATATTATATGCGTCTATAACGGTCGATATCGTAATCTAAGGCAACCTAACATCTCGGATGCAATATTTGACAACATTCCTGGCCTGTCGAACCCTACTTCTCGGAGGGAACAGTATATACGTCTATAACGTCATATATCCTAATCTAAGGCAACCTAACATCTCGGATGTAACATTTGACAACATTCCAGGCGTGTCGGTCCCTACGTCTCGGTGGTAACATTACATGCGTCTATAACGGTATATTTCCTAATCCAAGGCAACCTAACATCTCGGATGCAATATTTGACAACATTCCTGGCCTGTCGAACCCTATTTCTCGGAGGGAACAGTATATACGTCTATAACGTTATATATCCTAACCTAAGGCAACCTGACATCTCGGATGTAATATTCTACATCTTTCCAGGCGTGTCGGACCCTACTTCTCGGTGGGAACATTATATGAGTCTATAACGTCGTATATCCTAATCTAAGGCAACCTATTATCTCAGACGTAATATTTTACAATATTCCTGGCGTGTCGGCGCAAACTTTTCGGTGGGAATATTATATGCGTCTATAACGGTCGATATCGTAATCTAAGGCAACCTAACATCTCGGATGCAATATTTGACAACATTCCTGGCCTGTCGAACCCTACTTCTCGGAGGGAACAGTATATACGTCTATAACGTCATATATCCTAATCTAAGGCAACCTAACATCTCGCATGTAACATTTGACAACATTCCAGGCGTGTCGGTCCCTACGTCTCGGTGGTAACATTACATGCGTCTATAACGTTATATATCCCAACCTAAGGCAACCTAACATCTCGGATGCAATATTTGACAACATTCCTGGCCTGTCGAACCCTTCTTCTCGGAGGGAACAGTATATACGTCTATAACGTCATATATCCTAACCTAAGGCAACCTAACATCTCGGATGTAACATTTGACAACATCCCAGGCGTGTCGGTCCCTACGTCTCGGTGGTAACATTACATGCGTCTATAACGGTATATTTCCTAATCTAAGGCAACCTAACATCTCGGATGCAATATTTGACAACATTCCTGGCCTGTCGAACCCTACTGCTCGGAGGGAACAGCATATACGTCTATAACGGTATATATCCTAATCTAAGGCAACCTAACATCTCGGATGTAATATTTGACAACATTCCTGGCGTGTCGGACCCTACTTCTCGGTGGGAACAGTATATACGTCTGTAACGTCATATATCCTAACCTAAGGCAACCTAACATCACGGATATAACATTTAACAACATTCCAGGCGTGTTGGAACCCTACGTCTCGGTGGTTACATTACGTGCGTCTATAACGTTATATATCCTAATCTAAGGCAACCTAACATCTCGGATGCAATATTTGATAACATTCCTGGCCTGTCGAACCCTACTTCTCGGAGGGAACAGTATATACGTCTATAACGTTATATATCCTAACCTAAGGCAACCTAACATCTCGGATGTAACATTTGACAACATTCCAGGCATGTCGGTCCCTACGTCTCGGTGGCAACATTATATGCGTCTATAACGTTATATATCTTTATCTAAGGCAACCTAACATTTCGGATGCAATATTTGACAACATTCCTAGCCTGTCGAACCCTACTTCTCGGAGGGAACAGTATATACGTCTATAAGGTTATATATCCTAACCTAAGGCAACCTGACACCTCGGATGTGATATTTTGCATCATTCCAGGCGTGTCGGACCCTACTTTTCGGTGGGAACATTATATGAGTCTATAACGTCGTATATCCTAATCTAAGGCAACCTATTATCTCAGACGTAATATTTTACAATATTCCTGGCGTGTCGGCGCAAACTTTTCGGTGGGAATATTATATGCGTCTATAACGGTCGATATCGTAATCTAAGGCAACCTAACATCTCGGATGCAATATTTGACAACATTCCTGGCCTGTCGAATCCTACTTCTCGGAGGGAACAGTATATACGTCTATAACGTCATATATCCTAATCTAAGGCAACCTAACATCTCGGATGTAACATTTGACAACATTCCAGGCGTGTCGGTCCCTACGTCTCGGTGGTAACATTACATGCGTCTATAACGTTATATATCCCAACCTAAGGCAACCTAACATCTCGGATGCAATATTTGACAACATTCCTGGCCTGTCGAACCCTTCTTCTCGGAGGGAACAGTATATACGTCTATAACGTCATATATCCTAACCTAAGGCAACCTAACATCTCGGATGTAACATTTGACAACATTCCAGGCGTGTCGGTCCCTACGTCTCGGTGGTAACATTACATGCGTCTATAACGGTATATTTCCTAATCTAAGGCAACCTAACATCTCGGATGCAATATTTGACAACATTCCTGGCCTGTCGAACCCTACTTCTCGGAGGGAACTGTATATACGTCTATAACGTTATATATCCTAACCAAAGGCAACCTGACATCTCGGATGTATTATTCTACAACATTCCAGGCGTGTCGGACCCTACTTCTCAGTGGGAACATTATATGCGTCTATAACGTTGTATATCCTAATCTAAGGCAACCTAACATCTCGGATGTAATATTTGACAACATTCCTGGCCTGTCGAACCCTACATCTCGGAGGGAACATTATATACGTCTATAGCGGTATATATCCTAATCTAAGGCAACCTAACATCTCGGATGCAATATTTGATAACATTCCTGGCCTGTCGAACCCTACTTCTCGGAGGGAACAGTATATACGTCTATAACGTTATATATCCTAACCTAAGGCAACCTAACATCTCGGATGTAACATTTGACAACATTCCAGGCATGTCGGTCCCTACGTCTCGGTGGCAACATTATATGCGTCTATAACGTTATATATCTTTATCTAAGGCAACCTAACATTTCGGATGCAATATTTGACAACATTCCTAGCCTGTCGAACCGTACTTCTCGGAGGGAACAGTATATACGTCTATAACGTTATATATCCTAACCTAAGGCAACCTGACACCTCGGATGTGATATTTTGCATCATTCCAGGCGTGTCGGACCCTACTTCTCGGTGGGAACATTATATGAGTCTATAACGTCGTATATCCTAATCTAAGGCAACCTATTATCTCAGACGTAATATTTTACAATATTCCTGGCGTGTCGGCGCAAACTTTTCGGTGGGAATATTATATGCGTCTATAACGGTCGATATCGTAATCTAAGGCAACCTAACATCTCGGATGCAATATTTGACAACATTCCTGGCCTGTCGAACCCTACTTCTCGGAGGGAACAGTATATACGTCTATAACGTCATATATCCTAATCTAAGGCAACCTAACATCTCGGATGCAATATTTGACAACATTCCTGGCCTGTCGAACCCTTCTTCTCGGAGGGAACAGTATATACGTCTATAACGTCATATATCCTAACCTAAGGCAACCTAACATCTCGGATGTAACATTTGACAACATTCCAGGCGTGTCGGTCCCTACGTCTCGGTGGTAACATTACATGCGTCTATAACGGTATATTTCCTAATCTAAGGCAACCTAACATCTCGGATGCAATATTTGACAACATTCCTGGCCTGTCGAACCCTACTTCTCGGAGGGAACTGTATATACGTCTATAACGTTATATATCCTAACCAAAGGCAACCTGACATCTCGGATGTATTATTCTACAACATTCCAGGCGTGTCGGACCCTACTTCTCAGTGGGAACATTATATGCGTCTATAACGTTGTATATCCTAATCTAAGGCAACCTAACATCTCGGATGCAATATTTGACAACATTCCTGGCCTGTCGAACCCTACATCTCGGAGGGAACATTATATACGTCTATAGCGGCATATATCCTAATCTAAGGCAACCTAACATCTCGGATGCAATATTTGATAACATTCCTGGCCTGTCGAACCCTACTTCTCGGAGGGAACAGTATATACGTCTATAACGTTATATCTCCTAACCCAAGGCAACCTGACATCTCGGATGTAATATTCTACATCATTCCAGGCCTGTCGGACCCTACTTCTCGGTGGGAACATTATATGAGTCTATAACGTTGTATATCGTAATCTAAGGCAACCTATTATCTCAGACGTAATATTTTACAATATTCCTGGCGTGTCGGTGCATACTTTTCGGTGGGAATATTATATGCGTCCATAACGGTCGATATCGTAATCTAAGGCAATCTAACATCTCGGATGCAATATTTGACAACATTCCTGGCCTGTCGAACCCTACTTCTCGGAGGGAACAGTATGTACGTCTATAACGTTATATATCCTAACCTAAGGCAACCTAACATCTCGGATGTAATATTCTACAACCTTCCAGGCGTGTCGGACCCTACTTCTCGGTGGGAACGTTATATGCGTCTATAACGTTGAATATCCTAATCTAAGGCAACCTAACATCTCGGATGCAATATTTGACAACATTCCTGGCCTGTCGAACCCCACTGCACGGAGGGAACAGTATATACGTCTATAACGGTATATATCCTAATCTAAGGCAACCTAACATCTCGGATGAAATATTTGACAACATTCCTGGCCTGTCGAACCCTACATCTCGGAGGGAACAGTATATACGTCTGTAACGTCATATATCCTAACCTAAGACAACCTAACATCTCGGATGTAACATTTGACAACATTCCAGGCGTGTCGGTTCCTACGTCTCGGTGGTAACATTACATGCGTCTATAACGTTATATATCCTAACCTAAGGCAACCTAACATCTCGGATGCAATATTTGACAACATTCCTGGCCTGTCGAACCCTACTTCTCGGAGGGAACAGCATATACATCTATAACGTCATATATCCTAGCCTAAGGCAACCTAACATCTCGGATGTAATAATTGACAACATTCCTGGCGTGTCGGGCCCTACTTCTCGTTGGGAACAGTATATACGTCTGTAACGTCATATATCCTAACCTAAGGCAACCTAACATCTCGGATATAACATTTAACAACATTCCAGGCGTGTTGGAACCCTACGCCTCGGTGGTAACATTACGTGCGTCTATAACGTTATATATGCTAACCTAAGGCAACCTAACATCTCGGATGCAATATTTGACAACATTCCTGGCCTGTCGAAACCTACTTCTCGGAGGGAACAGCATATACGTCTATAACGTCATATATCCTAACCTAAGGCAACCTAACATCTCGGATGTAACATTTGACAACATTCCAGGCGTGTCGGTCCCAACGTCTCGGTGGTAACATTACATGCGTCTATAACGTTATATATCCTTATCTAAGGCAACCTAACATCTCGGATGCAATATTTGACAACATTCCTAGCCTGTAGAACCCTACTTCTCGGAGGGAACAGTATATACGTCTATAACGTTATATATCCTAACCTAAGGCAACCGGACATCTCGGATGCAATATTCTACATCATTCCAGGCGTGTCGGACCCTACTTCTCGGTGGGAACATTATATGCGTCTATAACGTTGTATATCCTTATCTAAGGCAACCTAACATCTCGGATGCAATATTTGACAACATTCCTGGCCTGTCGAACCCTACTTCTCGTAGGGAACAGTATATACGTCTATAACGGTATATATCCTAATCTAAGGCAACCTAACATCTCGGATGTAACATTTGACAACATTCCAGGCGTGTCGGTCCCTACGTCTCGGTGGTAACATTACATGCGTCTATAACGTTATATATCCTAACCTAAGGCAACCTAACATCTCGGATGCAATATTTGACAACATTCCTGGCCTGTCGAACCCTTCTTGTCGGAGGGAACAGTATATACGTCTATAACGTCATATATCCTAATCTAAGGCAACCTAACATCTCGGATGAAATATTTGACAACATTCCTGGCCTGTCGAACCCTACATCTCGGAGGGAACAGTATATACGTCTGTAACGTCATATATCCTAACCTAAGACAACCTAACATCTCGGATGTAACATTTGACAACATTCCAGGCGTGTCGGTTCCTACGTCACGGTGGTAACATTACATGCGTCTATAACGTTATATATCCTAGCCTAAGGCAACCTAACATCTCGGATGCAATATTTGACAACATTCCTGGCCTGTCGAACCCTACTGCTCAGAGGGAACAGTATATACGTCTATAACGGTATATATCCTAATCTAAGGCAACCTAACATCTCGGATGTAATATTTGACAACATTCCTGTCGTGTCGGACCCTACTTCTCGGTGGGAACAGTATATACGTCTGTAACGTCATATATCCTAACCTAAGGCAACCTAACATCTCGGATATAACATTTAACAACATTCCAGGCGTGTTGGAACCCTACGTCTCGGTGGTAACATTACGTGCGTCTATAACGGTATATATCCTAATCTAAGGCAACCTAACATCTCGGATGTAATATTTGACAACATTCCTGGCGTGTCGGACCCTACTTCTCGGTGGGAACAGTATATACGTCTGTAACGTCATATATCCTAACCTAAGGCAACCTAACATCTCGAATGCAATATTTGACAACATTCCTGGCCTGTCGAAACCTACTTCTCGGAGGGAACAGCATGTACGTCTATAACGTCATATATCCTAACCTAAGGCAACCTAACATCTCGGATGTAACATTTGACAACATTCCAGGCGTGTCGGTCCCAACGTCTCGGTGGTAACATTACATGCGTCTATAACGTTATATATCCTAACCTAAGGCAACCTAACATTTCGGATGTAACATTTGACAACATTCCAGACGTGTAGGTCCCTACGTCTCGGTGGTAACATTACATGCGTCTATAACGGTATATTTCCTAATCTAAGGCAACCTAACATCTCGGATGCAATATTTGACAACATTCCTGGCCTGTCGAACCCTACTGCTCAGAGGGAACAGTATATACGTCTATAACGGTATATATCCTGATCTAAGGCAACCTAACATCTCGGATGTAATATTTGACAACATTCCTGGCGTGTCGGGCCCTACTTCTCGGTGGGAACAGTATATACGTCTGTAACGTCATATATCCTAACCTAAGGCAACCTAACATCTCGGATATAACATTTAACAACATTCCAGGCGTGTTGGAACCCTACGCCTCGGTGGTAACATTACGTGCGTCTATAACGTTATATATGCTAACCTAAGGCAACCTAACATCTCGGATGCAATATTTGACAACATTCCTGGCCTGTCGAAACCTACTTCTCGGAGGGAACAGCATATACGTCTATAACGTCATATATCCTAACCTAAGGCAACCTAACATCTCGGATGTAACATTTGACAACATTCCAGGCGTGTCGGTCCCAACGTCTCGGTGGTAACATTACATGCGTCTATAACGTTATATATCCTAACCTAAGGCAACCTAACATCTCGGATGCAATATTTGACAACATTCCTGGCCTGTCGAACCCTTCTTCTCGGAGGGAACAGTATATACGTCTATAACGTCATATATCCTAACCTAAGGCAACCTAACATCTCGGATGTAACATTTGACAACATTCCAGGCGTGTCGGTCCCTACGTCTCGGTGGTAACATTACATGCGTCTATAACGGTATATTTCCTAATCTAAGGCAACCTAATATCTCGGATGCAATATTTGACAACATTCCTGGCCTGTCGAACCCTACTGCTCGGAGGGAACAGCATATACGTCTATAACGGTATATATCCTAATCTAAGGCAACCTAACATCTCGGATGTAATATTTGACAACATTCCTGGCGTGTCGGACCCTACTTCTCGGTGGGAACAGTATATACGTCTGTAACGTCATATATCCTAACCTAAGGCAACCTAACATCACGGATATAACATTTAACAACATTCCAGGCGTGTTGGAACCCTACGTCTCGGTGGTTACATTACGTGCGTCTATAACGTTATATATCCTAATCTAAGGCAACCTAACATCTCGGATGCAATATTTGATAACATTCCTGGCCTGTCGAACCCTACTTCTCGGAGGGAACAGTATATACGTCTATAACGTTATATATCCTAACCTAAGGCAACCTAACATCTCGGATGTAACATTTGACAACATTCCAGGCATGTCGGTCCCTACGTCTCGGTGGCAACATTATATGCGTCTATAACGTTATATATCTTTATCTAAGGCAACCTAACATTTCGGATGCAATATTTGACAACATTCCTAGCCTGTCGAACCCTACTTCTCGGAGGGAACAGTATATACGTCTATAAGGTTATATATCCTAACCTAAGGCAACCTGACACCTCGGATGTGATATTTTGCATCATTCCAGGCGTGTCGGACCCTACTTTTCGGTGGGAACATTATATGAGTCTATAACGTCGTATATCCTAATCTAAGGCAACCTATTATCTCAGACGTAATATTTTACAATATTCCTGGCGTGTCGGCGCAAACTTTTCGGTGGGAATATTATATGCGTCTATAACGGTCGATATCGTAATCTAAGGCAACCTAACATCTCGGATGCAATATTTGACAACATTCCTGGCCTGTCGAATCCTACTTCTCGGAGGGAACAGTATATACGTCTATAACGTCATATATCCTAATCTAAGGCAACCTAACATCTCGGATGTAACATTTGACAACATTCCAGGCGTGTCGGTCCCTACGTCTCGGTGGTAACATTACATGCGTCTATAACGTTATATATCCCAACCTAAGGCAACCTAACATCTCGGATGCAATATTTGACAACATTCCTGGCCTGTCGAACCCTTCTTCTCGGAGGGAACAGTATATACGTCTATAACGTCATATATCCTAACCTAAGGCAACCTAACATCTCGGATGTAACATTTGACAACATTCCAGGCGTGTCGGTCCCTACGTCTCGGTGGTAACATTACATGCGTCTATAACGGTATATTTCCTAATCTAAGGCAACCTAACATCTCGGATGCAATATTTGACAACATTCCTGGCCTGTCGAACCCTACTTCTCGGAGGGAACTGTATATACGTCTATAACGTTATATATCCTAACCAAAGGCAACCTGACATCTCGGATGTATTATTCTACAACATTCCAGGCGTGTCGGACCCTACTTCTCAGTGGGAACATTATATGCGTCTATAACGTTGTATATCCTAATCTAAGGCAACCTAACATCTCGGATGTAATATTTGACAACATTCCTGGCCTGTCGAACCCTACATCTCGGAGGGAACATTATATACGTCTATAGCGGTATATATCCTAATCTAAGGCAACCTAACATCTCGGATGCAATATTTGATAACATTCCTGGCCTGTCGAACCCTACTTCTCGGAGGGAACAGTATATACGTCTATAACGTTATATATCCTAACCTAAGGCAACCTAACATCTCGGATGTAACATTTGACAACATTCCAGGCATGTCGGTCCCTACGTCTCGGTGGCAACATTATATGCGTCTATAACGTTATATATCTTTATCTAAGGCAACCTAACATTTCGGATGCAATATTTGACAACATTCCTAGCCTGTCGAACCGTACTTCTCGGAGGGAACAGTATATACGTCTATAACGTTATATATCCTAACCTAAGGCAACCTGACACCTCGGATGTGATATTTTGCATCATTCCAGGCGTGTCGGACCCTACTTCTCGGTGGGAACATTATATGAGTCTATAACGTCGTATATCCTAATCTAAGGCAACCTATTATCTCAGACGTAATATTTTACAATATTCCTGGCGTGTCGGCGCAAACTTTTCGGTGGGAATATTATATGCGTCTATAACGGTCGATATCGTAATCTAAGGCAACCTAACATCTCGGATGCAATATTTGACAACATTCCTGGCCTGTCGAACCCTACTTCTCGGAGGGAACAGTATATACGTCTATAACGTCATATATCCTAATCTAAGGCAACCTAACATCTCGGATGCAATATTTGACAACATTCCTGGCCTGTCGAACCCTTCTTCTCGGAGGGAACAGTATATACGTCTATAACGTCATATATCCTAACCTAAGGCAACCTAACATCTCGGATGTAACATTTGACAACATTCCAGGCGTGTCGGTCCCTACGTCTCGGTGGTAACATTACATGCGTCTATAACGGTATATTTCCTAATCTAAGGCAACCTAACATCTCGGATGCAATATTTGACAACATTCCTGGCCTGTCGAACCCTACTTCTCGGAGGGAACTGTATATACGTCTATAACGTTATATATCCTAACCAAAGGCAACCTGACATCTCGGATGTATTATTCTACAACATTCCAGGCGTGTCGGACCCTACTTCTCAGTGGGAACATTATATGCGTCTATAACGTTGTATATCCTAATCTAAGGCAACCTAACATCTCGGATGCAATATTTGACAACATTCCTGGCCTGTCGAACCCTACATCTCGGAGGGAACATTATATACGTCTATAGCGGCATATATCCTAATCTAAGGCAACCTAACATCTCGGATGCAATATTTGATAACATTCCTGGCCTGTCGAACCCTACTTCTCGGAGGGAACAGTATATACGTCTATAACGTTATATCTCCTAACCCAAGGCAACCTGACATCTCGGATGTAATATTCTACATCATTCCAGGCCTGTCGGACCCTACTTCTCGGTGGGAACATTATATGAGTCTATAACGTTGTATATCGTAATCTAAGGCAACCTATTATCTCAGACGTAATATTTTACAATATTCCTGGCGTGTCGGTGCATACTTTTCGGTGGGAATATTATATGCGTCCATAACGGTCGATATCGTAATCTAAGGCAATCTAACATCTCGGATGCAATATTTGACAACATTCCTGGCCTGTCGAACCCTACTTCTCGGAGGGAACAGTATGTACGTCTATAACGTTATATATCCTAACCTAAGGCAACCTAACATCTCGGATGTAATATTCTACAACCTTCCAGGCGTGTCGGACCCTACTTCTCGGTGGGAACGTTATATGCGTCTATAACGTTGAATATCCTAATCTAAGGCAACCTAACATCTCGGATGCAATATTTGACAACATTCCTGGCCTGTCGAACCCCACTGCACGGAGGGAACAGTATATACGTCTATAACGGTATATATCCTAATCTAAGGCAACCTAACATCTCGGATGAAATATTTGACAACATTCCTGGCCTGTCGAACCCTACATCTCGGAGGGAACAGTATATACGTCTGTAACGTCATATATCCTAACCTAAGACAACCTAACATCTCGGATGTAACATTTGACAACATTCCAGGCGTGTCGGTTCCTACGTCTCGGTGGTAACATTACATGCGTCTATAACGTTATATATCCTAACCTAAGGCAACCTAACATCTCGGATGCAATATTTGACAACATTCCTGGCCTGTCGAACCCTACTTCTCGGAGGGAACAGCATATACATCTATAACGTCATATATCCTAGCCTAAGGCAACCTAACATCTCGGATGTAATAATTGACAACATTCCTGGCGTGTCGGGCCCTACTTCTCGTTGGGAACAGTATATACGTCTGTAACGTCATATATCCTAACCTAAGGCAACCTAACATCTCGGATATAACATTTAACAACATTCCAGGCGTGTTGGAACCCTACGCCTCGGTGGTAACATTACGTGCGTCTATAACGTTATATATGCTAACCTAAGGCAACCTAACATCTCGGATGCAATATTTGACAACATTCCTGGCCTGTCGAAACCTACTTCTCGGAGGGAACAGCATATACGTCTATAACGTCATATATCCTAACCTAAGGCAACCTAACATCTCGGATGTAACATTTGACAACATTCCAGGCGTGTCGGTCCCAACGTCTCGGTGGTAACATTACATGCGTCTATAACGTTATATATCCTTATCTAAGGCAACCTAACATCTCGGATGCAATATTTGACAACATTCCTAGCCTGTAGAACCCTACTTCTCGGAGGGAACAGTATATACGTCTATAACGTTATATATCCTAACCTAAGGCAACCGGACATCTCGGATGCAATATTCTACATCATTCCAGGCGTGTCGGACCCTACTTCTCGGTGGGAACATTATATGCGTCTATAACGTTGTATATCCTTATCTAAGGCAACCTAACATCTCGGATGCAATATTTGACAACATTCCTGGCCTGTCGAACCCTACTTCTCGTAGGGAACAGTATATACGTCTATAACGGTATATATCCTAATCTAAGGCAACCTAACATCTCGGATGTAACATTTGACAACATTCCAGGCGTGTCGGTCCCTACGTCTCGGTGGTAACATTACATGCGTCTATAACGTTATATATCCTAACCTAAGGCAACCTAACATCTCGGATGCACTATTTGACAACATTCCTGGCCTGTCGAACCCTTCTTGTCGGAGGGAACAGTATATACGTCTATAACGTCATATATCCTAATCTAAGGCAACCTAACATCTCGGATGAAATATTTGACAACATTCCTGGCCTGTCGAACCCTACATCTCGGAGGGAACAGTATATACGTCTGTAACGTCATATATCCTAACCTAAGACAACCTAACATCTCGGATGTAACATTTGACAACATTCCAGGCGTGTCGGTTCCTACGTCACGGTGGTAACATTACATGCGTCTATAACGTTATATATCCTAGCCTAAGGCAACCTAACATCTCGGATGCAATATTTGACAACATTCCTGGCCTGTCGAACCCTACTGCTCAGAGGGAACAGTATATACGTCTATAACGGTATATATCCTAATCTAAGGCAACCTAACATCTCGGATGTAATATTTGACAACATTCCTGTCGTGTCGGACCCTACTTCTCGGTGGGAACAGTATATACGTCTGTAACGTCATATATCCTAACCTAAGGCAACCTAACATCTCGGATATAACATTTAACAACATTCCAGGCGTGTTGGAACCCTACGTCTCGGTGGTAACATTACGTGCGTCTATAACGGTATATATCCTAATCTAAGGCAACCTAACATCTCGGATGTAATATTTGACAACATTCCTGGCGTGTCGGACCCTACTTCTCGGTGGGAACAGTATATACGTCTGTAACGTCATATATCCTAACCTAAGGCAACCTAACATCTCGAATGCAATATTTGACAACATTCCTGGCCTGTCGAAACCTACTTCTCGGAGGGAACAGCATGTACGTCTATAACGTCATATATCCTAACCTAAGGCAACCTAACATCTCGGATGTAACATTTGACAACATTCCAGGCGTGTCGGTCCCAACGTCTCGGTGGTAACATTACATGCGTCTATAACGTTATATATCCTAACCTAAGGCAACCTAACATTTCGGATGTAACATTTGACAACATTCCAGACGTGTAGGTCCCTACGTCTCGGTGGTAACATTACATGCGTCTATAACGGTATATTTCCTAATCTAAGGCAACCTAACATCTCGGATGCAATATTTGACAACATTCCTGGCCTGTCGAACCCTACTGCTCAGAGGGAACAGTATATACGTCTATAACGGTATATATCCTGATCTAAGGCAACCTAACATCTCGGATGTAATATTTGACAACATTCCTGGCGTGTCGGGCCCTACTTCTCGGTGGGAACAGTATATACGTCTGTAACGTCATATATCCTAACCTAAGGCAACCTAACATCTCGGATATAACATTTAACAACATTCCAGGCGTGTTGGAACCCTACGCCTCGGTGGTAACATTACGTGCGTCTATAACGTTATATATGCTAACCTAAGGCAACCTAACATCTCGGATGCAATATTTGACAACATTCCTGGCCTGTCGAAACCTACTTCTCGGAGGGAACAGCATATACGTCTATAACGTCATATATCCTAACCTAAGGCAACCTAACATCTCGGATGTAACATTTGACAACATTCCAGGCGTGTCGGTCCCAACGTCTCGGTGGTAACATTACATGCGTCTATAACGTTATATATCCTAACCTAAGGCAACCTAACATCTCGGATGCAATATTTGACAACATTCCTGGCCTGTCGAACCCTTCTTCTCGGAGGGAACAGTATATACGTCTATAACGTCATATATCCTAACCTAAGGCAACCTAACATCTCGGATGTAACATTTGACAACATTCCAGGCGTGTCGGTCCCTACGTCTCGGTGGTAACATTACATGCGTCTATAACGGTATATTTCCTAATCTAAGGCAACCTAATATCTCGGATGCAATATTTGACAACATTCCTGGCCTGTCGAACCATACATCTCGGAGGGAACATTATATACGTCTATAGCGGTATATATCCTAATCTAAGGCAACCTAACATCTCGGATGAAATATTTGACAACATTCCTGGCCTGTCGAACCCTACTTCTCGGAGGGAACAGTATATACGTCTATAACGTTATATCTCCTAACCCAAGGCAACCTGACATCTCGGATATAATATTCTACATCATTCCAGGCCTGTCGGACCCTACTTCTCGGTGGGAACATTATATGAGTCTATAACGTTGTATATCGTAATCTAAGGCAACCTATTATCTCAGACGTAATATTTTACAATATTCCTGGCGTGTCGGTGCATACTTTTCGGTGGGAATATTATATGCGTCCATAACGGTCGATATCGTAATCTAAGGCAATCTAACATCTCGGATGCAATATTTGACAACATTCCTGGCCTGGCGAACCCTACTTCTCGGACGGAACAGTATGTACGTCTATAACGTTATATATCCTAACCTAAGGCAACCTAACATCTCGGATGTAATATTCTACAACCTTCCAGGCGTGACGGACCCTACTTCTCGGTGGGAACATTATATGCGTCTATAACGTTGCATATCCTAATCTAAGGCATCCTAACATCTCGGATGCAATATTTGACAACATTCCTGGCCTGTCGAACCCCACTGCACGGAGGGAACAGTATATACGTCTATAACGGTATATATCCTAATCTAAGGCAACCTAACATCTCGGATGAAATATTTGACAACATTCCTGGCCTGTCGAACCCTACTGCTCAGAGGGAACAGTATATACGTCTATAACGGTATATATCCTAATCTAAATCAACCTAACATCTCGGATGTAATATTTGACAACATTCCTGTCGTGTCGGACCCTACTTCTCGGTGGGAACAGTATATACGTCTGTAACGTCATATATCCTAACCTAAGGCAACCTAACATCTCGGATATAACATTTAACAACATTCCAGGCGTGTTGGAACCCTACGTCTCGGTGGTAACATTACGTGCGTCTATAACGGTATATATCCTAATCTAAGGCAACCTAACATCTCGGATGTAATATTTGACAACATTCCTGGCGTGTCGGACCCTACTTCTCGGTGGGAACAGTATATACGTCTGTAACGTCATATATCCTAACCTAAGGCAACCTAACATCTCGGATGCAATATTTGACAACATTCCTGGCCTGTCGAAACCTACTTCTCGGAGGGAACAGCATATACGTCTATAACGTCATATATCCTAACCTAAGGCAACCTAACATCTCGGATGTAACATTTGACAACATTCCAGGCGTGTCGGTCCCAACGTCTCGGTGGTAACATTACATGCGTCTATAACGTTATATATCCTTATCTAAGGCAACCTAACATCTCGGATGCAATATTTGACAACATTCCTAGCCTGTAGAACCCTACTTCTCGGAGGGAACAGTATATACGTCTATAACGTTATATATCCTAACCTAAGGCAACCGGACATCTCGGATGCAATATTCTACATCATTCCAGGCGTGTCGGACCCTACTTCTCGGTGGGAACATTATATGCGTCTATAACGTTGTATATCCTTATCTAAGGCAACCTAACATCTCGGATGCAATATTTGACAACATTCCTGGCCTGTCGAACCCTACTTCTCGTAGGGAACAGTATATACGTCTATAACGGTATATATCCTAATCTAAGGCAACCTAACATCTCGGATGTAACATTTGACAACATTCCAGGCGTGTCGGTCCCTACGTCTCGGTGGTAACATTACATGCGTCTATAACGTTATATATCCTAACCTAAGGCAACCTAACATCTCGGATGCAATATTTGACAACATTCCTGGCCTGTCGAACCCTTCTTGTCGGAGGGAACAGTATATACGTCTATAACGTCATATATCCTAATCTAAGGCAACCTAACATCTCGGATGAAATATTTGACAACATTCCTGGCCTGTCGAACCCTACATCTCGGAGGGAACAGTATATACGTCTGTAACGTCATATATCCTAACCTAAGACAACCTAACATCTCGGATGTAACATTTGACAACATTCCAGGCGTGTCGGTTCCTACGTCACGGTGGTAACATTACATGCGTCTATAACGTTATATATCCTAACCTAAGGCAACCTAACATCTCGGATGCAATATTTGACAACATTCCTGGCCTGTCGAACCCTACTTCTCGGAGGGAACAGCATATACATCTATAACGTCATATATCCTAGCCTAAGGCAACCTAACATCTCGGATGCAATATTTGACAACATTCCTGGCCTGTCGAACCCTACTGCTCAGAGGGAACAGTATATACGTCTATAACGGTATATATCCTAATCTAAGGCAACCTAACATCTCGGATGTAATATTTGACAACATTCCTGTCGTGTCGGACCCTACTTCTCGGTGGGAACAGTATATACGTCTGTAACGTCATATATCCTAACCTAAGGCAACCTAACATCTCGGATATAACATTTAACAACATTCCAGGCGTGTTGGAACCCTACGTCTCGGTGGTAACATTACGTGCGTCTATAACGGTATATATCCTAATCTAAGGCAACCTAACATCTCGGATGTAATATTTGACAACATTCCTGGCGTGTCGGACCCTACTTCTCGGTGGGAACAGTATATACGTCTGTAACGTCATATATCCTAACCTAAGGCAACCTAACATCTCGAATGCAATATTTGACAACATTCCTGGCCTGTCGAAACCTACTTCTCGGAGGGAACAGCATGTACGTCTATAACGTCATATATCCTAACCTAAGGCAACCTAACATCTCGGATGTAACATTTGACAACATTCCAGGCGTGTCGGTCCCAACGTCTCGGTGGTAACATTACATGCGTCTATAACGTTATATATCCTAACCTAAGGCAACCTAACATTTCGGATGTAACATTTGACAACATTCCAGACGTGTAGGTCCCTACGTCTCGGTGGTAACATTACATGCGTCTATAACGGTATATTTCCTAATCTAAGGCAACCTAACATCTCGGATGCAATATTTGACAACATTCCTGGCCTGTCGAACCCTACTGCTCAGAGGGAACAGTATATACGTCTATAACGGTATATATCCTGATCTAAGGCAACCTAACATCTCGGATGTAATATTTGACAACATTCCTGGCGTGTCGGGCCCTACTTCTCGGTGGGAACAGTATATACGTCTGTAACGTCATATATCCTAACCTAAGGCAACCTAACATCTCGGATATAACATTTAACAACATTCCAGGCGTGTTGGAACCCTACGCCTCGGTGGTAACATTACGTGCGTCTATAACGTTATATATGCTAACCTAAGGCAACCTAACATCTCGGATGCAATATTTGACAACATTCCTGGCCTGTCGAAACCTACTTCTCGGAGGGAACAGCATATACGTCTATAACGTCATATATCCTAACCTAAGGCAACCTAACATCTCGGATGTAACATTTGACAACATTCCAGGCGTGTCGGTCCCAACGTCTCGGTGGTAACATTACATGCGTCTATAACGTTATATATCCTAACCTAAGGCAACCTAACATCTCGGATGCAATATTTGACAACATTCCTGGCCTGTCGAACCCTTCTTCTCGGAGGGAACAGTATATACGTCTATAACGTCATATATCCTAACCTAAGGCAACCTAACATCTCGGATGTAACATTTGACAACATTCCAGGCGTGTCGGTCCCTACGTCTCGGTGGTAACATTACATGCGTCTATAACGGTATATTTCCTAATCTAAGGCAACCTAATATCTCGGATGCAATATTTGACAACATTCCTGGCCTGTCGAACCATACATCTCGGAGGGAACATTATATACGTCTATAGCGGTATATATCCTAATCTAAGGCAACCTAACATCTCGGATGAAATATTTGACAACATTCCTGGCCTGTCGAACCCTACTTCTCGGAGGGAACAGTATATACGTCTATAACGTTATATCTCCTAACCCAAGGCAACCTGACATCTCGGATATAATATTCTACATCATTCCAGGCCTGTCGGACCCTACTTCTCGGTGGGAACATTATATGAGTCTATAACGTTGTATATCGTAATCTAAGGCAACCTATTATCTCAGACGTAATATTTTACAATATTCCTGGCGTGTCGGTGCATACTTTTCGGTGGGAATATTATATGCGTCCATAACGGTCGATATCGTAATCTAAGGCAATCTAACATCTCGGATGCAATATTTGACAACATTCCTGGCCTGGCGAACCCTACTTCTCGGACGGAACAGTATGTACGTCTATAACGTTATATATCCTAACCTAAGGCAACCTAACATCTCGGATGTAATATTCTACAACCTTCCAGGCGTGACGGACCCTACTTCTCGGTGGGAACATTATATGCGTCTATAACGTTGCATATCCTAATCTAAGGCATCCTAACATCTCGGATGCAATATTTGACAACATTCCTGGCCTGTCGAACCCCACTGCACGGAGGGAACAGTATATACGTCTATAACGGTATATATCCTAATCTAAGGCAACCTAACATCTCGGATGAAATATTTGACAACATTCCTGGCCTGTCGAACCCTACTGCTCAGAGGGAACAGTATATACGTCTATAACGGTATATATCCTAATCTAAATCAACCTAACATCTCGGATGTAATATTTGACAACATTCCTGTCGTGTCGGACCCTACTTCTCGGTGGGAACAGTATATACGTCTGTAACGTCATATATCCTAACCTAAGGCAACCTAACATCTCGGATATAACATTTAACAACATTCCAGGCGTGTTGGAACCCTACGTCTCGGTGGTAACATTACGTGCGTCTATAACGGTATATATCCTAATCTAAGGCAACCTAACATCTCGGATGTAATATTTGACAACATTCCTGGCGTGTCGGACCCTACTTCTCGGTGGGAACAGTATATACGTCTGTAACGTCATATATCCTAACCTAAGGCAACCTAACATCTCGGATGCAATATTTGACAACATTCCTGGCCTGTCGAAACCTACTTCTCGGAGGGAACAGCATATACGTCTATAACGTCATATATCCTAACCTAAGGCAACCTAACATCTCGGATGTAAGATTTGACAGCATTCCAGGCGTGTCGGTCCCAACGTCTCGGTGGTAACATTACATGCGTGTATAACGTTATATATCCTAACCTAAGGCAACCTAACATCTCGGATGTAACATTTGACAACATTCCAGACGTGTAGGTCCCTACGTCTCGGTGGTAACGTTACATGCGTCTATAACGGTATATTTCCTAATCTGAGGCAACCTAACATCTCGGATGCAATATTTGACAACATTCCTGGCCTGTCGAACCCTATTTCTCGGAGGGAACAGTATATACGTCTATAACGTTATATATCCTAACCTAAGGCAACCTGACATCTCGGATGTATTATTCTACAACATTCCAGGCATGTCGGACCCTACTTCTCGGTGGGAACATTATATGCGTCTATAACGTTGTATATCCTAATCTAAGGCAACCTAACATCTCGGATGCAATATTTGACAACATTCCTGGCCTGTCGAACCCTACATCTCGGAGGGAACAGTATATACGTCTATAGCAGTATATATCCTAATCTAAGGCCACCTAACATCTCGTATGTAATATTTGACAACATTCCTGGCCTGTCGAACCCTACATCTCGGAGGGAACATTATATACGTCTATAGCGGTATAAATCCTAATCTAAGGCAACCTAACATCTCGGATGCAATATTTGATAACATTCCTGGCCTGTCGAACCCTACTTCTCGGAGGGAACAGTATATACGTCTATAACGTTATATATCCTAACCTAAGGCAACCTAACATCTCGGATGTAACATTTGACAACATTCCAGGCATGTCGGTCCCTACGTCTCGGTGGCAACATTATATGCGTCTATAACGTTATATATCTTTATCTAAGGCAACCTAACATTTCGGATGCAATATTTGACAACATTCCTAGCCTGTCGAACCCTACTTCTCGGAGGGAAAAGTATATACGTCTATAACGTTATATATCCTAACCTAAGGCAACCTGACACCTCGGATGTGATATTCTACATCATTCCAGGCGTGTCGGACCCTACTTCTCGGTGGGAACATTATATGAGTCTATAACGTCGTATATCCTAATCTAAGGCAACCTATTATCTCAGACGTAATATTTTACAATATTCCTGGCGTGTCGGTGCAAACTTTTCGGTGGGAATATTATATGCGTCTATAACGGTCGATGTCGTAATCTAAGGCAACCTAACATCTCGGATGCAATATTTGACAACATTCCTGGCCTGTCGAACCCTACTTCTCGGAGGGAACAGTATATACGTCTATAACGTTATATCTCCTAACCCAAGGCAACCTGACATCTCGGATATAATATTCTACATCATTCCAGGCCTGTCGGACCCTACTTCTCGGTGGGAACATTATATGAGTCTATAACGTTGTATATCGTAATCTAAGGCAACCTATTATCTCAGACGTAATATTTTACAATATTCCTGGCGTGTAGGTGCATACTTTTCGGTGGGAATATTATATGCGTCCATAACGGTCGATATCGTAATCTAAGGCAATCTAACATCTCGGATGCAATATTTGACAACATTCCTGGCCTGACGAACCCTACTTCTCGGAGGGAACAGTATGTACGTCTATAATGTTATATATCCTAACCTAAGGCAACCTAACATCTCGGATGTAATATTCTACATCATTACAGGCCTGTCGGACCCTACTTCTCGGTGGGAACATTATATGCGTCTATAACGTTGTATATCCTTATCTAAGGCAACCTAACATCTCGGATGCAATATTTGACAACATTCCTGGCCTGTCGAACCCTACTTCTCGTAGGGAACAGTATATACGTCTATAACGGTATATATCCTAATCTAAGGCAACCTAACATCTCGGATGTAACATTTGACAACATTCCAGGCGTGTCGGTCCCTACGTCTCGGTGGTAACATTACATGCGTCTATAACGTTATATATCCTAACCTAAGGCAACCTAACATCTCGCATGCAATATTTGACAACATTCCTGGCCTGTCGAACCCTTCTTGTCGGAGGGAACAGTATATACGTCTATAACGTCATATATCCTAACCTAAGGCAACCTAACATCTCGGATGTAACATTTGACAACATTCCAGGCGTGTCGGTCCCTACGTCTCGGTGGTAACATTACATGCGTCTATAACGGTATATTTCCTAATCTAAGGCAACCTAATATCTCGGATGCAATATTTGACAACATTCCTGGCCTGTCGAACCCTACATCTCGGAGGGAACATTATATACGTCTATAGCGGTATATATCCTAATCTAAGGCAACCTAACATCTCGGATGAAATATTTGACAACATTCCTGGCCTGTCGAACCCTACATCTCGGAGGGAACAGTATATACGTCTGTAACGTCATATATCCTAACCTAAGACAACCTAACATCTCGGAAGTAACATTTGACAACATTCCAGGCGTGTCGGTTCCTACGTCACGGTGGTAACATTACATGCGTCTATAACGTTATATATCCTAACCTAATGCAACCTAACATCTCGGATGCAATATTTGACAACATTCCTGGCCTGTCGAACCCTACTTCTCGGAGGGAACAGCATATACATCTATAACGTCATATATCCTAGCCTAAGGCAACCTAACATCTCGGATGCAATATTTGACAACATTCCTGGCCTGTCGAACCCTACTGCTCAGAGGGAACAGTATATACGTCTATAACGGTATATATCCTAATCTAAATCAACCTAACATCTCGGATGTAATATTTGACAACATTCCTGTCGTGTCGGACCCTACTTCTCGGTGGGAACAGTATATACGTCTGTAACGTCATATATCCTAACCTAAGGCAACCTAACATCTCGGATATAACATTTAACAACATTCCAGGCGTGTTGGAACCCTACGTCTCGGTGGTAACATTACGTGCGTCTATAACGGTATATATCCTAATCTAAGGCAACCTAACATCTCGGATGTAATATTTGACAACATTCCTGGCGTGTCGGACCCTACTTCTCGGTGGGAACAGTATATACGTCTGTAACGTCATATATCCTAACCTAAGGCAACCTAACATCTCGAATGCAATATTTGACAACATTCCTGGCCTGTCGAAACCTACTTCTCGGAGGGAACAGCATCTACGTCTATAACGTCATATATCCTAACCTAAGGCAACCTAACATCTCGGATGTAACATTTGACAACATTCCAGGCGTGTCGGTCCCAACGTCTCGGTGGTAACATTACTTGCGTCTATAACGTTATATATCCTAACCTAAGGCAACCTAACATTTCGGATGTAACATTTGACAACATTCCAGACGTGTAGGTCCCTACGTCTCGGTGGTAACATTACATGCGTCTATAACGGTATATTTCCTAATCTAAGGCAACCTAACATCTCGGATGCAATATTTGACAACATTCCTGGCCTGTCGAACCCTATTTCTCGGAGGGAACAGTATATACGTCTATAACGTTATATATCCTAACCTAAGTCAACCTGACATCTCGGATGTATTATTCTACAACATTCCAGGCATGTCGGACCCTACTTCTCGGTGGGAACATTATATGCGTCTATAACGTTGTATATCCTAATCTAAGGCAACCTAACATCTCGGATGCAATATTTGACAACATTCCTGGCCTGTCGAACCCTACTTCTCGGTGGGAACATTATATGAGACTATAACGTTGTATATCCTAATCTAAGGCAACCTATTATCTCAGACGTAATATTTTACAATATTCCTGGCGTGTCGGTGCATACTTTTCGGTGGGAATATTATATGCGTCCATAACGGTCGATATCGTAATCTAAGGCAATCTAACATTTCGGATGCAATATTTGACAACATTCCTGGCCTGTCGAACCCTACTTCTCGGTGGGAACATTATATGCGCCTATAACGTTGTATATCCTTATCTAAGGCAACCTAACATCTCGGATGCAATATTTGACAACATTCCTGGCCTGTCGAACCCTACTTCTCGGAGGGAACAGTATATACGTCTATAACGGTATATATCCTAACCTAAGGCAACCTAACATCTCGGATGTAACATTTGACAACATTCCAGGCGTGTCGGTCCCTACGTCTCGGTGGTAACATTACATGCGTCTATAACGGTATATTTCCTAACCTAAGGCAACCTAACATCTCGGATGCAATATTTGACAACATTCCTGGCCTGTCGAACCCTACTTCTCGGAGGGAACAGCATATACATCTATAACGTCATATATCCTAGCCTAAGGCAACCTAACATCTCGGATGTAACATTTGACAACATTCCAGGCGTGTCGGTCCCTACGTCTCGCTGGTAACATTACATGCGTATATAACGGTATATATCCTAATCTTAGGCAACCTAACATCTCTGATGTAACATTTTACCACATTCAAGGCGTGTCGGTCCCTACGTCTCGGTGGTAACGTTACATGCGTTTATAACTTTATATATCCTAACCTAAGGCCACCTAACATCTCGTATGTAATATTTGACAACATTCCTGGCGTGTCGAACCCTACTTCTCGGTGGGAACATTATATACGTCTATAGCGGTATATATCCTAATCTAAGGCAACCTAACATCTCGGATGAAATATTTGACAACATTCCTGGCCTGTCGAACCCTACATCTCGGAGGGAACAGTATATACGTCTGTAACGTCATATATCCTAACCTAAGACAACCTAACATCTCGGAAGTAACATTTGACAACATTCCAGGCGTGTCGGTTCCTACGTCACGGTGGTAACATTACATGCGTCTATAACGTTATATATCCTAACCTAATGCAACCTAACATCTCGGATGCAATATTTGACAACATTCCTGGCCTGTCGAACCCTACTTCTCGGAGGGAACAGCATATACATCTATAACGTCATATATCCTAGCCTAAGGCAACCTAACATCTCGGATGCAATATTTGACAACATTCCTGGCCTGTCGAACCCTACTGCTCAGAGGGAACAGTATATACGTCTATAACGGTATATATCCTAATCTAAATCAACCTAACATCTCGGATGTAATATTTGACAACATTCCTGGCCTGTCGAACCCTACTTCTCGGAGGGAACAGCATATACATCTATAACGTCATATATCCTAGCCTAAGGCAACCTAACATCTCGGATGCAATATTTGACAACATTCCTGGCCTGTCGAACCCTACTGCTCAGAGGGAACAGTATATGCGTCTATAACGGTATATATCCTAATCTAAATCAACCTAACATCTCGGATGTAATATTTGACAACATTCCTGTCGTGTCGGACCCTACTTCTCGGTGGGAACAGTATATACGTCTGTAACGTCATATATCCTAACCTAAGGCAACCTAACATCTCGGATATAACATTTAACAACATTCCAGGCGTGTTGGAACCCTACGTCTCGGTGGTAACATTACGTGCGTCTATAACGGTATATATCCTAATCTAAGGCAACCTAACATCTCGGATGTAATATTTGACAACATTCCTGGCGTGTCGGACCCTACTTCTCGGTGGGAACAGTATATACGTCTGTAACGTCATATATCCTAACCTAAGGCAACCTAACATCTCGAATGCAATATTTGACAACATTCCTGGCCTGTCGAAACCTACTTCTCGGAGGGAACAGCATCTACGTCTATAACGTCATATATCCTAACCTAAGGCAACCTAACATCTCGGATGTAACATTTGACAACATTCCAGGCGTGTCGGTCCCAACGTCTCGGTGGTAACATTACTTGCGTCTATAACGTTATATATCCTAACCTAAGGCAACCTAACATTTCGGATGTAACATTTGACAACATTCCAGACGTGTAGGTCCCTACGTCTCGGTGGTAACATTACATGCGTCTATAACGGTATATTTCCTAATCTAAGGCAACCTAACATCTCGGATGCAATATTTGACAACATTCCTGGCCTGTCGAACCCTATTTCTCGGAGGGAACAGTATATACGTCTATAACGTTATATATCCTAACCTAAGTCAACCTGACATCTCGGATGTATTATTCTACAACATTCCAGGCATGTCGGACCCTACTTCTCGGTGGGAACATTATATGCGTCTATAACGTTGTATATCCTAATCTAAGGCAACCTAACATCTCGGATGCAATATTTGACAACATTCCTGGCCTGTCGAACCCTACTTCTCGGTGGGAACATTATATGAGACTATAACGTTGTATATCCTAATCTAAGGCAACCTATTATCTCAGACGTAATATTTTACAATATTCCTGGCGTGTCGGTGCATACTTTTCGGTGGGAATATTATATGCGTCCATAACGGTCGATATCGTAATCTAAGGCAATCTAACATTCCGGATGCAATATTTGACAACATTCCTGGCCTGTCGAACCCTACTTCTCGGTGGGAACATTATATGCGCCTATAACGTTGTATATCCTTATCTAAGGCAACCTAACATCTCGGATGCAATATTTGACAACATTCCTGGCCTGTCGAACCCTACTTCTCGGAGGGAACAGTATATACGTCTATAACGGTATATATCCTAACCTAAGGCAACCTAACATCTCGGATGTAACATTTGACAACATTCCAGGCGTGTCGGTCCCTACGTCTCGGTGGTAACATTACATGCGTCTATAACGGTATATTTCCTAACCTAAGGCAACCTAACATCTCGGATGCAATATTTGACAACATTCCTGGCCTGTCGAACCCTACTTCTCGGAGGGAACAGCATATACATCTATAACGTCATATATCCTAGCCTAAGGCAACCTAACATCTCGGATGTAACATTTGACAACATTCCAGGCGTGTCGGTCCCTACGTCTCGCTGGTAACATTACATGCGTCTATAACGGTATATATCCTAATCTTAGGCAACCTAACATCTCTGATGTAACATTTTACCACATTCAAGGCGTGTCGGTCCCTACGTCTCGGTGGTAACGTTACATGCGTTTATAACTTTATATATCCTAACCTAAGGCCACCTAACATCTCGTATGTAATATTTGACAACATTCCTGGCGTGTCGAACCCTACTTCTCGGTGGGAACATTATATACGTCTATAGCGGTATATATCCTAATCTAAGGCAACCTAACATCTCGGATGAAATATTTAACAACATTCCTGGCCTGTCGAACCCTACATCTCGGAGGGAACAGTATATACGTCTGTAACGTCATATATCCTAACCTAAGACAACCTAACATCTCGGAAGTAACATTTGACAACATTCCAGGCGTGTCGGTTCCTACGTCACGGTGGTAACATTACATGCGTCTATAACGTTATATATCCTAACCTAATGCAACCTAACATCTCGGATGCAATATTTGACAACATTCCTGGCCTGTCGAACCCTACTTCTCGGAGGGAACAGCATATACATCTATAACGTCATATATCCTAGCCTAAGGCAACCTAACATCTCGGATGCAATATTTGACAACATTCCTGGCCTGTCGAACCCTACTGCTCAGAGGGAACAGTATATACGTCTATAACGGTATATATCCTAATCTAAATCAACCTAACATCTCGGATGTAATATTTGACAACATTCCTGTCGTGTCGGACCCTACTTCTCGGTGGGAACAGTATATACGTCTGTAACGTCATATAACCTAACCTAAGGCAACCTAACATCTCGGATATAACATTTAACAACATTCCAGGCGTGTTGGAACCCTACGTCTCGGTGGTAACATTACGTGCGTCTATAACGGTATATATCCTAATCTAAGGCAACCTAACATCTCGGATGTAATATTTGACAACATTCCTGGCGTGTCGGACCCTACTTCTCGGTGGGAACAGTATATACGTCTGTAACGTCATATATCCTAACCTAAGGCAACCTAACATCTCGAATGCAATATTTGACAACATTCCTGGCCTGTCGAAACCTACTTCTCGGAGGGAACAGCATGTACGTCTATAACGTCATATATCCTAACCTAAGGCAACCTAACATCTCGGATGTAACATTTGACAACATTCCAGACGTGTCGGTCCCAACGTCTCGGTGGTAACATTACATGCGTCTATAACGTTATATATCCTAACCTAAGGCAACCTAACATTTCGGATGTAACATTTGACAACATTCCAGACGTGTAGGTCCCTACGTCTCGGTGGTAACATTACATGCGTCTATAACGGTATATTTCCTAATCTAAGGCAACCTAACATCTCGGATGCAATATTTGACAACATTCCTGGCCTGTCGAACCCTATTTCTCGGAGGGAACAGTATATACGTCTATAACGTTATATATCCTAACCTAAGGCAACCTATTATCTCAGACGTAATATTTTACAATATTCCTGGCGTGTCGGTGCATACTTTTCGGTGGGAATATTATATGCGTCCATAACGGTCGATATCGTAATCTAAGGCAATCTAACATTTCGGATGCAATATTTGACAACATTCCTGGCCTGTCGAACCCTACTTCTCGGTGGGAACATTATATGCGCCTATAACGTTGTATATCCTTATCTAAGGCAACCTAACATCTCGGATGCAATATTTGACAACATTCCTGGCCTGTCGAACCCTACTTCTCGGAGGGAACAGTATATACGTCTATAACGGTATATATCCTAACCTAAGGCAACCTAACATCTCGGATGTAACATTTGACAACATTCCAGGCGTGTCGGTCCCTACGTCTCGGTGGTAACATTACATGCGTCTATAACGGTATATTTCCTAACCTAAGGCAACCTAACATCTCGGATGCAATATTTGACAACATTCCTGGCCTGTCGAACCCTACTTCTCGGAGGGAACAGCATATACATCTATAACGTCATATATCCTAGCCTAAGGCAACCTAACATCTCGGATGTAACATTTGACAACATTCCAGGCGTGTCGGTCCCTACGTCTCGCTGGTAACATTACATGCGTCTATAACGGTATATATCCTAATCTTAGGCAACCTAACATCTCTGATGTAACATTTTACCACATTCAAGGCGAGTCGGTCCCTACGTCTCGGTGGTAACATTACATGCGTTTATAACTTTATATATCCTAACCTAAGGCCACCTAACATCTCGTATGTAATATTTGACAACATTCCTGGCGTGTCGAACCCTACTTCTCGGTGGGAACAGTATATACGTCTATAACGTTATATATCCTAACCTAAGGCAACCTAACATCTCGGATGCAATATTTGACAACATTCCTGGCCTGTCGAACCCTACTTCTCGGAGGGAACAGTATATACGTCTATAACGTCATATATCCTAACCTAAGGCAACCTAACATCTCGGATGTAACATTTGACAACATTCCAGGCGTGTCGGTCCCTACGTCTCGGTGGTAACATTACATGCGTCTATAACGGTATATTTCCTAATCTAAGGCAACCTAACATCTCGGATGCAATATTTGACAACATTCCTGGCCTGTCGAACCCTACTTCTCTTAGGGAGCAGTATATACGTCTGTAACGTTATATATCCTAACCTAAGGCAACCTGACATCTCGGATGTAATATTCTACATCATTCCAGGCGTGTCGGACCCTACTTCTCGGTGGGAACATTATATGAGTCTATAACGTTGTATATCCTAATCTAAGGCAACCTATTATCTCAGACGTAATATTTTACAATATTCCTGGCGTGTCGGTGCATACTTTTCGGTGGGAATATTATATGCGTCCATAACGGTCGATATCGTAATCTAAGGCAATCTAACATTTCGGATGCAATATTTGACAACATTCCTGGCCTGTCGAACCCTACTTCTCGGTGGGAACATTATATGCGCCTATAACGTTGTATATCCTTATCTAAGGCAACCTAACATCTCGGATGCAATATTTGACAACATTCCTGGCCTGTCGAACCCTACTTTTCGGAGGGAACAATATATACGTCTATAACGGTATATATCCTAACCTAAGGCAACCTAACATCTCGGATGTAACATTTGACAACATTCCAGGTGTGTCGGTCCCTACGTCTCGGTGGTAACATTACATGCGTCTATAACGGTATATTTCCTAACCTAAGGCAACCTAACATCTCGGATGCAGTATTTGACAACATTCCTGGCCTGTCGAACCCTACTTCTCGGAGGGAACAGCATATACATCTATAACGTCATATATCCTAGCCTAAGGCAACCTACCATCTCGGATGTAACATTTGACAACATTCCAGGCGTGTCGGTCCCTACGTCTCGGTGGTAACATTACATGCGTCTATAACGGTATATATCCTAATCTTAGGCAACCTAACATCTCTGATGTAACATTTTACCACATTCAAGGCGTGTCGGTCCCTACGTCTCGGTGGTAACATTACATGCGTTTATAACTTTATATATCCTAACCTAAGGCAACCTGACATCTCGGATGTAATATTCTACATCATTCCAGGCGTGTCGGACCCTACTTCTCGGTGGGAACATTATATGGGTCTATAACGTTGTATATCCTAATCTAAGGCAACCTATTATCTCAGACGTAATATTTTACAATATTCCTGGCGTGTCGGTGCATACTTTTCGGTGGGAATATTATATGCGTCTATAACGGTCGATATCGTAATCTAAGGCAACCTAACATCTCGGATGCAATATTTGACAACATTCCTGGCCTGTCGAACCCTACTTCTCGGAGGGAACAGTATATACATCTATAACGGTATATATCCTAACCTAAGGCAACCTAACATCTCGGATGTAACATTTGACAACATTCCAGGCGTGTCGGTCCCTACGTCTCGGTGGTAACATTACATGCGTCTATAACGGTATATTTCCTAACCTAAGGCAACCTAACATCTCGGATGCAATATTTGACAACATTCCTGGCCTGTCGAACCCTACTTCTCGGAGGGAACAGCATATACATCTATAACGTCATATATCCTAGCCTAAGGCAACCTAACATCTCGGATGTAACATTTGACAACATTCCAGGCGTGTCGGTCCCTACGTCTCGGTGGTAACATTACATGCGTCTATAACGGTATATTTCCTAACCTAAGGCAACCTAACATCTCGGATGCAATATTTGACAACATTCCTGGCCTGTCGAACCCTACTTCTCGGAGGGAACAGTATATACGTCTGTAACGTCATATATCCTAACCTAAGGCAACCTAACATCTCGGAAGTAACATTTGACTACATTCCAGGCGTGTCGGTTCCTACGTCACGGTGGTAACATTACATGCGTCTATAACGTTATATATCCTAACCTAATGCAACCTAACATCTCGGATGCAATATTTGACAACATTCCTGGCCTGTCGAACCCTACTTCTCGGAGGGAACAGCATATACATCTATAACGTCATATATCCTAGCCTAAGGCAACCTAACATCTCGGATGCAATATTTGACAACATTCCTGGCCTGTCGAACCCTACTTCTCGGAGGGAACAGTATATACGTCTATAACGTTATATATCCTAACCTAGGGCAACCTAACACCTCGGATGTAATATTCTACAACCTTCCAGGCGTGTCGGACCCTACTTCTGGGTGGGAACATTATATGCGTCTATAACGTTGTATATCCTTATCTAAGGCAACCTAACATCTCGGATGCAATATTTGACAACATTCCTGGCCTGTCGAACCCTACTTCTCGGAGGGAACAGTATATACGTCTATAACGGTATATATCCTAATCTAAGGCAACCTAACATCTCGGATGTAACATTTAACAACATTCCAGGCGTGTCGGTCTCTACGTCTCGGTGGTAACATTACATGCGTCTATAACGTTATATATCCTAACCTAAGGCAACCTAACATCTCGGATGCAATATTTGACAACATTCCTGGCCTGTCGAACCCTACTTCTCGGAGGGAACAGTATATACGTCTATAACGTCATATATCCTAACCTAAGGCAACCTAACATCTCGGATGTAACATTTGACAACATTCCAGGCGTGTCGGTCCCTACGCCTCGGTGGTAACATTACATGCGTCTATAACGGTATATTTCCTAACCTATGGCAACCTAACATCTCGGATGCAATATTTGACAACATTCCTGGCCTGTCGAACCCTACTTCTCGGAGGGAGCAGCATATACATCTATAACGTCATATATCCTAGCCTAAGGCAACCTAACATCTCGGATGCAACATTTGATAACATTCCAGGCGTGTCGGTCCCTACGTCTCGGTGGTAACGTTACATGCGTCTATAACGGTATATATCCTAATCTTAGGCAACCTAACATTTCTGATGTAACATTTTACCACATTCCAGGCGTGTCGGTCCCTACGTCACGGTGGTAACATTACATGCGTCTATAACGGAATATTTCCTAACCTAAGGCAACCTAACATCTCGGATGCAATATTTGACAACATTCCTGCCCTGTCGAACCCTACTTCTCGGAGGGAACAGTATATACGTCTATAACGGTATATATCCTAACCTAAGGCAACCTAACATCTCGGATGTAACATTTGACAACATTCCAGGCGTGTCGGTCCCTACGTCTCGGTGGTAACATTACGTGCGTCTATAACGTTATATATCCTAACCTAAGGCAAGCTAACATCTCGGATGCAATATTTGACAATATTCCTGGCCTGTCGAACCCTACTTCTCGGAGGGAACAGCATATACGTCTATAACGTCATATATCCTAACCTAAGGCAACCTAACATCTCGGATGTAACATTTGACAACATTCCAGGCGTGTCGGTTCCTACGTCTCGGTGGTAACATTACATGCGTCTATAACGGTATATATCCTAATCTTAGGCAACCTAACATCTCTGATGTAACATTTTACCACATTCAAGGCGTGTCGGTCCCTACGTCTCGGTGGTAACATTACATGCGTTTATAACTTTATATATCCTAACCTAAGGCCACCTAACATCTCGTATGTAATATTTGACAACATTCCTGGCGTGTCGAACCCTACTTCTCGGTGGGAACAGTATATACGTCTATAACGTTATATATCCTAACCTAAGGCAACCTAACATCTCGGATGCAATATTTGACAACATTCCTGGCCTGTCGAACCCTACTTCTCGGAGGGAACGGTATATACGTCTATAACGTCATATATCCTAACCTAAGGCAACCTAACATCTCGGATGTAACATTTGACAAAATTCCAGGCTTGTCGGTCCCTACGTCTCGGTGGTAACATTACATGCGTCTATAACGGTATATTTCCTTATCTAAGGCAACCTAACATCTCGGATGCAATATTTTACAACATTCCTAGCGTGTCGAACCCTACTTCTCGGAGGGAACAGTATATACGTCTATAACGTTATATATCCTAACCTAAGGCAACCTGACATCTCGGATGTAATATTCTACATCATTCCAGGCGTGTCGAACCCTACTTCTCGGTGGGAACATTATATGAGTCTATAACGTTGTATATCCTAATCTAAGGCAACCTATTATCTCAGACGTAATATTTTACAATATTCCTGGCGTGTCGGTGCATACTTTTCGGTGGGAACAGTATATACGTCTGTAACGTCATATATCCTAACCTAAGGCAACGTAACATCTCGGATATTACATTTGACAACATTCCAGGCGTGTGGGAACCCTACGTCTCGGTGGTAAGATTACGTGCGTCTATAACGTTATATATGCTAACCTAAGGCAACCTAACATCTCGGATGCAATATTTGACAACATTCCTGGCCTGTCAAACCCTACTTCTCGGAGGGAACAGCATATACGTCTATAACGTCATATATCCTAACCTAAGGCAACCTAACATCTCGGATGTAACATTTGACAACATTCCAGGTGTGTCGGTCCCTACGTCCCGGTGGTAACGTTACATGCGTCTATAACGTTATATATCCTAACCTAAGGCCACTTAACATCTCTGATGTAATATTTGTCAACATTCCTGGCGTGTCGAACCCTACTTCTCGGTGGGGACAGTACATACGTCTATAACGTTATATATCCTAACCTAAGGCAACCTGACATCTCGGATGTATTATTCTACAACATTCAAGGCGTGTCGAACCCTACTTCTCGGTGGGAACAGTATATACGTCTATAACGTTATATATCCTAACGTAAGGCAACCTAACATCTCGGATGCAATATTTGACAACATTCCTGGCGTGTCGGACCCTACTTCTCCCCATTGGGAACAGTATATACGTCTGTAACGTCATATATCCTAACCTAAGCCAACCTAACATCTCGGATATAACATTTGACAACATTCCCGGCGTGTTGGAACCCTACGTCTCGGTGGTAACATTACGTGCTTCTATAACGTTATATATGCTAACCTAAGGCAACCTAACATCTCGGATGCAATATTTGACAACATTCCTGGCCTGTCAAACCCTACTTCTCGGAGGGAACAGCATATACGTCTATAACGTCATATATCCTAACCTAAGGCAACCTAACATCTCGGATGTAACATTTGACAACATTCCAGGTGTGTCGGTCCCTACGCCTCGGTGGTAACGTTACATGCGTCTATAACGTTATATATTCTAACCTAAGGCAACCTAACATCTCGGATGTAACATTTGACAACATTCCAGGCATGTCGGTCCCTACGTCTCGGTGGTAACATTATATGCGTCTATAACGTTATATATCCTTATCTAAGGCAACCTAACATCTCGGATGCAATATTTGACAACATTCCTGGCCTGTCGAAACCTACTTCTCGGAGGGAACAGCATATACATCTATAACGTCATATATCCTAGCCTAAGGCAACCTAACATCTCGGATGTAACATTTGATAACATTCCAGGCGTGTCGGTCCCTACGTCTCGGTGGTAACGTTACATGCGTCTATAACGGTATATATCCTAATCTTAGGCAACCTAACATTTCTGATGTAACATTTTACCACATTCCAGGCGTGCCGGTCCCTACGTCTCGGTGGTAACATTACATGCGTCTATAACGGTATATTTCCTAACCTAAGGCAACCTAACATCTCGGATGCAATATTTGACAACATTCCTGGCCTGTAGAACCCTATTTCTCGGAGGGAACAGTATATACGTCTATAACGTTATATATCCTAACCTAAGGCAACCTGACATCTCGGATGTATTATTCTACAACATTCCAGGCGTGTCGGACCCTACTTCTCGGTGGGAACATTATATGCGTCTATAACGTTGTATATCCTAATCTAAGGCAACCTAACATCTCGGATGCAATATTTGACAACATTCCTGGCCTGTCGAACCCTACTTCTCGGAGGGAACAGTATATACGTCTATAACGGTATATATCCTAATCTAAGGCAACCTAACATCTCGGATGTAACATTTGACAACATTCCAGGCGTGTCGGTCCCTACGTCTCGGTGGTAACATTACATGCGTCTATAACGTTATATATCCTAACCTAAGGCAACCTAACATCTCGGATGCAATATTTGACAACATTCCTGGCCTGTCGAACCCTACTTCTCGGAGGGAACAGTATATACGTCTATAAGGTCATATATCCTAACCTAAGGCAACCTAACATCTCGGATGTATCATTTGACAACATTCCAGGCGTGTCGGTCCCTACGTCTCGGTGGTAACATTACATGCGTCTATAACGTTATATATCCTAACCTAAGGCAACCTAACATCTCGGATGCAATATTTGACAACATTCCTGGCCTGTCGAACCCTACTTCTCGGAGGGAACAGTATATACGTCTATAACGTCATATATCCTAACCTAAGGCAACCTAACATCTCGGATATAACATTTGACAACATTCCAGGCGTGTCGGTCCCAACGTCTCGGTGGTAACATTACATACGTCTATAACGGTATATTTCCTAATCTAAGGCAACCTAACATCTCGGATGCAATATTTGACAACATTCCTGGCCTGTCGAACCCTACTTCTCGGAGGGAACAGTATATACGTCTATAACCTTATATATCCTAACCTAGGGCAACCTAACATCTCGGATGTAATATTCTACAACCTTCCAGGCGTGTCGGACCCTACTTCTCGGTGGGAACATTATATGCGTCTATAACGTTGTATATCCTTATCTAAGGCAACCTAACATCTCGGATGTAATATTTGAAAACATTCCTGGCGTGTCGGACCCTACTTCTCGGTGGGAACAGCATATACGTCTATAACGTCATATATCCTAGCCTAAGGCAACCTAACATCTCGGATGTAACATTTGATAACATTCCAGGCGTGTCGGTCCCTACGTCTCGGTGGTAACATTACATGCGTCTATAACGTTGTGTATCCTAATCTTAGGCAACCTAACATTTCTGATGTAACATTTTACCACATTCCAGGCGTGTCGGTCCCTACGTCTCGGTGGTAACATTACATGCGTCTATAACGGTATATTTCCTAACCTAAGGCAAGCTAACATCTCGGATGCAATATTTGACAACATTCCTGGCCTGTCGAACCCTATTTCTCGGAGGGAACAGTATATACGTCTATAACGTTATATATCCTAACCTAAGGCAACCTGACATCTCGGATGTATTATTCTACAACATTCCAGGCGTGTCGGACCCTACTTCTCGGTGGGAACATTATATGCGTCTATAACGTTGTATATCCTAATCTAAGGCAACCTAACATCTCGGATGCAATATTTGACAACATTCCTGGCCTGTCGAACCCTACATCTCGGAGGGAACAGTATATACGTCTATAGCGGTATATATCCTAATCTAAGGCCACCTAACATCTCGTATGTAATATTTGACAACATTCCTGGCGTGTCGAACCCTACTTCTCGGTGGGAACAGTATATACGTCTATAACGTTATATATCCTAACGTAAGGCAACCTAACATCTCGGATGTAATATTTGACAACATTCCTGGCGTGTCGGACCCTACTTCTCGGTGGGAACAGTATATACGTCCGTAACGTCATATATCCTAACCTAAGCCAACCTAACATCTCGGATATAACATTTGACAACATTCCCGCCGTGTTGGAACCCTACGTCTCGGTGGTAACATTACGTGCTTCTATAACGTTATATATGCTAACCTAAGGCATCCTAACATCTCGGATGCAATATTTGACAACATTCCTGGCCTGTCAAACCCTACTTCTCGGAGGGAACAGCATATACGTCTATAACGTTATATATCCTAACGTAAGGCAACCTAACATCTCGGATGTAATATTTGACAACATTCCTGGCGTGTCGGACGCTACTTCTCGGTGGGAACAGTATATACGTCTGTAACGTCATATATCCTAACCTAAGGCAACCTAACATCTCGGATATAACATTTGACATCATTCCCGCCGTGTTGGAACCCTACGTCTCGGTGGTAACATTACGTGCTTCTATAACGTTATATATGCTAACCTAAGGCATCCTAACATCTCGGATGCAATATTTGACAACATTCCTGGCCTGTCAAACCCTACTTCTCGGAGGGAACAGCATATACGTCTATAACGTTATATATCCTAACGTAAGGCAACCTAACATCTCGGATGTAATATTTGACAACATTCCTGGCGTGTTGGACGCTACTTCTCGGTGGGAACAGTATATACGTCTGTAACGTCATATATCCTAACCTAAGGCAACCTAACATCTAGGATATAACATTTGACAACATTCCCGGCGTGTTGGAAACCTACGTCTCGGTGGTAACATTACGTGCGTCTATAACGTTATATATGCTAACCTAAGGCAACCTAACATCTCGGATGCAATATTTGACAACATTCCTGGCCTGTCAAACCCAACTTCTCGGAGGGAACAGCATATACGTCTATAACGTCATATATCCTAACCTAAGGCAACCTAAAATCTCGGATGTAACATTTGACAACATTCCAGGTGTGTCGGTCCCTACTTCTCGGTGGGAACAGTATATACGTCTGTAACGTCATATATCCTAACCTAAGGCAACCTAGCCATCTCGGATATAACATTTGACAACATTCCCGGCGTGTTGGAAACCTACGTCTCGGTGGTAACATTACGTGCGTCTATAACGTTATATATGCTAACCTAAGGCAACCTAACATCTCGGATGCAATATTCGACAACATTCCTGGCCTGTCAAACCCTACTTCTCGGAGGGAACAGCATATACGTCTATAACGTCATATATCCTAACCTAAGGCAACCTAACATCTCGGATGTAACATTTGACAACATTCCAGGTGTGTCGGTCCCTACGTCTCGGTGGTAACATTACATGCGTCTATAACGGTATATTTCCTAACCTAAGGCAACCTAACATCTCGGATGCAATATTTGACAACATTCCTGGCCTGTCGAACCCTACTTCTCGGAGGGAACAGCATATACATCTATAACGTCATATATCCTAGCCTAAGGCAACCTAACATCTCGGATGTAACATTTGATAACATTCCAGGCGTGTCGGTCCCTACGTCTCGGTGGTAACATTACATGCGTCTATAACGTTGTGTATCCTAATCTTAGGCAACCTAACATTTCTGATGTAACATTTTACCACATTCCAGGCGTGTCGGTCCCTACGTCTCGGTGGTAACATTACATGCGTCTATAACGGTATATTTCCTAACCTAAGGCAACCTAACATCTCGGATGCAATATTTGACAACATTCCTGGCCTGTCGAACCCTATTTCTCGGAGGGAACAGTATATACGTCTATAACGTTATATATCCTAACCTAAGGCAACCTGACATCTCGGATGTATTATTCTACAACATTCCAGGCGTGTCGGACCCTACTTCTCGGTGGGAACATTATATGCGTCTATAACGTTGTATATCCTAATCTAAGGCAACCTAACATCTCGGATGCAATATTTGACAACATTCCTGGCCTGTCGAACCCTACATCTCGGAGGGAACAGTATATACGTCTATAGCGGTATATATCCTAATCTAAGGCCACCTAACATCTCGTATGTAATATTTGACAACATTCCTGGCGTGTCGAACCCTACTTCTCGGTGGGAACAGTATATACGTCTATAACGTTATATATCCTAACGTAAGGCAACCTAACATCTCGGATGTAATATTTGACAACATTCCTGGCGTGTCGGACCCTACTTCTCGGTGGGAACAGTATATACGTCTGTAACGTCATATATCCTAACCTAAGCCAACCTAACATCTCGGATATAACATTTGACAACATTCCCGCCGTGTTGGAACCCTACGTCTCGGTGGTAACATTACGTGCTTCTATAACGTTATATATGCTAACCTAAGGCATCCTAACATCTCGGATGCAATATTTGACAACATTCCTGGCCTGTCAAACCCTACTTCTCGGAGGGAACAGCATATACGTCTATCACGTTATATATCCTAACGTAAGGCAACCTAACATCTCGGATGTAATATTTGACAACATTCCTGGCGTGTCGGACGCTACTTCTCGGTGGGAACAGTATATACGTCTGTAACGTCATATATCCTAACCTAAGGCAACCTAACATCTCGGATATAACATTTGACAACATTCCCGCCGTGTTGGAACCCTACGTCTCGGTGGTAACATTACATGCGTCTATAACGGTATATTTCCTAACCTAAGGCAACCTAACATCTCGGATGCAATATTTGACAACATTCCTGGCCTGTCGAACCCTACTTCTCGGAGGGAACAGCATATACATCTATAACGTCATATATCCTAGCCTAAGGCAACCTAACATCTCTGATGTAACATTTGATAACATTCCAGGCGTGTCGGTCCCTACGTCTCGGTGGTAACATTACATGCGTCTATAACGTTGTGTATCCTAATCTTAGGCAACCTAACATTTCTGATGTAACATTTTACCACATTCCAGGCGTGTCGGTCCCTACGTCTCGGTGGTAACATTACATGCGTCTATAACGGTATATTTCCTAACCTAAGGCAACCTAACATCTCGGATGCAATATTTGACAACATTCCTGGCCTGTCGAACCCTATTTCTCGGAGGGAACAGTATATACGTCTATAACGTTATATATCCTAACCTAAGGCAACCTGACATCTCGGATGTATTATTCTACAACATTCCAGGCTTGTCGGGCCCTACTTCTCGGTGGGAACATTATATGCGTCTATAACGTTGTATATCCTAATCTAAGGCAACCTAACATCTCGGATGCAATATTTGACAACATTCCTGGCCTGTCGAACCCTACATCTCGGAGGGAACAGTATATACGTCTATAGCGGTATATATCCTAATCTAAGGCCACCTAACATCTCGTATGTAATATTTGACAACATTCCTGGCGTGTCGAACCCTACTTCTCGGTGGGAACAGTATATACGTCTATAACGTTATATATCCTAACGTAAGGCAACCTAACATCTCGGATGTAATATTTGACAACATTCCTGGCGTGTCGGACCCTACTTCTCGGTGGGAACAGTATATACGTCTGTAACGTCATATATCCTAACCTAAGCCAACCTAACATCTCGGATATAACATTTGACAACATTCCCGCCGTGTTGGAACCCTACGTCTCGGTGGTAACATTACGTGCTTCTATAACGTTATATATGCTAACCTAAGGCATCCTAACATCTCGGATGCAATATTTGACAACATTCCTGGCCTGTCAAACCCTACTTCTCGGAGGGAACAGCATATACGTCTATAACGTTATATATCCTAACGTAAGGCAACCTAACATCTCGGATGTAATATTTGACAACATTCCTGGCGTGTCGGACGCTACTTCTCGGTGGGAACAGTATATACGTCTGTAACGTCATATATCCTAACCTAAGGCAACCTAACATCTCGGATATAACATTTGACAACATTCCCGGCGTGTTGGAAACCTACGTCTCGGTGGTAACATTACGTGCGTCTATAACGTTATATATGCTAACCTAAGGCAACCTAACTTCTCGGATGCAATATTTGACAACATTCCTGGCCTGTCAAACCCTACTTATCGGAGGGAACAGCATATACGTCTATAACGTCATATATCCTAACCTAAGGCAACCTAACATCTCGGATGTAACATTTGACAACATTCCAGGTGTGTCGGTCCCTACGTCTCGGTGGTAACGTTACATGCGTCTATAACGTTATATATCCTAACCTAAGGCAACCTAACATCTCGGATGTAACATTTGACAACATTCCAGGCATGTCGGTCCCTACGTCTCGGTGGTAACATTATATGCGTCTATAACGTTACATATGCTAACCTAAGGCAACCTAACATCTCGGATGCAATATTTGACAACATTCCTAGCCTGTCGAACCCTACTTCTCGGAGGGAACAGTATATACGTCTATAACGTTATATATCCTAACCTAAGGCAACCTGACATCTCGGATGTAATATTCTACATCATTCCAGGCGTGTCGGACCAAACTTCTCGGCGGGAACATTATATGAGTCTATAACGTTGTATATCCTAATCTAAGGCAACCTATTATCTCAGACGTAATATTTTACAATATTCCTGGCGTGTCGGTGCATACTTTTCGGTGGGAATATTATATGCGTCTATAACGGTCGATATCGTAATCTAAGGCAACCTAACATCTCGGATGCAATATTTGACAACATTCCTGGCCTGTCGAACCCTACTTCTCGGAGGGAACAGTATATACGTCTATAACGTCATATATCCTAACCTAAGGCAACCTAACATCTCGGATATAACATTTGACAACATTCCAGGCGTGTCGGTCCCAACGTCTCGGTGGTAACATTACATACGTCTATAACGGTATATTTCCTAATCTAAGGCAACCTAACATCTCGGATGCAATATTTGACAACATTCCTGGCCTGTCGAACCCTACTTCTCGGAGGGAACAGTATATACGTCTATAACCTTATATATCCTAACCTAGGGCAACCTAACATCTCGGATGTAATATTCTACAACCTTCCATGCGTGTCGGACCCTACTTCTCGGTGGGAACATTATATGCGTCTATAACGTTGTATATCCTTATCTAAGGCAACCTAACATCTCGGATGTAATATTTGAAAACATTCCTGGCGTGTCGGACCCTACTTCTCGGTGGGAACAGCATATACGTCTATAACGTCATATATCCTAACCTAAGGCAACCTAACATCTCGGATGTAACATTTGACAACATTCCAGGTGTGTCGGTCCCTACGTCTCGGTGGTAACATTACATGCGTCTATAACGTTATATATCCTAACCTAAGGCAACCTAACATCTCGGATGCAATATTTGACAACATTCCTGGCCTGTCGAACCCTACTTCTCGGAGGGAACAGTATATACGTCTATAACGTCATATATCCTAACCTAAGGCAACCTAACATCCCGGATCTAACATTTGACAACATTCCAGGCGTGTCGGTCCCTACGTCTCGATGGTAACATTACATGCGTCTATAACGGTATATTTCCTAATCTAAGGCAACCTAACATCTCGGATGGAATATTTGACAACATTCCTGGCCTGTCGAACCCTACTTCTCGGAGGGAACAGTATATACGTCTGTAACGTTATATATCCTAACCTAAGGCAACCTGACATCTCGGATGTAATATTCTACATCATTCCAGGCGTGTCGGACCCTACTTCTCGGTGGGAACATTATATGAGTCTATAACGTTGTATATCCTAATCTAAGGCAACCTATTATCTCAGACGTAATATTTTACAATATTCCTGGCGTGTCGGTGCATACTTTTCGGTGGGAATATTATATGCGTCCATAACGGTCGATATCGTAATCTAAGGCAATCTAACATCTCGGATGCAATATTTGACAACATTCCTGGCCTGTCGAACCCTACTTCTCGGAGGGAACAGTATATACGTCTATAACGTCATATATCCTAACCTAAGGCAACCTAACATCTCGGATCTAACATTTGACAACATTCCAGGCGTGTCGGTCCCTACGTCTCGGTGGTAACATTACATGCGTCTATAACGGTATATTTCCTAATCTAAGGCAACCTAACATCTCGGATGGAATATTTGACAACATTCCTGGCCTGTCGAACCCTACTTCTCGGAGGGAACAGTATATACGTCTGTAAAGTTATATATCCTAACCTAAGGCAACCTGACATCTCGGATGTAATATTCTACATCATTCCAGGCGTGCCGGACCCTACTTCTCGGTGGGAACATTATATGAGTCTATAACGTTGTATATCCTAATCTAAGGCAACCTATTATCTCAGACGTAATATTTTACAATATTCCTGGCGTGTCGGTGCATACTTTTCGGTGGGAATATTATATGCGTCCCTAACGGTCGATATCGTAATCTAAGGCAATCTAACATCTCGGATGCAATATTTGACAACATTCCTGGCCTGTCGAACCCTACTTCTCGGAGGGAACAGTATGTACGTCTATAACGTTATATATCCTAACCTAAGGCAACCTAACATCTCGGATGTAATGTTCTACAACCTTCCAGGCGTGTCGGACCCTACTTCTCGGTGGGAACATTATATGCGTCTATAACGATATATATCCTAACCTAACGCCACCTAACATCTCGTATGTAATATTTGACAACATTCCTGGCGTGTCGAACCCTACTTCTCGGTGGGAACACTATATACGTCTATAACGTTATATATCCTAACCTAAGGCAACCTAACATCTCGGATGTAATATTTGACAACATTCCTTGCGTGTCGGACCCTACTTCTCGGTGAGAACAGTATATACGTCTGTAACGTCATATATCCTAACCTAAGGCAACCTAACATCTCGGATATAACATTTGAAAACATTCCAGGCGTGTGGGAACCCTACGTCTCGGTGGTAACATTACGTGCGTCTATAACGTTATATATGCTAACCTAAGGCAACCTAACATCTCGGATGCAATATTTGACAACATTCTTGGCCTGTCGAACCCTACTTCTCGGAGGGAACAGCATATACGTCTATAACGTCATATATCCTAACCTAAGGCAACCTAACATCTCGGATGTAATATTTGACAACATTCCTGGCGTGTCGGACCCTACTTCTCAGTGGGAACAGTATATACGTCTGTAACGTCATACATCCTAACCTAAGGCAACCTAACATCTCGGATATAACATTTGACAACATTCCCGGCGTGTTGGAAACCTACGTCTCGGTGGTAACATTACGTGCGTCTATAACGTTATATATGCTAACCTAAGGCAACCTAACATCTCGGATGCAATATTTGACAACATTCCTGGCCTGTCAAACCCTACTTCTCGGAGGGAACAGCATATACGTCTATAACGTCATATATCCTAACCTAAGGCAACCTAACATCTCGGATGTAACATTTGACAACATTCCAGGTGTGTCGGTCCCTACGTCTCGGTGGTAACGTTACATGCGTCTATAACGTTATATATCCTAACCTAAGGCAACCTAACATCTCGGATGTAACATTTGACAACATTCCAGGCTTGTCGGTCCCTACGTCTCGGTGGTAACATTATATGCGTCTATAACGTTATATATGCTAACCTAAGGCAACCTAACATCTCGGATGCAATATTTGACAACATTCCTAGCCTGTCGAACCCTACTTCTCGGAGGGAATAGTATATACGTCTATAACGTTATATATCCTAACCTAAGGCAACCTGACATCTCGGATGTAATATACTACATCATTCCAGGCGTGTCGGACCCTACTTCTCGGTGGGAACATTATATGAGTCTATAACGTTGTATATCCTAATCTAAGGCAACCTATTATCTCAGACGTAATATTTTACAATATTCCTGGCGTGTCGGTGCATACTTTTCGGTGGGAATATTATATGCGTCTATAACGGTCGATATCGTAATCTAAGGCAACCTAACATCTCGGATGCAATATTTGACAACATTCCTGGCCTGTCGAACCCTACTTCTCGGAGGGAACAGTATATACGTCTATAACGTCATATATCCTAACCTAAGGCAACCTAACATCTCGGATGTAACATTTGACAACATTCCAGGCGTGTCGGTCCCAACGTCTCGGTGGTAACATTACATGCGTCTATAACGGTATATTTCCTAATTTAAGGCAACCTAACATCTCGGATGCGATATTTGACAACATTCCTGGCGTGTCAAACCCTACTTCTCGGGGGGAACAGCATATACGTCTATAACGTCATATATCCTAACCTAAGGCAACCTAACATCTCGGATGTAACATTTGACAACATTCCAGGTGTGTCGGTCCCTACGTCTCGGTGGTAACGTTACATGCGTCTATAACGTTATATATCCTAACCTAAGGCAACCTAACATCTCGGATGTAACATTTGACAACATTCCAGGCATGTCGGTCCCTACGTCTCGGTGGTAACATTATATGCGTCTATAACGTTATATATGCTAACCTAAGGCAACCTAACATCTCGGATGCAATATTTGACAACATTCCTAGCCTGTCGAACCCTACTTCTCGGAGAGAACAGTATATACGTCTATAACGTTATATATCCTAACCTAAGGCAACCTATTATCTGAGACGTAATATTTTACAATATTCCTGGCGTGTCGGTTCATACTTTTCGGTGGGAATATTATATGCGTCCCTAACGGTCGATATCGTAATCTAAGGCAACCTATTATCTCAGACGTAATATTTTACAATATTCCTGGCGTGTCGGTGCATACTTTTCGGTGGGAATATTATATGCGTCTATAACGGTCGATATCGTAATCTAAGGCAACCTAACATCTCGGATGCAATATTTGACAACATTCCTGGCCTGTCGAACCCTACTTCTCGGAGGGAACAGTATATACGTCTATAACGTCATATATCCTAACCTAAGGCAACCTAACATCTCGGATGTAATATTTGACATCATTCCTGGCGTGTCGGACCCTACTTCTCAGTGGGAACAGTATATACGTCTGTAACGTCATATATCCTAACCTAAGGCAACCTAACATCTCGGATATAACATTTGACAACATTCCCGGCGTGTTGGAAACCTACGTCTCGGTGGTAACATTACGTGCGTCTATAACGTTATATATGCTAACCTAAGGCAACCTAACATCTCGGATGCAATATTTGACAACATTCCTGGCCTGTCAAACCCTACTTCTCGGAGGGAACAGCATATACGTCTATAACGTCATATATCCTTACCTAAGGCAACCTAACATCTCGGATGTAACATTTGACAACATTCCAGGTGTGTCGGTCCCTACGTCTCGGTGGTAACGTTACATGCGTCTATAACGTTATATATCCTAACCTAAGGCAACCTAACATCTCGGATGTAACATTTGACAGCATTCCAGGCATGTCGGTCCCTACGTCTCGGTGGTAACATTATATGCGTCTATAACGTTATATATGCTAACCTAAGGCAACCTAACATCTCGGATGCAATATTTGACAACATTCCTAGCCTGTCGAACCCTACTTCTCGGAGGGAACAGTATATACGTCTATAACGTTATATATCCTAACCTAAGGCAACCTGACATCTCGGATGTAATATTCTACATCATTCCAGGCGTGTCGGACCCTACTTCTCGGTGGGAACATTATATGAGTCTTTAACGTTGTATATCCTAATCTAAGGCAACCTATTATCTCAGACGTAATATTTTACAATATTCCTGGCGTGTCGGTGCATACTTTTCGGTGGGAATATTATATGCGTCTATAACGGTCGATATCGTAATCTAAGGCAACCTAACATCTCGGATGCAATATTTGACAACATTCCTGGCCTGTCGAACCCTACTTCTCGGAGGGAACAGTATATACGTCTATAACGTCATATATCCTAACCTAAGGCAACCTAACATCTCGGATGTAACATTTGACAACATTCCTGGCGTGTCGGACCCTACTTCTCGGTGAGAACAGTATATACGTCTGTAACGTCATATATCCTAACCTAAGGCAACCTAACATCTCGGATATAACATTTGAAAACATTCCAGGCGTGTGGGAACCCTACGTCTCGGTGGTAACATTACGTGCGTCTATAACGTTATATATGCTAACCTAAGGCAACCTAACATCTCGGATGCAATATTTGACAACATTCCTGGCCTGTCAAACCCTACTTCTCGGAGGGAACAGCATATACGTCTATAACGTCATATATCCTAACCTAAGGCAACCTAACATCTCGGATGTAACATTTGACAACATTCCAGGTGTGTCGGTCCCTACGTCTCGGTGGTAACGTTACATGCGTCTATAACGTTATATATCCTAACCTAAGGCAACCTAACATCTCGGATGTAACATTTGACAACATTCCAGGCATGTCGGTCCCTACGTCTCGGTGGTAACATTATATGCGTCTATAACGTTATATATGCTAACCTAAGGCAACCTAACATCTCGGATGCAATATTTGACAACATTCCTAGCCTGTCGAACCCTACTTCTCGGAGGGAACAGTATATACGTATATAACGTTATATATCCTAACCTAAGGCAACCTGACATCTCGGATGTAATGTTCTACATCATTCCAGGCGTGTCGGACCCTACTTCTCGGTGGGAACATTATATGAGTCTATAACGTTGTATATCCTAATCTAAGGCAACCTATTATCTCAGACGTAATATTTTACAATATTCCTGGCGTGTCGGTGCATACTTTTCGGTGGGAATACTATATGCGTCTATAACGGTCGATATCGTAATCTAAGGCAACCTAACATCTCGGATGCAATATTTGACAACATTCCTGGCCTGTCGAACCCTACTTCTCGGAGGGAACAGTATATACGTCTATAACGTCATATATCCTAACCTAAGGCAACCTAACATCTCGGATGTAACATTTGACAACATTCCAGGCGTGTCGGTCCCAACGTCTCGGTGGTAACATTACATGCGTCTATAACGGTATATATCCTAATTTAAGGCAACCTAACATCTCGGATGCGATATTTGACAACATTCCTGGCCTGTCGAACCCTACTTCCCGGAGGGAACAGTATATACGTCTATAACGTTATATATCCCAACCTAGGGCAACCTAACATCTCGGATGTAATATTTGACAACATTCCTGGCGTGTCGGACCCTACTTCTCGGTGAGAACAGTATATACGTCTGTAACGTCATATATCCTAACCTAAGGCAACCTAACATCTCGGATATAACATTTGAAAACATTCCAGGCGTGTGGGAACCCTACGTCTCGGTGGTAACATTACGTGCGTCTATAACGTTATATATGCTAACCTAAGGCAACCTAACATCTCGGATGCAATATTTGACAACATTCCTGGCCTGTCGAACCCTACTTCTCGGAGGGAATAGCATATACGTCTATAACGTCATATATCATAACCTAAGGCAACCTAACATCTCGGATGTAATATTTGACAACATTCCTGGCGTGTCGGACCCTACTTCTCAGAGGGAACAGTATATACGTCTGTAACGTCATATATCCTAACCTAAGGCAACCTAACATCTCGGATATAACATTTGACAACATTCCCGGCGTGTTGGAAACCTACGTCTCGGTGGTAACATTACGTGCGTCTATAACGTTATATATGCTAACCTAAGGCAACCTAACATCTCGGATGCAATATTTGACAACATTCCTGGCCTGTCAAACCCTACTTCTCGGAGGGAACAGCATATACGTCTATAACGTCATATATCCTAACCTAAGGCAACCTAACATCTCGGATGTAACATTTGACAACATTCCAGGTGTGTCGGTCCCTACGTCTCGGTGGTAACGTTACATGCGTCTATAACGTTATATATCCTAACCTAAGGCAACCTAACATCTCGGATGTAACATTTGACAACATTCCAGGCATGTCGGTCCCTACGTCTCGGTGGTAACATTATATGCGTCTATAACGTTATATATGCTAACCTAAGGCAACCTATTATCTCAGACGTAATATTTTACAATATTCCTGGCGTGTCGGTGCATACTTTTCGGTGGGAATATTATATGCGTCTATAACGGTCGATATCGTAATCTAAGGCAACCTAACATCTCGGATGCAATATTTGACAACATTCCTGGCCTGTCGAACCCTACTTCTCGGAGGGAACAGTATATACGTCTATAACGTCATATATCCTAACCTAAGGCAACCTAACATCTCGGATGTAACATTTGACAACATTCCAGGCGTGTGGGAACCCTACGTCTCGGTGGTAACATTACGTGCGTCTATAACGTTATATATGCTAACCTAAGGCAACCTAACATCTCGGATGCAATATTTGACAACATTCCTGGCCTGTCGAACCCTACTTCTCGGAGGGAACAGCATATACGTCTATAACGTCATATATCATAACCTAAGGCAACCTAACATCTCGGATGTAATATTTGACAACATTCCTGGCGTGTCGGACCCTACTTCTCAGAGGGAACAGTATATACGTCTGTAACGTCATATATCCTAACCTAAGGCAACCTAACATCTCGGATATAACATTTGACAACATTCCCGGCGTGTTGGAAACCTACGTCTCGGTGGTAACATTACGTGCGTCTATAACGTTATATATGCTAACCTAAGGCAACCTAACATCTCGGATGCAATATTTGACAACATTCCTGGCCTGTCAAACCCTACTTCTCGGAGGGAACAGCATATACGTCTATAACGTCATATATCCTAACCTAAGGCAACCTAACATCTCGGATGTAACATTTGACAACATTCCAGGTGTGTCGGTCCCTACGTCTCGGTGGTAACGTTACATGCGTCTATAACGTTATATATCCTAACCTAAGGCAACCTAACATCTCGGATGTAACATTTGACAACATTCCAGGCATGTCGGTCCCTACGTCTCGGTGGTAACATTATATGCGTCTATAACGTTATATATGCTAACCTAAGGCAACCTAACATCTCGGATGTAATATTCTACATCATTCCAGGCGTGTCGGACCCTACTTCTCGGTGGGAACATTATATGAGTCTATAACGTTGTATATCCTAATCTAAGGCAACCTATTATCTCAGACGTAATATTTTACAATATTCCTGGCGTGTCGGTGCATACTTTTCGGTGGGAATATTATATGCGTCCCTAACGGTCGATATCGTAATCTAAGGCAATCTAACATCTCGGATGCAATATTTGACAACATTCCTGGCCTGTCGAACCCTACTTCTCGGAGGGAACAGTATGTACGTCTATAACGTTATATATCCTAACCTGAGGCAACCTAACATCTCGGATGTAATATTCTACAACCTTCCAGGCGTGTCGGACCCTACTTCTCGGTGGGAACATTATATGCGTCTATAACGTTATATATCCTAACCTAAGGCCACCTAACATCTCGTATGTAATATTTGACAACATTCCTGGCGTGTCGAACCCTACTTCTCGGTGGGAACACTATATACGTCTATAACGTTATATATCCTAACCTAAGGCAACCTAACATCTCGGATGTAATATTTGACAACATTCCTGGCGTGTCGGACCCTACTTCTCGGAGGGAACAGCATATACGTCTATAACGTCATATATCCTAACCTAAGGCAACCTAACATCTCGGATGTAATATTTGACAACATTCCTGGCGTGTCGGACCCTACTTCTCAGTGGGAACAGTATATACGTCTGTAACGTCATATATCCTAACCTAAGGCAACCTAACATCTCGGATATAACATTTGACAACATTCCCGGCGTGTTGGAAACCTACGTCTCGGTGGTAACATTACGTGCGTCTATAACGTTATATATGCTAACCTAAGGCAACCTAACACCTCGGATGCAATATTTGACAACATTCCTGGCCTGTTAAACCCTACTTCTCGGAGGGAACAGCATATACGTCTATAACGTCATATATCCTAACCTAAGGCAACCTAACATCTCGGATGTAACATTTGACAACATTCCAGGTGTGTCGGTCCCTACGTCTCGGTGGTAACGTTACATGCGTCTATAACGTTATATATCCTAACCTAAGGCAACCTAACATCTCGGATGTAACATTTGACAACATTCCAGGCATGTCGGTCCCTACGTCTCGGTGGTAACATTATATGCGTCTATAACGTTATATATGCTAACCTAAGGCAACCTAACATCTCGGATGCAATATTTGACAACATTCCTAGCCTGTCGAACCCTACTTCTCGGAGGGAACAGTATATACGTCTATAACGTTATATATCCTAACCTAAGGCAACCTGACATCTCGGATGTAATATTCTACATCATTCCAGGCGTGTCGGACCCTACTTCTCGGTGGGAACATTATATGAGTCTATAACGTTGTATATCCTAATCTAAGGCAACCTATTATCTCAGACGTAATATTTTACAATATTCCTGGCGTGTCGGTGCATACTTTTCGGTGGGAATATTATATGCGTCTATAACGGTCGATATCGTAATCTAAGGCAACCTAACATCTCGGATGCAATATTTGACAACATTCCTGGCCTGTCGAACCCTACTTCTCGGAGGGAACAGTATATACGTCTATAACGTCATATACCCTAACCTAAGGCAACCTAACATCTCGGATGTAACATTTGACAACATTCCAGGCGTGTCGGTCCCAACGTCTCGGTGGTAACATTACATGCGTCTATAACGGTATATTTCCTAATTTAAGGCAACCTAACATCTCGGATGCGATATTTGACAACATTCCTGGCGTGTCGAACCCTACTTCTCGGTGGGAACACTATATACGTCTATAACGTTATATATCCTAACCTAAGGCAACCTCACATCTCGGATGTAATATTTGACAACATTCCTGGCGTGTCGGACCCTACTTCTCGGTGAGAACAGTATATACGTCTGTAACGTCATATATCCTAACCTAAGGCAACCTAACATCTCGGATATAACATTTGAAAACATTCCAGGCGTGTGGGAACCCTACGTCTCGGTGGTAACATTACGTGCGTCTATAACGTTATATATGCTAACCTAAGGCAACCTAACATCTCGGATGCAATATTTGACAACATTCCTGGCCTGTCGAACCCTACTTCTCGGAGGGAACAGCATATACGTCTATAACGTCATATATCCTAACCTAAGGCAACCTAACACCGCGGATGTAATATTTGACAACATTCCTGGCGTGTCGGACCCTACTTCTCAGAGGGAACAGTATATACGTCTGTAACGTCATATATCCTAACCTAAGGCAACCTAACATCTCGGATATAACATTTGACAACATTCCCGGCGTGTTGGAAACCTACGTCTCGGTGGTAACATTACGTGCGTCTATAACGTTATATATGCTAACCTAAGGCAACCTAACATCTCGGATGCAATATTTGACAACATTCCTGGCCTGTCAAACCCTACTTCTCGGAGGGAACAGCATATACGTCTATAACGTCATATATCCTAACCTAAGGCAACCTAACATCTCGGATGTAACATTTGACGACATTCCAGGTGTGTCGGGCCCTACGTCTCGGTGGTAACGTTACATGCGTCTATAACGTTATATATCGTAACCTAAGGCAACCTAACATCTCGGATGCGATATTTGACAACATTCCTGGCGTGTCGAACCCTACTTCTCGGTGGGAACACTATATACGTCTATAACGTTATATATCCTAACCTAGGGCAACCTAACATCTCGGATGTAATATTCTACAACCTTCCAGGCGTGTCGGACTCTACTTCTCGGTGGGAACATTATATGAGTCTATAACGTTGTATATCGTAATCTAAGGCAACCTATTATCTGAGACGTAATATTTTACAATATTCCTGGCGTGTCGGTGCATACTTTTCGGTGGGAATATTATATGCGTCCATAACGGTCGATATCGTAATCTAAGGCAATCTAACATCTCGGATGCAATATTTGACAACATTCCTGGCCTGTCGAACCCTACTTCTCGGAGGGAACAGTATATACGTCTATAACGTCATATATCCTAACCTAAGGCAACCTAACATCTCGGATGTAACATTTGACAACATTCCAGGCGTGTCGGTCCCAACGTCTCGGTGGTAACATTACATGCGTCTATAACGGTATATTTCCTAATTTAAGGCAACCTAACATCTCGGATGCAATATTGGACAACATTCCTGGCCTGTCGAACCCTACTGCTCGGAGGGAACAGTATATACGTCTATAACGGTATATATCCTAATCTAAGGCAACCTAACATCTCGGATGAAATATTTGACAACATTCCTGGCCTGTCGAACCCTACATCTCGGAGGGAACAGTATATACGTCTGTAACGTCATATATCCTAACCTAAGACAACCTAACATCTCGGATGTAACATTTGACAACATTCCAGGCGTGTCGGTCCCTACGTCTCGGTGGTAACATTACATGCGTCTATAACGTTATATATCCTAACCTAAGGCAACCTAACATCTCGGATGCAATATTTGACAACATTCCTGGCCTGTCGAACCCTACTTCTCGGAGGGAACAGCATATACATCTATAACGTCATATATCCTAGCCTAAGGCAACCTAACATCTCGGATGTAACATTTGACAACATTCCAGGCGTGTCGGTCCCTACGTCTCGGTGGTAACATTACATGCGTCTATAACGTTATATATCCTAACCTAAGGCCACCTAACATCTCGTATGTAATATTTGACAACATTCCTGGCCTGTCGAACCCTACTTCTCGGAGGGAACAGTATATACGTCTGTAACGTTATATATCCTAACCTAAGGCAACCTGACATCTCGGATGTAATATTCTACATCATTCCAGGCGTGTCGGACCCTAATTCTCGGTGAGAACAGTATATACGTCTGTAACGTCATATATCCTAACCTAAGGCAACCTAACATCTCGGATATAACATTTGAAAACATTCCAGGCGTGTGGGAACCCTACGTCTCGGTGGTAACATTACGTGCGTCTATAACGTTATATATGCTAACCTAAGGCAACCTAACATCTCGGATGCAATGTTTGACAACATTCCTGGCCTGTCGAACCCTACTTCTCGGAGGGAACAGCATATACGTCTATAACGTCATATATCCTAACCTAAGGCAACCTAACATCTCGGATGTAATATTTGACAACATTCCTGGCGTGTCGGACCCTACTTCTCAGTGGGAACAGTATATACGTCTGTAACGTCATATATCCTAACCTAAGGCAACCTAACATCTCGGATATAACATTTCACAACATTCCCGGCGTGTTGGAAACCTACGTCTCGGTGGTAACATTACGTGTGTCTATAACGTTATATATGCTAACCTAAGGCAACCTAACATCTCGCATGCAATATTTGACATCATTCCTGGCCTGTCAAACCCTACTTCTCGGAGGGAACAGCATATACGTCTATCACGTCATATATCCTAACCTAAGGCAACCTAACATCTCGGATGTAACATTTGACAACATTCCAGGTGTGTCGGTCCCTACGTCTCGGTGGTAACGTTACATGCGTCTATAACATTATATATCCTAACCTAAGGCAACCTAACATCTCGGATGTAACATTTGACAACATTCCAGGCATGTCGGTCCCTACGTCTCGGTGGTAACATTATATGCGTCTATAACGTTATGTATGCTAACCTAAGGCAACCTAACATCTCGTATGTAATATTTGACAACATTCCTGGCCTGTCGGACCCTACTTCTCGGTGAGAACAGTATATACGTCTGTAACGTCATATATCCTAACCTAAGGCAACCTAACATCTCGGATATAACATTTGAAAACATTCCAGGCGTGTGGGAACCCTACGTCTCGGTGGTAACATTACGTGCGTCTATAACGTTATATATGCTAACCTAAGGCAACCTAACATCTCGGATGCAATATTTGACAACATTCCTGGCCTGTCGAACCCTACTTCTCGGAGGGAATAGCATATACGTCTATAACGTCATATATCATAACCTAAGGCAACCTAACATCTCGGATGTAATATTTGACAACATTCCTGGCGTGTCGGACCCTACTTCTCAGAGGGAACAGTATATACGTCTGTAACGTCATATATCCTAACCTAAGGCAACCTAACATCTCGGATATAACATTTGACAACATTCCCGGCGTGTTGGAAACCTACGTCTCGGTGGTAACATTACGTGCGTCTATAACGTTATATATGCTAACCTAAGGCAACCTAACATCTCGGATGCAATATTTGACAACATTCCTGGCCTGTCAAACCCTACTTCTCGGAGGGAACAGCATATACGTCTATAACGTCATATATCCTAACCTAAGGCAACCTAACATCTCGGATGTAACATTTGACAACATTCCAGGTGTGTCGGTCCCTACGTCTCGGTGGTAACGTTACATGCGTCTATAACGTTATATATCCTAACCTAAGGCAACCTAACATCTCGGATGTAACATTTGACAACATTCCAGGCATGTCGGTCCCTACGTCTCGGTGGTAACATTATATGCGTCTATAACGTTATATATGCTAACCTAAGGCAACCTATTATCTCAGACGTAATATTTTACAATATTCCTGGCGTGTCGGTGCATACTTTTCGGTGGGAATATTATATGCGTCTATAACGGTCGATATCGTAATCTAAGGCAACCTAACATCTCGGATGCAATATTTGACAACATTCCTGGCCTGTCGAACCCTACTTCTCGGAGGGAACAGTATATACGTCTATAACGTCATATATCCTAACCTAAGGCAACCTAACATCTCGGATGTAACATTTGACAACATTCCAGGCGTGTGGGAACCCTACGTCTCGGTGGTAACATTACGTGCGTCTATAACGTTATATATGCTAACCTAAGGCAACCTAACATCTCGGATGCAATATTTGACAACATTCCTGGCCTGTCGAACCCTACTTCTCGGAGGGAACAGCATATACGTCTATAACGTCATATATCATAACCTAAGGCAACCTAACATCTCGGATGTAATATTTGACAACATTCCTGGCGTGTCGGACCCTACTTCTCAGAGGGAACAGTATATACGTCTGTAACGTCATATATCCTAACCTAAGGCAACCTAACATCTCGGATATAACATTTGACAACATTCCCGGCGTGTTGGAAACCTACGTCTCGGTGGTAACATTACGTGCGTCTATAACGTTATATATGCTAACCTAAGGCAACCTAACATCTCGGATGCAATATTTGACAACATTCCTGGCCTGTCAAACCCTACTTCTCGGAGGGAACAGCATATACGTCTATAACGTCATATATCCTAACCTAAGGCAACCTAACATCTCGGATGTAACATTTGACAACATTCCAGGTGTGTCGGTCCCTACGTCTCGGTGGTAACGTTACATGCGTCTATAACGTTATATATCCTAACCTAAGGCAACTTAACATCTCGGATGTAACATTTGACAACATTCCAGGCATGTCGGTCCCTACGTCTCGGTGGTAACATTATATGCGTCTATAACGTTATATATGCTAACCTAAGGCAACCTAACATCTCGGATGTAATATTCTACATCATTCCAGGCGTGTCGGACCCTACTTCTCGGTGGGAACATTATATGAGTCTATAACGTTGTATATCCTAATCTAAGGCAACCTATTATCTCAGACGTAATATTTTACAATATTCCTGGCGTGTCGGTGCATACTTTTCGGTGGGAATATTATATGCGTCCCTAACGGTCGATATCGTAATCTAAGGCAATCTAACATCTCGGATGCAATATTTGACAACATTCCTGGCCTGTCGAACCCTACTTCTCGGAGGGAACAGTATGTACGTCTATAACGTTATATATCCTAACCTGAGGCAACCTAACATCTCGGATGTAATATTCTACAACCTTCCAGGCGTGTCGGACCCTACTTCTCGGTGGGAACATTATATGCGTCTATAACGTTATATATCCTAACCTAAGGCCACCTAACATCTCGTATGTAATATTTGACAACATTCCTGGCGTGTCGAACCCTACTTCTCGGTGGGAACACTATATACGTCTATAACGTTATATATCCTAACCTAAGGCAACCTAACATCTCGGATGTAATATTTGACAACATTCCTGGCGTGTCGGACCCTACTTCTCGGAGGGAACAGCATATACGTCTATAACGTCATATATCCTAACCTAAGGCAACCTAACATCTCGGATGTAATATTTGACAACATTCCTGGCGTGTCGGACCCTACTTCTCAGTGGGAACAGTATATACGTCTGTAACGTCATATATCCTAACCTAAGGCAACCTAACATCTCGGATATAACATTTGACAACATTCCCGGCGTGTTGGAAACCTACGTCTCGGTGGTAACATTACGTGCGTCTATAACGTTATATATGCTAACCTAAGGCAACCTAACACCTCGGATGCAATATTTGACAACATTCCTGGCCTGTTAAACCCTACTTCTCGGAGGGAACAGCATATACGTCTATAACGTCATATATCCTAACCTAAGGCAACCTAACATCTCGGATGTAACATTTGACAACATTCCAGGTGTGTCGGTCCCTACGTCTCGGTGGTAACGTTACATGCGTCTATAACGTTATATATCCTAACCTAAGGCAACCTAACATCTCGGATGTAACATTTGACAACATTCCAGGCATGTCGGTCCCTACGTCTCGGTGGTAACATTATATGCGTCTATAACGTTATATATGCTAACCTAAGGCAACCTAACATCTCGGATGCAATATTTGACAACATTCCTAGCCTGTCGAACCCTACTTCTCGGAGGGAACAGTATATACGTCTATAACGTTATATATCCTAACCTAAGGCAACCTGACATCTCGGATGTAATATTCTACATCATTCCAGGCGTGTCGGACCCTACTTCTCGGTGGGAACATTATATGAGTCTATAACGTTGTATATCCTAATCTAAGGCAACCTATTATCTCAGACGTAATATTTTACAATATTCCTGGCGTGTCGGTGCATACTTTTCGGTGGGAATATTATATGCGTCTATAACGGTCGATATCGTAATCTAAGGCAACCTAACATCTCGGATGCAATATTTGACAACATTCCTGGCCTGTCGAACCCTACTTCTCGGAGGGAACAGTATATACGTCTATAACGTCATATACCCTAACCTAAGGCAACCTAACATCTCGGATGTAACATTTGACAACATTCCAGGCGTGTCGGTCCCAACGTCTCGGTGGTAACATTACATGCGTCTATAACGGTATATTTCCTAATTTAAGGCAACCTAACATCTCGGATGCGATATTTGACAACATTCCTGGCGTGTCGAACCCTACTTCTCGGTGGGAACACTATATACGTCTATAACGTTATATATCCTAACCTAAGGCAACCTCACATCTCGGATGTAATATTTGACAACATTCCTGGCGTGTCGGACCCTACTTCTCGGTGAGAACAGTATATACGTCTGTAACGTCATATATCCTAACCTAAGGCAACCTAACATCTCGGATATAACATTTGAAAACATTCCAGGCGTGTGGGAACCCTACGTCTCGGTGGTAACATTACGTGCGTCTATAACGTTATATATGCTAACCTAAGGCAACCTAACATCTCGGATGCAATATTTGACAACATTCCTGGCCTGTCGAACCCTACTTCTCGGAGGGAACAGCATATACGTCTATAACGTCATATATCCTAACCTAAGGCAACCTAACACCGCGGATGTAATATTTGACAACATTCCTGGCGTGTCGGACCCTACTTCTCAGAGGGAACAGTATATACGTCTGTAACGTCATATATCCTAACCTAAGGCAACCTAACATCTCGGATATAACATTTGACAACATTCCCGGCGTGTTGGAAACCTACGTCTCGGTGGTAACATTACGTGCGTCTATAACGTTATATATGCTAACCTAAGGCAACCTAACATCTCGGATGCAATATTTGACAACATTCCTGGCCTGTCAAACCCTACTTCTCGGAGGGAACAGCATATACGTCTATAACGTCATATATCCTAACCTAAGGCAACCTAACATCTCGGATGTAACATTTGACGACATTCCAGGTGTGTCGGGCCCTACGTCTCGGTGGTAACGTTACATGCGTCTATAACGTTATATATCGTAACCTAAGGCAACCTAACATCTCGGATGCGATATTTGACAACATTCCTGGCGTGTCGAACCCTACTTCTCGGTGGGAACACTATATACGTCTATAACGTTATATATCCTAACCTAGGGCAACCTAACATCTCGGATGTAATATTCTACAACCTTCCAGGCGTGTCGGACTCTACTTCTCGGTGGGAACATTATATGAGTCTATAACGTTGTATATCGTAATCTAAGGCAACCTATTATCTGAGACGTAATATTTTACAATATTCCTGGCGTGTCGGTGCATACTTTTCGGTGGGAATATTATATGCGTCCATAACGGTCGATATCGTAATCTAAGGCAATCTAACATCTCGGATGCAATATTTGACAACATTCCTGGCCTGTCGAACCCTACTTCTCGGAGGGAACAGTATATACGTCTATAACGTCATATATCCTAACCTAAGGCAACCTAACATCTCGGATGTAACATTTGACAACATTCCAGGCGTGTCGGTCCCAACGTCTCGGTGGTAACATTACATGCGTCTATAACGGTATATTTCCTAATTTAAGGCAACCTAACATCTCGGATGCAATATTGGACAACATTCCTGGCCTGTCGAACCCTACTGCTCGGAGGGAACAGTATATACGTCTATAACGGTATATATCCTAATCTAAGGCAACCTAACATCTCGGATGAAATATTTGACAACATTCCTGGCCTGTCGAACCCTACATCTCGGAGGGAACAGTATATACGTCTGTAACGTCATATATCCTAACCTAAGACAACCTAACATCTCGGATGTAACATTTGACAACATTCCAGGCGTGTCGGTCCCTACGTCTCGGTGGTAACATTACATGCGTCTATAACGTTATATATCCTAACCTAAGGCAACCTAACATCTCGGATGCAATATTTGACAACATTCCTGGCCTGTCGAACCCTACTTCTCGGAGGGAACAGCATATACATCTATAACGTCATATATCCTAGCCTAAGGCAACCTAACATCTCGGATGTAACATTTGACAACATTCCAGGCGTGTCGGTCCCTACGTCTCGGTGGTAACATTACATGCGTCTATAACGTTATATATCCTAACCTAAGGCCACCTAACATCTCGTATGTAATATTTGACAACATTCCTGGCCTGTCGAACCCTACTTCTCGGAGGGAACAGTATATACGTCTGTAACGTTATATATCCTAACCTAAGGCAACCTGACATCTCGGATGTAATATTCTACATCATTCCAGGCGTGTCGGACCCTAATTCTCGGTGAGAACAGTATATACGTCTGTAACGTCATATATCCTAACCTAAGGCAACCTAACATCTCGGATATAACATTTGAAAACATTCCAGGCGTGTGGGAACCCTACGTCTCGGTGGTAACATTACGTGCGTCTATAACGTTATATATGCTAACCTAAGGCAACCTAACATCTCGGATGCAATATTTGACAACATTCCTGGCCTGTCGAACCCTACTTCTCGGAGGGAACAGCATATACGTCTATAACGTCATATATCCTAACCTAAGGCAACCTAACATCTCGGATGTAATATTTGACAACATTCCTGGCGTGTCGGACCCTACTTCTCAGTGGGAACAGTATATACGTCTGTAACGTCATATATCCTAACCTAAGGCAACCTAACATCTCGGATATAACATTTCACAACATTCCCGGTGTGTTGGAAACCTACGTCTCGGTGGTAACATTACGTGTGTCTATAACGTTATATATGCTAACCTAAGGCAACCTAACATCTCGCATGCAATATTTGACAACATTCCTGGCCTGTCAAACCCTACTTCTCGGAGGGAACAGCATATACGTCTATCACGTCATATATCCTAACCTAAGGCAACCTAACATCTCGGATGTAACATTTGACAACATTCCAGGTGTGTCGGTCCCTACGTCTCGGTGGTAACGTTACATGCGTCTATAACATTATATATCCTAACCTAAGGCAACCTAACATCTCGGATGTAACATTTGACAACATTCCAGGCATGTCGGTCCCTACGTCTCGGTGGTAACATTATATGCGTCTATAACGTTATGTATGCTAACCTAAGGCAACCTAACATCTCGTATGTAATATTTGACAACATTCCTGGCCTGTCGGACCCTACTTCTCGGTGAGAACAGTATATACGTCTGTAACGTCATATATCCTAACCTAAGGCAACCTAACATCTCGGATATAACATTTGAAAACATTCCAGGCGTGTGGGAACCCTACGTCTCGGTGGTAACATTACGTGCGTCTATAACGTTATATATGCTAACCTAAGGCAACCTAACATCTCGGATGCAATATTTGACAACATTCCTGGCCTGTCGAACCCTACTTCTCGGAGGGAACAGCATATACGTCTATAACGTCATATATCCTAACCTAAGGCAACCTAACATCTCGGATGTAATATTTGACAACATTCCTGGCGTGTCGGACCCTACTTCTCAGAGGGAACAGTATATACGTCTGTAACGTCATATATCCTAACCTAAGGCAACCTAACATCTCGGATATAACATTTGACAACATTCCCGGCGTGTTGGAAACCTACGTCTCGGTGGTAACATTACGTGCGTCTATAACGTTATATATGCTAACCTAAGGCAACCTAACATCTCGGATGCAATATTTGACAACATTCCTGGCCTGTCAAACCCTACTTCTCGGAGGGAACAGCATATACGTCTATAACGTCATATATCCTAACCTAAGGCAACCTAACATCTCGGATGTAACATTTGACGACATTCCAGGTGTGTCGGTCCCTACGTCTCGGTGGTAACGTTACATGCGTCTATAACGTTATATATCCTAACCTAAGGCAACCTAACATCTCGGATGTAACATTTGACAACATTCCAGGCATGTCGGTCCCTACGTCTCGGTGGTAACATTATATGCGTCTATAACGTTATATATGCTAACCTAAGGCAACCTAACATCTCGGATGCAATATTTGACAACATTCCTAGCCTGTCGAACCCTACTTCTCGGAGGGAACAGTATATACGTCTATAACGTTATATATCCTAACCTAAGTCAACCTGACATCTCGGATGTAATATTCTACATCATTCCAGGCGTGTCGGACCCTACTTCTCGGTGGGAACATTATATGAGTCTATAACGTTGTATATCCTAATCTAAGGCAACCTATTATCTGAGACGTAATATTTTACAATATTCCTGGCGTGTCGGTGCATACCTTTCGGTGGTAATATTATATGCGTCTATAACGTTATATATGCTAACCTAAGGCAACCTAACATCTCGGATGCAATATTTGACAACATTCCTGGCCTGTCGAACCCTACTTCTCGGAGGGAACAGCATATACATCTATAACGTCATATGTCCTAGCCTAAGGCAACCTAACATCTCGGATGTAACATTTGACAACATTCCAGGCGTGTCGGTCCCTACGTCTCGGTGGTAACATTACATGCGTCTATAACGGTATATATCCTAATCTTAGGCAACCTAACATATCGGATGTAACATTTTACCACATTCCAGGCGTGTCGGTCCCTACGTCTCGGTGGTAACATTACATGCGTCTATAACGTTATATATCCTAACCTAAGGCCACCTAACATCTCGTATGTAATATTTGACAACATTCCTGGCGTGTCGAACCCTACTTCTCGGTGGGAACAGTATATACGTCTATAACGTTATATATCCTAACCTAAGGCAACCTAACATCTCGGATGTTATATTTGACAACATTCCTGGCGTGTCGGACCCTACTTCTCGGTGGGAACAGTATATACGTCTGTAACGTCATATATCCTAACCTAAGGCAACCTAACATCTCGGATATAACATTTGACAACATTCCAGGCGTGTGGGAACCCTACGTCTCGGTGGTAACATTACATGCGTCTATAACGGTATATTTCCTAATCTAAGGCAACCTAACATCTCGGATGCAATATTTGACAACATTCCTGGCCTGTCGAACCCTACTTCTCGGAGGGAACAGTATATACGTCTATAACGTTATATATCCTAACCTAGGGCAACCTAACATCTCGGATGTAATATTCTACAACCTTCCAGGCGTGTCGGACCCTACTTCTCGGTGGGAACATTATATGCGTCTATAACGTTGTATATCCTAACCTAAGGCAACCTGACATCTCGGATGTAACATTTGACAACATTCCAGGCTTGTCGGTCCCTACGTCTCGGTGGTAACATTACATGCGTCTATAACGTTATATATCCTAACCTAAGGCAACCTAACATCTCGGATGTAATATTTGAAAACATTCCTGGCGTGTCGGACCCTACTTCTCGGTGAGAACAGTATATACGTCTGTAACGTCATATATCCTAACCTAAGGCAACCTAACATCTCGGATGTAATATTTGACAACATTGCTGGCCTGTCGAACCCTACATCTCGGAGGGAACATTATATACGTCTATAGCGGTATATATCCTAATCTAAGGCAACCTAACATCTCGGATGCAATATTTGATAACATTCCTGGCCTGTCGAACCCTACTTCTCGGAGGGAACAGTATATACGTCTATAACGTTATATATCCTAACCTAAGGCAACCTAACACCTCGGATGTAACATTTGACAACTTTCCAGGCATGTCGGTCCCTACGTCTCGGTGGCAACATTATATGCGTCTATAACGTTATATATCTTTATCTAAGGCAACCTAACATCTCGGATGCAATATTTGACAACATTCCTAGCCTGTCGAACCCTACTTCTCGGAGGGAACAGTATATACGTCTATAACGTTATATATCCTAACCTCAGGCAACCTGACATCTCGGATGTGATATTCTACATCATTCCAGGCGTGTCGGACCCTACTTCTCGGTGGGAACATTATATGAGTCTATAACGTTGTATATCCTAATCTAAGGCAACCTATTATCTCAGACGTAATATTTTACAATATTCCTGGCGTGTCGGTGCAAACTTTTCGGTGGGAATATTATATGCGTCTATAACGTTATATATGCTAACCTAAGGCAACCTAACATCTCGGATGCAATATTTGACAACATTCCTGGCCTGTCGAACCCTACTTCTCGGAGGGAACAGTATATACGTCTATAACGTCATATATCCTAACCTAAGGCAACCTAACATCTCGGATGTAACATTTGACAACATTCCAGGCGTGTCGGTCCCAACGTCTCGGTGGTAACATTACGTGCGTCTATAACGGTATATTTCCTAATCTACGGCAACCTAACATCTCGGATGCAATATTTGACAACATTCCTGGCCTGTCGAACCCTACTTCCCGGAGGGAACAGTATATACGTCTATAACGTTATATATCCTAACCTAGGGCAACCTAACATCCCGGATGTATTATTCAACAACCTTCCAGGCGTGTCGGACCCTACTTCTCGGTGGGAACATTATATGCGTCTATAACGTTGCATATCCTAATCTAAGGCAACCTAACATCTCGGATGCAATATTTGACAACATTCCTGGCCTGTCGAACCCTACTGCTCGGAGGGAACAGTATATACGTCTATAACGGTATATATCCTAATCTAAGGCAATCTAACATCTCGGATGCAATATTTGACAACATTCCTGGCCTGTCGAACCCTACTTCTCGGAGGGAACAGTATATACGTCTGTAACGTCATATATCCTAACCTAAGACAACCTAACATCTCGGATGTAACATTTTACAACCTTCCAGGCGTGTCGGACCCTACGTCTCGGTGGTAACATTACATGCGTCTATAACGTTATATATCCTAACCTAAGGCAACCTAACATCTCGGATGCAATATTTGACAACATTCCTGGCCTGTCGAACCCTACTTCTCGGAGGGAACAGCATATACATCTATAACGTCATATGTCCTAGCCTAAGGCAACCTAACATCTCGAATGTAACATTTGACAACATTCCAGGCGTGTGGGAACCCTACGTCTCGGTGGTAACATTACGTGCGTCTATAACTTTATATATGCTAACCTAAGGCAACCTAACATCTCGGATGCAATATTTGACAACATTCCTGGCCTGCCGAACCCTACTTCTCGGAGGGAACAGCATATACATCTATAACGTCATATATCCTAACCTAAGGCAACCTAACATCTCGGATGTAACATTTGACAACATTCCAGGCGTGTCGGTCCCTACGACTCGGTGGTAACATTACATGCGTCTATAACTGTATATTTCCTAATCTAAGGCAACCTAACATCTCGGATGCAATATTTGACAACATTCCTGGCCTGTCGAACCCTATTTCTCGGAGGGAACAGTATATACGTCTATAACGTTATATATCCTAACCTAAGGCAACCTGACATCTCGGATGTAATATTCTACATCATTCCAGGCGTGTCGGACCCTACTTCTCGGTGGGAACATTATATGAGTCTATAACGTTGTATATCCTAATCTAAGCCAACCTATTATCTCAGACGTAATATTTTACAATATTCCTGGCGTGTCGGTGCATACTTTTCGGTGGGAATATTATATGCGTCTATAACGGTCGATATCGTAATCTAAGGCAACCTAACATCTCGGATGCAATATTTGACAACATTCCTGGCCTGTCGAACCCTACTTTTCGGAGGGAACAGTATATACGTCTATAACGTTATATATCCTAACCTAAGGCAACCTGACATCTCGGATGTAATATTCTACATCATTCCAGGCGTGTCGGACCCTACTTCTCGGTGGGAACATTATATGCGTCTATAACGTTGCATATCCTAATCTAAGACAACCTAACATCTCGGATGCAATATTTGACAACATTCCTGGCCTGTCGAACCCTACTTTTCGGAGGGAACAGTATATACGTCTATAACGTTATATATCCTAACCTAAGGCAACCTGACATCTCGGATGTAATATTCTACATCATTCCAGGCGTGTCGGACCCTACTTCTCGGTGGGAACATTATATGCGTCTATAACGTTGCATATCCTAATCTAAGGCAACCTAACATCTCGGATGCAATATTTGACAACATTCCTGGCCTGTCGAACCCTACTGCTCGGAGGGAACAGCATATACGTCTATAACGGTATATATCCTAATCTAAGGCAACCTAACATCTCGGATGTAATATTTGACAACATTCCTGGCGTGTCGGACCCTACTTCTCGGTGGGAACAGTATATACGTCTGTAACGTCATATATCCTAACCTAAGGCAACCTAACATCTCGGATATAACATTTAACAACATTCCAGGCGTGTTGGAACCCTACGTCTCGGTGGTAACATTACGTGCGTCTATAACGTTATATATGCTAACCTAAGGCAACCTAACATCTCGGATGCAATATTTGACAACATTCCTGGCCTGTCGAACCCTACTTCTCGGAGGGAACAGCATATACGTCTATAACGTCATATATCCTAACCTAAGGCAACCTAACATCTCGGATGTAACATTTGACAACATTCCAGGCGTGTAGGACCCTACGTCTCGGTGGTAACATTACATGCGTCTATAACGGTATATTTCCTAATCTAAGGCAACCTAACATCTCGGATGAAATATTTGACAACATTCCTGGCCTGTCGAACCCTATTTCTCGGAGGGAACAGTATATACGTCTATAACGTTATATATCCTAACCTAAGGCAACCTGACATCTCGGATGTATTATTCTACAACATTCCAGGCGTGTCGGACCCTATTTCTCGGTGGGAACATTATATGCGTCTATAACGTTGTATATCCTAATCTAAGGCAACCTAACATCTCGGATGCAATATTTGACAACATTCCTGGCCTGTCGAACCCTACATCTCGGAGGGAACAGTATATACGTCTGTAGCGGTATATATCCTAATCTAAGGCCACCTAACGTGTCGTATGTAATATTTGACAACATTCCTGGCCTGTCGAACCCTACATCTCGGAGGGAACATTATATACGTCTATAGCGGTATATATCCTAATCTAAGGCAACCTAACATCTCGGATGCAATATTTGATAACATTCCTGGCCTGTCGAACCCTACTTCTCGGAGGGAACAGTATATACGTCTATAACGTTATATATCCTAACCTAAGGCAACCTAACATCTCGGATGTAACATTTGACAACATTCCAGGCATGTCGGTCCCTACGTCTCGGTGGCAACATTATATGCGTCTATAACGTTATATATCTTTATCTAAGGCAACCTAACATCTCGGATGCAATATTTGACAACATTCCTTGCCTGTCGAACCCTACTTCTCGGTGGGAACATTATATGCGTCTATAACGTTGTATATCCTAACCTAAGGCAACCTGACATCTCGGATGTAACATTTTACCACATTCCAGGCGTGTCGGTCCCTACGTCTCGGTGGTAACATTACATGCGTCTATAACGGTATATATCCTAATCTTAGGCAACCTAACATATCGGGTGTAACATTTTACCACATTCCAGGCGTGTCGGTCCCTACGTCTCGGTGGTAACATTACATGCGTCTATAACGTTATATATCCTAACCTAAGGCCACCTAACATCTCGTATGTAATATTTGACAACATTCCTGGCGTGTCGAACCCTACTTCTCGGTGGGAACAGTATATACGTCAATAACGTTATATATCCTAACCTAAGGCAACCTAACATCTCGGATATTATATTTGACAACATTCCTGGCGTGTCGGACCCTACTTCTCGGTGGGAACAGTATATACGTCTGTAACGTCATATATCCTAACCTAAGGCAACCTAACATCTCGGATATAACATTTGACAACATTCCAGGCGTGTGGGAACCCTACGTCTCGGTGGTAACATTACGTGCGTCTATAACGTTATATATGCTAACCTAAGGTAACCTAACACCTCGGATGCAATATTTGACAACATTCCTTGCCTGTCGAACCCTACTTCTCGGAGGGAACAGTATATAAGTCTATAACGTCATATATCCTAACCTAAGGCAACCTAACATCTCGGATGTAACATTTGACAACATTCCAGGCGTGTCGGTCCCAACGTCTCGGTGGTAACATTACATGCGTCTATAAGGGTATATTTCCTAATCTAAGGCAACCTAACATCTCGGATGCAATATTTGACAACATTCCTGGCCTGTCGAACCCTACTTCTCGGAGGGAACAGTATATACGTCTATAACGTCATATATCCTAACCTAAGGCAACCTAACATCTCGGATGTAACATTTGACAACATTCCAGGCGTGTCGGTCCCTACGACTCGGTGGTAACATTACATGCGTCTATAACTGTATATTTCCTAATCTAAGGCAACCTAACATCTCGGATGCAATATTTGACAACATTCCTGGCCTGTCGAACCCTATTTCTCGGAGGGAACAGTATATACGTCTATAACGTTATATATCCTAACCTAAGGCAACCTGACATCTCGGATGTAATATTCTACATCATTCCAGGCGTGTCGGACCCTACTTCTCGGTGGGAACATTATATGAGTCTATAACGTTGTATATCCTAATCTAAGCCAACCTATTATCTCAGACGTAATATTTTACAATATTCCTGGCGTGTCGGTGCATACTTTTCGGTGGGAATATTATATGCGTCTATAACGGTCGATATCGTAATCTAAGGCAACCTAACATCTCGGATGCAATATTTGACAACATTCCTGGCCTGTCGAACCCTACTTTTCGGAGGGAACAGTATATACGTCTATAACGTTATATATCCTAACCTAAGGCAACCTGACATCTCGGATGTAATATTCTACATCATTCCAGGCGTGTCGGACCCTACTTCTCGGTGGGAACATTATATGCGTCTATAACGTTGCATATCCTAATCTAAGACAACCTAACATCTCGGATGCAATATTTGACAACATTCCTGGCCTGTCGAACCCTACTTTTCGGAGGGAACAGTATATACGTCTATAACGTTATATATCCTAACCTAAGGCAACCTGACATCTCGGATGTAATATTCTACATCATTCCAGGCGTGTCGGACCCTACTTCTCGGTGGGAACATTATATGCGTCTATAACGTTGCATATCCTAATCTAAGGCAACCTAACATCTCGGATGCAATATTTGACAACATTCCTGGCCTGTCGAACCCTACTGCTCGGAGGGAACAGCATATACGTCTATAACGGTATATATCCTAATCTAAGGCAACCTAACATCTCGGATGTAATATTTGACAACATTCCTGGCGTGTCGGACCCTACTTCTCGGTGGGAACAGTATATACGTCTGTAACGTCATATATCCTAACCTAAGGCAACCTAACATCTCGGATATAACATTTAACAACATTCCAGGCGTGTTGGAACCCTACGTCTCGGTGGTAACATTACGTGCGTCTATAACGTTATATATGCTAACCTAAGGCAACCTAACATCTCGGATGCAATATTTGACAACATTCCTGGCCTGTCGAACCCTACTTCTCGGAGGGAACAGCATATACGTCTATAACGTCATATATCCTAACCTAAGGCAACCTAACATCTCGGATGTAACATTTGACAACATTCCAGGCGTGTAGGACCCTACGTCTCGGTGGTAACATTACATGCGTCTATAACGGTATATTTCCTAATCTAAGGCAACCTAACATCTCGGATGAAATATTTGACAACATTCCTGGCCTGTCGAACCCTATTTCTCGGAGGGAACAGTATATACGTCTATAACGTTATATATCCTAACCAAAGGCAACCTGACATCTCGGATGTATTATTCTACAACATTCCAGGCGTGTCGGACCCTATTTCTCGGTGGGAACATTATATGCGTCTATAACGTTGTATATCCTAATCTAAGGCAACCTAACATCTCGGATGTAACATTTGACAACATTCCAGGCGTGTCGGTCCCAACGTCTCGGTGGTAACATTACATGCGTCTATAACGTTATATATCCTAACCTAAGGCAACCTAACATCTCGGATGCAATATTTGACAACATTCCTGGCCTGTCGAACCCTACTTCTCGGAGGGAACAGCATATACATCTATAACGTCATATATCCTAGCCTAAGGCAACCTAACATCTCGGATGTAACATTTGACAACATTCCAGGCGTGTCGGTCCCTACGTCTCGGTGGTAACATTACATGCGTCTATAACGGTATATATCCTAATCTTAGGCAACCTAACATATCGGATGTAACATTTTACCACATTCCAGGCGTGTCGGTCCCTACGTCTCGGTGGTAACATTACATGCGTCTATAACGTTATATATCCTAACCTAAGGCCACCTAACATCTCGTATGTAATATTTGACAACATTAGTGGCGTGTCGAACCCTACTTCTCGGTGGGAACAGTATATACGTCTATAACGTTATATATCCTAACCTAAGGCAACCTAACATCTCGGATGTTATATTTGACAACATTCCTGGCGTGTCGGACCCTACTTCTCGGTGGGAACAGTATATACGTCTGTAACGTCATATATCCTAACCTAAGGCAACCTAACATCTCGGATATAACATTTGACAACATTCCAGGCGTGTGGGAACCCTACGTCTCGGTGGTAACATTACATGCGTCTATAACGGTATATTTCCTAATCTAAGGCAACCTAACATCTCGGATGCAATATTTGACAACATTCCTGGCCTGTCGAACCCTACTTCTCGGAGGGAACAGTATATACGTCTATAACGTTATATATCCTAACCTAGGGCAACCTAACATCTCGGATGTAATATTCTACAACCTTCCAGGCGTGTCGGACCCTACTTCTCGGTGGGAACATTATATGCGTCTATAACGTTGTATATCCTAACCTAAGGCAACCTGACATCTCGGATGTAACATTTGACAACCTTCCATGCGTGTCGGACCCTACGTCTCGGTGGTAACATTACATGCGTCTGTAACGTTATATATCCTAACCTAAGGCAACCTAACATCTCGGATGTAACATTTGACAACATTCCAGGCGTGTCGGTCCCTACGTCTCGGTGGTAACATTACATGCGTCTATAACGGTATATATCCTAATCTTAGGCAACCTAACATATCGGATGTAACATTTTACCACATTCCAGGCGTGTCGGTCCCTACGTCTCGGTGGTAACATTACATGCGTCTATAACGTTATATATCCTAACCTAAGGCCACCTAACATCTCGTATGTAATATTTGACAACATTCCTGGCGTGTCGAACCCTACTTCTCGGTGGGAACAGTATATACATCTATAACGTCATATATCCTAACCTAAGGCAACCTAACATCTCGGATGTAATATTTGACAACATTCCTGGCGTGTCGGACCCTACTTCTCGGTGGGAACAGTATATACGTCTGTAACGTCATATATCCTAACCTAAGGCAACCTAACATCTCGGATATAACATTTGACAACATTCCAGGCGTGTGGGAACCCCACGTCTCGGTGGTAACATTACGTGCGTCTATAACGTTATATATGCTAACCTAAGGCAACCTAACGTCTCGGATGCAAAATTTGACAACATTCCTGGCCTGTCGAACCCTACTTCTCGGAGGGAACAGCATATACATCTATAACGTCATATATCCTAACCTAAGGCAACCTAACATCTCGGATGTAACATTTGACAACATTCCAGGCGTGTCGGTCCCTACGACTCGGTGGTAACATTACATGCGTCTATAACGGTATATTTCCTAATCTAAGGCAACCTGACATCTCGGATGCAATATTTGACAACATTCCTGGCCTGTCGAACCCTATTTCTCGGAGGGAACAGTATATACGTCTATAACGTTATATATCCTAACCTAAGGCAACCTGACATCTCGGATGTAATATTCTACATCATTCCAGGCGTGTCGGACCCTACTTCTCGGTGGGAACATTATATGAGTCTATAGTGTTGTATATCCTAATCTAAGCCAACCTATTATCTCAGACGTAATATTTTACAATATTCCTGGCGTGTCGGTGCATACTTTTCGGTGGGAATATTATATGCGTCTATAACGGTCGATATCGTAATCTAAGGCAACCTAACATCTCGGATGCAATATTTGACAACATTCCTGGCCTGTCGAACCCTACTGCTCGGTGGGAACGGTATATACGTCTGTAACGTCATATATCCTAACCTAAGGCAACCTAACATCACGGATATAACATTTAACAACATTCCAGGCGTGTTGGAACCCTACGTCTCGGTGGTAACATTACGTGCGTCTATAACGTTATATATGCTAACCTAAGGCAACCTAACATCTCGGAGGCAATATTTGACAACATTCCTGGCCTGTCGAACCCTACTTCTCGGAGGGAACAGCATATACGTCTATAACGTCATATATCCTAACCTAAGGCAACCTAACATCTCGGATGTAACATTTGACAACATTCCAGGCGTGTAGGACCCTACGTCTCGGTGGTAACATTACATGCGTCTATAACGGTATATTTCCTAATCTAAGGCAACCTAACATCTCGGATGAAATATTTGACAACATTCCTGGCCTGTCGAACCCTATTTCTCGGAGGGAACAGTATATACGTCTATAACGTTATATATCCTAACCTAAGGCAACCTGACATCTCGGATGTATTATTCTACAACATTCCAGGCGTGTCGGACCCTATTTCTCGGTGGGAACATTATATGCGTCTATAACGTTGTATATCCTAATCTAAGGCAACCTAACATCTCGGATGCAATATTTGACAACATTCCTGGCCTGTCGAACCCTACATCTCGGAGGGAACAGTATATACGTCTATAGCGGTATATATCCTAATCTAAGGCCACCTAACGTGTCGTATGTAATATTTGACAACATTCCTGGCCTGTCGAACCCTACATCTCGGAGGGAACATTATATACGTCTATAGCGGTATATATCCTAATCTAAGGCAACCTAACATCTCGGATGCAATATTTGATAACATTCCTGGCCTGTCGAACCCTACTTCTCGGAGGGAACAGTATATACGTCTATAACGTTATATATCCTAACCTAAGGCCACCTAACATCTCGGATGTAACATTTGACAACATTCCAGGCATGTCGGTCCCTACGTCTCGGTGGCAACATTATATGCGTCTATAACGTTATATATCTTTATCTAAGGCAACCTAACATCTCGGATGCAATATTTGACAACATTCCTTGCCTGTCGAACCCTACTTCTCGGTGGGAACATTATATGCGTCTATAACGTTGTATATCCTAACCTAAGGCAACCTGACATCTCGGATGTAACATTTTACCACATTCCAGGCGTGTCGGTCCCTACGTCTCGGTGGTAACATTACATGCGTCTATAACGGTATATATCCTAATCTTAGGCAACCTAACATATCGGGTGTAACATTTTACCACATTCCAGGCGTGTCGGTCCCTACGTCTCGGTGGTAACATTACATGCGTCTATAACGTTATATATCCTAACCTAAGGCCACCTAACATCTCGTATGTAATATTTGACAACATTCCTGGCGTGTCGAACCCTACTTCTCGGTGGGAACAGTATATACGTCAATAACGTTATATATCCTAACCTAAGGCAACCTAACATCTCGGATGTTATATTTGACAACATTCCTGGCGTGTCGGACCCTACTTCTCGGTGGGAACAGTATATACGTCTGTAACGTCATATATCCTAACCTAAGGCAACCTAACATCTCGGATATAACATTTGACAACATTCCAGGCGTGTGGGAACCCTACGTCTCGGTGGTAACATTACGTGCGTCTATAACGTTATATATGCTAACCTAAGGTAACCTAACACCTCGGATGCAATATTTGACAACATTCCTTGCCTGTCGAACCCTACTTCTCGGAGGGAACAGTATATAAGTCTATAACGTCATATATCCTAACCTAAGGCAACCTAACATCTCGGATGTAACATTTGACAACATTCCAGGCGTGTCGGTCCCAACGTCTCGGTGGTAACATTACATGCGTCTATAAGGGTATATTTCCTAATCTAAGGCAACCTAACATCTCGGATGCAATATTTGACAACATTCCTGGCCTGTCGAACCCTACTTCTCGGAGGGAACAGTATATACGTCTATAACGTCATATATCCTAACCTAAGGCAACCTAACATCTCGGATGTAACATTTGACAACATTCCAGGCGTGTCGGTCCCTACGTCTCGGTGGTAACATTACATGCGTCTATAACGGGATATATCCTAATCTTAGGCAACCTAACATATCGGATGTAACATTTTACCACATTCCAGGCGTGTCGGTCCCTACGTCTCGGTGGTAACATTACATGCGTCTATAACGTTATATATTCTAACCTAAGGCCACCTAACATCAGGTATGTAATATTTGACAACATTCCTGGCGTGTCGAACCCTCCTTCTCGGTGGGAACAGTATATACGTCTATAACGTTATATATCCTAACCTAAGGCAACCTAACATCTCGGATGTTATATTTGACAACATTCCTGGCGTGTCGGACCCTACTTCTCGGTGGGAACAGTATATACGTCTGTAACGTCATATATCCTAACCTAAGGCAACCTAACATCTCGGATATAACATTTGACAACATTCCAGGCGTGTGGGAACCCTACGTCTCGGTGGTAACATTACGTGCGTCTATAACGTTATATATGCTAACCTAAGGCAACCTAACATCTCGGATGCAATATTTGACAACATTCCTTGCCTGTCGAACCCTACTTCTCGGTGGGAACATTATATGCGTCTATAACGTTGTATATCCTAACCTAAGGCAACCTAACATCTCGGATGCAATATTTGACAACATTCCTGGCCTGTCGAACCCTACTTCTCGGAGGGAACAGCATATACATCTATAACGTCATATATCCTAGCCTAAGGCAACCTATCATCTCGGATGTAACATTTGAGAACATTCCAGGCTTGTCGGTCCCTACGTCTCGGTGGTAACATTACATGCGTCTATAACGTTATATATCCTAACCTAAGGCCACCTAACATCTCGTATGTAATATTTGACAACATTCCTGGCGTGTCGAACCCTACTGCTCGGAGGGAACAGCATATACGTCTATAACGGTATATATCCTAATCTAAGGCAACCTAACATCTCGGATGTAATATTTGACAACATTCCTGGCGTGTCGGACCCTACTTCTCGGTGGGAACATTATATGCGTCTATAACGTTCCATATCCTAATCTAAGGCAACCTAACATCTCGGATGCAATATTTGACAACATTCCTGGCCTGTCGAACCCTACTTTTCGGAGGGAACAGTATATACGTCTATAACGTTATATATCCTAACCTAAGGCAACCTGACATCTCGGATGTAATATTCTACATCATTCCAGGCGTGTCGGACCCTACTTCTCGGTGGGAACATTATATGCGTCTATAACGTTGCATATCCTAATCTGAGGCAACGTAACATCTCGGATGCAATATTTGACAACATTCCTGGCCTGTCGAACCCTACTGCTCGGAGGGAACAGCATATACGTCTATAACGGTATATATCCTAATCTAAGGCAACCTAACATCTCGGATGTAATATTTGACAACATTCCTGGCGTGTCGGACCCTACTTCTCGGTGGGAACAGTATATACGTCTGTAGCGTCATATATCCTAACCTAAGGCAACCTAACATCTCGGATATAACATTTAACAACATTCCAGGCGTGTTGGAACCCTACGTCTCGGTGGTAACATTACGTGCGTCTATAACGTTATATATGCTAACCTAAGGCAACCTAACATCTCGGATGCAATATTTGACAACATTCCTGGCCTGTCGAACCCTACTTCTCGGAGGGAACAGCATATACGTCTATAACGTCATATATCCTAACCTAAGGCAACCTAACATCTCGGATGTAACATTTGACAACATTCCAGGCGTGTAGGACCCTACGTCTCGGTGGTAACATTACATGCGTCTATAACGGTATATTTCCTAATCTAAGGCAACCTAACATCTCGGATGAAATATTTGACAACATTCCTGGCCTGTCGAACCCTATTTCTCGGAGGGAACAGTATATACGTCTATAACGTTATATATCCTAACCAAAGGCAACCTGACATCTCGGATGTATTATTCTACAACATTCCAGGCGTGTCGGACCCTATTTCTCGGTGGGAACATTATATGCGTCTATAACGTTGTATATCCTAATCTAAGGCATCCTAACATCTCGGATGTAACATTTGACAACATTCCAGGCGTGTCGGTCCCAACGTCTCGGTGGTAACATTACATGCGTCTATAACGTTATATATCCTAACCTAAGGCAACCTAACATCTCGGATGTTATATTTGACAACATTCCTGGCGTGTCGGACCCTACTTCTCGGTGGGAACAGTATATACGTCTGTAACGTCATATATCCTAACCTAAGGCAACCTAACATCTCGGATATAACATTTGACAACATTCCAGGCGTGTGGGAACCCTACGTCTCGGTGGTAACATTACATGCGTCTATAACGGTATATTTCCTAATCTAAGGCAACCTAACTTCTCGGATGCAATATTTGACAACATTCCTGGCCTGTCGAACCCTACTTCTCGGAGGGAACAGTATATACGTCTATAACGTTATATATCCTAACCTAGGGCAACCTAACATCTCGGATGTAATATTCTACAACCTTCCAGGCGTGTCGGACCCTACTTCTCGGTGGGAACATTATATGCGTCTATAACGTTGTATATCCTAACCTAAGGCAACCTGACATCTCGGATGCAATATTTGACAACATTCCTGGCCTGTCGAACCCTATTTCTCGGAGGGAACAGTATATACGTCTATAACGTTATATATCCTAACCTAAGGCAACCTGACATCTCGGATGTAATATTCTACATCATTCCAGGCGTGTCGGACCCTACTTCTCGGTGGGAACATTATATGAGTCTATAGTGTTGTATATCCTAATCTAAGCCAACCTATTATCTCAGACGTAATATTTTACAATATTCCTGGCGTGTCGGTGCATACTTTTCGGTGGGAATATTATATGCGTCTATAACGGTCGATACCGTAATCTAAGGCAACCTAACATCTCGGATGCAATATTTGACAACATTCCTGGCCTGTCGAACCCTACTGCTCGGTGGGAACGGTATATACGTCTGTAACGTCATATATCCTAACCTAAGGCAACCTAACATCACGGATATAACATTTAACAACATTCCAGGCGTGTTGGAACCCTACGTCTCGGTGGTAACATTACGTGCGTCTATAACGTTATATATGCTAACCTAAGGCAACCTAACATCTCGGATGCAATATTTGACAACATTCCTGGCCTGTCGAACCCTATTTCTCGGAGGGAACAGTATATACGTCTATAACGTTATATATCCTAACCTAAGGCAACCTGACATCTCGGATGTATTATTCTACAACATTCCAGGCGTGTCGGACCCTATTTCTCGGTGGGAACATTATATGCGTCTATAACGTTGTATATCCTAATCTAAGGCAACCTAACATCTGGGATGCAATATTTGACAACATTCCTGGCCTGTCGAACCCTACATCTCGGAGGGAACAGTATATACGTCTATAGCGGTATATATCCTAATCTAAGGGCACCTAACGTGTCGTATGTAATATTTGACAACATTCCTGGCCTGTCGAACCCTACATCTCGGAGGGAACATTATATACGTCTATAGCGGTATATATCCTAATCTAAGGCAACCTAACATCTCGGATGCAATATTTGATAACATTCCTGGCCTGTCGAACCCTACTTCTCGGAGGGAACAGTATATACGTCTATAACGTTATATATCCTAACCTAAGGCAACCTAACATCTCGGATGTAACATTTGACAACATTCCAGGCATGTCGGTCCCTACGTCTCGGTGGCAACATTATATGCGTCTATAACGTTATATATCTTTATCTAAGGCAACCTAACATCTCGGATGCAATATTTGACAACATTCCTTGCCTGTCGAACCCTACTTCTCGGTGGGAACATTATATGCGTCTATAACGTTGTATATCCTAACCTAAGGCAACCTGACATCTCGGATGTAACATTTTACCACATTCCAGGCGTGTCGGTCCCTACGTCTCGGTGGTAACATTACATGCGTCTATAACGGTATATATCCTAATCTTAGGCAACCTAACATATCGGGTGTAACATTTTACCACATTCCAGGAGTGTCGGTCCCTACGTCTCGGTGGTAACATTACATGCGTCTATAACGTTATATATCCTAACCTAAGGCCACCTAACATCTCGTATGTAATATTTGACAACATTCCTGGCGTGTCGAACCCTACTTCTCGGTGGGAACAGTATATACGTCAATAACGTTATATATCCTAACCTAAGGCAACCTAACATCTCGGATGTTATATTTGACAACATTCCTGGCGTGTCGGACCCTACTTCTCGGTGGGAACAGTATATACGTCTGTAACGTCATATATCCTAGCCTAAGGCAACCTAACATCTCGGATATAACATTTGACAACATTCCAGGCGTGTGGGAACCCTACGTCTCGGTGGTAACATTACGTGCGTCTATAACGTTATATATGCTAACCTAAGGTAACCTAACATCTCGGATGCAATATTTGACAACATTCCTTGCCTGTCGAACCCTACTTCTCGGAGGGAACAGTATATAAGTCTATAACGTCATATATCCTAACCTAAGGCAACCTAACATCTCGGATGTAACATTTGACAACATTCCAGGCGTGTCGGTCCCAACGTCTCGGTGGTAACATTACATGCGTCTATAAGGGTATATTTCCTAATCTAAGGCAACCTAACATCTCGGATGCAATATTTGACAACATTCCTGGCCTGTCGAACCCTACTTCTCGGAGGGAACAGTATATACGTCTATAACGTCATATATCCTAACCTAAGGCAACCTAACATCTCGGATGTAACATTTGACAACATTCCAGGCGTGTCGGTCCCTACGTCTCGGTGGTAACATTACATGCGTCTATAACGGTATATATCCTAATCTTAGGCAACCTAACATATCGGATGTAACATTTTACCACATTCCAGGCGTGTCGGTCCCTACGTCTCGGTGGTAACATTACATGCGTCTATAACGTTATATATCCTAACCTAAGGCCACCTAACATCTCGTATGTAATATTTGACAACATTCCTGGCGTGTCGAACCCTCCTTCTCGGTGGGAACAGTATATACGTCTATAACGTTATATATCCTAACCTAAGGCAACCTAACATCTCGGATGTTATATTTGACAACATTCCTGGCGTGTCGGACCCTACTTCTCGGTGGGAACAGTATATACGTCTGTAACGTCATATATCCTAACCTAAGGCAACCTAACATCTCGGATATAACATTTGACAACATTCCAGGCGTGTGGGAACCCTACGTCTCGGTGGTAACATTACGTGCGTCTATAACGTTATATATGCTAACCTAAGGCAACCTAACATCTCGGATGCAATATTTGACAACATTCCTTGCCTGTCGAACCCTACTTCTCGGTGGGAACATTATATGCGTCTATAACGTTGTATATCCTAACCTAAGGCAACCTAACATCTCGGATGCAATATTTGACAACATTCCTGGCCTGTCGAACCCTACTTCCCGGAGGGAACAGTATATACGTCTATAACGTTATATATCCTAACCTAGGGCAACCTAACATCCCGGATGTATTATTCAACAACCTTCCAGGCGTGTCGGACCCTACTTCTCGGTGGGAACATTATATGCGTCTATAACGTTGCATATCCTAATCTAAGGCAACCTAACATCTCGGATGCAATATTTGACAACATTGCTGGCCTGTCGAACCCTACTGCTCGGAGGGAACAGTATATACGTCTATAACGGTATATATCCTAATCTAAGGCAATCTAACATCTCGGATGCAATATTTGACAACATTCCTGGCCTGTCGAACCCTACTTCTCGGAGGGAACAGTATATACGTCTGTAACGTCATATATCCTAACCTAAGACAACCTAACATCTCGGATGTAACATTTTACAACCTTCCAGGCGTGTCGGACCCTACGTCTCGGTGGTAACATTACATGCGTCTATAACGTTATATATCCTAACCTAAGGCAACCTAACATCTCGGATGCAATATTTGGCAACATTCCTGGCCTGTCGAACCCTACTTCTCGGAGGGAACAGCATATACATCTATAACGTCATATGTCCTAGCCTAAGGCAACCTAACATCTCGGATGTAACATTTGACAACATTCCAGGCGTGTGGGAACCCTACGTCTCGGTGGTAACATTACGTGCGTCTATAACTTTATATATGCTAACCTAAGGCAACCTAACATCTCGGATGCAATATTTGACAACATTCCTGGCCTGCCGAACCCTACTTCTCGGAGGGAACAGCATATACATCTATAACGTCATATATCCTAACCTAAGGCAACCTAACATCTCGGATGTAACATTTGACAACATTCCAGGCGTGTCGGTCCCTACGACTCGGTGGTAACATTACATGCGTCTATAACGGTATATTTCCTAATCTAAGGCAACCTAACATCTCGGATGCAATATTTGACAACATTCCTGGCCTGTCGAACCCTATTTCTCGGAGGGAACAGTATATACGTCTATAACGTTATATATCCTAACCTAAGGCAACCTGACATCTCGGATGTAATATTCTACATCATTCCAGGCGTGTCGGACCCTACTTCTCGGTGGGAACATTATATGAGTCTATAACGTTGTATATCCTAATCTAAGCCAACCTATTATCTCAGACGTAATATTTTACAATATTCCTGGCGTGTCGGTGCATCCTTTTCGGTGGGAATATTATATGCGTCTATAACGGTCGATATCGTAATCTAAGGCAACCTAACATCTCGGATGCAATATTTGACAACATTCCTGGCCTGTCGAACCCTACTGCTCGGAGGGAACAGCATATACGTCTATAACGGTATATATCCTAATCTAAGGCAACCTAACATCTCGGATGTAATATTTGACAACATTCCTGGCGTGTCGGACCCTACTTCTCGGTGGGAACAGTATATACGTCTGTAACGTCATATATCCTAACCTAAGGCAACCTAACATCTCGGATATAACATTTAACAACATTCCAGGCGTGTTGGAACCCTACGTCTCGGTGGTAACATTACGTGCGTCTATAACGTTATATATGCTAACCTAAGGCAACCAAACATCTCGGATGCAATATTTGACAACATTCCTGGCGTGTCGGACCCTACTTCTCGGTGGGAACAGTATATACGTCTGTAACGTCATATATCCTAACCTAAGGCAACCTAACATCTCGGATATAACATTTGACAACATTCCAGGCGTGTGGGAACCCTACGTCTCGGTGGTAACATTACATGCGTCTATAACGGTATATTTCCTAATCTAAGGCAACCTAACATCTCGGATGCAATATTTGACAACATTCCTGGCCTGTCGAACCCTATTTCTCGGAGGGAACAGTATATACGTCTATAACGTTATATATCCTAACCTAGGGCAACCTAACATCTCGGATGTAATATTCTACAACCTTCCAGGCGTGTCGGACCCTACTTCTCGGTGGGAACATTATATGCGTCTATAACGTTGTATATCCTAACCTAAGGCAACCTGACATCTCGGATGTAACAATTGACAACCTTCCATGCGTGTCGGACCCTACGTCTCGGTGGTAACATTACATGCGTCTATAACGTTATATATCCTAACCTAAGGCAACCTAAGATCTCGGATGTAACATTTGACAACATTCCAGGCGTGTCGGTCCCTACGTCTCGGTGGTAACATTACATGCGTCTATAACGGTATATATCCTAATCTTAGGCAACCTAACATATCGGATGTAACATTTTACCACATTCCAGGCGTGTCGGTCCCTACGTCTCGGTGGTAACATTACATGCGTCTATAACGTTATATATCCTAACCTAAGGCCACCTAACATCTCGTATGTAATATTTGACAACATTCCTGGCGTGTCGAACCCTACTTCTCGGTGGGAACAGTATATACATCTATAACGTCATATATCCTAACCTAAGGCAACCTAACATCTCGGATGTAATATTTGACAACATTCCTGGCGTGTCGGACCCTACTTCTCGGTGGGAACAGTATATACGTCTGTAACGTCATACATCCTAACCTAAGGCAACCTAACATCTCGGATATAACATTTAACAACATTCCAGGCGTGTTGGAACCCTACGTCTCGGTGGTAACATTACGTGCGTCTATAACGTTATATATGCTAACCTAAGGCAACCTAACATCTCGGATGCAATATTTGACAACATTCCTGGCGTGTCGGACCCTACTTCTCGGTGGGAACAGTATATACGTCTGTAACGTCATATATCCTAACCTAAGGCAACCTAACATCTCGGATATAACATTTGACAACATTCCAGGCGTGTGGGAACCCTACGTCTCGGTGGTAACATTACATGCGTCTATAACGGTATATTTCCTAATCTAAGGCAACCTAACATCTCGGATGCAATATTTGACAACATTCCTGGCCTGTCGAACCCTACTTCTCGGAGGGAACAGTATATACGTCTATAACGTTATATATCCTAACCTAGGGCAACCTAACATCTCGGATGTAATATTCTACAACCTTCCAGGCGTGTCGGACCCTACTTCTCGGTGGGAACATTATATGCGTCTATAACGTTGTATATCCTAACCTAAGGCAACCTGACATCTCGGATGCAATATTTGACAACATTCCTGGCCTGTCGAACCCTATTTCTCGGAGGGAACAGTATATACGTCTATAACGTTATATATCCTAACCTAAGGCAACCTGACATCTCGGATGTAATATTCTACATCATTCCAGGCGTGTCGGACCCTACTTCTCGGTGGGAACATTATATGAGTCTATAGTGTTGTATATCCTAATCTAAGCCAACCTATTATCTCAGACGTAATATTTTACAATATTCCTGGCGTGTCGGTGCATACTTTTCGGTGGGAATATTATATGCGTCTATAACGGTCGATACCGTAATCTAAGGCAACCTAACATCTCGGATGCAATATTTGACAACATTCCTGGCCTGTCGAACCCTACTGCTCGGTGGGAACGGTATATACGTCTGTAACGTCATATATCCTAACCTAAGGCAACCTAACATCACGGATATAACATTTAACAACATTCCAGGCGTGTTGGAACCCTACGTCTCGGTGGTAACATTACGTGCGTCTATAACGTTATATATGCTAACCTAAGGCAACCTAACATCTCGGATGCAATATTTGACAACATTCCTGGCCTGTCGAACCCTATTTCTCGGAGGGAACAGTATATACGTCTATAACGTTATATATCCTAACCTAAGGCAACCTGACATCTCGGATGTATTATTCTACAACATTCCAGGCGTGTCGGACCCTATTTCTCGGTGGGAACATTATATGCGTCTATAACGTTGTATATCCTAATCTAAGGCAACCTAACATCTGGGATGCAATATTTGACAACATTCCTGGCCTGTCGAACCCTACATCTCGGAGGGAACAGTATATACGTCTATAGCGGTATATATCCTAATCTAAGGCCACCTAACGTGTCGTATGTAATATTTGACAACATTCCTGGCCTGTCGAACCCTACATCTCGGAGGGAACATTATATACGTCTATAGCGGTATATATCCTAATCTAAGGCAACCTAACATCTCGGATGCAATATTTGATAACATTCCTGGCCTGTCGAACCCTACTTCTCGGAGGGAACAGTATATACGTCTATAACGTTATATATCCTAACCTAAGGCAACCTAACATCTCGGATGTAACATTTGACAACATTCCAGGCATGTCGGTCCCTACGTCTCGGTGGCAACATTATATGCGTCTATAACGTTATATATCTTTATCTAAGGCAACCTAACATCTCGGATGCAATATTTGACAACATTCCTTGCCTGTCGAACCCTACTTCTCGGTGGGAACATTATATGCGTCTATAACGTTGTATATCCTAACCTAAGGCAACCTGACATCTCGGATGTAACATTTTACCACATTCCAGGCGTGTCGGTCCCTACGTCTCGGTGGTAACATTACATGCGTCTATAACGGTATATATCCTAATCTTAGGCAACCTAACATATCGGGTGTAACATTTTACCACATTCCAGGCGTGTCGGTCCCTACGTCTCGGTGGTAACATTACATGCGTCTATAACGTTATATATCCTAACCTAAGGCCACCTAACATCTCGTATGTAATATTTGACAACATTCCTGGCGTGTCGAACCCTACTTCTCGGTGGGAACAGTATATACGTCAATAACGTTATATATCCTAACCTAAGGCAACCTAACATCTCGGATGTTATATTTGACAACATTCCTGGCGTGTCGGACCCTACTTCTCGGTGGGAACAGTATATACGTCTGTAACGTCATATATCCTAGCCTAAGGCAACCTAACATCTCGGATATAACATTTGACAACATTCCAGGCGTGTGGGAACCCTACGTCTCGGTGGTAACATTACGTGCGTCTATAACGTTATATATGCTAACCTAAGGTAACCTAACATCTCGGATGCAATATTTGACAACATTCCTTGCCTGTCGAACCCTACTTCTCGGAGGGAACAGTATATAAGTCTATAACGTCATATATCCTAACCTAAGGCAACCTAACATCTCGGATGTAACATTTGACAACATTCCAGGCGTGTCGGTCCCAACGTCTCGGTGGTAACATTACATGCGTCTATAAGGGTATATTTCCTAATCTAAGGCAACCTAACATCTCGGATGCAATATTTGACAACATTCCTGGCCTGTCGAACCCTACTTCTCGGAGGGAACAGTATATACGTCTATAACGTCATATATCCTAACCTAAGGCAACCTAACATCTCGGATGTAACATTTGACAACATTCCAGGCGTGTCGGTCCCTACGTCTCGGTGGTAACATTACATGCGTCTATAACGGTATATATCCTAATCTTAGGCAACCCAACATATCGGATGTAACATTTTACCACATTCCAGGCGTGTCGGTCCCTACGTCTCGGTGGTAACATTACATGCGTCTATAACGTTATATATCCTAACCTAAGGCCACCTAACATCTCGTATGTAATATTTGACAACATTCCTGGCGTGTCGAACCCTCCTTCTCGGTGGGAACAGTATATACGTCTATAACGTTATATATCCTAACCTAAGGCAACCTAACATCTCGGATGTTATATTTGACAACATTCCTGGCGTGTCGGACCCTACTTCTCGGTGGGAACAGTATATACGTCTGTAACGTCATATATCCTAACCTAAGGCAACCTAACATCTCGGATATAACATTTGACAACATTCCAGGCGTGTGGGAACCCTACGTCTCGGTGGTAACATTACGTGCGTCTATAACGTTATATATGCTAACCTAAGGCAACCTAACATCTCGGATGCAATATTTGACAACATTCCTTGCCTGTCGAACCCTACTTCTCGGTGGGAACATTATATGCGTCTATAACGTTGTATATCCTAACCTAAGGCAACCTAACATCTCGGATGCAATATTTGACAACATTCCTGGCCTGTCGAACCCTACTTCTCGGAGGGAACAGCATATACATCTATAACGTCATATATCCTAGCCTAAGGCAACCTAACATCTCGGATGTAACATTTGAGAACATTCCAGGCTTGTCGGTCCCTACGTCTCGGTGGTAACATTACATGCGTCTATAACGTTATATATCCTAACCTAAGGCCACCTAACATCTCGTATGTAATATTTGACAACATTCCTGGCGTGTCGAACCCTACTTCTCGGTGGGAACAGTATATACGTCTGTAACGTCATATATCCTAGCCTAAGGCAACCTAACATCTCGGATATAACATTTGACAACATTCCAGGCGTGTGGGAACCCTACGTCTCGGTGGTAACATTACGTGCGTCTATAACGTTATATATGCTAACCAAAGGCAACCTAACATCTCGGATGCAATATTTGACAACATTCCTGGCCTGCCGAACCCTACTTCTCGGAGGGAACAGCATATACATCTATAACGTCATATATCCTAACCTAAGGCAACCTAACATCTCGGATGTAACATTTGACAACATTCCAGGCGTGTCGGTCCCTACGACTCGGTGGTAACATTACATGCGTCTATAACGGTATATTTCCTAATCTAAGGCAACCTAACATCTCGGATGCAATATTTGACAACATTCCTGGCCTGTCGAACCCTATTTCTCGGAGGGAACAGTATATACGTCTATAACGTTATATATCCTAACCTAAGGCAACCTGACATCTCGGATGTAATATTCTACATCATTCCAGGCGTGTCTGACCCTACTTCTCGGTGGGAACATTATATGAGTCTATAACGTTGTATATCCTAATCTAAGCCAACCTATTATCTCAGACGTAATATTTTACAATATTCCTGGCGTGTCGGTGCATACTTTTCGGTGGGAATATTATATGCGTCTATAACGGTCGATATCGTAATCTAAGGCAACCTAACATCTCGGATGCAATATTTGACAACATTCCTGGCCTGTCGAACCCTACTGCTCGGAGGGAACAGCATATACGTCTATAACGGTATATATCCTAATCTAAGGCAACCTAACATCTCGGATGTAATATTTGACAACATTCCTGGCGTGTCGGACCCTACTTCTCGGTGGGAACAGTATATACGTCTGTAACGTCATATATCCTAACCTAAGGCAACCTAACATCTCGGATATAACATTTAACAACATTCCAGGCGTGTTGGAACCCTACGTCTCGGTGGTAACATTACGTGCGTCTATAACGTTATATATGCTAACCTAAGGCAACCAAACATCTCGGATGCAATATTTGACAACATTCCTGGCGTGTCGGACCCTACTTCTCGGTGGGAACAGTATATACGTCTGTAACGTCATATATCCTAACCTAAGGCAACCTAACATCTCGGATATAACATTTGACAACATTCCAGGCGTGTGGGAACCCTACGTCTCGGTGGTAACATTACATGCGTCTATAACGGTATATTTCCTAATCTAAGGCAACCTAACATCTCGGATGCAATATTTGACAACATTCCTGGCCTGTCGAACCCTATTTCTCGGAGGGAACAGTATATACGTCTATAACGTTATATATCCTAACCTAGGGCAACCTAACATCTCGGATGTAATATTCTACAACCTTCCAGGCGTGTCGGACCCTACTTCTCGGTGGGAACATTATATGCGTCTATAACGTTGTATATCCTAACCTAAGGCAACCTGACATCTCGGATGTAACAATTGACAACCTTCCATGCGTGTCGGACCCTACGTCTCGGTGGTAACATTACATGCGTCTATAACGTTATATATCCTAACCTAAGGCAACCTAAGATCTCGGATGTAACATTTGACAACATTCCAGGCGTGTCGGTCCCTACGTCTCGGTGGTAACATTATATGCGTCTATAACGGTATATATCCTAATCTTAGGCAACCTAACATATCGGATGTAACATTTTACCACATTCCAGGCGTGTCGGTCCCTACGTCTCGGTGGTAACATTACATGCGTCTATAACGTTATATATCCTAACCTAAGGCCACCTAACATCTCGTATGTAATATTTGACAACATTCCTGGCGTGTCGAACCCTACTTCTCGGTGGGAACAGTATATACATCTATAACGTCATATATCCTAACCTAAGGCAACCTAACATCTCGGATGTAATATTTGACAACATTCCTGGCGTGTCGGACCCTACTTCTCGGTGGGAACAGTATATACGTCTGTAACGTCAGATATCCTAACCTAAGGCAACCTAACATCTCGGATATAACATTTGACAACATTCCAGGCGTGTGGGAACCCCACGTCTCGGTGGTAACATTACGTGCGTCTATAACGTTATATATGCTAACCTAAGGCAACCTAACGTCTCGGATGCAAAATTTGACAACATTCCTGGCCTGTCGAACCCTACCTCTCGGAGGGAACAGCATATACATCTATAACGTCATATATCCTAACCTAAGGCAACCTAACATCTCGGATGTAACATTTGACAACATTCCAGGCGTGTCGGTCCCTACGACTCGGTGGTAACATTACATGCGTCTATAACGGTATATTTCCTAATCTAAGGCAACCTGACATCTCGGATGCAATATTTGACAACATTCCTGGCCTGTCGAACCCTATTTCTCGGAGGGAACAGTATATACGTCTATAACGTTATATATCCTAACCTAAGGCAACCTGACATCTCGGATGTAATATTCTACATCATTCCAGGCGTGTCGGACCCTACTTCTCGGTGGGAACATTATATGAGTCTATAGTGTTGTATATCCTAATCTAAGCCAACCTATTATCTCAGACGTAATATTTTACAATATTCCTGGCGTGTCGGTGCATACTTTTCGGTGGGAATATTATATGCGTCTATAACGGTCGATATCGTAATCTAAGGCAACCTAACATCTCGGATGCAATATTTGACAACATTCCTGGCCTGTCGAACCCTACTGCTCGGTGGGAACGGTATATACGTCTGTAACGTCATATATCCTAACCTAAGGCAACCTAACATCACGGATGTAACATTTGACAACATTCCAGGCGTGTAGGACCCTACGTCTCGGTGGTAACATTACATGCGTCTATAACGGTATATTTCCTAATCTAAGGCAACCTAACATCTCGGATGAAATATTTGACAACATTCCTGGCCTGTCGAACCCTATTTCTCGGAGGGAACAGTATATACGTCTATAACGTTATATATCCTAACCTAAGGCAACCTGACATCTCGGATGTATTATTCTACAACATTCCAGGCGTGTCGGACCCTATTTCTCGGTGGGAACATTATATGCGTCTATAACGTTGTATATCCTAATCTAAGGCAACCTAACATCTCGGATGCAATATTTGACAACATTCCTGGCCTGTCGAACCCTACATCTCGGAGGGAACAGTATATACGTCTATAGCGGTATATATCCTAATCTAAGGCCACCTAACGTGTCGTATGTAATATTTGACAACATTCCTGGCCTGTCGAACCCTACATCTCGGAGGGAACATTATATACGTCTATAGCGGTATATATCCTAATCTAAGGCAACCTAACATCTCGGATGCAATATTTGATAACATTCCTGGCCTGTCGAACCCTACTTCTCGGAGGGAACAGTATATACGTCTATAACGTTATATATCCTAACCTAAGGCAACCTAACATCTCGGATGTAACATTTGACAACATTCCAGGCGTGTCGGTCCCAACGTCTCGGTGGTAACATTACATGCGTCTATAAGGGTATATTTCCTAATCTAAGGCAACCTAACATCTCGGATGCAATATTTGACAACATTCCTGGCCTGTCGAACCCTACTTCTCGGAGGGAACAGTATATACGTCTGTAACGTCATATATCCTAACCTAAGACAACCTAACATCTCGGATGTAACATTTTACAACCTTCCAGGCGTGTCGGACCCTACGTCTCGGTGGTAACATTACATGCGTCTATAACGTTATATATCCTAACCTAAGGCAACCTAACATCTCGGATGCAATATTTGACAACATTCCTGGCCTGTCGAACCCAACTTCTCGGAGGGAACAGCATATACATCTATAACGTCATATGTCCTAGCCTAAGGCAACCTAACATCTCGGATGTAACATTTGACAACATTCCAGGCGTGTGGGAACCCTACGTCTCGGTGGTAACATTACGTGCGTCTATAACTTTATATATGCTAACCTAAGGCAACCTAACATCTCGGATGCAATATTTGACAACATTCCTGGCCTGCCGAACCCTACTTCTCGGAGGGAACAGCATATACATCTATAACGTCATATATCCTAACCTAAGGCAACCTAACATCTCGGATGTAACATTTGACAACATTCCAGGCGTGTCGGTCCCTACGACTCTGTGGTAACATTACATGCGTCTATAACGGTATATTTCCTAATCTAAGGCAACCTAACATCTCGGATGCAATATTTGACAACATTCCTGGCCTGTCGAACCCTATTTCTCGGAGGGAACAGTATATACGTCTATAACGTTATATATCCTAACCTAAGGCAACCTGACATCTCGGATGTAATATTCTACATCATTCCAGGCGTGTCGGACCCTACTTCTCGGTGGGAACATTATATGAGTCTATAACGTTGTATATCCTAATCTAAGCCAACCTATTATCTCAGACGTAATATTTTACAATATTCCTGGCGTGTCGGTGCATACTTTTCGGTGGGAATATTATATGCGTCTATAACGGTCGATATCGTAATCTAAGGCAACCTAACATCTCGGATGCAATATTTGACAACATTCCTGGCCTGTCGAACGCTACTGCTCGGAGGGAACAGCATATACGTCTATAACGGTATATATCCTAATCTAAGGCAACCTAACATCTCGGATGTAATATTTGACAACATTCCTGGCGTGTCGGACCCTACTTCTCGGTGGGAACAGTATATACGTCTGTAACGTCATACATCCTAACCTAAGGCAACCTAACATCTCGGATATAACATTTAACAACATTCCAGGCGTGTTGGAACCCTACGTCTCGGTGGTAACATTACGTGCGTCTATAACGTTATATATGCTAACCTAAGGCAACCTAACATCTCGGATGCAATATTTGACAACATTCCTGGCGTGTCGGACCCTACTTCTCGGTGGGAACAGTATATACGTCTGTAACGTCATATATCCTAACCTAAGGCAACCTAACATCTCGGATATAACATTTGACAACATTCCAGGCGTGTGGGAACCCTACGTCTCGGTGGTAACATTACATGCGTCTATAACGGTATATTTCCTAATCTAAGGCAACCTAACATCTCGGATGCAATATTTGACAACATTCCTGGCCTGTCGAACCCTACTTCTCGGAGGGAACAGTATATACGTCTATAACGTTATATATCCTAACCTAGGGCAACCTAACATCTCGGATGTAATATTCTACAACCTTCCAGGCGTGTCGGACCCTACTTCTCGGTGGGAACATTATATGCGTCTATAACGTTGTATATCCTAACCTAAGGCAACCTGACATCTCGGATGTAACAATTGACAACCTTCCATGCGTGTCGGACCCTACGTCTCGGTGGTAACATTGCATGCGTCTATAACGTTATATATCCTAACCTAAGGCAACCTAAGATCTCGGATGTAACATTTGACAACATTCCAGGCGTGTCGGTCCCTACGTCTCGGTGGTAACATTACATGCGTCTATAACGGTATATATCCTAATCTTAGGCAACCTAACATATCGGATGTAACATTTTACCACATTCCAGGCGTGTCGGTCCCTACGTCTCGGTGGTAACATTACATGCGTCTATAACGTTATATATCCTAACCTAAGGCCACCTAACATCTCGTATGTAATATTTGACAACATTCCTGGCGTGTCGAACCCTACTTCTCGGTGGGAACAGTATATACATCTATAACGTCATATATCCTAACCTAAGGCAACCTAACATCTCGGATGTAATATTTGACAACATTCCTGGCGTGTCGGACCCTACTTCTCGGTGGGAACAGTATATACGTCTGTAACGTCAGATATCCTAACCTAAGGCAACCTAACATCTCGGATATAACATTTGACAACATTCCAGGCGTGTGGGAACCCCACGTCTCGGTGGTAACATTACGTGCGTCTATAACGTTATATATGCTAACCTAAGGCAACCTAACGTCTCGGATGCAAAATTTGACAACATTCCTGGCCTGTCGAACCCTACTTCTCGGAGGGAACAGCATATACATCTATAACGTCATATATCCTAACCTAAGGCAACCTAACATCTCGGATGTAACATTTGACAACATTCCAGGCGTGTGGGAACCCTACGTCTCGGTGGTAACATTACATGCGTCTATAACGGTATATTTCCTAATCTAAGGCAGCCTAACATCTCGGATGCAATATTTGACAACATTCCTGGCCTGTCGAACCCTATTTCTCGGAGGGAACAGTATATACGTCTATAACGTTATATATCCTAACCTAAGGCAACCTGACATCTCGGATGTAATATTCTACATCATTCCAGGCGTGTCGGACCCTACTTCTCGGTGGGAACATTATATGAGTCTATAGTGTTGTATATCCTAATCTAAGCCAACCTATTATCTCAGACGTAATATTTTACAATATTCCTGGCGTGTCGGTGCATACTTTTCGGTGGGAATATTATATGCGTCTATAACGGTCGATATCGTAATCTAAGGCAACCTAACATCTCGGATGCAATATTTGACAACATTCCTGGCCTGTCGAACCCTACTGCTCGGTGGGAACGGTATATACGTCTGTAACGTCATATATCCTAACCTAAGGCAACCTAACATCACGGATATAACATTTAACAACATTCCAGGCGTGTTGGAACCCTACGTCTCGGTGGTAACATTACGTGCGTCTATAACGTTATATATGCTAACCTAAGGCAACCTAACATCTCGGATGCAATATTTGACAACATTCCTGGCCTGTCGAACCCTACTTCTCGGAGGGAACAGCATATACGTCTATAACGTCATATATCCTAACCTAAGGCAACCTAACATCTCGGATGTAACATTTGACAACATTCCAGGCGTGTCGGTCCCTACGTCTCGGTGGTAACATTACATGCGTCTATAACGGTATATATCCTAATCTTAGGCAACCTAACATATCGGATGTAACATTTTACCACATTCCAGGCGTGTCGGTCCCTACGTCTCGGTGGTAACATTACATGCGTCTATAACGTTATATATCCTAACCTAAGGCCACCTAACATCTCGTATGTAATATTTGACAACATTCCTGGCGTGTCGAACCCTACTTCTCGGTGGGAACAGTATATACGTCTATAACGTTATATATCCTAACCTAAGGCAACCTAACATCTCGGATGTTATATTTGACAACATTCCTGGCGTGTCGGACCCTACTTCTCGGTGGGAACAGTATATACGTCTGTAACGTCATATATCCTAACCTAAGGCAACCTAACATCTCGGATATAACATTTGACAACATTCCAGGCGTGTGGGAACCCTACGTCTCGGTGGTAACATTACGTGCGTCTATAACGTTATATATGCTAACCTAAGGCAACCTAACATCTCGGATGCAATATTTGACAACATTCCTTGCCTGTCGAACCCTACTTCTCGGTGGGAACATTATATGCGTCTATAACGTTGTATATCCTAACCTAAGGCAACCTAACATCTCGGATGCAATATTTGACAACATTCCTGGCCTGTCGAACCCTACTTCTCGGAGGGAAGAGCATATACATCTATAACGTCATATATCCTAGCCTAAGGCAACCTAACATCTCGGATGTAACATTTGACAACATTCCAGGCTTGTCGGTCCCTACGTCTCGGTGGTAACATTACATGCGTCTATAACGTTATATATCCTAACCTAAGGCCACCTAACATCTCGTATGTAATATTTGACAACATTCCTGGCGTGTCCAACCCTACTTCTCGGTGGGAACAGTATATACGTCTGTAACGTCATATATCCTAGCCTAAGGCAACCTAACATCTCGGATATAACATTTGACAACATTCCAGGGGTGTGGGAACCCTACGTCTCGGTGGTAACATTACGTGCGTCTATAACGTTATATATGCTAACCAAAGGCAACCTAACATCTCGGATGCAATATTTGACAACATTCCTGGCCTGTCGAACCCTACTTCTCGGAGGGAACAGCATATACGTCTATTACGTCATATATCCTAACCTAAGGCAACCTAACATCTCGGATGTAACATTTGACAACATTCCAGGCGTGTCGGTCCCTACGTCTCGGTGGTAACATTACATGCGTCTATAACGGTATATTTCCTAATCTAAGGCAACCTAACATCTCGGATGCAATATTTGACAACATTCCTGGCCTGTCGAACCCTACTTCTCGGAGGGAACAGTATATACGTCTATAACGTTATATATCCTAACCTCAGGCGACCTGACATCTCGGATGTGATATTCTACATCATTCCAGGCGTGTCGGACCCTACTTCTCGGTGGGAACATTATATGAGTCTATAACGTTGTATATCCTAATCTAAGGCAACCTATTATCTCAGACGTAATATTTTACAATATTCCTGGCGTGTCGGTGCAAACTTTTCGGTGGGAATATTATATGCGTCTATAACGTTATATATGCTAACCTAAGGCAACCTAACATCTCGGATGCAATATTTGACAACATTCCGGGCCTGTCGAACCCTACATCTCGGAGGGAACAGTATATACGTCTATAGCGGTATATATCCTAATCTAAGGCCACCTAACGTGTCGTATGTAATATTTGACAACATTCCTGGCCTGTCGAACCCTACATCTCGGAGGGAACATTATATACGTCTATAGCGGTATATATCCTAATCTAAGGCAACCTAACATCTCGGATGCAATATTTGATAACATTCCTGGCCTGTCGAACCCTACTTCTCGGAGGGAACAGTATATACGTCTATAACGTTATATATCCTAACCTAAGGCAACCTAACATCTCGGATGTAACATTTGACAACATTCCAGGCATGTCGGTCCCTACGTCTCGGTGGCAACATTATATGCGTCTATAACGTTACATATCTTTATCTAAGGCAACCTAACATCTCGGATGCAATATTTGACAACATTCCTTGCCTGTCGAACCCTACTTCTCGGTGGGAACATTATATGCGTCTATAACGTTGTATATCCTAACCTAAGGCAACCTGACATCTCGGATGTAACATTTTACCACATTCCAGGCGTGTCGGTCCCTACGTCTCGGTGGTAACATTACATGCGTCTATAACGGTATATATCCTAATCTTAGGCAACCTAACATATCGGGTGTAACATTTTACCACATTCCAGGCGTGTCGGTCCCTACGTCTCGGTGGTAACATTACATGCGTCTACAACGTTATATATCCTAACCTAAGGCCACCTAACATCTCGTATGTAATATTTGACAACATTCCTGGCGTGTCGAACCCTACTTCTCGGTGGGAACAGTATATACGTCTATAACGTTATATATCCTAACCTAAGGCAACCTAACATCTCGGATGTTATATTTGACAACATTCCTGGCGTGTCGGACCCTACTTCTCGGTGGGAACAGTATATACGTCTGTAACGTCATATATCCTAACCTAAGGCAACCTAACATCTCGGATATAACATTTGACAACATTCCAGGCGTGTGGGAACCCTACGTCTCGGTGGTAACATTACGTGCGTCTATAACGTTATATATGCTAACCTAAGGTAACCTAACATCTCGGATGCAATATTTGACAACATTCCTTGCCTGTCGAACCCTACTTCTCGGAGGGAACAGTATATAAGTCTATAACGTCATATATCCTAACCTAAGGCAACCTAACATCTCGGATGTAACATTTGACAACATTCCAGGCGTGTCGGTCCCAACGTCTCGGTGGTAACATTACATGCGTCTATAACGGTATATTTCCTAATCTAAGGCAACCTAACATCTCGGATGCAATATTTGACAACATTCCTGGCCTGTCGAACCCTACTTCTCGGAGGGAACAGTATATACGTCTATAACGTCATATATCCTAACCTAAGGCAACCTAACATCCCGGATGTAACATTTGACAACATTCCAGGCGTGTCGGTCCCTACGTCTCGGTGGTAACATTACATGCGTCTATAACGGTATATATCCTAATCTTAGGCAACCTAACATATCGGATGTAACATTTTACCACATTCCAGGCGTGTCGGTCCCTACGTATCGGTGGTAACATTACATGCGTCTATAACGTTATATATGCTAACCTAAGGCAACCTAACATCTCGGATGCAATATTTGACAACATTCCTTGCCTGTCGAACCCTACTTCTCGGTGGGAACATTATATGCGTCTATAACGTTGTATATCCTAACCTAAGGCAACCTAACATCTCGGATGCAATATTTGACAACATTCCTGGCCTGTCGAACCCTACTTCTCGGAGGGAACAGCATATACATCTATAACGTCATATATCCTAGCCTAAGGCAACCTAACATCTCGGATGTAACATTTGACAACATTCCAGGCTTGTCGGTCCCTACGTCTCGGTGGTAACATTACATGCGTCTATAACGTTATATATCCTAACCTAAGGCCACCTAACATCTCGTATGTAATATTTGACAACATTCCTGGCGTGTCGAACCCTACTTCTCGGTGGGAACAGTATATACGTCTGTAACGTCATATATCCTAGCCTAAGGCAACCTAACATCTCGGATATAACATTTGACAACATTCCAGGCGTGTGGGAACCCTACGTCTCGGTGGTAACATTACGTGCGTCTATAACGTTATATATGCTAACCAAAGGCAACCTAACATCTCGGATGCAATATTTGACAACATTCCTGGCCTGTCGAACCCTACTTCTCGGAGGGAACAGCATATACGTCTATTACGTCATATATCCTAACCTAAGGCAACCTAACATCTCGGATGTAACATTTGACAACATTCCAGGCGTGTGGGAACCCTACGTCTCGGTGGTAACATTACGTGCGTCTATAACGTTGTATATCCTAACCTAAGGCAACCTAACATCTCGGATGCAATATTTGACAACATTCCTGGCCTGTCGAACCCTACTTCTCGGAGGGAACAGCATATACATCTATAACGTCATATATCCTAGCCTAAGGCAACCTAACATCTCGGATGTAACATTTGACAACATTCCAGGCTTGTCGGTCCCTACGTCTCGGTGGTAACATTACATGCGTCTATAACGTTATATATCCTAACCTAAGGCCACCTAACATCTCGTATGTAATATTTGACAACATTCCTGGCGTGTCGAACCCTACTTCTCGGTGGGAACAGTATATACGTCTGTAACGTCATATATCCTAGCCTAAGGCAACCTAACAGCTCGGATATAACATTTGACAACATTCCAGGCGTGTGGGAACCCTACGTCTCGGTGGTAACATTACGTGCGTCTATAACGTTATATATGCTAACCAAAGGCAACCTAACATCTCGGATGCAATATTTGACAACATTCCTGGCCTGTCGAACCCTACTTCTCGGAGGGAACAGCATATACGTCTATTACGTCATATATCCTAACCTAAGGCAACCTAACATCTCGGATGTAACATTTGACAACATTCCAGGCGTGTGGGAACCCTACGTCTCGGTGGTAACATTACGTGCGTCTATAACTTTATATATGCTAACCTAAGGCAACCTAACATCTCGGATGCAATATTTGACAACATTCCTGGCCTGCCGAACCCTACTTCTCGGAGGGAACAGCATATACATCTATAACGTCATATATCCTAACCTAAGGCAACCTAACATCTCGGATGTAACATTTGACAACATTCCAGGCGTGTCGGTCCCTACGACTCGGTGGTAACATTACATGCGTCTATAACGGTATATTTCCTAATCTAAGGCAACCTAACATCTCGGATGCAATATTTGACAACATTCCTGGCCTGTCGAACCCTACTTCTCGGAGGGAACAGTATATACGTCTATAACGTTATATATCCTAACCTCAGGCAACCTGACATCTCGGATGTGATATTCTACATCATTCCAGGCGTGTCGGACCCTACTTCTCGGTGGGAACATTATATGAGCCTATAACGTTGTATATCCTAATCTAAGGCAACCTATTATCTCAGACGTAATATTTTACAATATTCCTGGCGTGTCGGTGCAAACTTTTCGGTGGGAATATTATATGCGTCTATAACGTTATATATGCTAACCTAAGGCAACCTAACATCTCGGATGCAATATTTGACAACATTCCTGGCCTGTCGAACCCTACTTCTCGGAGGGAACAGTATATACGTCTATAACGTTATATATCCTAACCTAGGGCAACCTAACATCTCGGATGTAATATTCTACAACCTTCCAGGCGTGTCGGACCCTACTTCTCGGTGGGAACATTATATGCGTCTATAACGTTGTATATCCTAACCTAAGGCAACCTGACATCTCGGATGTAACATTTGACAACCTTCCATGCGTGTCGGACCCTACGTCTCGGTGGTAACATTACATGCGTCTATAACGTTATATATCCTAACCTAAGGCAACCTAACATCTCGGATGTAACATTTGACAACATTCCAGGCGTGTCGGTCCCTACGTCTCGGTGGTAACATTACATGCGTCTATAACGGTATATATCCTAATCTTAGGCAACCTAACATATCGGATGTAACATTTTACCACATTCCAGGCGTGTCGGTCCCTACGTCTCGGTGTTAACATTACATGCGTCTATAACGTTATATATCCTAACCTAAGGCCACCTAACATCTCGTATGTAATATTTGACAACATTCCTGGCGTGTCGAACCCTACTTCTCGGTGGGAACAGTATATACATCTATAACGTCATATATCCTAACCTAAGGCAACCTAACATCTCGGATGTAATATTTGACAACATTCCTGGCGTGTCGGACCCTACTTCTCGGTGGGAACAGTATATACGTCTGTAACGTCATATATCCTAACCTAAGGCAACCTAACATCTCGGATATAACATTTGACAACATTCCAGGCGTGTGGGAACCCCACGTCTCGGTGGTAACATTACGTGCGTCTATAACGTTATATATGCTAACCTAAGGCAACCTAACGTCTCGGATGCAAAATTTGACAACATTCCTGGCCTGTCGAACCCTACTTCTCGGAGGGAACAGCATATACATCTATAACGTCATATATCCTAACCTAAGGCAACCTAACATCTCGGATGTAACATTTGACAACATTCCAGGTGTGTCGGTCCCTACGACTCGGTGGTAACATTACATGCGTCTATAACGGTATATTTCCTAATCTAAGGCAACCTGACATCTCGGATGCAATATTTGACAACATTCCTGGCCTGTCGAACCCTATTTCTCGGAGGGAACAGTATATACGTCTATAACGTTATATATCCTAACCTAAGGCAACCTGACATCTCGGATGTAATATTCTACATCATTCCAGGCGTGTCGGACCCTACTTCTCGGTGGGATCATTATATGAGTCTATAGTGTTGTATATCCTAATCTAAGGCAACCTAACATCTCGGATGCAATATTTGACAACATTCCTGGCCTGTCGAACCCTACATCTCGGAGGGAACAGTATATACGTCTATAGCGGTATATATCCTAATCTAAGGCCACCTAACGTGTCGTATGTAATATTTGACAACATTCCTGGCCTGTCGAACCCTACATCTCGGAGGGAACATTATATACGTCTATAGCGGTATATATCCTAATCTAAGGCAACCTAACATCTCGGATGCAATATTTGATAACATTCCTGGCCTGTCGAACCCTACTTCTCGGAGGGAACAGTATATACGTCTATAACGTTATATATCCTAACCTAAGGCAACCTAACATCTCGGATGTAACATTTGACAACATTCCAGGCATGTCGGTCCCTACGTCTCGGTGGCAACATTATATGCGTCTATAACGTTATATATCTTTATCTAAGGCAACCTAACATCTCGGATGCAATATTTGACAACATTCCTTGCCTGTCGAACCCTACTTCTCGGTGGGAACATTATATGCGTCTATAACGTTGTATATCCTAACCTAAGGCAACCTGACATCTCGGATGTAACATTTTACCACATTCCAGGCGTGTCGGTCCCTACGTCTCGGTGGTAACATTACATGCGTCTATAACGGTATATATCCTAATCTTAGGCAACCTAACATATCGGGTGTAACATTTTACCACATTCCAGGCGTGTCGGTCCCTACGTCTCGGTGGTAACATTACATGCGTCTACAACGTTATATATCCTAACCTAAGGCCACCTAACATCTCGTATGTAATATTTGACAACATTCCTGGCGTGTCGAACCCTACTTCTCGGTGGGAACAGTATATACGTCTATAACGTTATATATCCTAACCTAAGGCAACCTAACATCTCGGATGTTATATTTGACAACATTCCTGGCGTGTCGGACCCTACTTCTCGGTGGGAACAGTATATACGTCTGTAACGTCATATATCCTAACCTAAGGCAACCTAACATCTCGGATATAACATTTGACAACATTCCAGGCGTGTGGGAACCCTACGTCTCGGTGGTAACATTACGTGCGTCTATAACGTTATATATGCTAACCTAAGGTAACCTAACATCTCGGATGCAATATTTGACAACATTCCTTGCCTGTCGAACCCTACTTCTCGGAGGGAACAGTATATAAGTCTATAACGTCATATATCCTAACCTAAGGCAACCTAACATCTCGGATGTAACATTTGACAACATTCCAGGCGTGTCGGTCCCAACGTCTCGGTGGTAACATTACATGCGTCTATAACGGTATATTTCCTAATCTAAGGCAACCTAACATCTCGGATGCAATATTTGACAACATTCCTGGCCTGTCGAACCCTACTTCTCGGAGGGAACAGTATATACGTCTATAACGTCATATATCCTAACCTAAGGCAACCTAACATCCCGGATGTAACATTTGACAACATTCCAGGCGTGTCGGTCCCTACGTCTCGGTGGTAACATTACATGCGTCTATAACGGTATATATCCTAATCTTAGGCAACCTAACATATCGGATGTAACATTTTACCACATTCCAGGCGTGTCGGTCCCTACGTATCGGTGGTAAAATTACATGCGTCTATAACGTTATATATGCTAACCTAAGGCAACCTAACATCTCGGATGCAATATTTGACAACATTCCTTGCCTGTCGAACCCTACTTCTCGGTGGGAACATTATATGCGTCTATAACGTTGTATATCCTAACCTAAGGCAACCTAACATCTCGGATGCAATATTTGACAACATTCCTGGCCTGTCGAACCCTACTTCTCGGAGGGAACAGCATATACATCTATAACGTCATATATCCTAGCCTAAGGCAACCTAACATCTCGGATGTAACATTTGACAACATTCCAGGCGTGTCGGTCCCTACGTCTCGGTGGTAACATTACATGCGTCTATAACGGTATATATCCTAATCTTAGGCAACCTAACATATCGGATGTAACATTTTACCACATTCCAGGCGTGTCGGTCCCTACGTATCGGTGGTAAAATTACATGCGTCTATAACGTTATATATGCTAACCTAAGGCAACCTAACATCTCGGATGCAATATTTGACAACATTCCTTGCCTGTCGAACCCTACTTCTCGGTGGGAACATTATATGCGTCTATAACGTTGTATATCCTAACCTAAGGCAACCTAACATCTCGGATGCAATATTTGACAACATTCCTGGCCTGTCGAACCCTACTTCTCGGAGGGAACAGCATATACATCTATAACGTCATATATCCTAGCCTAAGGCAACCTAACATCTCGGATGTAACATTTGACAACATTCCAGGCTTGTCGGTCCCTACGTCTCGGTGGTAACATTACATGCGTCTATAACGTTATATATCCTAACCTAAGGCCACCTAACATCTCGTATGTAATATTTGACAACATTCCTGGCGTGTCGAACCCTACTTCTCGGTGGGAACAGTATATACGTCTGTAACGTCATATATCCTAGCCTAAGGCAACCTAACATCTCGGATATAACATTTGACAACATTCCAGGCGTGTGGGAACCCTACGTCTCGGTGGTAACATTACGTGCGTCTATAACGTTATATATGCTAACCAAAGGCAACCTAACATCTCGGATGCAATATTTGACAACATTCCTGGCCTGTCGAACCCTACTTCTCGGAGGGAACAGCATATACGTCTATTACGTCATATATCCTAACCTAAGGCAACCTAACATCTCGGATGTAACATTTGACAACATTCCAGGCGTGTGGGAACCCTACGTCTCGGTGGTAACATTACGTGCGTCTATAACTTTATATATGCTAACCTAAGGCAACCTAACATCTCGGATGCAATATTTGACAACATTCCTGGCCTGCCGAACCCTACTTCTCGGAGGGAACAGCATATACATCTATAACGTCATATATCCTAACCTAAGGCAACCTAACATCTCGGATGTAACATTTGACAACATTCCAGGCGTGTCGGTCCCTACGACTCGGTGGTAACATTACATGCGTCTATAACGGTATATTTCCTAATCTAAGGCAACCTAACATCTCGGATGTAATATTTGACAACATTCCTGGCGTGTCGGACCCTACTTCTCGGTGAGAACAGTATATACGTCTGTAACGTCATATATCCTAACCTAAGGCAACCTAACATCTCGGATGCAATATTTGATAACATTCCTGGCCTGTCGAACCCTACTTCTCGGAGGGAACAGTATATACGTCTATAACGTTATATATCCTAACCTAAGGCAACCTAACATCTCGGATGTAACATTTGACAACATTCCAGGCATGTCGGTCCCTACGTCTCGGTGGCAACATTATATGCGTCTATAACGTTATATATCTTTATCTAAGGCAACCTAACATCTCGGATGCAATATTTGACAACATTCCTAGCCTGTCGAACCCTACTTCTCGGAGGGAACAGTATATACGTCTATAACGTTATATATCCTAACCTCAGGCAACCTGACATCTCGGATGTGATATTCTACATCATTCCAGGCGTGTCGGACCCTACTTCTCGGTGGGAACATTATATGAGTCTATAACGTTGTATATCCTAATCTAAGGCAACCTATTATCTCAGACGTAATATTTTACAATATTCCTGGCGTGTCGGTGCAAACTTTTCGGTGGGAATATTATATGCGTCTATAACGTTATATATGCTAACCTAAGGCAACCTAACATCTCGGATGCAATATTTGACAACATTCCTGGCCTGTCGAACCCTACTTCTCGGAGGGAACAGTATATACGTCTATAACGTCATATATCCTAACCTAAGGCAACCTAACATCTCGGATGTAACATTTGACAACATTCCAGGCGTGTCGGTCCCAACGTCTCGGTGGTAACATTACATGCGTCCATAACGGTATATTTCCTAATCTAAGGCAACCTAACATCTCGGATGCAATATTTGACAACATTCCTGGCCTGTCGAACCCTACTTCTCGGAGGGAACAGTACATACGTCTATAACGTTATATATCCTAACCTAAGGCAACCTGACATCTCGGATGTAATATTCTACATCATTCCAGGCGTGTCGGACCCTACTTCTCGGTGGGAACATTATATGAGTCTATAACGTTGTATATCCTAATCTAAGGCAACCTATTATCTCAGACGTAATATTTTACAATATTCCTGGCGTGTCGGTGCATACTTTTCGGTGGGAATATTATATGCGTCTATAACGGTCGATATCGTAATCTAAGGCAACCTAACATCTCGGATGCAATATTTGACAACATTCCTGGCCTGTCGAACCCTACTTCTCGGAGGGAACAGTATATACGTCTATAACGTCATATATCCTAACCTAAGGCAACCTAACATCTCGGATGTAACATTTGACAACATTCCAGGCGTGTCGGTCCCTACGTCTCGGTGGTAACATTACATGCGTCTATAACGTTATATATCCTAACCTAAGGCAACCTAACATCTCGGATGCAATATTTGACAACATTCCTGGCCTGTCGAACCCTACTTCTCGGAGGGAACAGCATATACATCTATAACGTCATATATCCTAGCCTAAGGCAACCTAACATCTCGGATGTAACATTTGACAACATTCCAGGCTTGTCGGTCCCTACGTCTCGGTGGTAACATTACATGCGTCTATAACGTTATATATCCTAACCTAAGGCCACCTAACATCTCGTATGTAATATTTGACATCATTCCTGGCGTGTCGAACCCTACTTCTCGGTGGGAACAGTATATACGTCTGTAACGTCATATATCCTAGCCTAAGGCAACCTAACATCTCGGATATAACATTTGACAACATTCCAGGCGTGTGGGAACCCTACGTCTCGGTGGTAACATTACGTGCGTCTATAACGTTATATATGCTAACCAAAGGCAACCTAACATCTCGGATGCAATATTTGACAACATTCCTGGCCTGTCGAACCCTACTTCTCGGAGGGAACAGCATATACGTCTATTACGTCATATATCCTAACCTAAGGCAACCTAACATCTCGGATGTAACATTTGACAACATTCCAGGCGTGTCGGTCCCTACGTCTCGGTGGTAACATTACATGCGTCTATAACGGTATATTTCCTAATCTAAGGCAACCTAACATCTCGGATGCAATATTTGACAACATTCCTGGCCTGTCGAACCCTACTTCTCGGAGGGAACAGTATATACGTCTATAACGTTATATATCCTAACCTAAGGCAACCTGACATCTCGGATATAATATTCTACATCATTCCAGGCGTGTCGGACCCTACTTCTCGGTAGGAACATTATATGAGTCTATAACGTTGTATATCCTAATCTAAGGCAACCTATTATCTCAGACGTAATATTTTACAATATTCCTGGCGTGTCGGTGCATACTTTTCGGTGGGAATATTATATGCGTCCATAACGGTCGATATCGTAATCTAAGGCAATCTAACATCTCGGATGCAATATTTGACAATATTCCTGGTCTGTCGAACCCTACATATCGGAGGGAACAGTATGTACGTCTATAACGTTATATATCCTAACCTAAGGCAACCTAACATCTCGGATGTAATATTCTACAACCTTCCAGGCGTGTCGGAGCCTACTTCTCGGTGGGAACATTATATGCGTCTATAACGTTGCATATCCTAATCTAAGGCAACCTAACATCTCGGATGCAATATTTGACAACATTCCTGGCCTGTCGAACCCTACTGCTTGGAGGGAACAGTATATACGTCTATAACGGTATATATCCTAATCTAAGGCAACCTAACATCTCGGATGAAATATTTGACAACATTCCTGGCCTGCCGAACTCTACATCTCGGAGGGAACAGTATATAGGTCTGTAACGTCATATATCCTAACCTAAGACAACCTAACATCTCGGATGTAACATTTGACAACATTCCAGGCGTGTCGGTCCCTACGTCTCGGTGGGAACACTATATACGTCTATAACGTTATATATCCTAACCTAAGGCAACCTAACATCTCGGATGTAATATTTGACAACATTCCTGGCGTGTCGGACCCTACTTCTCGGTGAGAACAGTATATACGTCTGTAACGTCATATATCCTAACCTAAGGCAACCTAACATCTCGGATATAACATTTGAAAACATCCCAGGCGTGTGGGAACCCTACGTCTCGGTGGTAACATTACGTGCGTCTATAACGTTATATATGCTAACCTAAGGCAACCTAACATCTCGGATGCAATGTTTGACAACATTCCTGGCCTGTCGAACCCTACTTCTCAGAGGGAACAGCATATACGTCTATAACGTCATATATCCTAACCTAAGGCAACCTAACATCTCGGATGTAATATTTGACAACATTGCTGGCCTGTCGAACCCTACATCTCGGAGGGAACATTATATACGTCTATAGCGGTATATATCCTAATCTAAGGCAACCTAACATCTCGGATGCAATATTTGATAACATTCCTGGCCTGTCGAACCCTACTTCTCGGAGGGAACAGTATATACGTCTATAACGTTATATATCCTAACCTAAGGCAACCTAACATCTCGGATGTAACATTTGACAACATTCCAGGCATGTCGGTCCCTACGTCTCGGTGGCAACATTATATGCGTCTATAACGATATATATCTTTATCTAAGGCAACCTAACATCTCGGATGCAATATTTGACAACATTCCTAGCCTGTCGAACCATACTTCTCGGAGGGAACAGTATATACGTCTATAACGTTATATATCCTAACCTCAGGCAACCTGACATCTCGGATGTGATATTCTACATCATTCCAGGCGTGTCGGACCCTACTTCACGGTGGGAACATTATATGAGTCTATAACGTTGTATATCCTAATCTAAGGCAACCTATTATCTCAGACGTAATATTTTACAATATTCCTGGCGTGTCGGTGCAAACTTTTCGGTGGTAACATTACATGCGTCTATAACGGTATATTTCCTAATCTAAGGCAACCTAACATCTCGGATGAAATATTTGACAACATTCCTGGCCTGTCGAATCCTATTTCTCGGAGGGAACAGTATATACGTCTATAACGTTATATATCCTAACCAAAGGCAACCTGACATCTCGGATGTATTATTCTACAACATTCCAGGCGTGTCGGACCCTATTTCTCGGTGGGAACATTATATGCGTCTATAACGTTGTATATCCTAATCTAAGGCAACCTAACATCTCGGATGTAACATTTGACAACATTCCAGGCGTGTCGGTCCCAACGTCTCGGTGGTAACATTACATGCGTCTATAACGTTATATATCCTAACCTAAGGCAACCTAACATCTCGGATGCAATATTTGACAACATTCCTGGCCTGTCGAACCCTACTTCTCGGAGGGAACAGCATATACATCTATAACGTCATATATCCTAGCCTAAGGCAACCTAACACCTCGGATGTAACATTTGACAACATTCCAGGCGTGTCGGTCCCTACGTCTCGGTGGTAACATTACATGCGTCTATAACGGTATATATCCTAATCTTAGGCAACCTAACATATCGGATGTAACATTTTACCACATTCCAGGCGTGTCGGTCCCTACGTCTCGGTGGTAACATTACATGCGTCTATAACGTTATATATCCTAACCTAAGGCCACCTAACATCTCGTATGTAATATTTGACAACATTCCTGGCGTGTCGAACCCTACTTCTCGGTGGGAAAAGTATATACGTCTATAACGTTATATATCCTAACCTAAGGCAACCTAACATCTCGGATGTTATATTTGACAACATTCCTGGCGTGTCGGACCCTACTTCTCGGTGGGAACAGTATATACGTCTGTAATGTCATATATCCTAACCTAAGGCAACCTAACATCTCGGATATAACATTTGACAACATTCCAGGCGTGTGGGAACCCTACGTCTCGGTGGTAACATTACGTGCGTCTATAACGTTATATATGCTAACCTAAGGCAACCTAACATCTCGGATGCAATATTTGACAACATTCCTTGCCTGTCGAACCCTACTTCTCGGAGGGAACAGTATATACGTCTATAACGTCATATATCCTAACCTAAGGCAACCTAACATCTCGGATGTAACATTTGACAACATTCCAGGCGTGTCGGTCCCAACGTCTCGGTGGTAACATTGCATGCGTCTATAACGGTATATTTCCTAATCTAAGGCAACCTAACATCTCGGATGCAATATTTGACAACATTCCTGGCCTGTCGGACCCTACTTCTCAGAGGGAACAGTATATACGTCTGTAACGTCATATATCCTAACCTAAGGCAACCTAACATCTCGGATATAACATTTGACAACATTCCCGGCGTGTTGGAAACCTACGTCTCGGTGGTAACATTACGTGCGTCTATAACGTTATATATGCTAACCTAAGGCAACCTAACATCTCGGATGCAATATTTGACAACATTCCTGGCCTGTCAAACCCTACTTCTCGGAGGGAACAGCATATACGTCTATAACGTCATATATCCTAACCTAAGGCAACCTAACATCTCGGATGTAACATTTGACGACATTCCAGGTGTGTCGGTCCCTACGTCTCGGTGGTAACGTTACATGCGTCTATAACGTTATATATCCTAACCTAAGGCAACCTAACATCTCGGATGTAACATTTGACAACATTCCAGGCATGTCGGTCCCTACGTCTCGGTGGTAACATTATATGCGTCTATAACGTTATATATGCTAACCTAAGGCAACCTAACATCTCGGATGCAATATTTGACAACATTCCTTGCCTGTCGAACCCTACTTCTCGGAGGGAACAGTATATACGTCTATAACGTCATATATCCTAACCTAAGGCAACCTAACATCTCGGATGTAACATTTGACAACATTCCAGGCGTGTCGGTCCCAACGTCTCGGTGGTAACATTGCATGCGTCTATAACGGTATATTTCCTAATCTAAGGCAACCTAACATCTCGGATGCAATATTTGACAACATTCCTGGCCTGTCGAACCCTACTTCTCGGAGGGAACAGTATATACGTCTATAACGTTATATATCCTAACCTAGGGCAACCTAACATCTCGGATGTAATATTCTACAACCTTCCAGGCGTGTCGGACCCTACTTCTCGGTGGGAACATTATATGCGTCTATAACGTTGTATATCCTAACCTAAGGCAACCTGACATCTCGGATGTAACATTTGACAACCTTCCATGCGTGTCGGACCCTACGTCTCGGTGGTAACATTACATGCGTCTATAACGTTATATATCCTAACCTAAGGCTACCTAACATCTCGGATGTAACATTTGACAACATTCCAGGCGTGTCGGTCCCAACGTCTCGGTGGTAACATTACATGCGTCTATAACGGTATATTTCCTAATCTAAGGCAACCTAACATCTCGGATGCAATATTTGACAACATTCCTGGCCTGTCGAACCCTACTTCTCGGAGGGAACAGTATATACGTCTATAACGTTATATATCCTAACCTAAGGCAACCTAACATCTCGGATGTAACATTTGACAACATTCCAGGCATGTCGGTCCCTACGTCTCGGTGGCAACATTATATGCGTCTATAACGTTATATATCTTTATCTAAGGCAACCTAACATCTCGGATGCAATATTTGACAACATTCCTTGCCTGTCGAACCCTACTTCTCGGTGGGAACATTATATGCGTCTATAACGTTGTATATCCTAACCTAAGGCAACCTGACATCTCGGATGTAACATTTTACCACATTCCAGGCGTGTCGGTCCCTACGTCTCGGTGGTAACATTACATGCGTCTATAACGGTATATATCCTAATCTTAGGCAACCTAACATATCGGGTGTAACATTTTACCACATTCCAGGCGTGTCGGTCCCTACGTCTCGGTGGTAACATTACATGCGTCTATAACGTTATATATCCTAACCTAAGGCCACCTAACATCTCGTATGTAATATTTGACAACATTCCTGGCGTGTCGAACCCTACTTCTCGGTGGGAACAGTATATACGTCTATAACGTTATATATCCTAACCTAAGGCAACCTAACATCTCGGATGTTATATTTGACAACATTCCTGGCGTGTCGGACCCTACTTCTCGGTGGGAACAGTATATACGTCTGTAACGTCATATATCCTAACCTAAGGCAACCTAACATCTCGGATATAACATTTGACAACATTCCAGGCGTGTGGGAACCCTACGTCTCGGTGGTAACATTACGTGCGTCTATAACGTTATATATGCTAACCTAAGGCAACCTAACATCTCGGATGCAATATTTGACAACATTCCTTGCCTGTCGAACCCTACTTCTCGGTGGGAACATTATATGCGTCTATAACGTTGTATATCCTAACCTAAGGCAACCTAACATCTCGGATGTAACATTTGACAACATTCCTGGCGTGTCGAACCCTACTTCTCGGTGGGAACAGTATATACGTCTATAACGTTATATATCCTAACCTAAGGCAACCTAACATCTCGGATGTTATATTTGACAACATTCCTGGCGTGTCGGACCCTACTTCTCGGTGGGAACAGTATATACGTCTGTAACGTCATATATCCTAACCTAAGGCAACCTAACATCTCGGATATAACATTTGACAACATTCCAGGCGTGTGGGAACCCTACGTCTCGGTGGTAAGATTACGTGCGTCTATAACGTTATATATGCTAACCTAGGGCAACCTAACATCTCGGATGCAATATTTGACAACATTCCTTGCCTGTCGAACCCTACGTCTCGGTGGTAACATTACATGCGTCTATAACGTTATATACCCTAACCTAAGGCCACCTAACATCTCGTATGTAATATTTGACAACATTCCTGGCGTGTCGAACCCTATTTCTCGGTGGGAACAGTATATACGTCTATAACGTTATATATCCTAACCTAAGGCAACCTAACATCTCGGATGTTATATTTGACAACATTCCTGGCGTGTCGGACCCTACTTCTCGGTGGGAACAGTATATACGTCTGTAACGTCATATATCGTAACCTAAGGCAACCTAACATCTCGGATATAACATTTGACAACATTCCAGGCGTGCGGGAACCCTACGTCTCGGTGGTAACATTACGTGCGTCTATAACGTTATATATGCTAACCTAAGGTAACCTAACATCTCGGATGCAATATTTGACAACATTCCTTGCCTGTCGAACCCTACTTCTCGGAGGGAACAGTATATAAGTCTATAACGTCATATATCCTAACCTAAGGCAACCTAACATCTCGGATGTAACATTTGACCACATTCCAGGCGTGTCGGTCCCAACGTCTCGGTGGTAACATTACATGCGTCTATAACGGTATATTTCCTAATCTAAGGCAACCTAACATCTCGGATGCAATATTTGACAACATTCCTGGCCTGTCGAACCCTACTTCTCGGAGGGAACAGTATATACGTCTATAACGTTATATATCCTAACCTAGGGCAACCTAACATCTCGGATGTAATATTCTACAACCTTCCAGGCGTGTCGGACCCTACTTCTCGGTGGGAACATTATATGCGTCTATAACGTTGTATATCCTTATCTAAGACAACCTAACATCTCGGATGCAATATTTGACAACATTCCTGGCCTGTCGAACCCTACTTCTCGGAGGGAACAGTATATACGTCTGTAACGTCATATATCCTAACCTAAGACAACCTAACATCTCGGATGTAACATTTGACAACCTTCCAGGCGTGTCGGACCCTACGTCTCGGTGGTAACATTACATGCGTCTATAACGTTATATATCCTAACCTAAGGCAACCTAACATCTCGGATGCAATATTTGACAACATTCCAGGCGTGTCGGTCCCAACGTCTCGGTGGTAACATTACATGCGTCTAGAACGGTATATTTCCTAATCTAAGGCAACCTAACATCTCGGATGCAATATTTGACAACATTCCTGGCCTGTCGAACCCTACTTCTCGGAGGGAACAGTATATACGTCTATAACGTTATATATCCTAACCTAGGGCAACCTAACATCTCGGATGTAATATTCTACAACCTTCCAGGCGTGTCGGACCCTACTTCTCGGTGGGAACATTATATGCGTCTATAACGTTGTATATCCTTATCTAAGACAACCTAACATCTCGGATGCAATATTTGACAACATTCCTGGCCTGTCGAACCCTACTTCTCGGAGGGAACAGTATATACGTCTGTAACGTCATATATCCTAACCTAAGACAACCTAACATCTCGGATGTAACATTTGACAACCTTCCAGGCGTGTCGGACCCTACGTCTCGGTGGTAACATTACATGCGTCTATAACGGTATATATCCTAACCTAAGGCAACCTAACATCTCGGATGCAATATTTGACAACATTCCTGGCCTGTCGAACCCTACTTCTCGGAGGGAACAGCATATACATCTATAACGTCATATATCCTAGCCTAAGGCAACCTAACATCTCGGATGTAACATTTGACAACATTCCAGGCGTGTCGGTCCCTACGTCTCGGTGGTAACATTACATGCGTCTATAACGGTATATATCCTAATCTTAGGCAACCTAACATATCGGATGTAACATTTTACCACATTCCAGGCGTGTCGGTCCCTACGTCTCGGTGGTAACATTACATGCGTCTATAACGTTATATATCTTAACCTAAGGCCACCTAACATCTCGTATGCAATATTTGACAACATTCCTGGCCTGTCGAACCCTATTTCTCGGAGGGAACAGTATATACGTCTATAACGTCATATATCCTAACCTAAGGCAACCTAACATCTCGGATGTAACATTTGACAACATTCCAGGCGTGTCGGTCCCTACGTCTCGGTGGTAACATTACATGCGTCTATAACGGTATATATCCTAATCTTAGGCAACCTAACATATCGGATGTAACATTTTACCACATTCCAGGCGTGTCGGTCCCTACGTCTCGGTGGTAACATTACATGCGTCTATAACGTTATATATGCTAACCTAAGGCAACCTAACATCTCGGATGCAATATTTGACAACATTCCTGGCCTGTCGAACCCTACTTCTCGGAGGGAACAGCATATACGTCTATAACGTCATATATCCTAACCTAAGGCAACCTAACATCTCGGATGTAATATTTGACAACATTGCTGGCCTGTCGAACCCTACATCTCGGAGGGAACATTATATACGTCTATAGCGGTATATATCCTAATCTAAGGCAACCTAACATCTCGGATGCAATATTTGATAACATTCCTGGCCTGTCGAACCCTACTTCTCGGAGGGAACAGTATATACGTCTATAACGTTATATATCCTAACCTAAGGCAACCTAACATCTCGGATGTAACATTTGACAACATTCCAGGCATGTCGGTCCCTACGTCTCGGTGGCAACATTATATGCGTCTATAACGTTATATATCTTTATCTAAGGCAACCTAACATCTCGGATGCAATATTTGACAACATTCCTAGCCTGTCGAACCCTACTTCTCGGAGGGAACAGTATATACGTCTATAACGTTATATATCCTAACCTCAGGCAACCTGACATCTCGGATGTGATATTCTACATCATTCCAGGCGTGTCGGACCCCACTTCTCGGTGGGAACATTATATGAGTCTATAACGTTGTATATCCTAATCTAAGGCAACCTATTATCTCAGACGTAATATTTTACAATATTCCTGGCGTGTCGGTGCAAACTTTTCGGTGGGAATATTATATGCGTCTATAACGTTATATATGCTAACCTAAGGCAACCTAACATCTCGGATGCAATATTTGACAACATTCCTGGCCTGTCGAACCCTACTTCTCGGAGGGAACAGCATATACGTCTATAACGTCATATATCCTAACCTAAGGCAACCTAACATCTCGGATGTAACATTTGACAACATTCCAGGCGTGTAGGACCCTACGTCTCGGTGGTAACATTACATGCGTCTATAACGGTATATTTCCTAATCTAAGGCAACCTAACATCTCGGATGAAATATTTGACAACATTCCTGGCCTGTCGAATCCTATTTCTCGGAGGGAACAGTATATACGTCTATAACGTTATATATCCTAACCAAAGGCAACCTGACATCTCGGATGTATTATTCTACAACATTCCAGGCGTGTCGGACCCTATTTCTCGGTGGGAACATTATATGCGTCTATAACGTTGTATATCCTAATCTAAGGCAACCTAACATCTCGGATGTAACATTTGACAACATTCCAGGCGTGTCGGTCCCTCCGTCTCGGTGGTAACATTACATGCGTCTATAACGGTATATATCCTAATCTTAGGCAACCTAACATATCGGATGTAACATTTTACCACATTCCAGGCGTGTCGGTCCCTACGTCTCGGTGGTAACATTACATGCGTCTATAACGTTATATATCCTAACCTAAGGCCACCTAACATCTCGTATGTAATATTTGACAACATTCCTGGCGTGTCGAACCCTACTTCTCGGAGGGAACAGCATATACATCTATAACGTCATATATCCTAACCTAAGGCAACCTAACATCTCGGATGTAACATTTGACAACATTCCAGGCGTGTCGGTCCCTACGACTCGGTGGTAACATTACATGCGTCTATAACGGTATATTTCCTAATCTAAGGCAACCTGACATCTCGGATGCAATATTTGACAACATTCCTGGCCTGTCGAACCCTACATCTCGGAGGGAACAGTATATACGTCTATAGCGGTATATATCCTAACCTAAGGCAACCTAACATCTCGGATGTAACATTTGACAACATTCCTGGCGTGTCGAACCCTACTTCTCGGTGGGAACAGTATATACGTCTATAACGTTATATATCCTAACCTAAGGCAACCTAACATCTCGGATGTTATATTTGACAACATTCCTGGCGTGTCGGACCCTACTTCTCGGTGGGAACAGTATATACGTCTGTAACGTCATATATCCTAGCCTAAGGCAACCTAACATCTCGGATATAACATTTGACAACATTCCAGGCGTGTGGGAACCCTACGTCTCGGTGGTAACATTACGTGCGTCTATAACGTTATATATGCTAACCTAAGGCAACCTAACATCTCGGATGCAATATTTGACAACATTCCTTGCCTGTCGAACCCTACTTCTCGGTGGGAACATTATATGCGTCTATAACGTTGTATATGCTAACCTAAGGCAACCTAACATCTCGGATGTAACATTTTGCCACATTCCAGGCGTGTCGGTCCCTACGTCTCGGTGGTAACATTACATGCGTCTATAACGGTATATATCCTAATCTTAGGCAACCTAACATATCGGGTGTAACATTTTACCACATTCCAGGCGTGTCGGTCCCTACGTCTCGGTGGTAACATTACATGCGTCTATAACGTTATATACCCTAACCTAAGGCCACCTAACATCTCGTATGTAATATTTGACAACATTCCTGGCGTGTCGAACCCTATTTCTCGGTGGGAACAGTATATAAGTCTATAACGTTATATATCCTAACCTAAGGCAACCTAACATCTCGGATGTTATATTTGACAACATTCCTGGCGTGTCGGACCCTACTTCTCGGTGGGAACAGTATATACGTCTGTAACGTCATATATCGTAACCTAAGGCAACCTAACATCTCGGATATAACATTTGACAACATTCCAGGCGTGTGGGAACCCTACGTCTCGGTGGTAACATTACGTGCGTCTATAACGTTATATATGCTAACCTAAGGTAACCTAACATCTCGGATGCAATATTTGACAACATTCCTTGCCTGTCGAACCCTACTTCTCGGAGGGAACAGCATATACATCTATAACGTCATATATCCTAACCTAAGGCAACCTAACATCTCGGATGTAACATTTTACCACATTCCAGGCGTGTCGGTCCCTACGTCTCGGTGGTAACATTACATGCGTCTATAACGGTATATATCCTAATCTTAGGCAACCTAACATATCGGGTGTAACATTTTACCACATTCCAGGCGTGTCGGTCCCTACGTCTCGGTGGTAACATTACATGCGTCTATAACGTTATATATCCTAACCTAAGGCCACCTAACATCTCGTATGTAATATTTGACAACATTCCTGGCGTGTCGGACCCTACTTCTCGGTGGGAACAGTATATACGTCTGTAACGTCATATATCGTAACCTAAGGCAACCTAACATCTCGGATATAACATTTGACAACATTCCAGGCGTGTGGGAACCCTACGTCTCGGTGGTAACATGACGTGCGTCTATAACGTTATATATGCTAACCTAAGGTAACCTAACATCTCGGATGCAATATTTGACAACATTCCTTGCCTGTCGAACCCTACTTCTCGGAGGGAACAGTATATAAGTCTATAACGTCATATATCCTAACCTAAGGCAACCTAACATCTCGGATGTAACATTTGACAACATTCCAGGCGTGTCGGTCCCAACGTCTCGGTGGTAACATTACATGCGTCTATAACGGTATATTTCCTAATCTAAGGCAACCTAACATCTCGGATGCAATATTTGACAACATTCCTGGCCTGTCGAACCCTACTTCCCGGAGGGAACAGTATATACGTCTATAACGTTATATATCCTAACCTAGGGCAACCTAACATCCCGGATGTATTATTCTACAACCTTCCAGGCGTGTCGGACCCTACTTCTCGGTGGGAACATTATATGCGTCTATAACGTTGCATATCCTAATCTAAGGCAACCTAACATCTCGGATGCAATATTTGACAACATTCCTGGCCTGTCGAAGCCTACTTCTCGGAGGGAACAGTATATACGTCTGTAACGTCATATATCCTTACCTAAGACAACCTAACATCTCGGATGTAACATTTGACAACCTTCCAGGCGTGTCGGGCCCTACGTCTCGGTGGTAGCATTACATGCGTCTATAACGTTATATATCCTAACCTAAGGCAACCTAACATCTCGGATGCAATATTTGACAACATTCCTGGCCTGTCGAACCCTACTTCTCGGAGGGAACAGCATATACATCTATAACGTCATATATCCTAGCCTAAGGCAACCTAACATCTCGGATGTAACATTTGACAACATTCCTTGCCTGTCGAACCCTACTTCTCGGAGGGAACAGTATATAAGTCTATAACGTCATATATCCTAACCTAAGGCAACCTAACATCTCGGATGTAACATTTGACAACATTCCAGGCGTGTCGGTCCCAACGTCTCGGTGGTAACATTACATGCGTCTATAACGGTATATTTCCTAATCTAAGGCAACCTAACATCTCGGATGCAATATTTGACAACATTCCTGGCCTGTCGAACCCTACTTCCCGGAGGGAACAGTATATACGTCTATAACGTTATATATCCTAACCTAGGGCAACCTAACATCCCGGATGTATTATTCTACAACCTTCCAGGCGTGTCGGACCCTACTTCTCGGTGGGAACATTATATGCGTCTATAACGTTGCATATCCTAATCTAAGGCAACCTAACATCTCGGATGCAATATTTGACAACATTCCTGGCCTGTCGAAGCCTACTTCTCGGAGGGAACAGTATATACGTCTGTAACGTCATATATCCTTACCTAAGACAACCTAACATCTCGGATGTAACATTTGACAACCTTCCAGGCGTGTCGGGCCCTACGTCTCGGTGGTAGCATTACATGCGTCTATAACGTTATATATCCTAACCTAAGGCAACCTAACATCTCGGATGCAATATTTGACAACATTCCTGGCCTGTCGAACCCTACTTCTCGGAGGGAACAGCATATACATCTATAACGTCATATATCCTAGCCTAAGGCAACCTAACATCTCGGATGTAACATTTGACAACATTCCAGGCGTGTCGGTCCCTGCGTCTCGGTGGTAACATTACATGCGTCTATAACGGTATATATCCTAATCTTAGGCAACCTAACATATCGGATGTAACATTTTACCACATTCCAGGCGTGTCGGTCCCTACGTCTCGGTGGTAACATTACATGCGTCTATAACGTTATATATCCTAACCTAAGGCCACCTAACATCTCGTATGCAATATTTGACAACATTCCTGGCCTGTCGAGCCCTACTTCTCGGAGGGAACAGTATATACGTCTATAACGTTATATATCCTAACCTAGGGCAACCTAACATCTCGGATGTAATATTCTACAACCTTCCAGGCGTGTCTGACCCTACTTCTCGGTGGGAACATTATATGCGTCTATAACGTTGTATATCCTTATCTAAGGCAACCTAACATCTCGGATGCAATATTTGACAACATTCCTGGCCTGTCGAACCCTACTTCTCGGAGGGAACAGTATATACGTCTATAACGGTATATTTCCTAATCTAAGGCAACCTAACATCTCGGATGCAATATTTGACAACATTCCTGGCCTGTCGAACCCTACTTCCCGGAGGGAACAGTATATACGTCTATAACGTTATATATCCTAACCTAGGGCAACCTAACATCCCGGATGTATTATTCTACAACCTTCCAGGCGTGTCGGACCCTACTTCTCGGTGGGAACATTATATGCGTCTATAACGTTGCATATCCTAATCTAAGGCAACCTAACATCTCGGATGCAATATTTGACAACATTCCTGGCCTGTCGAACCCTACTGCTCGGAGGGAACAGTATATACGTCTATAACGGTATATATCCTAATCTAAGGCAATCTAACATCTCGGATGCAATATTTGACAACATTCCTGGCCTGTCGAACCCTACTTCTCGGTGGGAACATTATATGCGGCTATAACGTTGCATATCCTAATCTAAGGCAACCTAACATCTCGGATGCAATATTTGACAACATTCCTGGCGTGTCGGACCCCACTTCTCGGTGGGAACAGTATATACGTCTGTAACGTCATATATCCTAACCTAAGGCAACCTAACATCTCGGATGTAACATTTGACAACGTTCCAGGCGTGTCGGTCCCTACGTCTCGGTGGTAACATTACATGCGTCTATAACGTTATATATCCTAACCTAAGGCCACCTAACATCTCGTATGTAATATTTGACAACATTCCTGGCGTGTCGGACCCTACTTCTCGGTGGGAACAGTATATACGTCTGTAACGTCATATATCGTAACCTAAGGCAACCTAACATCTCGGATATAACATTTGACAACATTCCAGGCGTGTGGGAACCCTACGTCTCGGTGGTAACATTACGTGCGTCTATAACGTTATATATGCTAACCTAAGGTAACCTAACATCTCGGATGCAATATTTGACAACATTCCTTGCCTGTCGAACCCTACTTCTCGGAGGGAACAGTATATAAGTCTATAACGTCATATATCCTAACCTAAGGCAACCTAACATCTCGGATGTAACATTTGACAACATTCCAGGCGTGTCGGTCCCAACGTCTCGGTGGTAACATTACATGCGTCTATAACGGTATATTTCCTAATCTAAGGCAACCTAACATCTCGGATGCAATATTTGACAACATTCCTGGCCTGTCGAACCCTACTTCCCGGAGGGAACAGTATATACGTCTATAACGTTATATATCCTAACCTAGGGCAACCTAACATCCCGGATGTATTATTCTACAACCTTCCAGGCGTGTCGGACCCTACTTCTCGGTGGGAACATTATATGCGTCTATAACGTTGCATATCCTAATCTAAGGCAACCTAACATCTCGGATGCAATATTTGACAACATTCCTGGCCTGTCGAAGCCTACTTCTCGGAGGGAACAGTATATACGTCTGTAACGTCATATATCCTTACCTAAGACAACCTAACATCTCGGATGTAACATTTGACAACCTTCCAGGCGTGTCGGGCCCTACGTCTCGGTGGTAGCATTACATGCGTCTATAACGTTATATATCCTAACCTAAGGCAACCTAACATCTCGGATGCAATATTTGACAACATTCCTGGCCTGTCGAACCCTACTTCTCGGAGGGAACAGCATATACATCTATAACGTCATATATCCTAGCCTAAGGCAACCTAACATCTCGGATGTAACATTTGACAACATTCCAGGCGTGTCGGTCCCTGCGTCTCGGTGGTAACATTACATGCGTCTATAACGGTATATATCCTAATCTTAGGCAACCTAACATATCGGATGTAACATTTTACCACATTCCAGGCGTGTCGGTCCCTACGTCTCGGTGGTAACATTACATGCGTCTATAACGTTATATATCCTAACCTAAGGCCACCTAACATCTCGTATGCAATATTTGACAACATTCCTGGCCTGTCGAGCCCTACTTCTCGGAGGGAACAGTATATACGTCTATAACGTTATATATCCTAACCTAGGGCAACCTAACATCTCGGATGTAATATTCTACAACCTTCCAGGCGTGTCTGACCCTACTTCTCGGTGGGAACATTATATGCGTCTATAACGTTGTATATCCTTATCTAAGGCAACCTAACATCTCGGATGCAATATTTGACAACATTCCTGGCCTGTCGAACCCTACTTCTCGGAGGGAACAGTATATACGTCTATAACGGTATATATCCTAATCTAAGGCAACCTAACATCTCGGATGAAATATTTGACAACATTCCTGGCCTGTCGAACTCTACATCTCGGAGGGAACAGTATATAGGTCTGTAACGTCATATATCCTAACCTAAGACAACCTAACATCTCGGATGTAACATTTGACAACATTCCAGGCGTGTCGGTCCCTACGTCTCGGTGGTAACATTACATGCGTCTATAACGTTATATATCCTAACCTAAGCAACCTAACATCTCGGATGCAATATTTGACAACATTCCTGGCCTGTCGAACCCTACTTCTCGGAGGGAACAGTATATACGTCTATAACGTCATATATCCTAACCTAAGGCAACCTAACATCTCGGATGTAACATTTGACAACATTCCAGGCGTGTCGGTCCCTACGTCTCGGTGGTAACATTACATGCGTCTATAACGGTATATATCCTAATCTTAGGCAACCTAACATATCGGATGTAACATTTTACCACATTCCAGGCGTGTCGGTCCCTACGTCTCGGTGGTAACATTACATGCGTCTATAACGTTATATATGCTAACCTAAGGCAACCTAACATCTCGGATGCAATATTTGACAACATTCCTGGCCTGTCGAACCCTACTTCTCGGAGGGAACAGTATATACGTCTATAACGTCATATATCCTAACCTAAGGCAACCTAACATCTCGGATGTAACATTTGACAACATTCCAGGCGTGTCGGTCCCAACGTCTCGGTGGTAACATTACATGCGTCCATAACGGTATATTTCCTAATCTAAGGCAACCTAACATCTCGGATGCAATATTTGACAACATTCCTGGCCTGTCGAACCCTACTTCCCGGAGGGAACAGTATATACGTCTATAACGTTATATATCCTAACCTAGGGCAACCTAACATCCCGGATGTATTATTCTACAACCTTCCAGGCGTGTCGGACCCTACTTCTCGGTGGGAACATTATATGCGTCTATAACGTTGCATATCCTAATCTAAGGCAACCTAACATCTCGGATGCAATATTTGACAACATTCCTGGCCTGTCGAACCCTACTGCTCGGAGGGAACAGTATATACGTCTATAACGGTATATATCCTAATCTAAGGCAATCTAACATCTCGGATGCAATATTTGACAACATTCCTGGCCTGTCGAACCCTACTTCTCGGTGGGAACATTATATGCGGCTATAACGTTGCATATCCTAATCTAAGGCAACCTAACATCTCGGATGCAATATTTGACAACATTCCTGGCGTGTCGGACCCCACTTCTCGGTGGGAACAGTATATACGTCTGTAACGTCATATATCCTAACCTAAGGCAACCTAACATCTCGGATGTAACATTTGACAACGTTCCAGGCGTGTCGGTCCCTACGTCTCGGTGGTAACATTACATGCGTCTATAACGGTATATATCCTAATCTTAGGCAACCTAACATATCGGATGTAACATTTTACCACATTCCAGGCGTGTCGGTCCCTACGTCTCGGTGGTAACATTACATGCGTCTATAACGTTATATATCCTAACCTAAGGCCACCTAACATCTCGTATGTAATATTTGACAACATTCCTGGCGTATCGAACCCTACTTCGCGGTGGGAACAGTATATACGTCTATAACGTTATATATCCTAACCTAAGGCAACCTAACATCTCGGATGTTATATTTGACAACATTCCTGGCGTGTAGGACCCTACTTCTCGGTGGGAACAGTATATACGTCTGTAACGTCATATATCGTAACCTAAGGCAACCTAACATCTCGGATATAACATTTGACAACATTCCAGGCGTGTGGGAACCCTACGTCTCGGTGGTAACATTACGTGCGTCTATAACGTTATATATGCTAACCTAGGGTAACCTAACATCTCGGATGCAATATTTGACAACATTCCTTGCCTGTCGAACCCTACTTCTCGGAGGGAACAGTATATAAGTCTATAACGTCATATATCCTAACCTAAGGCAACCTAACATCTCGGATGTAACATTTGACAACATTCCAGGCGTGTCGGTCCGAACGTCTCGGTGGTAACATTACATGCGTCTATAACGGTATATTTCCTAATCTAAGGCAACCTAACATCTCGGATGCAATATTTGACAACATTCCTGGCCTGTCGAACCCTACTTCTCGGAGGGAACAGTATATACGTCTATAACGTTATATATCCTAACCTAGGGCAACCTAACATCTCGGATGTAATATTCTACAACCTTCCAGGCGCGTCGGACCCTACTTCTCGGTGGGAACATTATATGCGTCTATAACGTTGTATATCCTTATCTAAGACAACCTAACATCTCGGATGCAATATTTGGCAACATTCCTGGCCTGTCGAACCCTACTTCTCGGAGGGAACAGTATATACGTCTGTAACGTCATATATCCTAACCTAAGACAACCTAACATCTCGGATGTAACATTTGACAACCTTCCAGGCGTGTCGGACCCTACGTCTCGGTGGTAACATTACATGCGTCTATAACGTTATATATCCTAACCTAAGGCAACCTAACATCTCGGATGCAATATTTGACAACATTCCTGGCCTGTCGAACCCTACTTCTCGGAGGGAACAGCATATACATCTATAACGTCATATATCCTAGCCTAAGGCAACCTAACATCTCGGATGTAACATTTGACAACATTCCAGGCGTGTCGGTCCCTACGTCTCGGTGGTAACATTACATGCGTCTATAACGGTATATATCCTAATCTTAGGCAACCTAACATATCGGATGTAACATTTTACCACATTCCAGGCGTGTCGGTCCCTACGTCTCGGTGGTAACATTACATGCGTCTATAACGTTATATATCCTAACCTAAGGCCACCTAACATCTCGTATGCAATATTTGACAACATTCCTGGCCTGTCGAACCCTATTTCTCGGAGGGAACAGTATATACGTCTATAACGTTATATATCCTAACCTAAGGCAACCTGACATCTCGGATGTAATATTCTACATCATTCCAGGCGTGTCGGATCCTACTTCTCGGTGGGAACATTATATGAGCCTATAACGTTGTATATCCTAATCTAAGGCAACCTATTATCTCAGACGTAATATTTTACAATATTCCTGGCGTGTCAGTGCATACTTTTCGGTGGGAATATTATATGCGTCTATAACGGTCGATATCGTAATCTAAGGCAACCTAATACCTCGGATGCAATATTTGACAACATTCCTGGCCTGTCGAGCCCTACTTCTCGGAGGGAACAGTATATACGTCTATAACGTTATATATCCTAACCTAGGGCAACCTAACATCTCGGATGTAATATTCTACAACCTTCCAGGCGTGTCTGACCCTACTTCTCGGTGGGAACATTATATGCGTCTATAACGTTGTATATCCTTATCTAAGGCAACCTAACATCTCGGATGCAATATTTGACAACATTCCTGGCCTGTCGAACCCTACTTCTCGGAGGGAACAGTATATACGTCTATAACGGTATATATCCTAATCTAAGGCAACCTAACATCTCGGATGAAATATTTGACAACATTCCAGGCGTGTCGGTCCCTACGTCTCGGTGGTAACATTACATGCGTCTATAACGTTATATATCCTAACCTAAGCAACCTAACATCTCGGATGCAATATTTGACAACATTCCTGGCCTGTCGAACCCTACTTCTCGGAGGGAACAGTATATACGTCTATAACGTCATATATCCTAACCTAAGGCAACCTAACATCTCGGATGTAACATTTGACAACATTCCAGGCGTGTCGGTCCCTACGTCTCGGTGGTAACATTACATGCGTCTATAACGGTATATATCCTAATCTTAGGCAACCTAACATATCGGATGTAACATTTTACCACATTCCAGGCGTGTCGGTCCCTACGTCTCGGTGGTAACATTACATGCGTCTATAACGGTATATATCCTAATCTTAGGCAACCTAACATATCGGATGTAACATTTTACCACATTCCAGGCGTGTCGGTCCCTACGTCTCGGTGGTAACATTACATGCGTCTATAACGTTATATATGCTAACCTAAGGCAACCTAACATCTCGCATGCAATATTTGACAACATTCCTGGCCTGTCGAACCCTACTTCTCGGAGGGAACAGTATATACGTCTATAACGTCATATATCCTAACCTAAGGCAACCTAACATCTCGGATGTTACATTTGACAACATTCCAGGCGTGTCGGTCCCTACGTCTCGGTGGTAACATTACATGCGTCTATAACGTTATATATCCTAACCTAAGGCCACCTAACATCTCGTATGCAATATTTGACAACATTCCTGGCCTGTCGAACCCTATTTCTCGGAGGGAACAGTATATACGTCCATAACGTTATATATCCTAACCTAAGGCAACCTGACATCTCGGATGTAATATTCTACATCATTCCAGGCGTGTCGGACCCTACTTCTCGGTGGGAACATTATATGAGTCTATAACGTTGTATATCCTAATCTAAGGCAACCTATTATCTCAGACGTAATATTTTACAATATTCCTGGCGTGTCGGTGCATACTTTTCGGTGGGAATATTATATGCGTCTATAACGGTCGATATCGTAATCTAAGGCAACCTAATACCTCGGATGCAATATTTGACAACATTCCTGGCCTGTCGAGCCCTACTTCTCGGAGGGAACAGTATATACGTCTATAACGTTATATATCCTAACCTAGGGCAACCTAACATCTCGGATGTAATATTCTACAACCTTCCAGGCGTGTCTGACCCTACTTCTCGGTGGGAACATTATATGCGTCTATAACGTTGTATATCCTTATCTAAGGCAACCTAACATCTCGGATGCAATATTTGACAACATTCCTGGCCTGTCGAACCCTACTTCTCGGAGGGAACAGTATATACGTCTATAACGGTATATATCCTAATCTAAGGCAACCTAACATCTCGGATGAAATATTTGACAACATTCCTGGCCTGTCGAACTCTACATCTCGGAGGGAACAGTATATAGGTCTGTAACGTCATATATCCTAACCTAAGACAACCTAACATCTCGGATGTAACATTTGACAACATTCCAGGCGTGTCGGTCCCTACGTCTCGGTGGTAACATTACATGCGTCTATAACGGTATATATCCTAATCTTAGGCAACCTAACATATCGGATGTAACATTTTACCACATTCCAGGCGTGTCGGTCCCTACGTCTCGGTGGTAACATTACATGCGTCTATAACGTTATATATCCTAACCTAAGGCCACCTAACATCTCGTATGTAATATTTGACAACATTCCTGGCGTGTCGAACCCTACTTCTCGGTGGGAACAGTATATATGTCTATAACGTTATATATCCTAACCTAAGGCAACCTAACATCTCGGATGTTATATTTGACAACATTCCTGGCGTGTCGGACCCTACTTCTCGGTGGGAACAGTATATACGTCTGTAACGTCATATATCCTAACCTAAGGCAACCTAACATCTCGGATATAACATTTGACAACATTCCAGGCCTGTGGGAACCCTACGTCTCGGTGGTAACATTACGTGCGTCTATAACGTTATATATGCTAACCTAAGGCAACCTAACATCTCGTATGTAATATTTGACAACATTCCTGGCGTGTCGAACCCTACTTCTCGGTGGGAACAGTATATACGTCTATAACGGTATATTTCCTAATCTAAGGCAACCTAACTTCTCGGATGCAATATTTGACAACATTCCTGGCCTGTCGAACCCTACTTCTCGGAGGGAACAGTATATACGTCTATAACGTTATATATCCTAACCTAGGGCAACCTAACATCTCGGATGTAATATTCTACAACCTTCCAGGCGTGTCGGACCCTACTTCTCGGTGGGAACATTATATGCGTCTATAACGTTGTATATCCTTATCTAAGACAACCTAACATCTCGGATGCAATATTTGACAACATTCCTGGCCTGTCGAACCCTACTTCTCGGAGGGAACAGTATATACGTCTGTAACGTCATATATCCTAACCTAAGACAACCTAACATCTCGGATGTAACATTTGACAACCTTCCAGGCGTGTCGGACCCTACGTCTCGGTGGTAACATTACATGCGTCTATAACGTTATATATCCTAACCTAAGGCAACCTAACATCTCGGATGCAATATTTGACAACATTCCTGGCCTGTCGAACCCTACTTCTCGGAGGGAACAGCATATACATCTATAACGTCATATATCCTAGCCTAAGGCAACCTAACATCTCGGATGTAACATTTGACAACATTCCAGGCGTGTCGGTCCCTACGTCTCGGTGGTAACATTACATGCGTCTATAACGGTATATATCCTAATCTTAGGCAACCTAACATATCGGATGTAACATTTTACCACATTCCAGGCGTGTCGGTCCCTACGTCTCGGTGGTAACATTACATGCGTCTATAACGTTATATATCCTAACCTAAGGCCACCTAACATCTCGTATGCAATATTTGACAACATTCCTGGCCTGTCGAACCCTATTTCTCGGTGGGAACATTATATGCGTCTATAACGTTGTATATCCTTATCTAAGGCAACCTAACATCTCGGATGCAATATTTGACAACATTCCTGGCCTGTCGAACCCTACTTCTCGGAGGGAACAGTATATACGTCTATAACGGTATATATCCTAATCTAAGGCAACCTAACATCTCGGATGAAATATTTGACAACATTCCTGGCCTGTCGAACTCTACATCTCGGAGGGAACAGTATATAGGTCTGTAACGTCATATATCCTAACCTAAGACAACCTAACATCTCGGATGTAACATTTGACAACATTCCAGGCGTGTCGGTCCCTACGTCTCGGTGGTAACATTACATGCGTCTATAACGTTATATATCCTAACCTAAGCAACCTAACATCTCGGATGCAATATTTGACAACATTCCTGGCCTGTCGAACCCTACTTCTCGGAGGGAACAGTATATACGTCTATAACGTCATATATCCTAACCTAAGGCAACCTAACATCTCGGATGTAACATTTGACAACATTCCAGGCGGGTCGGTCCCTACGTCTCGGTGGTAACATTACATGCGTCTATAACGGTATATATCCTAATCTTAGGCAACCTAACATATCGGATGTAACATTTTACCACATTCCAGGCGTGTCGGTCCCTACGTCTCGGTGGTAACATTACATGCGTCTATAACTTTATATATGCTAACCTAAGGCAACCTAACATCTCGGATGCAATATTTGACAACATTCCTGGCCTGTCGAACACTACTTCTCGGAGGGAACAGTATATACGTCTATAACGTCATATATCCTAAGCTAAGGCAACCTAACATCTCGGATGTAACATTTGACAACATTCCAGGCGTGTCGGTCCCTACGTCTCGGTGGTAACATTACATGCGTCTATAACGGTATATATCCTAATCTTAGGCAACCTAACATATCGGATGTCACCTTTTACCACATTCCAGGCGTGTCGGTCCCTACGTCTCGGTGGTAACATTACATGCGTCTATAACGTTATATATCCTAACCTAAGGCCACCTAACATCTCGTATGCAATATTTGACAACATTCCTGGCCTGTCGAACCCTATTTCTCGGAGGGAACAGTATATACGTCTATAACGTTATATATCCTAACCTAAGGCAACCTGTCATCTCGGATGTAATATTCTACATCATTCCAGGCGTGTCGGACCCTACTTCTCGGTGGGAACATTATATGAGTCTATAACGTTGTATATCCTAATCTAAGGCAACCTATTATCTCAGACGTAATATTTTACAATATTCCTGGCGTGTCGGTGCATACTTTTCGGTGGGAATATTATATGCGTCTATAACGGTCGATATCGTAATCTAAGGCAACCTAATACCTCGGATGCAATATTTGACAACATTCCTGGCCTGTCGAGCCCTACTTCTCGGAGGGAACAGTATATACGTCTATAACGTTATATATCCTAACCTAGGGCAACCTAACATCTCGGATATAACATTTGACAACATTCCAGGCGTGTGGGAACCCTACGTCTCGGTGGTAACATTACGTGCGTCTATAACGTTATATATGCTAACCTAAGGTAACCTAACATCTCGGATGCAATATTTGACAACATTCCTTGCCTGTCGAACCCTACTTCTCGGAGGGAACAGTATATAAGTCTGTAACGTCATATATCCTAACCTAAGACAACCTAACATCTCGGATGTAACATTTGACAACATTCCAGGCGTGTCGGTCCCTACGTCTCGGTGGTAACATTACATGCGTCTATAACGTTATATATCCTAACCTAAGCAACCTAACATCTCGGATGCAATATTTGACAACATTCCTGGCCTGTCGAACCCTACTTCTCGGAGGGAACAGTATATACGTCTATAACGTCATATATCCTAACCTAAGGCAACCTAACATCTCGGATGTAACATTTGACAACATTCCAGACGAGTCGGCCCCTACGTCTCGGTGGTAACATTACATGCGTCTATAACGGTATATATCCTAATCTTAGGCAACCTAACATATCGGATGTAACATTTTACCACATTCCAGGCGTGTCGGTCCCTACGTCTCGGTGGTAACATTACATGCGTCTATAACGTTATATATGCTAACCTAAGGCAACCTAACATCTCGGATGCAATATTTGACAACATTCCTGGCCTGTCGAACCCTACTTCTCGGAGGGAACAGTATATACGTCTATAACGTCATATATCCTAACCTAAGGCAACCTAACATCTCGGATGTAACATTTGACAACATTCCAGGCGTGTCGGTCCCAACGTCTCGCTGGTAACATTACATGCGTCCATAACGGTATATTTCCTAATCTAAGGCAACCTAACATCTCGGATGCAATATTTGACAACATTCCTGGCCTGTCGAACCCTACTTCCCGGAGGGAACAGTATATACGTCTATAACGTTATATATCCTAACCTAGGGCAACCTAACATCCCGGATGTATTATTCTACAACCTTCCAGGCGTGTCGGACCCTACTTCTCGGTGGGAACATTATATGCGTCTATAACGTTGCATATCCTAATCTAAGGCAACCTAACATCTCGGATGCAATATTTGACAACATTCCTGGCCTGTCGAACCCTACTGCACGGAGGGAACAGTATATACGTCTATAACGTCATATATCCTAACCTAAGGCAACCTAACATCTCGGATGTAACATTTGACAACATTCCAGGCGTGTCGGTCCCTACGTCTCGGTGGTAACATTACATGCGTCTATAACGGTATATATCCTAATCTTAGGCAACCTAACATATCGGATGTAATATTTGACAACATTCCTGGCGTGTCGAACCCTACTTCTCGGTGGGAACAGTATATACGTCTATAACGTTATATATCCTAACCTAAGGCAACCTAACATCTCGGATGTTATATTTGACAACATTCCTGGCGTGTCGGACCCTACTTCTCGGTGGGAACAGTATATACGTCTGTAACGTCATATATCCTAACCTAAGGCAACCTAACATCTCGGATATAACATTTGACAACATTCCAGGCGTGTGGGAATCCTTCGTCTCGGTGGTAACATTACGTGCGTCTATAACGTTATATATGCTAACCTAAGGCAACCTAACATCTCGGATGCAATATTTGACAACATTCCTTGCCTGTCGAACCCTACTTCTCGGTGGGAACATTATATGCGTCTATAACGTTGTATATCCTAACCTAAGGCAACCTGACATCTCGGATGTAACATTTTACCACATTCCAGGCGTGTCGGTCCCTACGTCTCGGTGGTAACATTACATGCGTCTATAACGGTATATATCCTAATCTTAGGCAACCTAACATATCGGGTGTAACATTTTACCACATTCCAGGCGTGTCGGTCCCTACGTCTCGGTGGTAACATTACATGCGTCTATAACGTTATATATCCTAACCTAAGGCCACCTAACATCTCGTATGTAATATTTGACAACATTCCTGGCGTGTCGAACCCTATTTCTCGGTGGGAACAGTATATACGTCTATAACGTTATATATCCTAACCTAAGGCAACCTAACATCTCGGATGTTATATTTGACAACATTCCTGGCGTGTCGGACCCTACTTCTCGGTGGGAACAGTATATACGTCTGTAACGTCATATATCGTAACCTAAGGCAACCTAACATCTCGGATATAGCATTTGACAACATTCCAGGCGTGTGGGAACCCTACGTCTCGATGGTAACATTACGTGCGTCTATAACGTTATATATGCTAACCTAAGGTAACCTAACATCTCGGATGCAATATTTGACAACATTCCTTGCCTGTCGAACCCTACTTCTCGGAGGGAACAGTATATAAGTCTATAACGTCATATATCCTAACCTAAGACAACCTAACATCTCGGATGTAACATTTGACAACCTTCCAGGCGTGTCGGACCCTACGTCTCGGTGGTAACATTACATGCGTCTATAACGTTATATATCCTAACCTAAGGCAACCTAACATCTCGGATGCAATATTTGACAACATTCCTGGCCTGTCGAACCCTACTTCTCGGAGGGAACAGCATATACATCTATAACGTCATATATCCTAGCCTAAGGCAACCTAACATCTCGGATGTAACATTTGACAACATTCCAGGCGTGTCGGTCCCTACGTCTCGGTGGTAACATTACATGCGTCTATAACGGTATATATCCTAATCTTAGGCAACCTGACATATCGGATGTAACATTTTACCACATTCCAGGCGTGTCGGTCCCTACGTCTCGGTGGTAACATTACATGCGTCTATAACGTTATATATCCTAACCTAAGGCCACCTAACATCTCGTATGCAATATTTGACAACATTCCTGGCCTGTCGAACCCTATTTCTCGGAGGGAACAGTATATACGTCTATAACGTTATATATCCTAACCTAAGGCAACCTGACATCTCGGATGTAATATTCTACATCATTCCAGGCGTGTCGGACCCTACTTCTCGGTGGGAACATTATATGAGCCTATAACGTTGTATATCCTAATCTAAGGCAACCTATTATCTCAGACGTAATATTTTACAATATTCCTGGCGTGTCGGTGCATACTTTTCGGTGGGAATATTATATGCGTCTATAACGGTCGATATCGTAATCTAAGGCAACCTAATACCTCGGATGCAATATTTGACAACATTCCTGGCCTGTCGAGCCCTACTTGTCGGAGGGAACAGTATATACGTCTATAACGTTATATATCCTAACCTAGGGCAACCTAACATCTCGGATGTAATATTCTACAACCTTCCAGGCGTGTCTGACCCTACTTCTCGGTGGGAACATTATATGCGTCTATAACGTTGTATATCCTTATCTAAGGCAACCTAACATCTCGGATGCAATATTTGACAACATTCCTGGCCTGTCGAACCCTACTTCTCGGAGGGAACAGTATATACGTCTATAACGGTATATATCCTAATCTAAGGCAACCTAACATCTCGGATGAAATATTTGACAACATTCCTGTCCTGTCGAACTCTACATCTCGGAGGGAACAGTATATAGGTCTGTAACGTCATATATACTAACCTAAGACAACCTAACATCTCGGATGTAACATTTGACAACATTCCAGGCGTGTCGGTCCCTACGTCTCGGTGGTAACATTACATGCGTCTATAACGTTATATATCCTAACCTAAGCAACCTAACATCTCGGATGCAATATTTGACAACATTCCTGGCCTGTCGAACCCTACTTCTCGGAGGGAACAGTATATACGTCTATAACGTCATATATCCTAACCTAAGGCAACCTAACATCTCGGATGTAACATTTGACAACATTCCAGGCGTGTCGGTCCCTACGTCTCGGTGGTAACATTACATGCGTCTATAACGGTATATATCCTAATCTTAGGCAACCTAACATATCGGATGTAACATTTTACCACATTCCAGGCGTGTCGGTCCCTACGTCTCGGTGGTAACATTACATGCGTCTATAACGTTGTATATCCTAACCTAAGGCAACCTGACATCTCGGATGTAACATTTTACCACATTCCAGGCGTGTCGGTCCCTACGTCTCGGTGGTAACATTACATGCGTCTATAACGGTATATATCCTAATCTTAGGCAACCTAACATATCGGGTGTAACATTTTACCACATTCCAGGCGTGTCGGTCCCTACGTCTCGGTGGTAACATTACATGCGTCTATAACGTTATATATCCTAACCTAAGGCCACCTAACATCTCGTATGTAATATTTGACAACATTCCTGTCGTGTCGAACCCTATTTCTCGGTGGGAACAGTATATACGTCTATAACGTTATATATCCTAACCTAAGGCAACCTAACATCTCGGATGTTATATTTGACAACATTCCTGGCCTGTCGAACCCTACTTCTCGGTGGGAACAGTATATACGTCTGTAACGTCATATATCGTAACCTAAGGCAACCTAACATCTCGGATATAGCATTTGACAACATTCCAGGCGTGTGGGAACCCTACGTCTCGATGGTAACATTACGTGCGTCTATAACGTTATATATCCTAACCTAAGGCAACCTAACATCTCGGATGCAATATTTGACAACATTCCTGGCCTGTCGAACCCTACTTCTCGGAGGGAACAGCATATACATCTATAACGTCATATATCCTAGCCTAAGGCAACCTAACATCTCGGATGTAACATTTGACAACATTCCAGGCGTGTCGGTCCCTACGTCTCGGTGGTAACATTACATGCGTCTATAACGGTATATATCCTAATCTTAGGCAACCTAACATATCGGATGTAACATTTTACCACATTCCAGGCGTGTCGGTCCCTACGTCTCGGTGGTAACATTACATGCGTCTATAACGTTATATATCCTAACCTAAGGCCACCTAACATCTCGTATGCAATATTTGACAACATTCCTGGCCTGTCGAACCCTATTTCTCGGTGGGAACATTATATGCGTCTATAACGTTGTATATCCTTATCTAAGGCAACCTAACATCTCGGATGCAATATTTGACAACATTCCTGGCCTGTCGAACCCTACTTCTCGGAGGGAACAGTATATACGTCTATAACGGTATATATCCTAATCTAAGGCAACCTAACATCTCGGATGAAATATTTGACAACATTCCTGGCCTGTCGAACTCTACATCTCGGAGGGAACAGTATATAGGTCTGTAACGTCAGATATCCTAACCTAAGACAACCTAACATCTCGGATGTAACATTTGACAACATTCCAGGCGTGTCGGTCCCTACGTCTCGGTGGTAACATTACATGCGTCTATAACGTTATATATCCTAACCTAAGCAACCTAACATCTCGGATGCAATATTTGACAACATTCCTGGCCTGTCGAACCCTACTTCTCGGAGGGAACAGTATATACGTCTATAACGTCATATATCCTAACCTAAGGCAACCTAACATCTCGGATGTAACATTTGACAACATTCCAGGCGGGTCGGTCCCTACGTCTCGGTGGTAACATTACATGCGTCTATAACGGTATATATCCTAATCTTAGGCAACCTAACATATCGGATGTAACATTTTACCACATTCCAGGCGTGTCGGTCCCTACGTCTCGGTGGTAACATTACATGCGTCTATAACTTTATATATGCTAACCTAAGGCAACCTAACATCTCGGATGCAATATTTGACAACATTCCTGGCCTGTCGAACACTACTTCTCGGAGGGAACAGTATATACGTCTATAACGTCATATATCCTAACCTAAGGCAACCTAACATCTCGGATGTAACATTTGACAACATTCCAGGCGTGTCGGTCCCTACGTCTCGGTGGTAACATTACATGCGTCTATAACGGTATATATCCTAATCTTAGGCAACCTAACATATCGGATGTCACATTTTACCACATTCCAGGCGTGTCGGTCCCTACGTCTCGGTGGTAACATTACATGCGTCTATAACGTTATATATCCTAACCTAAGGCCACCTAACATCTCGTATGCAATATTTGACAACATTCCTGGCCTGTCGAACCCTATTTCTCGGAGGGAACAGTATATACGTCTATAACGTTATATATCCTAACCTAAGGCAACCTGTCATCTCGGATGTAATATTCTACATCATTCCAGGCGTGTCGGACCCTACTTCTCGGTGGGAACATTATATGAGTCTATAACGTTGTATATCCTAATCTAAGGCAACCTATTATCTCAGACGTAATATTTTACAATATTCCTGGCGTGTCGGTGCATACTTTTCGGTGGGAATATTATATGCGTCTATAACGGTCGATATCGTAATCTAAGGCAACCTAATACCTCGGATGCAATATTTGACAACATTCCTGGCCTGTCGAGCCCTACTTCTCGGAGGGAACAGTATATACGTCTATAACGTTATATATCCTAACCTAGGGCAACCTAACATCTCGGATATAACATTTGACAACATTCCAGGCGTGTGGGAACCCTACGTCTCGGTGGTAACATTACGTGCGTCTATAACGTTATATATGCTAACCTAAGGTAACCTAACATCTCGGATGCAATATTTGACAACATTCCTTGCCTGTCGAACCCTACTTCTCGGAGGGAACAGTATATAAGTCTGTAACGTCATATATCCTAACCTAAGACAACCTAACATCTCGGATGTAACATTTGACAACATTCCAGGCGTGTCGGTCCCTACGTCTCGGTGGTAACATTACATGCGTCTATAACGTTATATATCCTAACCTAAGCAACCTAACATCTCGGATGCAATATTTGACAACATTCCTGGCCTGTCGAACCCTACTTCTCGGAGGGAACAGTATATACGTCTATAACGTCATATATCCTAACCTAAGGCAACCTAACATCTCGGATGTAACATTTGACAACATTCCAGACGAGTCGGTCCCTACGTCTCGGTGGTAACATTACATGCGTCTATAACGGTATATATCCTAATCTTAGGCAACCTAACATATCGGATGTAACATTTTACCACATTCCAGGCGTGTCGGTCCCTACGTCTCGGTGGTAACATTACATGCGTCTATAACGTTATATATGCTAACCTAAGGCAACCTAACATCTCGGATGCAATATTTGACAACATTCCTGGCCTGTCGAACCCTACTTCTCGGAGGGAACAGTATATACGTCTATAACGTCATATATCCTAACCTAAGGCAACCTAACATCTCGGATGTAACATTTGACAACATTCCAGGCGTGTCGGTCCCAACGTCTCGCTGGTAACATTACATGCGTCCATAACGGTATATTTCCTAATCTAAGGCAACCTAACATCTCGGATGCAATATTTGACAACATTCCTGGCCTGTCGAACCCTACTTCCCGGAGGGAACAGTATATACGTCTATAACGTTATATATCCTAACCTAGGGCAACCTAACATCCCGGATGTATTATTCTACAACCTTCCAGGCGTGTCGGACCCTACTTCTCGGTGGGAACATTATATGCGTCTATAACGTTGCATATCCTAATCTAAGGCAACCTAACATCTCGGATGCAATATTTGACAACATTCCTGGCCTGTCGAACCCTACTGCACGGAGGGAACAGTATATACGTCTATAACGTCATATATCCTAACCTAAGGCAACCTAACATCTCGGATGTAACATTTGACAACATTCCAGGCGTGTCGGTCCCTACGTCTCGGTGGTAACATTACATGCGTCTATAACGGTATATATCCTAATCTTAGGCAACCTAACATATCGGATGTAATATTTGACAACATTCCTGGCGTGTCGAACCCTACTTCTCGGTGGGAACAGTATATACGTCTATAACGTTATATATCCTAACCTAAGGCAACCTAACATCTCGGATGTTATATTTGACAACATTCCTGGCGTGTCGGACCCTACTTCTCGGTGGGAACAGTATATACGTCTGTAACGTCATATATCCTAACCTAAGGCAACCTAACATCTCGGATATAACATTTGACAACATTCCAGGCGTGTGGGAATCCTTCGTCTCGGTGGTAACATTACGTGCGTCTATAACGTTATATATGCTAACCTAAGGCAACCTAACATCTCGGATGCAATATTTGACAACATTCCTTGCCTGTCGAACCCTACTTCTCGGTGGGAACATTATATGCGTCTATAACGTTGTATATCCTAACCTAAGGCAACCTGACATCTCGGATGTAACATTTTACCACATTCCAGGCGTGTCGGTCCCTACGTCTCGGTGGTAACATTACATGCGTCTATAACGGTATATATCCTAATCTTAGGCAACCTAACATATCGGGTGTAACATTTTACCACATTCCAGGCGTGTCGGTCCCTACGTCTCGGTGGTAACATTACATGCGTCTATAACGTTATATATCCTAACCTAAGGCCACCTAACATCTCGTATGTAATATTTGACAACATTCCTGGCGTGTCGAACCCTATTTCTCGGTGGGAACAGTATATACGTCTATAACGTTATATATCCTAACCTAAGGCAACCTAACATCTCGGATGTTATATTTGACAACATTCCTGGCGTGTCGGACCCTACTTCTCGGTGGGAACAGTATATACGTCTGTAACGTCATATATCGTAACCTAAGGCAACCTAACATCTCGGATATAGCATTTGACAACATTCCAGGCGTGTGGGAACCCTACGTCTCGATGGTAACATTACGTGCGTCTATAACGTTATATATGCTAACCTAAGGTAACCTAACATCTCGGATGCAATATTTGACAACATTCCTTGCCTGTCGAACCCTACTTCTCGGAGGGAACAGTATATAAGTCTATAACGTCATATATCCTAACCTAAGGCAACCTAACATCTCGGATGTAACATTTGACAACATTCCAGGCGTGTCGGTCCCAACGTCTCGGTGGTAACATTACATGCGTCTATAACGGTATATTTCCTAATCTAAGGCAACCTAACATCTCGGATGCAATATTTGACAACATTCCTGGCCTGTCGAACCCTACTTCTCGGAGGGAACAGTATATACGTCTATAACGTTATATATCCTAACCTAGGGCAACCTAACATCTCGGATGTAATATTCTACAACCTTCCAGGCGTGTCGGACCCTACTTCTCGGTGGGAACATTATATGCGTCTATAACGTTGTATATCCTTATCTAAGACAACCTAACATCTCGGATGCAATATTTGACAACATTCCTGGCCTGTCGAACCCTACTTCTCGGAGGGAACAGTATATACGTCTGTAACGTCATATATCCTAACCTAAGACAACCTAACATCTCGGATGTAACATTTGACAACCTTCCAGGCGTGTCGGACCCTACGTCTCGGTGGTAACATTACATGCGTCTATAACGTTATATATCCTAACCTAAGGCAACCTAACATCTCGGATGCAATATTTGACAACATTCCTGGCCTGTCGAACCCTACTTCTCGGAGGGAACAGCATATACATCTATAACGTCATATATCCTAGCCTAAGGCAACCTAACATCTCGGATGTAACATTTGACAACATTCCAGGCGTGTCGGTCCCTACGTCTCGGTGGTAACATTACATGCGTCTATAACGGTATATATCCTAATCTTAGGCAACCTGACATATCGGATGTAACATTTTACCACATTCCAGGCGTGTCGGTCCCTACGTCTCGGTGGTAACATTACATGCGTCTATAACGTTATATATCCTAACCTAAGGCCACCTAACATCTCGTATGCAATATTCGACAACATTCCTGGCCTGTCGAACCCTATTTCTCGGAGGGAACAGTATATACGTCTATAACGTTATATATCCTAACCTAAGGCAACCTGACATCTCGGATGTAATATTCTACATCATTCCAGGCGTGTCGGACCCTACTTCTCGGTGGGAACATTATATGAGCCTATAACGTTGTATATCCTAATCTAAGGCAACCTATTATCTCAGACGTAATATTTTACAATATTCCTGGCGTGTCGGTGCATACTTTTCGGTGGGAATATTATATGCGTCTATAACGGTCGATATCGTAATCTAAGGCAACCTAATACCTCGGATGCAATATTTGACAACATTCCTGGCCTGTCGAGCCCTACTTGTCGGAGGGAACAGTATATACGTCTATAACGTTATATATCCTAACCTAGGGCAACCTAACATCTCGGATGTAATATTCTACAACCTTCCAGGCGTGTCTGACCCTACTTCTCGGTGGGAACATTATATGCGTCTATAACGTTGTATATCCTTATCTAAGGCAACCTAACATCTCGGATGCAATATTTGACAACATTCCTGGCCTGTCGAACCCTACTTCTCGGAGGGAACAGTATATACGTCTATAACGGTATATATCCTAATCTAAGGCAACCTAACATCTCGGATGAAATATTTGACAACATTCCTGTCCTGTCGAACTCTACATCTCGGAGGGAACAGTATATAGGTCTGTAACGTCATATATACTAACCTAAGACAACCTAACATCTCGGATGTAACATTTGACAACATTCCAGGCGTGTCGGTCCCTACGTCTCGGTGGTAACATTACATGCGTCTATAACGTTATATATCCTAACCTAAGCAACCTAACATCTCGGATGCAATATTTGACAACATTCCTGGCCTGTCGAACCCTACTTCTCGGAGGGAACAGTATATACGTCTATAACGTCATATATCCTAACCTAAGGCAACCTAACATCTCGGATGTAACATTTGACAACATTCCAGGCGTGTCGGTCCCTACGTCTCGGTGGTAACATTACATGCGTCTATAACGGTATATATCCTAATCTTAGGCAACCTAACATATCGGATGTAACATTTTACCACATTCCAGGCGTGTCGGTCCCTACGTCTCGGTGGTAACATTACATGCGTCTATAACGTTGTATATCCTAACCTAAGGCAACCTGACATCTCGGATGTAACATTTTACCACATTCCAGGCGTGTCGGTCCCTACGTCTCGGTGGTAACATTACATGCGTCTATAACGGTATATATCCTAATCTTAGGCAACCTAACATATCGGGTGTAACATTTTACCACATTCCAGGCGTGTCGGTCCCTACGTCTCGGTGGTAACATTACATGCGTCTATAACGTTATATATCCTAACCTAAGGCCACCTAACATCTCGTATGTAATATTTGACAACATTCCTGGCGTGTCGAACCCTATTTCTCGGTGGGAACAGTATATACGTCTATAACGTTATATATCCTAACCTAAGGCAACCTAACATCTCGGATGTTATATTTGACAACATTCCTGGCGTGTCGGACCCTACTTCTCGGTGGGAACAGTATATACGTCTGTAACGTCATATATCGTAACCTAAGGCAACCTAACATCTCGGATATAGCATTTGACAACATTCCAGGCGTGTGGGAACCCTACGTCTCGATGGTAACATTACGTGCGTCTATAACGTTATATATGCTAACCTAAGGTAACCTAACATCTCGGATGCAATATTTGACAACATTCCTTGCCTGTCGAACCCTACTTCTCGGAGGGAACAGTATATAAGTCTATAACGTCATATATCCTAACCTAAGGCAACCTAACATCTCGGATGTAACATTTGACAACATTCCAGGCGTGTCGGTCCCAACGTCTCGGTGGTAACATTACATGCGTCTATAACGGTATATTTCCTAATCTAAGGCAACCTAACATCTCGGATGCAATATTTGACAACATTCCTGGCCTGTCGAGCCCTACTTCTCGGAGGGAACAGTATATACGTCTATAACGTTATATATCCTAACCTAGGGCAACCTAACATCTCGGATGTAATATTCTACAACCTTCCAGGCGTGTCGGACCCTACTTCTCGGTGGGAACATTATATGCGTCTATAACGTTGTATATCCTTATCTAAGACAACCTAACATCTCGGATGCAATATTTGACAACATTCCTGGCCTGTCGAACCCTACTTCTCGGAGGGAACAGTATATACGTCTGTAACGTCATATATCCTAACCTAAGACAACCTAACATCTCGGATGTAACATTTGACAACCTTCCAGGCGTGTCGGACCCTACGTCTCGGTGGTAACATTACATGCGTCTATAACGTTATATATCCTAACCTAAGGCAACCTAACATCTCGGATGCAATATTTGACAACATTCCTGGCCTGTCGAACCCTACTTCTCGGAGGGAACAGCATATACATCTATAACGTCATATATCCTAGCCTAAGGCAACCTAACATCTCGGATGTAACATTTGACAACATTCCAGGCGTGTCGGTCCCTACGTCTCGGTGGTAACATTACATGCGTCTATAACGGTATATATCCTAATCTTAGGCAACCTGACATATCGGATGTAACATTTTACCACATTCCAGGCGTGTCGGTCCCTACGTCTCGGTGGCAACATTACATGCGTCTATAACGTTATATATCCTAACCTAAGGCCACCTAACATCTCGTATGCAATATTTGACAACATTCCTGGCCTGTCGAACCCTATTTCTCGGAGGGAACAGTATATACGTCTATAACGTTATATATCCTAACCTAAGGCAACCTGACATCTCGGATGTAATATTCTACATCATTCCAGGCGTGTCGGACCCTACTTCTCGGTGGGAACATTATATGAGCCTATAACGTTGTATATCCTAATCTAAGGCAACCTATTATCTCAGACGTAATATTTTACAATATTCCTGGCGTGTCGGTGCATACTTTTCGGTGGGAATATTATATGCGTCTATAACGGTCGATATCGTAATCTAAGGCAACCTAGTACCTCGGATGCAATATTTGACAACATTCCTGGCCTGTCGAGCCCTACTTGTCGGAGGGAACAGTATATACGTCTATAACGTTATATATCCTAACCTAGGGCAACCTAACATCTCGGATGTAATATTCTACAACCTTCCAGGCGTGTCTGACCCTACTTCTCGGTGGGAACATTATATGCGTCTATAACGTTGTATATCCTTATCTAAGGCAACCTAACATCTCGGATGCAATATTTGACAACATTCCTGGCCTGTCGAACCCTACTTCTCGGAGGGAACAGTATATACGTCTATAACGGTATATATCCTAATCTAAGGCAACCTAACATCTCGGATGAAATATTTGACAACATTCCTGTCCTGTCGAACTCTACATCTCGGAGGGAACAGTATATAGGTCTGTAACGTCATATATCCTGACCTAAGACAACCTAACATCTCGGATGTAACATTTGACAACATTCCAGGCGTGTCGGTCCCTACGTCTCGGTGGTAACATTACATGCGTCTATAACGTTATATATCCTAACCTAAGCAACCTAACATCTCGGATGCAATATTTGACAACATTCCTGGCCTGTCGAACCCTACTTCTCGGAGGGAACAGTATATACGTCTATAACGTCATATATCCTAACCTAAGGCAACCTAACATCTCGGATGTAACATTTGACAACATTCCAGGCGTGTCGGTCCCTACGTCTCGGTGGTAACATTACATGCGTCTATAACGTTATATATGCTAACCTAAGGCAACCTAACATCTCGGATGCAATATTTGACAACATTCCTGGCCTGTCGAACCCTACTTCTCGGAGGGAACAGTATATACGTCTATAACGTCATATATCCTAACCTAAGGCAACCTAACATCTCGGATGTAACATTTGACAACATTCCATGCGTGTCGGTCCCTACGTCTCGGTGGTAACATTACATGCGTCTATAACGGTATATATCCTAATCTTAGGCAACCTAACATATCGGATGTAACATTTTACCACATTCCAGGCGTGTCGGTCCCTACGTCTCGGTGGTAACATTACATGCGTCTATAACGTTATATATCCTAACCTAAGGCCACCTAACATCTCGTATGCAATATTTGACAACATTCATGGCCTGTCGAACCCTATTTCTCGGAGGGAACAGTATATACGTCTATAACGTTATATATCCTAACCTAAGGCAACCTGACATCTCGGATGTAATATTCTACATCATTCCAGGCGTGTCGGACCCTACTTCTCGGTGGGAACATTATATGAGTCTATAACGTTGTATATCCTAATCTAAGGCAACCTATTATCTCAGACGTAATATTTTACAATATTCCTGGCGTGTCGGTGCATACTTTTCGGTGGGAATATTATATGCGTCTATAACGGTCGATATCGTAATCTAAGGCAACCTAATACCTCGGATGCAATATTTGACAACATTCCTGGCCTGTCGAGCCCTACTTCTCGGAGGGAACAGTATATACGTCTATAACGTTATATATCCTAACCTAGGGCAACCTAACATCTCGGATGTAATATTCTACAACCTTCCAGGCGTGTCTGTCCCTACTTCTCGGTGGGAACATTATATGCGTCTATAACGTTGTATATCCTTATCTAAGGCAACCTAACATCTCGGATGCAATATTTGACAACATTCCTGGCCTGTCGAACCCTACTTCTCGGAGGGAACAGTATATACGTCTATAACGGTATATATCCTAATCTAAGGCAACCTAACATCTCGGATGAAATATTTGACAACATTCCTGGCCTGTCGAACTCTACATCTCGGAGGGAACAGTATATAGGTCTGTAACGTCATATATCCTAACCTAAGACAACCTAACATCTCGGATGTAACATTTGACAACATTCCAGGCGTGTCGGTCCCTACGTCTCGGTGGTAACATTACATGCGTCTATAACGTTATATATCCTAACCTAAGCAACCTAACATCTCGGATGCAATATTTGACAACATTCCTGGCCTGTCGAACCCTACTTCCCGGAGGGAACAGTATATACGTCTATAACGTTATATATCCTAACCTAGGGCAACCTAACATCCCGGATGTATTATTCTACAACCTTCCAGGCGTGTCGGACCCTACTTCTCGGTGGGAACATTATATGCGTCTATAACGTTGCATATCCTAATCTAAGGCAACCTAACATCTCGGATGCAATATTTGACAACATTCCTGGCCTGTCGAACCCTACTGCTCGGAGGGAACAGTATATACGTCTATAACGGTATATATCCTAATCTAAGGCAATCTAACATCTCGGATGCAATATTTGACAACATTCCTGGCCTGTCGAACCCTACTTCTCGGAGGGAACAGCATATACATCTATAACGTCATATGTCCTAGCCTAAGGCAACCTAACATCTCGGATGTAACATTTGACAACATTCCAGGCGTGTGGGAACCCTACGTCTCGGTGGTAACATTACGTGCGTCTATAACGTTATATATGCTAACCTAAGGCAACCTAACATCTCGGATGCAATATTTGACAACATTCCTGGCCTGTCGAACCCTACTTCTCGGAGGGAACAGCATATACATCTATAACGTCATATATCCTAACCTAAGGCAACCTAACATCTCGGATGTAACATTTGACAACATTCCAGGCGTGTCGGTCCCTACGTCTCGGTGGTAACATTACATGCGTCTATAACGGTATATATCCTAATCTTAGGCAACCTAACATATCGGATGTAATATTTGACAACATTCCTGGCGTGTCGAACCCTACTTCTCGGTGGGAACAGTATATACGTCTATAACGTTATATATCCTAACCTAAGGCAACCTAACATCTCGGATGTTATATTTGACAACATTCCTGGCGTGTCGGACCCTACTTCTCGGTGGGAACAGTATATACGTCTGTAACGTCATATATCCTAACCTAAGGCAACCTAACATCTCGGATATAACATTTGACAACATTCCAGGCGTGTGGGAATCCTTCGTCTCGGTGGTAACATTACGTGCGTCTATAACGTTATATATGCTAACCTAAGGCAACCTAACATCTCGGATGCAATATTTGACAACATTCCTTGCCTGTCGAACCCTACTTCTCGGTGGGAACATTATATGCGTCTATAACGTTGTATATCCTAACCTAAGGCAACCTGACATCTCGGATGTAACATTTTACCACATTCCAGGCGTGTCGGTCCCTACGTCTCGGTGGTAACATTACATGCGTCTATAACGGTATATATCCTAATCTTAGGCAACCTAACATATCGGGTGTAACATTTTACCACATTCCAGGCGTGTCGGTCCCTACGTCTCGGTGGTAACATTACATGCGTCTATAACGTTATATATCCTAACCTAAGGCCACCTAACATCTCGTATGTAATATTTGACAACATTCCTGGCGTGTCGAACCCTATTTCTCGGTGGGAACAGTATATACGTCTATAACGTTATATATCCTAACCTAAGGCAACCTAACATCTCGGATGTTATATTTGACAACATTCCTGGCGTGTCGGACCCTACTTCTCGGTGGGAACAGTATATACGTCTGTAACGTCATATATCGTAACCTAAGGCAACCTAACATCTCGGATATAGCATTTGACAACATTCCAGGCGTGTGGGAACCCTACGTCTCGATGGTAACATTACGTGCGTCTATAACGTTATATATGCTAACCTAAGGTAACCTAACATCTCGGATGCAATATTTGACAACATTCCTTGCCTGTCGAACCCTACTTCTCGGAGGGAACAGTATATAAGTCTATAACGTCATATATCCTAACCTAAGGCAACCTAACATCTCGGATGTAACATTTGACAACATTCCAGGCGTGTCGGTCCCAACGTCTCGGTGGTAACATTACATGCGTCTATAACGGTATATTTCCTAATCTAAGGCAACCTAACATCTCGGATGCAATATTTGACAACATTCCTGGCCTGTCGAACCCTACTTCTCGGAGGGAACAGTATATACGTCTATAACGTTATATATCCTAACCTAGGGCAACCTAACATCTCGGATGTAATATTCTACAACCTTCCAGGCGTGTCGGACCCTACTTCTCGGTGGGAACATTATATGCGTCTATAACGTTGTATATCCTTATCTAAGGCAACCTAACATCTCGGATGCAATATTTGACAACATTCCTGGCCTGTCGAACCCTACTTCTCGGAGGGAACAGCATATACATCTATAACGTCATATATCCTAGCCTAAGGCAACCTAACATCTCGGATGTAACATTTGACAACATTCCAGGCGTGTCGGTCCCTACGTCTCGGTGGTAACATTACATGCGTCTATAACGTTATATATCCTAACCTAAGCAACCTAACATCTCGGATGCAATATTTGACAACATTCCTGGCCTGTCGAACCCTACTTCTCGGAGGGAACAGTATATACGTCTATAACGTCATATATCCTAACCTAAGGCAACCTAACATCTCGGATGTAACATTTGACAACATTCCAGGCGTGTCGGTCCCTACGTCTCGGTGGTAACATTACATGCGTCTATAACGGTATATATCCTAATCTTAGGCAACCTAACATATCGGATGTAACATTTTACCACATTCCAGGCGTGTCGGTCCCTACGTCTCGGTGGTAACATTACATGCGTCTATAACATTATATATGCTAACCTAAGGCAACCTAACATCTCGGATGCAATATTTGACAACATTCCTGGCCTGTCGAACCCTACTTCTCGGAGGGAACAGTATATACGTCTATAACGTCATATATCCTAACCTAAGGCAACCTAACATCTCGGATGTAACATTTGACAACATTCCATGCGTGTCGGTCCCTACGTCTCGGTGGTAACATTACATGCGTCTATAACGGTATATATCCTAATCTTAGGCAACCTAACATATCGGATGTAACATTTTACCACATTCCAGGCGTGTCGGTCCCTACGTCTCGGTGGTAACATTACATGCGTCTATAACGTTATATATCCTAACCTAAGGCCACCTAACATCTCGTATGCAATATTTGACAACATTCCTGGCCTGTCGAACCCTATTTCTCGGAGGGAACAGTATATACGTCTATAACGTTATATATCCTAACCTAAGGCAACCTGACATCTCGGATGTAATATTCTACATCATTCCAGGCGTGTCGGACCCTACTTCTCGGTGGGAACATTATATGAGTCTATAACGTTGTATATCCTAATCTAAGGCAACCTATTATCTCAGACGTAATATTTTACAATATTCCTGGCGTGTCGGTGCATACTTTTCGGTGGGAATATTATATGCGTCTATAACGGTCGATATCGTAATCTAAGGCAACCTAATACCTCGGATGCAATATTTGACAACATTCCTGGCCTGTCGAGCCCTACTTCTCGGAGGGAACAGTATATACGTCTATAACGTTATATATCCTAACCTAGGGCAACCTAACATCTCGGATGTAATATTCTACAACCTTCCAGGCGTGTCTGTCCCTACTTCTCGGTGGGAACATTATATGCGTCTATAACGTTGTATATCCTTATCTAAGGCAACCTAACATCTCGGATGCAATATTTGACAACATTCCTGGCCTGTCGAACCCTACTTCTCGGAGGGAACAGTATATACGTCTATAACGGTATATATCCTAATCTAAGGCAACCTAACATCTCGGATGAAATATTTGACAACATTCCTGGCCTGTCGAACTCTACATCTCGGAGGGAACAGTATATAGGTCTGTAACGTCATATATCCTAACCTAAGACAACCTAACATCTCGGATGTAACGTTTGACAACATTCCAGGCGTGTCGGTCCCTACGTCTCGGTGGTAACATTACATGCGTCTATAACGTTATATATCCTAACCTAAGCAACCTAACATCTCGGATGCAATATTTGACAACATTCCTGGCCTGTCGAACCCTACTTCCCGGAGGGAACAGTATATACGTCTATAACGTTATATATCCTAACCTAGGGCAACCTAACATCCCGGATGTATTATTCTACAACCTTCCAGGCGTGTCGGACCCTACTTCTCGGTGGGAACATTATATGCGTCTATAACGTTGCATATCCTAATCTAAGGCAACCTAACATCTCGGATGCAATATTTGACAACATTCCTGGCCTGTCGAACCCTACTGCTCGGAGGGAACAGTATATACGTCTATAACGGTATATATCCTAATCTAAGGCAATCTAACATCTCGGATGCAATATTTGACAACATTCCTGGCCTGTCGAACCCTACTTCTCGGAGGGAACAGCATATACATCTATAACGTCATATGTCCTAGCCTAAGGCAACCTAACATCTCGGATGTAACATTTGACAACATTCCAGGCGTGTGGGAACCCTACGTCTCGGTGGTAACATTACGTGCGTCTATAACGTTATATATGCTAACCTAAGGCAACCTAACATCTCGGAAGCCATATTTGACAACATTCCTGGCCTGTCGAACCCTACTTCTCGGAGGGAACAGCATATACATCTATAACGTCATATATCCTAACCTAAGGCAACCTAACATCTCGGATGTAACATTTGACAACATTCCAGGCGTGTCGGTCCCTACGACTCGGGGGTAACATTACATGCGTCTATAACGGTATATTTCCTAATCTAAGGCAACCTAACATCTCGGATGCAATATTTGACAACATTCCTGGCCTGTCGAACCCTATTTCTCGGAGGGAACAGTATATACGTCTATAACGTTATATATCCTAACCTAAGGCCACCTAACATCTCGTATGTAATATTCTACATCATTCCAGGCGTGTCGGACCCTACTTCTCGGTGGGAACATTATATGCGGCTATAACGTTGCATATCCTAATCTAAGGCAACCTAACATCTCGGATGTAATATTTGACAACATTCCTGGCGTGTCGGACCCCACTTCTCGGTGGGAACAGTATATACGTCTGTAACGTCATATATCCTAACCTAAGGCAACCTAACATCTCGGATATAACATTTGACAACATTCCAGGCGTGTGGGAACCCTACGTCTCGGTGGTAACATTACGTGCGTCTATAACGTTATATATGCTAACCTAAGGTAACCTAACATCTCGGATGCAATATTTGACAACATTCCTTGCCTGTCGAACCCTACTTCTCGGAGGGAACAGTATATAAGTCTATAACGTCATATATCCTAACCTAAGGCAACTTAACATCTCGGATGCAATATTTGACAACATTCCTGGCCTGTCGAACCCTACTTCTCGGAGGGAACAGTATATACGTCTATAACGTCATATATCCTAACCTAAGGCAACCTAACATCTCGGATGTAACATTTGACAACATTCCAGGCGTGTCGGTCCCTACGTCTCGGTGGTAACATTACATGCGTCTATAACGGTATATATCCTAATCTTAGGCAACCTAACATATCGGATGTAACATTTTACCACATTCCAGGCGTGTCGGTCCTTACGTCTCGGTGGTAACATTACATGCGTCTATAACGTTATATATCCTAACCTAAGGCCACCTAACATCTCGTATGTAATATTTGACAACATTCCTGGCGTGTCGAACCCTACTTCTCGGTGGGAACAGTATATACGTCTATAACGTTATATATCCTAACCTAAGGCAACCTAACATCTCGGATGTTATATTTGACAACATTCCTGGCCTGTCGGACCCTACTTCTCGGTGGGAACAGTATATACGTCTGTAACGTCATATATCCTAACCTAAGGCAACCTAACATCTCGGATATAACATTTGACAACATTCCAGGCGTGTGGGAACCCTACGTCTCGGTGGTAACATTACGTGCGTCTATAACGTTATATATGCTAACCTAAGGCAACCTAACATCTCGGATTCAATATTTGACAACATTCCTTGCCTGTCGAACCCTACTTCTCGGTGGGAACATTATATGCGTCTATAACGTTGTATATCCTAACCTAAGGCAACCTGACATCTCGGATGTAACATTTTACCACATTCCAGGCGTGTCGGTCCCTACGTCTCGGTGGTAACATTACATGCGTCTATAACGGTATATATCCTAATCTTAGGCAACCTAACATATCGGGTGTAACATTTTACCACATTCCAGGCGTGTCGGTCCCTACGTCTCGGTGGTAACATTACATGCGTCTATAACGTTATATATCCTAACCTAAGGCCACCTAACATCTCGTATGTAATATTTGACAACATTCCTGGCGTGTCGAACCCTACTTCTCGGTGGGAACAGTATATACGTCTATAACGTTATATATCCTAACCTAAGGCAACCTAACATCTCGGATGTTATATTTGACAACATTCCTGGCGTGTCGGACCCTACTTCTCGGTGGGAACAGTATATACGTCTGTAACGTCATATATCCTAACCTAAGGCAACCTAACATCTCGGATATAACATTTGACAACATTCCAGGCGTGTGGGAACCCTACGTCTCGGTGGTAACATTACGTGCGTCTATAACGTTATATATGCTAACCTAAGGTAACCTAACATCTCGGATGCAATATTTGACAACATTCCTTGCCTGTCGAACCCTACTTCTCGGAGGGAACAGTATATAAGTCTATAACGTCATATATCCTAACCTAAGGCAACCTAACATCTCGGATGTAACATTTGACAACATTCCTGGCGTGTCGAACCCTACTTCTCGGTGGGAACAGTATATACGTCTATAACGTTATATATCCTAACCTAAGGCAACCTAACATCTCGGATGTTATATTTGACAACATTCCTGGCCTGTCGAACCCTACTTCTCGGAGGGAACAGTATATACGTCTATAACGTTATATATCCTAACCTAGGGCAACCTAACATCCCGGATGTATTATTCTACAACCTTCCAGGCGTGTCGGACCCTACTTCTCGGTGGGAACATTATATGCGTGTATAACGTTATATATCCTAACCTAAGGCAACCTAACATCTCGGATGTTATATTTGACAACATTCCTGGCGTGTCGGACCCTACTTCTCGGTGGGAACAGTATATACGTCTGTAACGTCATATATCCTAACCTAAGGCAACCTAACATCTCGGATATAACATTTGACAACATTCCAGGCGTGTGGGAACCCTACGTCTCGGTGGTAACATTACGTGCGTCTATAACGTTATATATGCTAACCTAAGGTAACCTAACATCTCGGATGCAATATTTGACAACATTCCTTGCCTGTCGAACCCTACTTCTCGGAGGGAACAGTATATAAGTCTATAACGTCATATATCCTAACCTAAGGCAACCTAACATCTCGGATGTAACATTTGACAACATTCCTGGCGTGTCGAACCCTACTTCTCGGTGGGAACAGTATATACGTCTATAACGTTATATATCCTAACCTAAGGCAACCTAACATCTCGGATGTTATATTTGACAACATTCCTGGCCTGTCGAACCCTACTTCTCGGAGGGAACAGTATATACGTCTATAACGTTATATATCCTAACCTAGGGCAACCTAACATCCCGGATGTATTATTCTACAACCTTCCAGGCGTGTCGGACCCTACTTCTCGGTGGGAACATTATATGCGTGTATAACGTTGCATATCCTAATCTAAGGCAACCTAACATCTCGGATGCAATATTTGACAACATTCCTGGCCTGTCGAACCCTACTGCTCGGAGGGAACAGTATATACGTCTATAACGGTATATATCCTAATCTAAGGCAATCTAACATCTCGGATGCAATATTTGACAACATTCCTGGCCTGTCGAACCCTACTTCTCGGAGGGAACAGCATATACATCTATAACGTCATATGTCCTAGCCTAAGGCAACCTAACATCTCGGATGTAACATTTGACAACATTCCAGGCGTGTGGGAACCCTACGTCTCGGTGGTAACATTACGTGCGTCTATAACGTTATATATGCTAACCTAAGGCAACCTAACATCTCGGATGCAATATTTGACAACATTCCTGGCCTGTCGAACCCTACTTCTCGGAGGGAACAGCATATACATCTATAACGTCATATATCCTAACCTAAGGCAACCTAACATCTCGGATGTAACATTTGACAACATTCCAGGCGTGTCGGTCCCTACGTCTCGGTGGTAACATTACATGCGTCTATAACGGTATATATCCTAATCTTAGGCAACCTAACATATCGGATGTAATATTTGACAACATTCCTGGCGTGTCGAACCCTACTTCTCGGTGGGAACAGTATATACGTCTATAACGTTATATATCCTAACCTAAGGCAACCTAACATCTCGGATGTTATATTTGACAACATTCCTGGCGTGTCGGACCCTACTTCTCGGTGGGAACAGTATATACGTCTGTAACGTCATATATCCTAACCTAAGGCAACCTAACATCTCGGATATAACATTTGACAACATTCCAGGCGTGTGGGAATCCTTCGTCTCGGTGGTAACATTACGTGCGTCTATAACGTTATATATGCTAACCTAAGGCAACCTAACATCTCGGATGCAATATTTGACAACATTCCTTGCCTGTCGAACCCTACTTCTCGGTGGGAACATTATATGCGTCTATAACGTTGTATATCCTAACCTAAGGCAACCTGACATCTCGGATGTAACATTTTACCACATTCCAGGCGTGTCGGTCCCTACGTCTCGGTGGTAACATTACATGCGTCTATAACGGTATATATCCTAATCTTAGGCAACCTAACATATCGGGTGTAACATTTTACCACATTCCAGGCGTGTCGGTCCCTACGTCTCGGTGGTAACATTACATGCGTCTATAACGTTATATATCCTAACCTAAGGCCACCTAACATCTCGTATGTAATATTTGACAACATTCCTGGCGTGTCGAACCCTATTTCTCGGTGGGAACAGTATATACGTCTATAACGTTATATATCCTAACCTAAGGCAACCTAACATCTCGGATGTTATATTTGACAACATTCCTGGCGTGTCGGACCCTACTTCTCGGTGGGAACAGTATATACGTCTGTAACGTCATATATCGTAACCTAAGGCAACCTAACATCTCGGATATAGCATTTGACAACATTCCAGACGTGTGGGAACCCTACGTCTCGATGGTAACATTACGTGCGTCTATAACGTTATATATGCTAACCTAAGGTAACCTAACATCTCGGATGCAATATTTGACAACATTCCTGGCCTGTCGAACCCTACTTCTCGGAGGGAACAGTATATAAGTCTATAACGTCATATATCCTAACCTAAGGCAACCTAACATCTCGGATGTAACATTTGACAACATTCCAGGCGTGTCGGTCCCAACGTCTCGGTGGTAACATTACATTCGTCTATAACGGTATATTTCCTAATCTAAGGCAACCTAACATCTCGGATGCAATATTTGACAACATTCCTGGCCTGTCGAACCCTACTTCTCGGAGGGAACAGTATATACGTCTATAACGTTATATATCCTAACCTAGGGCAACCTAACATCTCGGATGTAATATTCTACAACCTTCCAGGCGTGTCGGACCCTACTTCTCGGTGGGAACATTATATGCGTCTATAACGTTGTATATCCTTATCTAAGACAACCTAACATCTCGGATGCAATATTTGACAACATTCCTGGCCTGTCGAACCCTACTTCTCGGAGGGAACAGTATATACGTCTGTAACGTCATATATCCTAACCTAAGACAACCTAACATCTCGGATGTAACATTTGACAACCTTCCAGGCGTGTCGGACCCTACGTCTCGGTGGTAACATTACATGCGTCTATAACGTTATATATCCTAACCTAAGGCAACCTAACATATCGGATGTAACATTTTACCACATTCCAGGCGTGTCGGTCCTTACGTCTCGGTGGTAACATTACATGCGTCTATAACGGTATATATCCTAATCTTAGGCAACCTAACATATCGGATGTAACATTTTACCACATTCCAGGCGTGTCGGTCCCTACGTCTCGGTGGTAACATTACATGCGTCTATAACGTTATATATCCTAACCTAAGGCCACCTAACATCTCGTATGCAATATTTGACAACATTCCTGGCCTGTCGAACCCTATTTCTCGGAGGGAACAGTATATACGTCTATAACGTTATATATCCTAACCTAAGGCAACCTGACATCTCGGATGTAATATTCTACATCATTCCAGGCGTGTCGGACCCTACTTCTCGGTGGGAACATTATATGAGTCTATAACGTTGTATATCCTAATCTAAGGCAACCTATTATCTCAGACGTAATATTTTACAATATTCCTGGCGTGTCGGTGCATACTTTTCGGTGGGAATATTATATGCGTCTATAACGGTCGATATCGTAATCTAAGGCAACCTAATACCTCGGATGCAATATTTGACAACATTCCTGGCCTGTCGAGCCCTACTTCTCGGAGGGAACAGTATATACGTCTATAACGTTATATATCCTAACCTAGGGCAACCTAACATCTCGGATGTAATATTCTACAACCTTCCAGGCGTGTCTGTCCCTACTTCTCGGTGGGAACATTATATGCGTCTATAACGTTGTATATCCTTATCTAAGGCAACCTAACATCTCGGATGCAATATTTGACAACATTCCTGGCCTGTCGAACCCTACTTCTCGGAGGGAACAGTATATACGTCTATAACGGTATATATCCTAATCTAAGGCAACCTAACATCTCGGATGAAATATTTGACAACATTCCTGGCCTGTCGAACTCTACATCTCGGAGGGAACAGTATATAGGTCTGTAACGTCATATATCCTAACCTAAGACAACCTAACATCTCGGATGTAACGTTTGACAACATTCCAGGCGTGTCGGTCCCTACGTCTCGGTGGTAACATTACATGCGTCTATAACGTTATATATCCTAACCTAAGCAACCTAACATCTCGGATGCAATATTTGACAACATTCCTGGCCTGTCGAACCCTACTTCCCGGAGGGAACAGTATATACGTCTATAACGTTATATATCCTAACCTAGGGCAACCTAACATCCCGGATGTATTATTCTACAACCTTCCAGGCGTGTCGGACCCTACTTCTCGGTGGGAACATTATATGCGTCTATAACGTTGCATATCCTAATCTAAGGCAACCTAACATCTCGGATGCAATATTTGACAACATTCCTGGCCTGTCGAACCCTACTGCTCGGAGGGAACAGTATATACGTCTATAACGGTATATATCCTAATCTAAGGCAATCTAACATCTCGGATGCAATATTTGACAACATTCCTGGCCTGTCGAACCCTACTTCTCGGAGGGAACAGCATATACATCTATAACGTCATATGTCCTAGCCTAAGGCAACCTAACATCTCGGATGTAACATTTGACAACATTCCAGGCGTGTGGGAACCCTACGTCTCGGTGGTAACATTACGTGCGTCTATAACGTTATATATGCTAACCTAAGGCAACCTAACATCTCGGAAGCCATATTTGACAACATTCCTGGCCTGTCGAACCCTACTTCTCGGAGGGAACAGCATATACATCTATAACGTCATATATCCTAACCTAAGGCAACCTAACATCTCGGATGTAACATTTGACAACATTCCAGGCGTGTCGGTCCCTACGACTCGGGGGTAACATTACATGCGTCTATAACGGTATATTTCCTAATCTAAGGCAACCTAACATCTCGGATGCAATATTTGACAACATTCCTGGCCTGTCGAACCCTATTTCTCGGAGGGAACAGTATATACGTCTATAACGTTATATATCCTAACCTAAGGCAACCTGACATCTCGGATGTAATATTCTACATCATTCCAGGCGTGTCGGACCCTACTTCTCGGTGGGAACATTATATGCGGCTATAACGTTGCATATCCTAATCTAAGGCAACCTAACATCTCGGATGTAATATTTGACAACATTCCTGGCGTGTCGGACCCCACTTCTCGGTGGGAACAGTATATACGTCTGTAACGTCATATATCCTAACCTAAGGCAACCTAACATCTCGGATATAACATTTGACAACATTCCAGGCGTGTGGGAACCCTACGTCTCGGTGGTAACATTACGTGCGTCTATAACGTTATATATGCTAACCTAAGGTAACCTAACATCTCGGATGCAATATTTGACAACATTCCTTGCCTGTCGAACCCTACTTCTCGGAGGGAACAGTATATAAGTCTATAACGTCATATATCCTAACCTAAGGCAACTTAACATCTCGGATGCAATATTTGACAACATTCCTGGCCTGTCGAACCCTACTTCTCGGAGGGAACAGTATATACGTCTATAACGTCATATATCCTAACCTAAGGCAACCTAACATCTCGGATGTAACATTTGACAACATTCCAGGCGTGTCGGTCCCTACGTCTCGGTGGTAACATTACATGCGTCTATAACGGTATATATCCTAATCTTAGGCAACCTAACATATCGGATGTAACATTTTACCACATTCCAGGCGTGTCGGTCCTTACGTCTCGGTGGTAACATTACATGCGTCTATAACGTTATATATCCTAACCTAAGGCCACCTAACATCTCGTATGTAATATTTGACAACATTCCTGGCGTGTCGAACCCTACTTCTCGGTGGGAACAGTATATAGGTCTATAACGTTATATATCCTAACCTAAGGCAACCTAACATCTCGGATGTTATATTTGACAACATTCCTGGCCTGTCGGACCCTACTTCTCGGTGGGAACAGTATATACGTCTGTAACGTCATATATCCTAACCTAAGGCAACCTAACATCTCGGATATAACATTTGACAACATTCCAGGCGTGTGGGAACCCTACGTCTCGGTGGTAACATTACGTGCGTCTATAACGTTATATATGCTAACCTAAGGCAACCTAACATCTCGGATTCAATATTTGACAACATTCCTTGCCTGTCGAACCCTACTTCTCGGTGGGAACATTATATGCGTCTATAACGTTGTATATCCTAACCTAAGGCAACCTGACATCTCGGATGTAACATTTTACCACATTCCAGGCGTGTCGGTCCCTACGTCTCGGTGGTAACATTACATGCGTCTATAACGGTATATATCCTAATCTTAGGCAACCTAACATATCGGGTGTAACATTTTACCACATTCCAGGCGTGTCGGTCCCTACGTCTCGGTGGTAACATTACATGCGTCTATAACGTTATATATCCTAACCTAAGGCCACCTAACATCTCGTATGTAATATTTGACAACATTCCTGGCGTGTCGAACCCTACTTCTCGGTGGGAACAGTATATACGTCTATAACGTTACATATCCTAACCTAAGGCAACCTAACATCTCGGATGTTATATTTGACAACATTCCTGGCGTGTCGGACCCTACTTCTCGGTGGGAACAGTATATACGTCTGTAACGTCATATATCCTAACCTAAGGCAACCTAACATCTCGGATATAACATTTGACAACATTCCAGGCGTGTGGGAACCCTACGTCTCGGTGGTAACATTACGTGCGTCTATAACGTTATATATGCTAACCTAAGGTAACCTAACATCTCGGATGCAATATTTGACAACATTCCTTGCCTGTCGAACCCTACTTCTCGGAGGGAACAGTATATAAGTCTATAACGTCATATATCCTAACCTAAGGCAACCTAACATCTCGGATGTAACATTTGACAACATTCCTGGCGTGTCGAACCCTACTTCTCGGTGGGAACAGTATATACGTCTATAACGTTATATATCCTAACCTAAGGCAACCTAACATCTCGGATGTTATATTTGACAACATTCCTGGCCTGTCGAACCCTACTTCTCGGAGGGAACAGTATATACGTCTATAACGTTATATATCCTAACCTAGGGCAACCTAACATCCCGGATGTATTATTCTACAACCTTCCAGGCGTGTCGGACCCTACTTCTCGGTGGGAACATTATATGCGTGTATAACGTTGCATATCCTAATCTAAGGCAACCTAACATCTCGGATGCAATATTTGACAACATTCCTGGCCTGTCGAACCCTACTGCTCGGAGGGAACAGTATATACGTCTATAACGGTATATATCCTAATCTAAGGCAATCTAACATCTCGGATGCAATATTTGACAACATTCCTGGCCTGTCGAACCCTACTTCTCGGAGGGAACAGCATATACATCTATAACGTCATATGTCCTAGCCTAAGGCAACCTAACATCTCGGATGTAACATTTGACAACATTCCAGGCGTGTGGGAACCCTACGTCTCGGTGGTAACATTACGTGCGTCTATAACGTTATATATGCTAACCTAAGGCAACCTAACATCTCGGATTCAATATTTGACAACATTCCTGGCCTGTCGAACCCTACTTCTCGGAGGGAACAGCATATACATCTATAACGTCATATATCCTAACCTAAGGCAACCTAACATCTCGGATGTAACATTTGACAACATTCCAGGCGTGTCGGTCCCTACGTCTCGGTGGTAACATTACATGCGTCTATAACGGTATATATCCTAATCTTAGGCAACCTAACATATCGGATGTAATATTTGACAACATTCCTGGCGTGTCGAACCCTACTTCTCGGTGGGAACAGTATATACGTCTATAACGTTATATATCCTAACCTAAGGCAACCTAACATCTCGGATGTTATATTTGACAACATTCCTGGCGTGTCGGACCCTACTTCTCGGTGGGAACAGTATATACGTCTGTAACGTCATATATCCTAACCTAAGGCAACCTAACATCTCGGATATAACATTTGACAACATTCCAGGCGTGTGGGAATCCTTCGTCTCGGTGGTAACATTACGTGCGTCTATAACGTTATATATGCTAACCTAAGGCAACCTAACATCTCGGATGCAATATTTGACAACATTCCTTGCCTGTCGAACCCTACTTCTCGGTGGGAACATTATATGCGTCTATAACGTTGTATATCCTAACCTAAGGCAACCTGACATCTCGGATGTAACATTTTACCACATTCCAGGCGTGTCGGTCCCTACGTCTCGGTGGTAACATTACATGCGTCTATAACGGTATATATCCTAATCTTAGGCAACCTAACATATCGGGTGTAACATTTTACCACATTCCAGGCGTGTCGGTCCCTACGTCTCGGTGGTAACATTACATGCGTCTATAACGTTATATATCCTAACCTAAGGCCACCTAACATCTCGTATGTAATATTTGACAACATTCCTGGCGTGTCGAACCCTATTTCTCGGTGGGAACAGTATATACGTCTATAACGTTATATATCCTAACCTAAGGCAACCTAACATCTCGGATGTTATATTTGACAACATTCCTGGCGTGTCGGACCCTACTTCTCGGTGGGAACAGTATATACGTCTGTAACGTCATATATCGTAACCTAAGGCAACCTAACATCTCGGATATAGCATTTGACAACATTCCAGGCGTGTGGGAACCCTACGTCTCGATGGTAACATTACGTGCGTCTATAACGTTATATATGCTAACCTAAGGTAACCTAACATCTCGGATGCAATATTTGACAACATTCCTTGCCTGTCGAACCCTACTTCTCGGAGGGAACAGTATATAAGTCTATAACGTCATATATCCTAACCTAAGGCAACCTAACATCTCGGATGTAACATTTGACAACATTCCAGGCGTGTCGGTCCCAACGTCTCGGTGGTAACATTACATTCGTCTATAACGGTATATTTCCTAATCTAAGGCAACCTAACATCTCGGATGCAATATTTGACAACATTCCTGGCCTGTCGAACCCTACTTCTCGGAGGGAACAGTATATACGTCTATAACGTTATATATCCTAACCTAGGGCAACCTAACATCTCGGATGTAATATTCTACAACCTTCCAGGCGTGTCGGACCCTACTTCTCGGTGGGAACATTATATGCGTCTATAACGTTGTATATCCTTATCTAAGACAACCTAACATCTCGGATGCAATATTTGACAACATTCCTGGCCTGTCGAACCCTACTTCTCGGAGGGAACAGTATATACGTCTGTAACGTCATATATCCTAACCTAAGACAACCTAACATCTCGGATGTAACATTTGACAACCTTCCAGGCGTGTCGGACCCTACGTCTCGGTGGTAACATTACATGCGTCTATAACGTTATATATCCTAACCTAAGGCAACCTAACATCTCGGATGCAATATTTGACAACATTCCTGGCCTGTCGAACCCTACTTCTCGGAGGGAACAGCATATACATCTATAACGTCATATATCCTAGCCTAAGGCAACCTAACATCTCGGATGTAACATTTGACAACATTCCAGGCGTGTCGGTCCCTACGTCTCGGTGGTAACATTACATGCGTCTATAACGGTATATATCCTAATCTTAGGCAACCTGACATATCGGATGTAACATTTTACCACATTCCAGGCGTGTCGGTCCCTACGTCTCGGTGGTAACATTACATGCGTCTATAACGTTATATATCCTAACCTAAGGCCACCTAACATCTCGTATGCAATATTTGACAACATTCCTGGCCTGTCGAACCCTATTTCTCGGAGGGAACAGTATATACGTCTATAACGTTATATATCCTAACCTAAGGCAACCTGACATCTCGGATGTAATATTCTACATCATTCCAGGCGTGTCGGACCCTACTTCTCGGTGGGAACATTATATGAGCCTATAACGTTGTATATCCTAATCTAAGGCAACCTATTATCTCAGACGTAATATTTTACAATATTCCTGGCGTGTCGGTGCATACTTTTCGGTGGGAATATTATATGCGTCTATAACGGTCGATATCGTAATCTAAGGCAACCTAATACCTCGGATGCAATATTTGACAACATTCCTGGCCTGTCGAGCCCTACTTGTCGGAGGGAACAGTATATACGTCTATAACGTTATATATCCTAACCTAGGGCAACCTAACATCTCGGATGTAATATTCTACAACCTTCCAGGCGTGTCTGACCCTACTTCTCGGTGGGAACATTATATGCGTCTATAACGTTGTATATCCTTATCTAAGGCAACCTAACATCTCGGATGCAATATTTGACAACATTCCTGGCCTGTCGAACCCTACTTCTCGGAGGGAACAGTATATACGTCTATAACGGTATATATCCTAATCTAAGGCAACCTAACATCTCGGATGAAATATTTGACAACATTCCTGTCCTGTCGAACTCTACATCTCGGAGGGAACAGTATATAGGTCTGTAACGTCATATATCCTAACCTAAGACAACCTAACATCTCGGATGTAACATTTGACAACATTCCAGGCGTGTCGGTCCCTACGTCTCGGTGGTAACATTACATGCGTCTATAACGTTATATATCCTAACCTAAGCAACCTAACATCTCGGATGCAATATTTGACAACATTCCTGGCCTGTCGAACCCTACTTCTCGGAGGGAACAGTATATACGTCTATAACGTCATATATCCTAACCTAAGGCAACCTAACATCTCGGATGTAACATTTGACAACATTCCAGGCGTGTCGGTCCCTACGTCTCGGTGGTAACATTACATGCGTCTATAACGGTATATATCCTAATCTTAGGCAACCTAACATATCGGATGTAACATTTTACCACATTCCAGGCGTGTCGGTCCCTACGTCTCGGTGGTAACATTACATGCGTCTATAACGTTATATATGCTAACCTAAGGCAACCTAACATCTCGGATGCAATATTTGACAACATTCCTGGCCTGTCGAACCCTACTTCTCGGAGGGAACAGTATATACGTCTATAACGTCATATATCCTAACCTAAGGCAACCTAACATCTCGGATGTAACATTTGACAACATTCCATGCGTGTCGGTCCCTACGTCTCGGTGGTAACATTACATGCGTCTATAACGGTATATATCCTAATCTTAGGCAACCTAACATATCGGATGTAACATTTTACCACATTCCAGGCGTGTCGGTCCCTACGTCTCGGTGGTAACATTACATGCGTCTATAACGTTATATATCCTAACCTAAGGCCACCTAACATCTCGTATGCAATATTTGACAACATTCCTGGCCTGTCGAACCCTATTTCTCGGAGGGAACAGTATATACGTCTATAACGTTATATATCCTAACCTAAGGCAACCTGACATCTCGGATGTAATATTCTACATCATTCCAGGCGTGTCGGACCCTACTTCTCGGTGGGAACATTATATGAGTCTATAACGTTGTATATCCTAATCTAAGGCAACCTATTATCTCAGACGTAATATTTTACAATATTCCTGGCGTGTCGGTGCATACTTTTCGGTGGGAATATTATATGCGTCTATAACGGTCGATATCGTAATCTAAGGCAACCTAATACCTCGGATGCAATATTTGACAACATTCCTGGCCTGTCGAGCCCTACTTCTCGGAGGGAACAGTATATACGTCTATAACGTTATATATCCTAACCTAGGGCAACCTAACATCTCGGATGTAATATTCTACAACCTTCCAGGCGTGTCTGTCCCTACTTCTCGGTGGGAACATTATATGCGTCTATAACGTTGTATATCCTTATCTAAGGCAACCTAACATCTCGGATGCAATATTTGACAACATTCCTGGCCTGTCGAACCCTACTTCTCGGAGGGAACAGTATATACGTCTATAACGGTATATATCCTAATCTAAGGCAACCTAACATCTCGGATGAAATATTTGACAACATTCCTGGCCTGTCGAACTCTACATCTCGGAGGGAACAGTATATAGGTCTGTAACGTCATATATCCTAACCTAAGACAACCTAACATCTCGGATGTAACATTTGACAACATTCCAGGCGTGTCGGTCCCTACGTCTCGGTGGTAACATTACATGCGTCTATAACGTTATATATCCTAACCTAAGCAACCTAACATCTCGGATGCAATATTTGACAACATTCCTGGCCTGTCGAACCCTACTTCCCGGAGGGAACAGTATATACGTCTATAACGTTATATATCCTAACCTAGGGCAACCTAACATCCCGGATGTATTATTCTACAACCTTCCAGGCGTGTCGGACCCTACTTCTCGGTGGGAACATTATATGCGTCTATAACGTTGCATATCCTAATCTAAGGCAACCTAACATCTCGGATGCAATATTTGACAACATTCCTGGCCTGTCGAACCCTACTGCTCGGAGGGAACAGTATATACGTCTATAACGGTATATATCCTAATCTAAGGCAACCTAACATCTCGGATGTAACATTTGACAACATTCCAGGCGTGTCGGTCCCTACGACTCGGGGGTAACATTACATGCGTCTATAACGGTATATTTCCTAATCTAAGGCAACCTAACATCTCGGATGCAATATTTGACAACATTCCTGGCCTGTCGAACCCTATTTCTCGGAGGGAACAGTATATACGTCTATAACGTTATATATCCTAACCTAAGGCAACCTGACATCTCGGATGTAATATTCTACATCATTCCAGGCGTGTCGGACGCTACTTCTCGGTGGGAACATTATATGCGGCTATAACGTTGCATATCCTAATCTAAGGCAACCTAACATCTCGGATGTAATATTTGACAACATTCCTGGCGTGTCGGACCCCACTTCTCGGTGGGAACAGTATATACGTCTGTAACGTCATATATCCTAACCTAAGGCAACCTAACATCTCGGATATAACATTTGACAACATTCCAGGCGTGTGGGAACCCTACGTCTCGGTGGTAACATTACGTGCGTCTACAACGTTATATATGCTAACCTAAGGTAACCTAACATCTCGGATGCAATATTTGACAACATTCCTTGCCTGTCGAACCCTACTTCTCGGAGGGAACAGTATATAAGTCTATAACGTCATATATCCTAACCTAAGGCAACTTAACATCTCGGATGCAATATTTGACAACATTCCTGGCCTGTCGAACCCTACTTCTCGGAGGGAACAGTATATACGTCTATAACGTCATATATCCTAACCTAAGGCAACCTAACATCTCGGATGTAACATTTGACAACATTCCAGGCGTGTCGGTCCCTACGTCTCGGTGGTAACATTACATGCGTCTATAACGGTATATATCCTAATCTTAGGCAACCTAACATATCGGATGTAACATTTTACCACATTCCAGGCGTGTCGGTCCTTACGTCTCGGTGGTAACATTACATGCGTCTATAACGTTATATATCCTAACCTAAGGCCACCTAACATCTCGTATGTAATATTTGACAACATTCCTGGCGTGTCGAACCCTACTTCTCGGTGGGAACAGTATATACGTCTATAACGTTATATATCCTAACCTAAGGCAACCTAACATCTCGGATGTTATATTTGACAACATTCCTGGCCTGTCGGACCCTACTTCTCGGTGGGAACAGTATATACGTCTGTAACGTCATATATCCTAACCTAAGGCAACCTAACATCTCGGATATAACATTTGACAACATTCCAGGCGTGTGGGAACCCTACGTCTCGGTGGTAACATTACGTGCGTCTATAACGTTATATATGCTAACCTAAGGCAACCTAACATCTCGGATTCAATATTTGACAACATTCCTTGCCTGTCGAACCCTACTTCTCGGTGGGAACATTATATGCGTCTATAACGTTGTATATCCTAACCTAAGGCAACCTGACATCTCGGATGTAACATTTTACCACATTCCAGGCGTGTCGGTCCCTACGTCTCGGTGGTAACATGACATGCGTCTATAACGGTATATATCCTAATCTTAGGCAACCTAACATATCGGGTGTAACATTTTACCACATTCCAGGCGTGTCGGTCCCTACGTCTCGGTGGTAACATTACATGCGTCTATAACGTTATATATCCTAACCTAAGGCCACCTAACATCTCGTATGTAATATTTGACAACATTCCTGGCGTGTCGAACCCTACTTCTCGGTGGGAACAGTATATACGTCTATAACGTTATATATCCTAACCTAAGGCAACCTAACATCTCGGATGTTATATTTGACAACATTCCTGGCGTGTCGGACCCTACTTCTCGGTGGGAACAGTATATACGTCTGTAACGTCATATATCCTAACCTAAGGCAACCTAACATCTCGGATATAACATTTGACAACATTCCAGGCGTGTGGGAACCCTACGTCTCGGTGGTAACATTACGTGCGTCTATAACGTTATATATGCTAACCTAAGGTAACCTAACATCTCGGATGCAATATTTGACAACATTCCTTGCCTGTCGAACCCTACTTCTCGGAGGGAACAGTATATAAGTCTATAACGTCATATATCCTAACCTAAGGCAACCTAACATCTCGGATGTAACATTTGACAACATTCCTGGCGTGTCGAACCCTACTTCTCGGTGGGAACAGTATATACGTCTATAACGTTATATATCCTAACCTAAGGCAACCTAACATCTCGGATGTTATATTTGACAACATTCCTGGCCTGTCGAACCCTACTTCTCGGAGGGAACAGTATATACGTCTATAACGTTATATATCCTAACCTAGGGCAACCTAACATCTCGGATGTAATATTCTACAACCTTCCAGGCGTGTCGGACCCTACTTCTCGGTGGGAACATTATATGCGTCTATAACGTTGTATATCCTTATCTAAGACAACCTAACATCTCGGATGCAATATTTGACAACATTCCTGGCCTGTCGAACCCTATTTCTCGGAGGGAACAGTATATACGTCTATAACGTTATATATCCTAACCTAAGGCAACCTGACATCTCGGATGTAATATTGTACATCATTCCAGGCGTGTCGGACCCTACTTCTCGGTGGGAACATTATATGCGGCTATAACGTTGCATATCCTAATCTAAGGCAACCTAACATCTCGGATGTAATATTTGACAACATTCCTGGCGTGTCGGACCCCACTTCTCGGTGGGAACAGTATATACGTCTGTAACGTCATATATCCTAACCTAAGGCAACCTAACATCTCGGATATAACATTTGACAACATTCCAGGCGTGTGGGAACCCTTCGTCTCGGTGGTAACATTACGTGCGTCTATAACGTTATATATGCTAACCTAAGGTAACCTAACATCTCGGATGCAATATTTGACAACATTCCTGGCGTGTCGAACCCTACTTCTCGGTGGGAACAGTATATACGTCTATAACGTTATATATCCTAACCTAAGGCAACCTAACATCTCGGATGTTATATTTGACAACATTCCTGGCGTGTCGGACCCTACTTCTCGGTGGGAACAGTGTATACGTCTGTAACGTCATATATCCTAACCTAAGGCAACCTAACACCTCGGATATAACATTTGACAACATTCCAGGCGTGTGGGAACCCTACGTCTCGGTGGTAACATTACGTGCGTCTATAACGTTATATATGCTAACCTAAGGCAACCTAACATCTCGGATGCAATATTTGACAACATTCCTTGCCTGTCGAACCCTACTTCTCGGTGGGAACATTATATGCGTCTATAACGTTGTATATCCTAACCTAAGGCAACCTGACATCTCGGATGTAACATTTTACCACATTCCAGGCGTGTCGGTCCCTACGTCTCGGTGGTAACATTACATGCGTCTATAACGGTATATATCCTAATCTTAGGCAACCTAACATATCGGGTGTAACATTTTACCACATTCCAGGCGTGTCGGTCCCTACGTCTCGGTGGTAACATTACATGCGTCTATAACGTTATATATCCTAACCTAAGGCCACCTAACATCTCGTATGTAATATTTGACAACATTTCTGGCGTGTCGAACCCTACTTCTCGGTGGGAACAGTATATACGTCTATAACGTTATATATCCTAACCTAAGGCAACCTAACATCTCGGATGTTATATTTGACAACATTCCTGGCGTGTCGGACCCTACTTCTCGGTGGGCACAGTATATACGTCTGTAACGTCATATATCCTAACCTAAGGCAACCTAACATCTCGGATATAACATTTGACAACATTCCAGGCGTGTGGGAACCCTACGTCTCGGTGGTAACATTACGTGCGTCTATAACGTTATATATGCTAACCTAAGGTAACCTAACATCTCGGATGCAATATTTGACAACATTCCTTGCCTGTCGAACCCTACTTCTCGGAGGGAACAGTATATAAGTCTATAACGTCATATATCCTAACCTAAGGCAACCTAACATCTCGGATGTAACATTTGACAACATTCCTGGCGTGTCGAACCCTACTTCTCGGTGGGAACAGTATATACGTCTATAACGTTATATATCCTAACCTAAGGCAACCTAACATCTCGGATGTTATATTTGACAACATTCCTGGCCTGTCGAACCCTACTTCTCGGAGGGAACAGTATATACGTCTATAACGTTATATATCCTAACCTAGGGCAACCTAACATCTCGGATGTAATATTCTACAACCTTCCAGGCGTGTCGGACCCTACTTCTCGGTGGGAACATTATATGCGTCTATAACGTTGTATATCCTTATCTAAGACAACCTAACATGTCGGATGCAATATTTGACAACATTCCTGGCCTGTCGAACCCTACTTCTCGGGGGGAACAGTATATACGTCTGTAACGTCATGTATCCTAACCTAAGACAACCTAACATCTCGGATGTAACATTTGACAACCTTCCAGGCGTGTCGGACCCTACGTCTCGGTGGTAACATTACATGCGTCTATAACGTTATATATCCTAACCTAAGGCAACCTAACATCTCGGATGCAATATTTGACAACATTCCTGGCCTGTCGAACCCTACTTCTCGGAGGGAACAGCATATACATCTATAACGTCATATATCCTAGCCTAAGGCAACCTAACATCTCGGATGTAACATTTGACAACATTCCAGGCGTGTCGGTCCCTACGTCTCGGTGGTAACATTACATGCGCCTATAACGGTATATATCCTAATCTTAGGCAACCTAACATATCGGATGTAACATTTTACCACATTCCAGGCGTGTCGGTCCCTACGTCTCGGTGGTAACATTACATGCGTCTATAACGTTATATATCCTAACCTAAGGCCACCTAACATCTCGTATGCAATATTTGACAACATTCCTGGCCTGTCGAACCCTACTTCTCGGAGGGAACAGTATATAAGTCTATAACGTCATATATCCTAACCTAAGGCAACCTAACATCTCGGATGCAATATTTGACAACATTCCTGGCCTGTCGAACCCTACTTCTCGGAGGGAACAGTATATACGTCTATAACGTCATATATCCTAACCTAAGGCAACCTAACATCTCGGATGTAACATTTGACAACATTCCAGGCGTGTCGGTCCCTACGTCTCGGTGGTAACATTACATGCGTCTATAAAGGTATATATCCTAATCTTAGGCAACCTAACATATCGGATGTAACATTTTACCACATTCCAGGCGTGTCGGTCCCTACGTCTCGGTGGTAACATTACATGCGTCTATAACGTTATATATCCTAACCTAAGGCCACCTAACATCTCGTATGTAATATTTGACAACATTCCTGGCGTGTCGAACCCTACTTCTCGGTGGGAACAGTATATAAGTCTATAACGTTATATATCCTAACCTAAGGCAACCTAACATCTCGGATGTTATATTTGACAACATTCCTGGCGTGTCGGACCCTACTTCTCGGTGGGAACAGTATATACGTCTGTAACGTCATATATCCTAACCTAAGGCAACCTAACATCTCGGATATAACATTTGACAACATTCCAGGCGTGTGGGAACCCTACGTCTCGGTGGTAACATTACGTGCGTCTATAACGTTATATATGCTAACCTAAGGCAACCTAACATCTCGGATGCAATATTTGACAACATTCCTTGCCTGTCGAACCCTACTTCTCGGTGGGAACATTATATGCGTCTATAACGTTGTATATCCTAACCTAAGGCAACCTGACATCTCGGATGTAACATTTTACCACATTCCAGGCGTGTCGGTCCCTACGTCTCGGTGGTAACATTACATGCGTCTATAACGGTATATATCCTAATCTTAGGCAACCTAACATATCGGATGTAACATTTTACCACATTCCAGGCGTGTCGGTCCCTACGTCTCGGTGGTAACATTACATGCGTCTATAACGTTATATATCCTAACCTAAGGCCACCTAACATCTCGTATGCAATATTTGACAACATTCCTGGCCTGTCGAACCCTATTTCTCGGAGGGAACAGTATATACGTCTATAACGTTATATATCCTAACCTAAGGCAACCTGACATCTCGGATGTAATATTCTACATCATTCCAGGCGTGTCGGACCCTACTTCTCGGTGGGAACATTATATGAGTCTATAACGTTGTATATCCTAATCTAAGGCAACCTATTATCTCAGACGTAATATTTTACAATATTCCTGGCGTGTCGGTGCATACTTTTCGGTGGGAATATTATATGCGTCTATAACGGTCGATATCGTAATCTAAGGCAACCTAATACCTCGGATGCAATATTTGACAACATTCCTGGCCTGTCGAGCCCTACTTCTCGGAGGGAACAGTATATACGTCTATAACGTTATATATCCTAACCTAGGGCAACCTAACATCTCGGATGTAATATTCTACAACCTTCCAGGCGTGTCTGACCCTACTTCTCGGTGGGAACATTATATGCGTCTATAACGTTGTATATCCTTATCTAAGGCAACCTAACATCTCGGATGCAATATTTGACAACATTCCTGGCCTGTCGAACCCTACTTCTCGGAGGGAACAGTATATACGTCTATAACGGTATATATCCTAATCTAAGGCAACCTAACATCTCGGATGAAATATTTGACAATATTCCTGGCCTGTCGAACTCTACATCTCGGAGGGAACAGTATATAGGTCTGTAACGTCATATATCCTAACCTAAGACAACCTAACATCTCGGATGTAACATTTGACAACATTCCAGGCGTGTCCGTCCCTACGTCTCGGTGGTAACATTACATGCGTCTATAACGTTATATATCCTAACCTAAGCAACCTAACATCTCGGATGCAATATTTGACAACATTCCTGGCGTGTCGAACCCTACTTCTCGGTGGGAACAGTATATACGTCTATAACGTTATATATCCTAACCTAAGGCAACCTAACATCTCGGATGTTATATTTGACAACATTCCTGGCGTGTCGGACAATACTTCTCGGTGGGAACAGTATATACGTCTGTAACGTCATATATCCTAACCTAAGGCAACCTAACATCTCGGATATAACATTTGACAACATTCCAGGCGTGTGGGAACCCTACGTCTCGGTGGTAACATTACGTGCGTCTATAACGTTATATATGCTAACCTAAGGCAACCTAACATCTCGGATGCAATATTTGACAACATTCCTTGCCTGTCGAACCCTACTTCTCGGTGGGAACATTATATGCGTCTATAACGTTGTATATCCTAACCTAAGGCAACCTGACATCTCGGATGTAACATTTTACCACATTCCAGGCGTGTCGGTCCCTACGTCTCGGTGGTAACATTACATGCGTCTATAACGGTATATATCCTAATCTTAGGCAACCTAACATATCGTATGTAATATTTGACAACATTCCTGGCGTGTCGAACCCTACTTCTCGGTGGGAACAGTATATACGTCTATAACGTTATATATCCTAACCTAAGGCAACCTAACATCTCGGATGTTATATTTGACAACATTCCTGGCGTGTCGGACCCTACTTCTCGGTGGGAACAGTATATACGTCTGTAACGTCATATATCCTAACCTAAGGCAACCTAACATCTCGGATATAACATTTGACAACATTCCAGGCGTGTGGGAACCCTACGTCTCGGTGGTAACATTACGTGCGTCTATAACGTTATATATGCTAACCTAAGGTAACCTAACATCTCGGATGCAATATTTGACAACATTCCTTGCCTGTCGAACCCTACTTCTCGGAGGGAACAGTATATAAGTCTATAACGTCATATATCCTAACCTAAGGCAACCTAACATCTCGGATGTAACATTTGACAACATTCCTGGCGTGTCGAACCCTACTTCTCGGTGGGAACAGTATATACGTCTATAACGTTATATATCCTAACCTAAGGCAACCTAACATCTCGGATGTTATATTTGACAACATTCCTGGCCTGTCGAACCCTACTTCTCGGAGGGAACAGTATATACGTCTATAACGTTATATATCCTAACCTAGGGCAACCTAACATCTCGGATGTAATATTCTACAACCTTCCAGGCGTGTCTGACCCTACTTCTCGGTGGGAACATTATATGCGTCTATAACGTTGTATATCCTTATCTAAGGCAACCTAACATCTCGGATGCAATATTTGACAACATTCCTGGCCTGTCGAACCCTACTTCTCGGAGGGAACAGTATATACGTCTATAACGGTATATATCCTAATCTAAGGCAACCTAACATCTCGGATGAAATATTTGACAACATTCCTGGCCTGTCGAACTCTACATCTCGGAGGGAACAGTATATAGGTCTGTAACGTCATATATCCTAACCTAAGACAACCTAACATCTCGGATGTAACATTTGACAACATTCCAGGCGTGTCGGTCCCTACGTCTCGGTGGTAACATTACATGCGTCTATAACGTTATATATCCTAACCTAAGCAACCTAACATCTCGGATGCAATATTTGACAACATTCCTGGCCTGTCGAACCCTACTTCTCGGAGGGAACAGTATATAAGTCTATAACGTTATATATCCTAACCTAAGGCAACCTAACATCTCGGATGTTATATTTGACAACATTCCTGGCGTGTCGGACCCTACTTCTCGGTGGGAACAGTATATACGTCTGTAACGTCATATATCCTAACCTAAGGCAACCTAACATCTCGGATATAACATTTGACAACATTCCAGGCGTGTGGGAACCCTACGTCTCGGTGGTAACATTACGTGCGTCTATAACGTTATATATGCTAACCTAAGGCAACCTAACATCTCGGATGCAATATTTGACAACATTCCTTGCCTGTCGAACCCTACTTCTCGGAGGGAACAGTATATACGTCTATAACGTCATATATCCTAACCTAAGGCAACCTAACATCTCGGATGTAACATTTGACAACATTCCAGGCGTGTCGGTCCCTACGTCTCGGTGGTAACATTACATGCGTCTATAACGGTATATATCCTAATCTTAGGCAACCTAACATATCGTATGTAACATTTTACCACATTCCAGGCGTGTCGGTCCCTACGTCTCGGTGGTAACATTACATGCGTCTATAACGTTATATATCCTAACCTAAGGCCACCTAACATCTCGTATGTAATATTTGACAACATTCCTGGCGTGTCGAACCCTACTTCTCGGTGGGAACAGTATATACGTCTATAACGTTATATATCCTAACCTAAGGCAACCTAACATCTCGGATGTTATATTTGACAACATTCCTGGCGTGTCGGACCCTACTTCTCGGTGGGAACAGTATATACGTCTGTAACGTCATATATCCTAACCTAAGGCAACCTAACATCTCGGATATAACATTTGACAACATTCCAGGCGTGTGGGAACCCTACGTCTCGGTGGTAACATTACGTGCGTCTATAACGTTATATATGCTAACCTAAGGCAACCTAACATCTCGGATGCAATATTTGACAACATTCCTTGCCTGTCGAACCCTACTTCTCGGTGGGAACATTATATGCGTCTATAACGTTGTATATCCTAACCTAAGGCAACCTGACATCTCGGATGTAACATTTTACCACATTCCAGGCGTGTCGGTCCCTACGTCTCGGTGGTAACATTACATGCGTCTATAACGGTATATATCCTAATCTTAGGCAACCTAACATATCGTATGTAATATTTGACAACATTCCTGGCGTGTCGAACCCTACTTCTCGGTGGGAACAGTATATACGTCTATAACGTTATATATCCTAACCTAAGGCAACCTAACATCTCGGATGTTATATTTGACAACATTCCTGGCGTGTCGGACCCTACTTCTCGGTGGGAACAGTATATACGTCTGTAACGTCATATATCCTAACCTAAGGCAACCTAACATCTCGGATATAACATTTGACAACATTCCAGGCGTGTGGGAACCCTACGTCTCGGTGGTAACATTACGTGCGTCTATAACGTTATATATGCTAACCTAAGGTAACCTAACATCTCGGATGCAATATTTGACAACATTCCTTGCCTGTCGAACCCTACTTCTCGGAGGGAACAGTATATAAGTCTATAACGTCGTATATCCTAACCTAAGGCAACCTAACATCTCGGATGTAACATTTGACAACATTCCTGGCGTGTCGAACCCTACTTCTCGGTGGGAACAGTATATACGTCTATAACGTTATATATCCTAACCTAAGGCAACCTAACATCTCGGATGTTATATTTGACAACATTCCTGGCCTGTCGAACCCTACTTCTCGGAGGGAACAGTATATACGTCTATAACGTTATATATCCTAACCTAGGGCAACCTAACATCTCGGATGTAATATTCTACAACTTTCCAGGCGTGTCGGACCCTACTTCTCGGTGGGAACATTATATGCGTCTATAACGTTGTATATCCTTATCTAAGACAACCTAGCATCTCGGATGCAATATTTGACAACATTCCTGGCCTGTCGAACCCTACTTCTCGGAGGGAACAGTATATACGTCTGTAACGTCATATATCCTAACCTAAGACAACCTAACATCTCGGATGTAACATTTGACAACCTTCCAGGCGTGTCGGACCCTACGTCTCGGTGGTAACATTACATGCGTCTATAACGTTATATATCCTAACCTAAGGCAACCTAACATCTCGGATGCAATATTTGACAACATTCCTGGCCTGTCGAACCCTACTTCTCGGAGGGAACAGCATATACATCTATAACGTCATATATCCTAGCCTAAGGCAACCTAACATCTCGGATGTAACATTTGACAACATTCCAGGCGTGTCGGTCCCTACGTCTCGGTGGTAACATTACATGCGTCTATAACGGTATATATCCTAATCTTAGGCAACCTAACATCTCGGATGCAATATTTGACAACATTCCTGGCCTGTCGAACCCTACTTCTCGGAGGGAACAGTATATAAGTCTATAACGTTATATATCCTAACCTAAGGCAACCTAACATCTCGGATGTTATATTTGACAACATTCCTGGCGTGTCGGACCCTACTTCTCGGTGGGAACAGTATATACGTCTGTAACGTCATATATCCTAACCTAAGGCAACCTAACATCTCGGATATAACATTTGACAACATTCCAGGCGTGTGGGAACCCTACGTCTCGGTGGTAACATTACGTGCGTCTATAACGTTATATATGCTAACCTAAGGCAACCTAACATCTCGGATGCAATATTTGACAACATTCCTTGCCTGTCGAACCCTACTTCTCGGTGGGAACATTATATGCGTCTATAACGTTGTATATCCTAACCTAAGGCAACCTGACATCTCGGATGTAACATTTTACCACATTCCAGGCGTGTCGGTCCCTACGTCTCGGTGGTAACATTACATGCGTCTATAACGGTATATATCCTAATCTTAGGCAACCTAACATATCGGGTGTAACATTTTACCACATTCCAGGCGTGTCGGTCCCTACGTCTCGGTGGTAACATTACATGCGTCTATAACGTTATATATCCTAACCTAAGGCCACATAACATCTCGTATGTAATATTTGACAACATTCCTGGCGTGTCGAACCCTACTTCTCGGTGGGAACAGTATATACGTCTATAACGTTATATATCCTAACCTAAGGCAACCTAACATCTCGGATGTTATATTTGACAACATTCCTGGCGTGTCGGACCCTACTTCTCGGTGGGAACAGTATATACGTCTGTAACGTCATATATCCTAACCTAAGGCAACCTAACATCTCGGATATAACATTTGACAACATTCCAGGCGTGTGGGAACCCTACGTCTCGGTGGTAACATTACGTGCGTCTATAACGTTATATATGCTAACCTAAGGTAACCTAACATCTCGGATGCAATATTTGACAACATTCCTTGCCTGTCGAACCCTACTTCTCGGAGGGAACAGTATATAAGTCTATAACGTCGTATATCCTAACCTAAGGCAACCTAACATCTCGGATGTAACATTTGACAACATTCCTGGCGTGTCGAACCCTACTTCTCGGTGGGAACAGTATATACGTCTATAACGTTATATATCCTAACCTAAGGCAACCTAACATCTCGGATGTTATATTTGACAACATTCCTGGCCTGTCGAACCCTACTTCTCGGAGGGAACAGTATATACGTCTATAACGTTATATATCCTAACCTAGGGCAACCTAACATCTCGGATGTAATATTCTACAACCTTCCAGGCGTGTCGGACCCTACTTCTCGGTGGGAACATTATATGCGTCTATAACGTTGTATATCCTTATCTAAGACAACCTAGCATCTCGGATGCAATATTTGACAACATTCCTGGCCTGTCGAACCCTACTTCTCGGAGGGAACAGTATATACGTCTGTAACGTCATATATCCTAACCTAAGACAACCTAACATCTCGGATGTAACATTTGACAACCTTCCAGGCGTGTCGGACCCTACGTCTCGGTGGTAACATTACATGCGTCTATAACGTTATATATCCTAACCTAAGGCAACCTAACATCTCGGATGCAATATTTGACAACATTCCTGGCCTGTCGAACCCTACTTCTCGGAGGGAACAGCATATACATCTATAACGTCATATATCCTAGCCTAAGGCAACCTAACATCTCGGATGTAACATTTGACAACATTCCAGGCGTGTCGGTCCCTACGTCTCGGTGGTTACATTACATGCGTCTATAACGGTATATATCCTAATCTTAGGCAACCTAACATATCGGATGTAACATTTTACCACATTCCAGGCGTGTCGGTCCCTACGTCTCGGTGGTAACATTACATGCGTCTATAACGTTATATATCATAACCTAAGGCCACCTAACATCTCGTATGCAATATTTGACAACATTCCTGGCCTGTCGAACCCTATTTCTCGGAGGGAACAGTATATACGTCTATAACGTTATATATCCTAACCTAAGGCAACCTGACATCTCGGATGTAATATTCTACATCATTCCAGGCGTGTCGGACCCTACTTCTCGGTGGTAACATTACATGCGTCTATAACGTTATATATCCTAACCTAAGCAACCTAACATCTCGGATGCAATATTTGACAACATTCCTGGCCTGTCGAACCCTACTTCTCGGAGGGAACAGTATATACGTCTATAACGTCATATATCCTAACCTAAGGCAACCTAACATCTCGGATGTAACATTTGACAACATTCCAGGCGTGTCGGTCCCTACGTCTCGGTGGTAACATTACATGCGTCTATAACGGTATATATCCTAATCTTAGGCAACCTAACATATCGTATGTAACATTTTACCACATTCCAGGCGTGTCGGTCCCTACGTCTCGGTGGTAACATTACATGCGTCTATAACGTTATATATCCTAACCTAAGGCCACCTAACATCTCGTATGTAATATTTGACAACATTCCTGGCGTGTCGAACCCTACTTCTCGGTGGGAACAGTATATACGTCTTATAACGTTATATATCCTAACCTAAGGCAACCTAACATCTCGGATGTTATATTTGACAACATTCCTGGCGTGTCGGACCCTACTTCTCGGTGGGAACAGTATATACGTCTGTAACGTCATATATCCTAACCTAAGGCAACCTAACATCTCGGATATAACATTTGACAACATTCCAGGCGTGTGGGAACCCTACGTCTCGGTGGTAACATTACGTGCGTCTATAACGTTATATATGCTAACCTAAGGCAACCTAACATCTCGGATGCAATATTTGACAACATTCCTTGCCTGTCGAACCCTACTTCTCGGTGGGAACATTATATGCGTCTATAACGTTGTATATCCTAACCTAAGGCAACCTGACATCTCGGATGTAACATTTTACCACATTCCAGGCGTGTCGGTCCCTACGTCTCGGTGGTAACATTACATGCGTCTATAACGGTATATATCCTAATCTTAGGCAACCTAACATATCGTATGTAATATTTGACAACATTCCTGGCGTGTCGAACCCTACTTCTCGGTGGGAACAGTATATACGTCTATAACGTTATATATCCTAACCTAAGGCAACCTAACATCTCGGATGTTATATTTGACAACATTCCTGGCGTGTCGGACCCTACTTCTCGGTGGGAACAGTATATACATCTGTAACGTCATATATCCTAACCTAAGGCAACCTAACATCTCGGATATAACATTTGACAACATTCCAGGCGTGTGGGAACCCTACGTCTCGGTGGTAACATTACGTGCGTCTATAACGTTATATATGCTAACCTAAGGTAACCTAACATCTCGGATGCAATATTTGACAACATTCCTTGCCTGTCGAACCCTACTTCTCGGAGGGAACAGTATATAAGTCTATAACGTCATATATCCTAACCTAAGGCAACCTAACATCTCGGATGTAACATTTGACAACATTCCTGGCGTGTCGAACCCTACTTCTCGGTGGGAACAGTATATACGTCTATAACGTTATATATCCTAACCTAAGGCAACCTAACATCTCGGATGTTATATTTGACAACATTCCTGGCCTGTCGAACCCTACTTCTCGGAGGGAACAGTATATACGTCTATAACGTTATATATCCTAACCTAGGGCAACCTAACATCTCGGATGTAATATTCTACAACCTTCCAGGCGTGTCGGACCCTACTTCTCGGTGGGAACATTATATGCGTCTATAACGTTGTATATCCTTATCTAAGACAACCTAACATCTCGGATGCAATATTTGACAACATTCCTGGCCTGTCGAACCCTACTTCTCGGAGGGAACAGTATATACGTCTGTAACGTCATATATCCTAACCTAAGACAACCTAACATCTCGGATGTAACATTTGACAACCTTCCAGGCGTGTCGGACCCTACGTCTCGGTGGTAACATTACATGCGTCTATAACGTTATATATCCTAACCTAAGGCAACCTAACATCTCGGATGCAATATTTGACAACATTCCTGGCCTGTCGAACCCTACTTCTCGGAGGGAACAGCATATACATCTATAACGTCATATATCCTAGCCTAAGGCAACCTAACATCTCGGATGTAACATTTGACAACATTCCAGGCGTGTCGGTCCCTACGTCTCGGTGGTAACATTACATGCGTCTATAACGGTATATATCCTAATCTTAGGCAACCTAACATATCGGATGTAACATTTTACCACATTCCAGGCGTGTCGGTCCCTACGTCTCGGTGGTAACATTACATGCGTCTATAACGTTATATATCCTAACCTAAGGCCACCTAACATCTCGTATGCAATATTTGACAACATTCCTGGCCTGTCGAACCCTATTTCTCGGAGGGAACAGTATATACGTCTATAACGTTATATATCCTAACCTAAGGCAACCTGACATCTCGGATGTAATATTCTACATCATTCCAGGCGTGTCGGACCCTACTTCTCGGTGGGAACATTATATGAGTCTATAACGTTGTATATCCTAATCTAAGGCAACCTATTATCTCAGACGTTATATTTTACAATATTCCTGGCGTGTCGGTGCATACTTTTCGGTGGGAATATTATATGCGTCTATAACGGTCGATATCGTAATCTAAGGCAACCTAATACCTCGGATGCAATATTTGACAACATTCCTGGCCTGTCGAGCCCTACTTCTCGGAGGGAACAGTATATACGTCTATAACGTTATATATCCTAACCTAGGGCAACCTAACATCTCGGATGTAATATTCTACAACCTTCCAGGCGTGTCTGACCCTACTTCTCGGTGGGAACATTATATGCGTCTATAACGTTGTATATCCTTATCTAAGGCAACCTAACATCTCGGATGCAATATTTGACAACATTCCTGGCCTGTCGAACCCTACTTCTCGGAGGGAACAGTATATACGTCTATAACGGTATATATCCTAATCTAAGGCAACCTAACATCTCGGATGAAATATTTGACAACATTCCTGGCCTGTCGAACTCTACATCTCGGAGGGAACAGTATATAGGTCTGTAACGTCATATATCCTAACCTAAGACAACCTAACATCTCGGATGTAACATTTGACAACATTCCAGGCGTGTCGGTCCCTACGTCTCGGTGGTAACATTACATGCGTCTATAACGTTATATATCCTAACCTAAGCAACCTAACATCTCGGATGCAATATTTGACAACATTCCTGGCCTGTCGAACCCTACTTCTCGGTGGGAACATTATATGCGTCTATAACGTTGTATATCCTAACCTAAGGCAACCTGACATCTCGGATGTAACATTTTACCACATTCCAGGCGTGTCGGTCCCTACGTCTCGGTGGTAACATTACATGCGTCTATAACGGTATATATCCTAATCTTAGGCAACCTAACATATCGGGTGTAACATTTTACCACATTCCAGGCGTGTCGGTCCCTACGTCTCGGTGGTAACATTACATGCGTCTATAACGTTATATATCCTAACCTAAGGCCACATAACATCTCGTATGTAATATTTGACAACATTCCTGGCGTGTCGAACCCTACTTCTCGGTGGGAACAGTATATACGTCTATAACGTTATATATCCTAACCTAAGGCAACCTAACATCTCGGATGTTATATTTGACAACATTCCTGGCGTGTCGGACCCTACTTCTCGGTGGGAACAGTATATACGTCTGTAACGTCATATATCCTAACCTAAGGCAACCTAACATCTCGGATATAACATTTGACAACATTCCAGGCGTGTGGGAACCCTACGTCTCGGTGGTAACATTACGTGCGTCTATAACGTTATATATGCTAACCTAAGGTAACCTAACATCTCGGATGCAATATTTGACAACATTCCTTGCCTGTCGAACCCTACTTCTCGGAGGGAACAGTATATAAGTCTATAACGTCGTATATCCTAACCTAAGGCAACCTAACATCTCGGATGTAACATTTGACAACATTCCTGGCGTGTCGAACCCTACTTCTCGGTGGGAACAGTATATACGTCTATAACGTTATATATCCTAACCTAAGGCAACCTAACATCTCGGATGTTATATTTGACAACATTCCTGGCCTGTCGAACCCTACTTCTCGGAGGGAACAGTATATACGTCTATAACGTTATATATCCTAACCTAGGGCAACCTAACATCTCGGATGTAATATTCTACAACCTTCCAGGCGTGTCGGACCCTACTTCTCGGTGGGAACATTATATGCGTCTATAACGTTGTATATCCTTATCTAAGACAACCTAGCATCTCGGATGCAATATTTGACAACATTCCTGGCCTGTCGAACCCTACTTCTCGGAGGGAACAGTATATACGTCTGTAACGTCATATATCCTAACCTAAGACAACCTAACATCTCGGATGTAACATTTGACAACCTTCCAGGCGTGTCGGACCCTACGTCTCGGTGGTAACATTACATGCGTCTATAACGTTATATATCCTAACCTAAGGCAACCTAACATCTCGGATGCAATATTTGACAACATTCCTGGCCTGTCGAACCCTACTTCTCGGAGGGAACAGCATATACATCTATAACGTCATATATCCTAGCCTAAGGCAACCTAACATCTCGGATGTAACATTTGACAACATTCCAGGCGTGTCGGTCCCTACGTCTCGGTGGTTACATTACATGCGTCTATAACGGTATATATCCTAATCTTAGGCAACCTAACATATCGGATGTAACATTTTACCACATTCCAGGCGTGTCGGTCCCTACGTCTCGGTGGTAACATTACATGCGTCTATAACGTTATATATCCTAACCTAAGGCCACCTAACATCTCGTATGCAATATTTGACAACATTCCTGGCCTGTCGAACCCTATTTCTCGGAGGGAACAGTATATACGTCTATAACGTTATATATCCTAACCTAAGGCAACCTGACATCTCGGATGTAATATTCTACATCATTCCAGGCGTGTCGGACCCTACTTCTCGGTGGTAACATTACATGCGTCTATAACGTTATATATCCTAACCTAAGCAACCTAACATCTCGGATGCAATATTTGACAACATTCCTGGCCTGTCGAACCCTACTTCTCGGAGGGAACAGTATATACGTCTATAACGTCATATATCCTAACCTAAGGCAACCTAACATCTCGGATGTAACATTTGACAACATTCCAGGCGTGTCGGTCCCTACGTCTCGGTGGTAACATTACATGCGTCTATAACGGTATATATCCTAATCTTAGGCAACCTAACATATCGTATGTAACATTTTACCACATTCCAGGCGTGTCGGTCCCTACGTCTCGGTGGTAACATTACATGCGTCTATAACGTTATATATCCTAACCTAAGGCCACCTAACATCTCGTATGTAATATTTGACAACATTCCTGGCGTGTCGAACACTACTTCTCGGTGGGAACAGTATATACGTCTTATAACGTTATATATCCTAACCTAAGGCAACCTAACATCTCGGATGTTATATTTGACAACATTCCTGGCGTGTCGGACCCTACTTCTCGGTGGGAACAGTATATACGTCTGTAACGTCATATATCCTAACCTAAGGCAACCTAACATCTCGGATATAACATTTGACAACATTCCAGGCGTGTGGGAACCCTACGTCTCGGTGGTAACATTACGTGCGTCTATAACGTTATATATGCTAACCTAAGGCAACCTAACATCTCGGATGCAATATTTGACAACATTCCTTGCCTGTCGAACCCTACTTCTCGGTGGGAACATTATATGCGTCTATAACGTTGTATATCCTAACCTAAGGCAACCTGACATCTCGGATGTAACATTTTACCACATTCCAGGCGTGTCGGTCCCTACGTCTCGGTGGTAACATTACATGCGTCTATAACGGTATATATCCTAATCTTAGGCAACCTAACATATCGTATGTAATATTTGACAACATTCCTGGCGTGTCGAACCCTACTTCTCGGTGGGAACAGTATATACGTCTATAACGTTTTATATCCTAACCTAAGGCAACCTAACATCTCGGATGTTATATTTGACAACATTCCTGGCGTGTCGGACCCTACTTCTCGGTGGGAACAGTATATACATCTGTAACGTCATATATCCTAACCTAAGGCAACCTAACATCTCGGATATAACATTTGACAACATTCCAGGCGTGTGGGAACCCTACGTCTCGGTGGTAACATTACGTGCGTCTATAACGTTATATATGCTAACCTAAGGTAACCTAACATCTCGGATGCAATATTTGACAACATTCCTTGCCTGTCGAACCCTACTTCTCGGAGGGAACAGTATATAAGTCTATAACGTTATATATCCTAACCTAAGGCAACCTAACATCTCGGATGTTATATTTGACAACATTCCTGGCCTGTCGAACCCTACTTCTCGGAGGGAACAGTATATACGTCTATAACGTTATATATCCTAACCTAGGGCAACCTAACATCTCGGATGTAATATTCTACAACCTTCCAGGCGTGTCGGACCCTACTTCTCGGTGGGAACATTATATGCGTCTATAACGTTGTATATCCTTATCTAAGACAACCTAACATCTCGGATGCAATATTTGACAACATTCCTGGCCTGTCGAACCCTACTTCTCGGAGGGAACAGTATATACGTCTGTAACGTCATATATCCTAACCTAAGACAACCTAACATCTCGGATGTAACATTTGACAACCTTCCAGGCGTGTCGGACCCTACGTCTCGGTGGTAACATTACATGCGTCTATAACGTTATATATCCTAACCTAAGGCAACCTAACATCTCGGATGCAATATTTGACAACATTCCTGGCCTGTCGAACCCTACTTCTCGGAGGGAACAGCATATACATCTAAAACGTCATATATCCTAGCCTAAGGCAACCTAACATCTCGGATGTAACATTTGACAACATTCCAGGCGTGTCGGTCCCTACGTCTCGGTGGTAACATTACATGCGTCTATAACGGTATATATCCTAATCTTAGGCAACCTAACATATCGGATGTAACATTTTACCACATTCCAGGCGTGTCGGTCCCTACGTCTCGGTGGTAACATTACATGCGTCTATAACGTTATATATCCTAACCTAAGGCCACCTAACATCTCGTATGCAATATTTGACAACATTCCTGGCCTGTCGAACCCTATTTCTCGGAGGGAACAGTATATACGTCTATAACGTTATATATCCTAACCTAAGGCAACCTGACATCTCGGATGTAATATTCTACATCATTCCAGGCGTGTCGGACCCTACTTCTCGGTGGGAACATTATATGAGTCTATAACGTTGTATATCCTAATCTAAGGCAACCTATTATCTCAGACGTTATATTTTACAATATTCCTGGCGTGTCGGTGCATACTTTTCGGTGGGAATATTATATGCGTCTATAACGGTCGATATCGTAATCTAAGGCAACCTAATACCTCGGATGCAATATTTGACAACATTCCTGGCCTGTCGAGCCCTACTTCTCGGAGGGAACAGTATATACGTCTATAACGTTATATATCCTAACCTAGGGCAACCTAACATCTCGGATGTAATATTCTACAACCTTCCAGGCGTGTCTGACCCTACTTCTCGGTGGGAACATTATATGCGTCTATAACGTTGTATATCCTTATCTAAGGCAACCTAACATCTCGGATGCAATATTTGACAACATTCCTGGCCTGTCGAACCCTACTTCTCGGAGGGAACAGTATATACGTCTATAACGGTATATATCCTAATCTAAGGCAACCTAACATCTCGGATGAAATATTTGACAACATTCCTGGCCTGTCGAACTCTACATCTCGGAGGGAACAGTATATAGGTCTGTAACGTCATATATCCTAACCTAAGACAACCTAACATCTCGGATGTAACATTTGACAACATTCCAGGCGTGTCGGTCCCTACGTCTCGGTGGTAACATTACATGCGTCTATAACGTTATATATCCTAACCTAAGCAACCTAACATCTCGGATGCAATATTTGACAACATTCCTGGCCTGTCGAACCCTACTTCTCGGAGGGAACAGTATATACGTCTATAACGTCATATATCCTAACCTAAGGCAACCTAACATCTCGGATGTAACATTTGACAACATTCCAGGCGTGTCGGTCCCTACGTCTCGGTGGTAACATTACATGCGTCTATAACGGTATATATCCTAATCTTAGGCAACCTAACATATCGTATGTAACATTTTACCACATTCCAGGCGTGTCGGTCCCTACGTCTCGGTGGTAACATTACATGCGTCTATAACGTTATATATCCTAACCTAAGGCCACCTAACATATCGTATGTAATATTTGACAACATTCCTGGCGTGTCGAACCCTACTTCTCGGAGGGAACAGTATATACGTCTATAACGTCATATATCCTAACCTAAGGCAACCTAACATCTCGGATATAACATTTGACAACATTCCAGGCGTGTGGGAACCCTACGTCTCGGTGGTAACATTACGTGCGTCTATAACGTTATATATGCTAACCTAAGGTAACCTAACATCTCGGATGCAATATTTGACAACATTCCTTGCCTGTCTAACCCTACTTCTCGGAGGGAACAGTATATAAGTCTATAACGTCATATATCCTAACCTAAGGCAACCTAACATCTCGGATGTAACATTTGACAACATTCCTGGCGTGTCGAACCCTACTTCTCGGTGGGAACAGTATATACGTCTATAACGTTATATATCCTAACCTAAGGCAACCTAACATCTCGGATGTTATATTTGACAACATTCCTGGCCTGTCGAACCCTACTTCTCGGAGGGAACAGTATATACGTCTATAACGTTATATATCCTAACCTAGGGCAACCTAACATCTCGGATGTAATATTCTACAACCTTCCAGGCGTGTCGGACCCTACTTCTCGGTGGGAACATTATATGCGTCTATAACGTTGTATATCCTTATCTAAGACAACCTAACATCTCGGATGCAATATTTGACAACATTCCAGGCGTGTCGGTCCCTACGTCTCGGTGGTAACATTACATGCGTCTATAACGGTATATATCCTAATCTTAGGCAACCTAACATATCGGATGTAACATTTTACCACATTCCAGGCGTGTCGGTCCCTACGTCTCGGTGGTAACATTACATGCGTCTATAACGTTATATATCCCAACCTAAGGCCACCTAACATCTCGTATGCAATATTTGACAACATTCCTGGCCTGTCGAACCCTATTTCTCGGAGGGAACAGTATATACGTCTATAACGTTATATATCCTAACCTAAGGCAACCTGACATCTCGGATGTAATATTCTACATCATTCCAGGCGTGTCGGACCCTACTTCTCGGTGGTAACATTACATGCGTCTATAACGTTATATATCCTAACCTAAGCAACCTAACATCTCGGATGCAATATTTGACAACATTCCTGGCCTGTCGAACCCTACTTCTCGGAGGGAACAGTATATACGTCTATAACGTCATATATCCTAACCTAAGGCAACCTAACATCTCGGATGTAACATTTGACAACATTCCAGGCGTGTCGGTCCCTACGTCTCGGTGGTAACATTACATGCGTCTATAACGGTATATATCCTAATCTTAGGCAACCTAACATATCGTATGTAACATTTTACCACATTCCAGGCGTGTCGGTCCCTACGTCTCGGTGGTAACATTACATGCGTCTATAACGTTATATATCCTAACCTAAGGCCACCTAACATCTCGTATGTAATATTTGACAACATTCCTGGCGTGTCGAACCCTACTTCTCGGTGGGAACAGTATATACGTCTTATAACGTTATATATCCTAACCTAAGGCAACCTAACATCTCGGATGTTATATTTGACAACATTCCTGGCGTGTCGGACCCTACTTCTCGGTGGGAACAGTATATACGTCTGTAACGTCATATATCCTAACCTAAGGCAACCTAACATCTCGGATATAACATTTGACAACATTCCAGGCGTGTGGGAACCCTACGTCTCGGTGGTAACATTACGTGCGTCTATAACGTTATATATGCTAACCTAAGGCAACCTAACATCTCGGATGCAATATTTGACAACATTCCTTGCCTGTCGAACCCTACTTCTCGGTGGGAACATTATATGCGTCTATAACGTTGTATATCCTAACCTAAGGCAACCTGACATCTCGGATGTAACATTTTACCACATTCCAGGCGTGTCGGTCCCTACGTCTCGGTGGTAACATTACATGCGTCTATAACGGTATATATCCTAATCTTAGGCAACCTAACATATCGTATGTAATATTTGACAACATTCCTGGCGTGTCGAACCCTACTTCTCGGTGGGAACAGTATATACGTCTATAACGTTATATATCCTAACCTAAGGCAACCTAACATCTCGGATGTTATATTTGACAACATTCCTGGCGTGTCGGACCCTACTTCTCGGTGGGAACAGTATATACATCTGTAACGTCATATATCCTAACCTAAGGCAACCTAACATCTCGGATATAACATTTGACAACATTCCAGGCGTGTGGGAACCCTACGTCTCGGTGGTAACATTACGTGCGTCTATAACGTTATATATGCTAACCTAAGGTAACCTAACATCTCGGATGCAATATTTGACAACATTCCTTGCCTGTCGAACCCTACTTCTCGGAGGGAACAGTATATAAGTCTATAACGTTATATATCCTAACCTAAGGCAACCTAACATCTCGGATGTTATATTTGACAACATTCCTGGCCTGTCGAACCCTACTTCTCGGAGGGAACAGTATATACGTCTATAACGTTATATATCCTAACCTAGGGCAACCTAACATCTCGGATGTAATATTCTACAACCTTCCAGGCGTGTCGGACCCTACTTCTCGGTGGGAACATTATATGCGTCTATAACGTTGTATATCCTTATCTAAGACAACCTAACATCTCGGATGCAATATTTGACAACATTCCTGGCCTGTCGAACCCTACTTCTCGGAGGGAACAGTATATACGTCTGTAACGTCATATATCCTAACCTAAGACAACCTAACATCTCGGATGTAACATTTGACAACCTTCCAGGCGTGTCGGACCCTACGTCTCGGTGGTAACATTACATGCGTCTATAACGTTATATATCCTAACCTAAGGCAACCTAACATCTCGGATGCAATATTTGACAACATTCCTGGCCTGTCGAACCCTACTTCTCGGAGGGAACAGCATATACATCTAAAACGTCATATATCCTAGCCTAAGGCAACCTAACATCTCGGATGTAACATTTGACAACATTCCAGGCGTGTCGGTCCCTACGTCTCGGTGGTAACATTACATGCGTCTATAACGGTATATATCCTAATCTTAGGCAACCTAACATATCGGATGTAACATTTTACCACATTCCAGGCGTGTCGGTCCCTACGTCTCGGTGGTAACATTACATGCGTCTATAACGTTATATATCCTAACCTAAGGCCACCTAACATCTCGTATGCAATATTTGACAACATTCCTGGCCTGTCGAACCCTATTTCTCGGAGGGAACAGTATATACGTCTATAACGTTATATATCCTAACCTAAGGCAACCTGACATCTCGGATGTAATATTCTACATCATTCCAGGCGTGTCGGACCCTACTTCTCGGTGGGAACATTATATGAGTCTATAACGTTGTATATCCTAATCTAAGGCAACCTATTATCTCAGACGTTATATTTTACAATATTCCTGGCGTGTCGGTGCATACTTTTCGGTGGGAATATTATATGCGTCTATAACGGTCGATATCGTAATCTAAGGCAACCTAATACCTCGGATGCAATATTTGACAACATTCCTGGCCTGTCGAGCCCTACTTCTCGGAGGGAACAGTATATACGTCTATAACGTTATATATCCTAACCTAGGGCAACCTAACATCTCGGATGTAATATTCTACAACCTTCCAGGCGTGTCTGACCCTACTTCTCGGTGGGAACATTATATGCGTCTATAACGTTGTATATCCTTATCTAAGGCAACCTAACATCTCGGATGCAATATTTGACAACATTCCTGGCCTGTCGAACCCTACTTCTCGGAGGGAACAGTATATACGTCTATAACGGTATATATCCTAATCTAAGGCAACCTAACATCTCGGATGAAATATTTGACAACATTCCTGGCCTGTCGAACTCTACATCTCGGAGGGAACAGTATATAGGTCTGTAACGTCATATATCCTAACCTAAGACAACCTAACATCTCGGATGTAACATTTGACAACATTCCAGGCGTGTCGGTCCCTACGTCTCGGTGGTAACATTACATGCGTCTATAACGTTATATATCCTAACCTAAGCAACCTAACATCTCGGATGCAATATTTGACAACATTCCTGGCCTGTCGAACCCTACTTCTCGGAGGGAACAGTATATACGTCTATAACGTCATATATCCTAACCTAAGGCAACCTAACATCTCGGATGTAACATTTGACAACATTCCAGGCGTGTCGGTCCCTACGTCTCGGTGGTAACATTACATGCGTCTATAACGGTATATATCCTAATCTTAGGCAACCTAACATATCGTATGTAACATTTTACCACATTCCAGGCGTGTCGGTCCCTACGTCTCGGTGGTAACATTACATGCGTCTATAACGTTATATATCCTAACCTAAGGCCACCTAACATATCGTATGTAATATTTGACAACATTCCTGGCGTGTCGAACCCTACTTCTCGGAGGGAACAGTATATACGTCTATAACGTCATATATCCTAACCTAAGGCAACCTAACATCTCGGATATAACATTTGACAACATTCCAGGCGTGTGGGAACCCTACGTCTCGGTGGTAACATTACGTGCGTCTATAACGTTATATATGCTAACCTAAGGTAACCTAACATCTCGGATGCAATATTTGACAACATTCCTTGCCTGTCTAACCCTACTTCTCGGAGGGAACAGTATATAAGTCTATAACGTCATATATCCTAACCTAAGGCAACCTAACATCTCGGATGTAACATTTGACAACATTCCTGGCGTGTCGAACCCTACTTCTCGGTGGGAACAGTATATACGTCTATAACGTTATATATCCTAACCTAAGGCAACCTAACATCTCGGATGTTATATTTGACAACATTCCTGGCCTGTCGAACCCTACTTCTCGGAGGGAACAGTATATACGTCTATAACGTTATATATCCTAACCTAGGGCAACCTAACATCTCGGATGTAATATTCTACAACCTTCCAGGCGTGTCGGACCCTACTTCTCGGTGGGAACATTATATGCGTCTATAACGTTGTATATCCTTATCTAAGACAACCTAACATCTCGGATGCAATATTTGACAACATTCCAGGCGTGTCGGTCCCTACGTCTCGGTGGTAACATTACATGCGTCTATAACGGTATATATCCTAATCTTAGGCAACCTAACATATCGGATGTAACATTTTACCACATTCCAGGCGTGTCGGTCCCTACGTCTCGGTGGTAACATTACATGCGTCTATAACGTTATATATCCTAACCTAAGGCCACCTAACATCTCGTATGCAATATTTGACAACATTCCTGGCCTGTCGAACCCTATTTCTCGGAGGGAACAGTATATACGTCTATAACGTTATATATCCTAACCTAAGGCAACCTGACATCTCGGATGTGATTTTCTACATCATTCCAGGCGTGTCGGACCCTACTTCTCGGTGGGAACATTATATGAGTCTATAACGTCGTATATCCTAATCTAAGGCAACCTATTATCTCAGACGTAATATTTTACAATATTCCTGGCGTGTCGGTGCAAACTTTTCGGTGGGAATATTATATGCGTCTATAACGGTCGATATCGTAATCTAAGGCAACCTAACATCTCGGATGCAATATTTGACAACATTCCTGGCATGTCCAACCCTACTTCTCGGAGGGAACAGTATATACGTCTATAACGTCATATATCCTAATCTAAGGCAACCTAACATCTCGGATGTAACATTTGACAACATTCCAGGCGTGTCGGTCCCTACGTCTCGGTGGGAACATTATATGCGTCTATAACGTTGTATATCCTTATCTAAGGCAACCTAACATCTCGGATGCAATATTTGACAACATTCCTTGCCTGTCGAACCCTACTTCTCGTAGGGAACAGTATATACGTCTATAACGGTATATATCGTAATCTAAGGCAACCTAACATCTCGGATGTAACATTTGACAACATTCCAGGCGTGTCGGTCCCTACGTCTCGGTGGTAACATTACATGCGTCTATAACATTATATATCCTAACCTAAGGCAACCTAACATCTCGGATGCAATATTTGACAACATTCCTGGCCTGTCGAACCCTTCTTCTCGGAGGGAACAGTATATACGTCTATAACGTCATATATCCTAACCTAAGGCAACCTAACATCTCGGATGTAACATTTGACAACATTCCAGGCGTGTCGGTCCCTACGTCTCGGTGGTAACATTACATGCGTCTATAACGGTATATTTCCTAATCTAAGGCAACCTAACATCTCGGATGCAATATTTGACAACATTCCTGGCCTGTCGAACCCTACTTCTCGGAGGGAACTGTATATACGTCTATAACGTTATATATCCTAACCAAAGGCAACCTGACATCTCGGATGTATTATTCTACAACATTCCAGGCGTGTCGGACCCTACTTCTCAGTGGGAACATTATATGCGTCTATAACGTTGTATATCCTAATCTAAGGCAACCTAACATCTCGGATGCAATATTTGACAACATTCCTGGCCTGTCGAACCCTACATCTCGGAGGGAACATTATATACGTCTATAGCGGTATATATCCTAATCTAAGGCAACCTAACATCTCGGATGCAATATTTGATAACATTCGTGGCCTGTCGAACCCTACTTCTCGGAGGGAACAGTATATACGTCTATAACGTTATATCTCCTAACCCAAGGCAACCTGACGTCTCGGATGTAACATTTGACAACATTCCAGGCGTGTCGGTCCCTACGTCTCGGTGGTAACATTACATGCGTCTATAACGGTATATTTCCTAATCTAAGGCAACCTAACATCTCGGATGCAATATTTGACAACATTCCTGGCCTGTCGAACCCTACTTCTCGGAGGGAACTGTATATACGTCTATAACGTTATATATCCTAACCAATGGCAACCTGACATCTCGGATGTATTATTCTACAACATTCCAGGCGTGTCGGACCCTACTTCTCAGTGGGAACATTATATGCGTCTATAACGTTGTATATCCTAATCTAAGGCAACCTAACATCTCGGATGCAATATTTGACAACATTCCTGGCCTGTCGAACCCTACATCTCGGAGGGAACATTATATACGTCTATAGCGGTATATATCCTAATCTAAGGCAACCTAACATCTCGGATGCAATATTTGATAACATTCGTGGCCTGTCGAACCCTACTTCTCGGAGGGAACAGTATATACGTCTATAACGTTATATCTCCTAACCCAAGGCAACCTGACATCTCGGATGTAATATTCTACATCATTCCAGGCCTGTCGGACCCTACTTCTCGGTGGGAACATTATATGAGTCTATAACGTTGTATATCGTAATCTAAGGCAACCTATTATCTCAGACGTAATATTTTACAATATTCCTGGCGTGTCGGTGCATACCATTCGGTGGGAATATTATATGCGTCCATAACGGTCGATATCGTAATCTAAGGCAATCTAACATCTCGGATGCAATATTTGACAACATTCCTGGCCTGTCGAAAACTACTTCTCGGAGGGAACAGTATGTACGTCTATAACGTTATATATACTAACCTAAGGCAACCTAACATCTCGGATGTAATATTCTACAACCTTCCAGGCGTGTCGGACCCTACTTCTCGGTGGGAACATTATATGCGTCTATAACGTTGCATATCCTAATCTAAGGCAACCTAACATCTCGGATGCAATATTTGACAACATTCCTGGCCTGTCGAACCCCACTGCACGGAGGGAAGAGTATATACGTCTATAACGGTATATATCCTAATCTAAGGCAACCTAACATCTCGGATGAAATATTTGACAACATTCCTGGCCTGTCGAACCCTACATCTCGGAGGGAACAGTATATACGTCTGTAACGTCATATATCCTAACCTAAGACAACCTAACATCTCGGATGTAACATTTGACAACATTCCAGGCGTGTCGGTTCCTACGTCTCGGTGGTAACATTACATGCGTCTATAACGTTATATATCCTAACCTAAGGCAACCTAACATCTCGGATGCAATATTTGACAACATTCCTGGCCTGTCGAACCCTACTTCTCGGAGGGAACAGCATATACATCTATAACGTCATATATCCTAGCCTAAGGCAACCTAACATCTCGGATGTAGCATTTGACAACATTCCAGGCGTGTCGGACCCTACTTCTCAGTGGGAACATGATATGCGTCTATAACGTTGCATATCCTAATCTAAGGCAACCTAACATCTCGGATGCAATATTTGACAACATTCCAGGCGTGTCGGTCCCTACGTCTCGGTGGTAACATTACATGCGTCTATAACGGTATATTTCCTAATCTAAGGCAACCTAACATCTCGGATGCAATATTTGACAACATTCCTGGCCTGTCGAACCCTACATCTCGGAGGGAACATTATATACGTCTATAGCGGTATATATCCTAATCTAAGGCAACCTAACATCTCGGATGCAATATTTGACAACATTCCTAGCCTGTAGAACCCTACTTCTCGGAGGGAACAGTATATACGTCTATAGCGGTATATATCCTAATCTAAGGCCACCTAACATCTCGGATGTAACATTTGACAACATTCCAGGCGTGTCGGTCCCTACGACTCGGTGGTAACATTACATGAGTCTATAACGGTATATTTCCTAATCTAAGGCAACCTAACATCTCGGATGCAATATTTGACAACATTCCTGGCCTGTCGAACCCTATTTCTCGGAGGGAACAGTATGTACGTCTATAACGTTATATATCCTAACCTAAGGCAACCTAACATCTCGGATGTAATATTCTACAACCTTCCAGGCGTGTCGGACCCTACTTCTCGGTGGGAACATGATATGCGTCTATAACGTTGCATATCCTAATCTAAGGCAACCTAACATCTCGGATGCAATATTTGACAACATTCCAGGCGTGTCGGTCCCTACGTCTCGGTGGTAACATTACATGCGTCTATAACGGTATATTTCCTAATCTAAGGCAACCTAACATCTCGGATGCAATATTTGACAACATTCCTGGCCTGTCGAACCCTACATCTCGGAGGGAACATTATATACGTCTATAGCGGTATATATCCTAATCTAAGGCAACCTAACATCTCGGATGCAATATTTGATAACATTCGTGGCCTGTCGAACCCTACTTCTCGGAGGAAACAGTATATACGTCTATAACGTTATATCTCCTAACCCAAGGCAACCTGACATCTCGGATGTAACATTTGACAACATTCCAGGCGTGTCGGTCCCTACGTCTCGGTGGTAACATTACATGCGTCTATAACGGTATATTTCCTAATCTAAGGCAACCTAACATCTCGGATGCAATATTTGACAACATTCCTGGCCTGTCGAACCCTACTTCTCGGAGGGAACTGTATATACGTCTATAACGTTATATATCCTAACCAAAGGCAACCTGACATCTCGGATGTATTATTCTACAACATTCCAGGCGTGTCGGACCCTACTTCTCAGTGGGAACATTATATGCGTCTATAACGTTGTATATCCTAATCTAAGGCAACCTAACATCTCGGATGCAATATTTGACAACATTCCTGGCCTGTCGAACCCTACATCTCGGAGGGAACATTATATACGTCTATAGCGGTATATATCCTAATCTAAGGCAACCTAACATCTCGGATGCAATATTTGATAACATTCGTGGCCTGTCGAACCCTACTTCTCGGAGGGAACAGTATATACGTCTATAACGTTATATCTCCTAACCCAAGGCAACCTGACATCTCGGATGTAATATTCTACATCATTCCAGGCCTGTCGGACCCTACTTCTCGGTGGGAACATTATATGAGTCTATAACGTTGTATATCGTAATCTAAGGCAACCTATTATCTCAGACGTAATATTTTACAATATTCCTGGCGTGTCGGTGCATACCATTCGGTGGGAATATTATATGCGTCCATAACGGTCGATATCGTAATCTAAGGCAATCTAACATCTCGGATGCAATATTTGACAACATTCCTGGCCTGTCGAAAACTACTTCTCGGAGGGAACAGTATGTACGTCTATAACGTTATATATACTAACCTAAGGCAACCTAACATCTCGGATGTAATATTCTACAACCTTCCAGGCGTGTCGGACCCTACTTCTCGGTGGGAACATTATATGCGTCTATAACGTTGCATATCCTAATCTAAGGCAACCTAACATCTCGGATGCAATATTTGACAACATTCCTGGCCTGTCGAACCCCACTGCACGGAGGGAAGAGTATATACGTCTATAACGGTATATATCCTAATCTAAGGCAACCTAACATCTCGGATGAAATATTTGACAACATTCCTGGCCTGTCGAACCCTACATCTCGGAGGGAACAGTATATACGTCTGTAACGTCATATATCCTAACCTAAGACAACCTAACATCTCGGATGTAACATTTGACAACATTCCAGGCGTGTCGGTTCCTACGTCTCGGTGGTAACATTACATGCGTCTATAACGTTATATATCCTAACCTAAGGCAACCTAACATCTCGGATGCAATATTTGACAACATTCCTGGCCTGTCGAACCCTACTTCTCGGAGGGAACAGCATATACATCTATAACGTCATATATCCTAGCCTAAGGCAACCTAACATCTCGGATGTAGCATTTGACAACATTCCAGGCGTGTCGGTCCCTACGTCTCGGTGGTAACATTACATGCGTCTATAACGGTATATATCCTAATCTTAGGCAACCTAACATCTCGGATGTAACATTTTACCACATTCCAGGCGTGTCGGTCCCTACGTCTAGGTGGTAACATTATATGCGTCTATAACGTTATATATCCTAACCTAAGGCCACCTAACATCTCGTATGTAATATTTGACAACATTCCAGGCGTGTTGGAACCCTAGGCCTCGGTGGTAACATTACGTGCGTCTATAACGTTATATATGCTAACCTAAGGCAACCTAACATCTCGGATGCAATATTTGACAACATTCCTGGCCTGTCGAAACCTACTTCTCGGAGGGAACAGCATATACGTCTATAACGTCATATATCCTAACCTAAGGCAACCTAACATCTCGGATGTAACATTTGACAACATTCCAGGCGTGTCGGTCCCAACGTCTCGGTGGTAACATTACATGCGTCTATAACGTTATATATCCTTATCTAAGGCAACCTAACATCTCGGATGCAATATTTGACAACATTCCTAGCCTGTCGAACCCTACTTCTCGGAGGGAACAGTATATACGTCTATAACGTTATATATCCTAACCTAAGGCAACCCAACATCTCGGATGTAACATTTGACACCATTCCAGGCGTGTCGGTACCTACGTCTCGGTGGTAACATTACATGCGTCTATAACGGTATATATCCTAATCTTAGGCAACCTAACATCTCGGATGTAACATTTTACCACATTCCAGGCGTGTCGGTCCCTACGTCTAGGTGGTAACATTATATGCGTCTATAACGTTATATATCCTAACCTAAGGCCACCTAACATCTCGTATGTAATATTTGACAACATTCCTGGCGAGTCGAAACCTTCTTCTCGGTGGGAACAGTATATACGTCTATAACGTTGCATATCCTAATCTAAGGCAACCTAACATCTCGGATGCAATATTTGACAACATTCCTAGCCTGTAGAACCCTACTTCTCGGAGGGAACAGTATATACGTCTATAGCGGTATATATCCTAATCTAAGGCCACCTAACATCTCGGATGTAACATTTGACAACATTCCAGGCGTGTCGGTCCCTACGACTCGGTGGTAACATTACATGAGTCTATAACGGTATATTTCCTAATCTAAGGCAACCTAACATCTCGGATGCAATATTTGACAACATTCCTGGCCTGTCGAACCCTATTTCTCGGAGGGAACAGTATGTACGTCTATAACGTTATATATCCTAACCTAAGGCAACCTAACATCTCGGATGTAATATTCTACAACCTTCCAGGCGTGTCGGACCCTACTTCTCGGTGGGAACATGATATGCGTCTATAACGGTGCATATCCTAATCTAAGGCAACCTAACATCTCGGATGTATTATTCTACAACATTCCAGGCGTGTCGGACCCTACTTCTCAGTGGGAACATTATATGCGTCTATAACGTTGTATATCCTAATCTAAGGCAACCTAACATCTCGGATGCAATATTTGACAACATTCCTGGCCTGTCGAACCCTACATCTCGGAGGGAACATTATATACGTCTATAGCGGTATATATCCTAATCTAAGGCAACCTAACATCTCGGATTCAATATTTGATAACATTCGTGGCCTGTCGAACCCTACTTCTCGGAGGGAACAGTATATACGTCTATAACGTTATATCTCCTAACCCAAGGCAACCTATTATCTCAGACGTAATATTTTACAATATTCCTGGCGTGTCGGTGCATACCTTTCGGTGGGAATATTATATGCGTCCATAACGGTCGATATCGTAATCTAAGGCAATCTAACATCTCGGATGCAATATTTGACAACATTCCTGGCCTGTCGAAAACTACTTCTCGGAGGGAACAGTATGTACGTCTATAACGTTATATATACTAACCTAAGGCAACCTAACATCTCGGATGTAATATTCTACAACCTTCCAGGCGTGTCGGACCCTACTTCTCGGTGGGAACATTATATGCGTCTATAACGTTGCATATCCTAATCTAAGGCAACCTAACATCTCGGATGCAATATTTGACAACATTCCTGGCCTGTCGAACCCCACTGCACGGAGGGAACAGTATATACGTCTATAACGGTATATATCCTAATCTAAGGCAACCTAACATCTCGAATGAAATATTTGACAACATTCCTGGCCTGTCGAACCCTACATCTCGGAGGGAACAGTATATACGTCTGTAACGTCATATATCCTAACCTAAGACAACCTAACATCTCGGATGTAACATTTGACAACATTCCAGGCGTGTCGGTTCCTACGTCTCGGTGGTAACATTACATGCGTCTATAACGGTATATATCCTAATCTTAGGCAACCTAACATCTCGGATGTAACATTTTACCACATTCCAGGCGTGTCGGTCCCTACGTCTAGGTGGTAACATTATATGCGTCTATAACGTTATATATCCTAACCTAAGGCCACCTAACATCTCGTATGTAATATTTGACAACATTCCAGGCGTGTTGGAACCCTAGGCCTCGGTGGTAACATTACGTGCGTCTATAACGTTATATATGCTAACCTAAGGCAACCTAACATCTCGGATGCAATATTTGACAACATTCCTGGCCTGTCGAAACCTACTTCTCGGAGGGAACAGCATATACGTCTATAACGTCATATATCCTAACCTAAGGCAACCTAACATCTCGGATGTAACATTTGACAACATTCCAGGCGTGTCGGTCCCAACGTCTCGGTGGTAACATTACATGCGTCTATAACGTTATATATCCTTATCTAAGGCAACCTAACATCTCGGATGCAATATTTGACAACATTCCTAGCCTGTCGAACCCTACTTCTCGGAGGGAACAGTATATACGTCTATAACGTTATATATCCTAACCTAAGGCAACCCAACATCTCGGATGTAACATTTGACACCATTCCAGGCGTGTCGGTACCTACGTCTCGGTGGTAACATTACATGCGTCTATAACGGTATATATCCTAATCTTAGGCAACCTAACATCTCGGATGTAACATTTTACCACATTCCAGGCGTGTCGGTCCCTACGTCTAGGTGGTAACATTATATGCGTCTATAACGTTATATATCCTAACCTAAGGCCACCTAACATCTCGTATGTAATATTTGACAACATTCCTGGCGAGTCGAAACCTTCTTCTCGGTGGGAACAGTATATACGTCTATAACGTTGCATATCCTAATCTAAGGCAACCTAACATCTCGGATGCAATATTTGACAACATTCCTAGCCTGTAGAACCCTACTTCTCGGAGGGAACAGTATATACGTCTATAGCGGTATATATCCTAATCTAAGGCCACCTAACATCTCGGATGTAACATTTGACAACATTCCAGGCGTGTCGGTCCCTACGACTCGGTGGTAACATTACATGAGTCTATAACGGTATATTTCCTAATCTAAGGCAACCTAACATCTCGGATGCAATATTTGACAACATTCCTGGCCTGTCGAACCCTATTTCTCGGAGGGAACAGTATGTACGTCTATAACGTTATATATCCTAACCTAAGGCAACCTAACATCTCGGATGTAATATTCTACAACCTTCCAGGCGTGTCGGACCCTACTTCTCGGTGGGAACATGATATGCGTCTATAACGTTGCATATCCTAATCTAAGGCAACCTAACATCTCGGATGCAATATTTGACAACATTCCTGGCCTGTCGAACCCTACATCTCGGAGGGAACATTATATACGTCTATAGCGGTATATATCCTAATCGAAGGCAACCTAACATCTCGGATGCAATATTTGACAACATTCCTAGCCTGTAGAACCCTACTTCTCGGAGGGAACAGTATATACGTCTATAGCGGTATATATCCTAATCTAAGGCCACCTAACATCTCGGATGTAACATTTGACAACATTCCAGGCGTGTCGGTCCCTACGACTCGGTGGTAACATTACATGAGTCTATAACGGTATATTTCCTAATCTAAGGCAACCTAACATCTCGGATGCAATATTTGACAACATTCCTGGCCTGTCGAACCCTATTTCTCGGAGGGAACAGTATGTACGTCTATAACGTTATATATCCTAACCTAAGGCAACCTAACATCTCGGATGTAATATTCTACAACCTTCCAGGCGTGTCGGACCCTACTTCTCGGTGGGAACATGATATGCGTCTATAACGTTGCATATCCTAATCTAAGGCAACCTAACATCTCGGATGCAATATTTGACAACATTCCAGGCGTGTCGGTCCCTACGTCTCGGTGGTAACATTACATGCGTCTATAACGGTATATTTCCTAATCTAAGGCAACCTAACATCTCGGATGCAATATTTGACAACATTCCTGGCCTGTCGAACCCTACATCTCGGAGGGAACATTATATACGTCTATAGCGGTATATATCCTAATCTAAGGCAACCTAACATCTCGGATGCAATATTTGATAACATTCGTGGCCTGTCGAACCCTACTTCTCGGAGGAAACAGTATATACGTCTATAACGTTATATCTCCTAACCCAAGGCAACCTGACATCTCGGATGTAACATTTGACAACATTCCAGGCGTGTCGGTCCCTACGTCTCGGTGGTAACATTACATGCGTCTATAACGGTATATTTCCTAATCTAAGGCAACCTAACATCTCGGATGCAATATTTGACAACATTCCTGGCCTGTCGAACCCTACTTCTCGGAGGGAACTGTATATACGTCTATAACGTTATATATCCTAACCAAAGGCAACCTGACATCTCGGATGTATTATTCTACAACATTCCAGGCGTGTCGGACCCTACTTCTCAGTGGGAACATTATATGCGTCTATAACGTTGTATATCCTAATCTAAGGCAACCTAACATCTCGGATGCAATATTTGACAACATTCCTGGCCTGTCGAACCCTACATCTCGGAGGGAACATTATATACGTCTATAGCGGTATATATCCTAATCTAAGGCAACCTAACATCTCGGATGCAATATTTGATAACATTCGTGGCCTGTCGAACCCTACTTCTCGGAGGGAACAGTATATACGTCTATAACGTTATATCTCCTAACCCAAGGCAACCTGACATCTCGGATGTAATATTCTACATCATTCCAGGCCTGTAGGACCCTACTTCTCGGTGGGAACATTATATGAGTCTATAACGTTGTATATCGTAATCTAAGGCAACCTATTATCTCAGACGTAATATTTTACAATATTCCTGGCGTGTCGGTGCATACCTTTCGGTGGGAATATTATATGCGTCCATAACGGTCGATATCGTAATCTAAGGCAATCTAACATCTCGGATGCAATATTTGACAACATTCCTGGCCTGTCGAAAACTACTTCTCGGAGGGAACAGTATGTACGTCTATAACGTTATATATACTAACCTAAGGCAACCTAACATCTCGGATGTAATATTCTACAACCTTCCAGGCGTGTCGGACCCTACTTCTCGGTGGGAACATTATATGCGTCTATAACGTTGCATATCCTAATCTAAGGCAACCTAACATCTCGGATGCAATATTTGACAACATTCCTGGCCTGTCGAACCCCACTGCACGGAGGGAACAGTATATACGTCTATAACGGTATATATCCTAATCTAAGGCAACCTAACATCTCGGATGAAATATTTGACAACATTCCTGGCCTGTCGAACCCTACATCTCGGAGGGAACAGTATATACGTCTGTAACGTCATATATCCTAACCTAAGACAACCTAACATCTCGGATGTAACATTTGACAACATTCCAGGCGTGTCGGTTCCTACGTCTCGGTGGTAACATTACATGCGTCTATAACGTTATATATCCTAACCTAAGGCAACCTAACATCTCGGATGCAATATTTGACAACATTCCTGGCCTGTCGAACCCTACTTCTCGGAGGGAACAGCATATACATCTATAACGTCATATATCCTAGCCTAAGGCAACCTAACATCTCGGATGTAGCATTTGACAACATTCCAGGCGTGTCGGTCCCTACGTCTCGGTGGTAACATTACATGCGTCTATAACGGTATATATCCTAATCTTAGGCAACCTAACATCTCGGATGTAACATTTTACCACATTCCAGGCGTGTCGGTCCCTACGTCTAGGTGGTAACATTATATGCGTCTATAACGTTATATATCCTAACCTAAGGCCACCTAACATCTCGTATGTAATATTTGACAACATTCCAGGCGTGTTGGAACCCTAGGCCTCGGTGGTAACATTACGTGCGTCTATAACGTTATATATGCTAACCTAAGGCAACCTAACATCTCGGATGCAATATTTGACAACATTCCTGGCCTGTCGAAACCTACTTCTCGGAGGGAACAGCATATACGTCTATAACGTCATATATCCTAACCTAAGGCAACCTAACATCTCGGATGTAACATTTGACAACATTCCAGGCGTGTCGGTCCCAACGTCTCGGTGGTAACATTACATGCGTCTATAACGTTATATATCCTTATCTAAGGCAACCTAACATCTCGGATGCAATATTTGACAACATTCCTAGCCTGTCGAACCCTACTTCTCGGAGGGAACAGTATATACGTCTATAACGTTATATATCCTAACCTAAGGCAACCCAACATCTCGGATGTAACATTTGACACCATTCCAGGCGTGTCGGTACCTACGTCTCGGTGGTAACATTACATGCGTCTATAACGGTATATATCCTAATCTTAGGCAACCTAACATCTCGGATGTAACATTTTACCACATTCCAGGCGTGTCGGTCCCTACGTCTAGGTGGTAACATTATATGCGTCTATAACGTTATATATCCTAACCTAAGGCCACCTAACATCTCGTATGTAATATTTGACAACATTCCTGGCGAGTCGAAACCTTCTTCTCGGTGGGAACAGTATATACGTCTATAACGTTGCATATCCTAATCTAAGGCAACCTAACATCTCGGATGCAATATTTGACAACATTCCTAGCCTGTAGAACCCTACTTCTCGGAGGGAACAGTATATACGTCTATAGCGGTATATATCCTAATCTAAGGCCACCTAACATCTCGGATGTAACATTTGACAACATTCCAGGCGTGTCGGTCCCTACGACTCGGTGGTAACATTACATGAGTCTATAACGGTATATTTCCTAATCTAAGGCAACCTAACATCTCGGATGCAATATTTGACAACATTCCTGGCCTGTCGAACCCTATTTCTCGGAGGGAACAGTATGTACGTCTATAACGTTATATATCCTAACCTAAGGCAACCTAACATCTCGGATGTAATATTCTACAACCTTCCAGGCGTGTCGGACCCTACTTCTCGGTGGGAACATGATATGCGTCTATAACGTTGCATATCCTAATCTAAGGCAACCTAACATCTCGGATGCAATATTTGACAACATTCCAGGCGTGTCGGTCCCTACGTCTCGGTGGTAACATTACATGCGTCTATAACGTTATATATCCTAACCTAAGGCAACCTAACATCTCGGATGCAATATTTGGCAACATTCCTGGCTTGTCGAACCCTACTTCTCGGAGGGAACAGCATATACATCTATAACGTCATATATCCTAGCCTAAGGCAACCTAACATCTCGGATGTAACATTTGACATCATTCCAGGCGTGTCGGTCCCTACGTCCCGGTGGTAACATTACATGCGTCTATAACGGTATATATCCTAATCTTAGGCAACCTAACTTATCGGATGTAACATTTTACCACATTCCAGGCGTGTCGGTCCCTACGTCTCGGTGGTAACATTACATGCGTCTATAACGTTATATATGCTACCCTAAGGCAACCTAACATCTCGGATGCAATATTTGACAACATTCCTGGCCTGTCGAACCCTACATCTCGGAGGGAACAGTATATACGTCTATAGCGGTATATATCCTAATCTAAGGCCACCTAACATCTCGGATGTAATATTTGACAACATTCCTGGCGTGTCGGACCCTACTTCTCGGTGGGAACAGTATATACGTCTGTAACGTCATATATCCTAACCTAAGGCAACCTAACATCTCGGATATAACATTTGACAACATTCCCGGCGTGTTGGAACCCTACGTCTCGGTGGTAACATTACGTGCTTCTATAACGTTATATATGCTAACCTGAGGCAACCTAACATCTCGGATGCAATATTTGACAACATTCCTGGCCTGTCAAACCCTACTTCTCGGAGGGAACAGCATATACGTCTATAACGTCATATATCCTAACCTAAGGCAACCTAACATCTCGGATGTAACATTTGACAACATTCCAGGTGTGTCGGTCCCTACGTCTCGGTGGTAACGTTACATGCGTATATAACGTTATATATCCTAACCTAAGGCAACCTAACGTCTCGGATGTAACATTTGAGAACATTCCAGGCATGTCGGTCCCTACGTCTCGGTGGTAACATTATATGCGTCTATAACGTTATATATCCTTATCTAAGGCAACCTAACATCTCGGATGCAATATTTGACAACATTCCTAGCCTGTCGAACCCTACTTCTCGGAGGGAACAGTATATACGTCTATAACGATATATATCCTAACCTAAGGCAGCCTAACATCTCGGATGTAATATTCTACAACCTTCCATGTGTGTCGGACCCTACTTCTCGGTGGGAACATTATATGAGTCTATAACGTTGTATACCGTAATCTAAGGCACCCTATTATCTCAGACATAATATTTTACAATATTCCTGGCGTGTCGGTGCATACTTTTCGGTGGGAATATTATATGCGTCCATAACGGTCGATATTGTAATCTAAGGCAATCTAACATCTTGGATGCAATATTTGACAACATTCCTGGCCTGTCGAACCCTACTTCTCGGAGGGAACAGTATGTACGTCTATAACGTTATATATCCTAACCTAGGGCAACCTAACATCTCGGATGTAATATTCTACAACCTTCCAGGCGTGTCGGACCCTACTTCTCGGTGGGAACATTATATGCGTCTATAACGTTGCATATCCTAATCTAAGGCAACCTAACATCTCGGATGCAATATTTGACAACATTCCTGGCCTGTCGAACCCTACTGCTCGGAGGGAACAGTATATACGTCTATAACGGTATATATCCCAATCTAAAGCAACCTAACATCTCGGATGTAATATTTGACAACATTCCTGGCGTGTCGGACCCTACTTCTCGGTGGGAACAGCATATACGTCTGTAACGTCATATATCCTAACCTAAGGCAACCTAACATCTCGGATATAACATTTAACAACATTCCAGGCGTGTTGGAACCCTACGCCTCGGTGGTAACATTACGTGCGTCTATAACGTTATATATGCTAACCTAAGGCAACCTAACATCTCGGATGCAATATTTGACAACATTCCTGGCCTGTCGAACCCTACTTCTCGGAGGGAACAGCATATACGTCTATAACGTCATATATCCTTACCTAAGGCAACCTAACATCTCGGATGTAACATTTGACAACATTCCAGGCGTGTCGATCCCAACGTCTCGGTGGTAACATTACATGCGTCTATAACGGTATATTTCCTAATCTAAGGCAACCTAACATCTCGGATGCAATATTTGACAACGTTCCTGGCCTGTCGAACCCTATTTCTCGGAGGGAACAGTATATACGTCTATAACGTTATATATCCTAACCTAAGGCAACCTGACATCTCGGATGTAATATTCTACAACCTTCCAGGCGTGTCGGACCCTACTTCTCGGTGGGAACATTATATGAGTCTATAACGTTGTATAGCGTAATCTAAGGCAACCTATTATCTCAGACGTAATATTTTACAATATTCCTGGCGTATGGGTGCATACTTTTCGGTGGGAATATTATATGCGTCCATAACGGTCGATATCGTAATCTAAGGCAATCTAACATCTCGGATGCAATATTTTACAACATTCCTGGCCTGTCGAACCCTACATCTCGGAGGGAACAGTATATACGTCTATAGCGGTATATATCCTAATCTAAGGCCACCTAACATCTCGGATGTAACATTTGACAACATTCCAGGCGTGTCGGTCCCTACGACTCGGTGGTAACATTACATGAGTCTATAACGGTATATTTCCTAATCTAAGGCAACCTAACATCTCGGATGCAATATTTGACAACATTCCTGGCCTGTCGAACCCTATTTCTCGGAGGGAACAGTATATACGTCTATAACGTTATATATCCTAACCTAAGGCAACCTGACATCTCGGATGTATTATTCTACAACATTCCAGGCGTGTCGGACCCTACTTCTCGGTGGGAACATTATATGCGTCTACAACGTTGTATATCCTAATCTAAGGCAACCTAACATCTCGGATGCAATATTTGACAACATTCCTGGCCTGTCGAACCCTACATCTCGGAGGGAACAGTATATACGTCTACAGCGGTATATATCCTAATCTAAGGCCACCTACCATCTCGTATGTAATATTTGACAACATTCCTGGCGTGTCGAACCCTACTTCTCGGTGGGAACAGTATATACGTCTATAACGTTAAATATCCTAACGTAAGGCAACCTAACATCTCGGATGTTATATTTGACAACATTCCTGGCGTGTCGGACCCTACTTCTCGGTGGGAACAGTATATACGTCTGTAACGTCATATATCCTAACCTAAGGCAACCTAACATCTCGGATATGACATTTGACAACATTCCCGGCGTGTTGGAACCCTACGTCTCGGTGGTAACATTACGTGCTTCTATAACGTTATATATGCTAACCTAAGGCAACCTAACATCTCGGATGCAATATTTGACAACATTCCTGGCCTGTCGAACCCTACATCTCGGAGGGAACAGTATATACGTCTATAGCGGTATATATCCTAATCTAAGGCCACCTAACATCTCGTATGTAATATTTGACAACATTACTGGCGTGTCGAACCCTACTTCTCGGTGGGAACAGTATATACGTCTATAACGTTATATATCCTAACGTAAGGCAACCTAACATCTCGGATGTAATATTTGACAACATTCCTGGCGTGTCGGACCCTACTTCTCGGTGGGAACAGTATATACGTATGTAACGTCATATATCCTAACCTAAGGCAACCTAACATCTCGGATATAACATTTGACAACATTCCCGGCGTGTTGGAACCCTACGCCTCGGTGGTAACATTACGTGCTTCTATAACGTTATATATGCTAACCTAAGGCAACCTAACATCTCGGATGCAATATTTGACAACATTCCTGGCCTGTCGAACCCTACTTCTCGGAGGGAACAGCATATACATCTATAACGTCATATATCCTAGCCTAAGGCAACCTAACATCTCGGATGTAACATTTGACAACATTCCAGGTGTGTCGGTCCCTACGTCTCGGTGGTAACATTACATGCGTCTATAACGGTATATTTCCTAATCTAAGGCAACCTAACATCTCGGATGCAATATTTGACAACATTCCTGGCCTGTCGAACCCTATTTCTCGGAGGGAACTGTATGTACGTCTATAACGTTATATATCCTAACCTAAGGCAACCTAACATCTCGGATGTAATATTCTACAACCTTCCAGGCGTGTCGGACCCTACTTCTCGGTGGGAACATGATATGCGTCTATAACGTTGCATATCCTAATCTAAGGCAACCTAACATCTCGGATGCAATATTTGACAACATTCCAGGCGTGTCGGTCCCTACGTCTCGGTGGTAACATTACATGCGTCTATAACGTTATATATCCTAACCTAAGGCAACCTAACATCTCGGATGCAATATTTGGCAACATTCCTGGCCTGTCGAACCCTACTTCTCGGAGGGAACAGCATATACATCTATAACGTCATATATCCTAGCCTAAGGCAACCTAACATCTCGGATGTAACATTTGACAACATTCCAGGCGTGTCGGTCCCTACGTCTCGGTGGTAACATTACATGCGTCTATAACGGTATATATCCTAATCTTAGGCAACCTAACTTATCGGATGTAACATTTTACCACATTCCAGGCGTGTCGGTCCCTACGTCTCGGTGGTAACATTACATGCGTCTATAACGTTATATATGCTACCCTAAGGCAACCTAACATCTCGGATGCAATATTTGACAACATTCCTGGCCTGTCGAACCCTACTTCTCGGAGGGAACAGCATATACGTCTGTAACGTCATATATCCTAACCTAAGGCAACCTGACATCTCGGATGTAATATTCTACAACCTTCCAGGCGTGTCGGACCCTACTTCTCGGTGGGAACATTATATGAGTCTATAACGTTGTATATCGTAATCTAAGGCAACCTATTATCTCAGACGTAATATTTTACAATATTCCTGGCGTGTCGGTGCATACTTTTCGGTGGGAATATTATATGCGTTCATAACGGTCGATATCGTCATCTAAGGCAATCTAACATCTCGGATGCAATATTTGACAACATTCCTGGCCTGTCGAACCCTACTTCTCGGAGGGAACAGTATATACGTCTGTAACGTCATATATCCTAACCTAAGGCAACCTAACATCTCGGATATGACATTTGACAACATTCCCGGCGTGTTGGAACCCTACGTCTCGGTGGTAACATTACGTGCTTCTATAACGTTATATATGCTAACCTAAGGCAACCTAACATCTCGGATGCAATATTTGACAACATTCCTGGCCTGTCGAACCCTACTGCTCGGAGGGAACAGTATATACGTCTATAACGGTATATATCCTAATCTAAGGACACCTAAAATCTCGTATGTAATATTTGACAACATTCCTGGCGTGTCGAACCCTACTTCTCGGTGGGAATATTACATGCGTCTATAACGGTATATATCCTAATCTTAGGCAACCTAACAAATCGGATGTAACATTTTACCACATTCCAGGCGTGTCGGTCCCTACGTCTCGGTGGTAACATTACATGCGTCTATAACGTTATATATCCTAACCTAAGGCCACCTAACATCTCGTATGTAATATTTGACAACATTCCTGGCGTGTCGAACCCTACTTCTCGGTGGGAACGGTATATACGTCTATAACGTTATATATCCTAACCTAAGGCAACCTAACATCTCGGATGTAACATTTGACAACATTCCAGGTGTGTCGGTTCCTACGTCTCGGTGGTAACGTTACATGCGTATATAACGTTATATATCCTAACCTAAGGCACCCTAACATCTCGGATGTAACATTTGACAACATTCCAGGCATGTCGGTCCCTACGTCTCGGTGGTAACATTATATGCGTCTATAACGTTATATATCCTTATCTAAGGCAACCTAACATCTCGGATGCAATATTTGACAACATTCCTAGCCTGTCGAACCCTACTTCTCGGAGGGAACAGTATATACGTCTACAACGATATATATCCTAACCTAAGGCAACCTAACATCTCGGATGTAATATTCTACAACCTTCCAGGCGTGTCGGACCCTACTTCTCGGTGGGAACATGATATGCGTCTATAACGTTGCATATCCTAATCTAAGGCAACCTAACATCTCGGATGCAATATTTGACAACATTCCAGGCGTGTCGGTCCCTACGTCTCGGTGGTAACATTACATGCGTCTATAACGTTATATATCCTAACCTAAGGCAACCTAACATCTCGGATGCAATATTTGGCAACATTCCTGGCTTGTCGAACCCTACTTCTCCGAGGGAACAGCATATACATCTATAACGTCATATATCCTAGCCTAAGGCAACCTAACATCTCGGATGTAACATTTGACATCATTCCAGGCGTGTCGGTCCCTACGTCTCGGTGGTAACATTACATGCGTCTATAACGGTATATATCCTAATCTTAGGCAACCTAACTTATCGGATGTAACATTTTACCACATTCCAGGCGTGTCGGTCCCTACGTCTCGGTGGTAACATTACATGCGTCTATAACGTTATATATGCTACCCTAAGGCAACCTAACATCTCGGATGCAATATTTGACAACATTCCTGGCCTGTCGAACCCTACATCTCGGAGGGAACAGTATATACGTCTATAGCGGTATATATCCTAATCTAAGGCCACCTAACATCTCGGATGTAATATTTGACAACATTCCTGGCGTGTCGGACCCTACTTCTCGGTGGGAACAGTATATACGTCTGTAACGTCATATATCCTAACCTAAGGCAACCTAACATCTCGGATATAACATTTGACAACATTGCCGGCGTGTTGGAACCCTACGTCTCGGTGGTAACATTACGTGCTTCTATAACGTTATATATGCTAACCTAAGGCAACCTAACATCTCGGATGCAATATTTGACAACATTCCTGGCCTGTCAAACCCTACTTCTCGGAGGGAACAGCATATACGTCTATAACGTCATATATCCTAACCTAAGGCAACCTAACATCTCGGATGTAACATTTGACAACATTCCAGGTGTGTCGGTCCCTACGTCTCGGTGGTAACGTTACATGCGTATATAACGTTATATATCCTAACCTAAGGCAACCTAACGTCTCGGATGTAACATTTGAGAACATTCCAGGCATGTCGGTCCCTACGTCTCGGTGGTAACATTATATGCGTCTATAACGTTATATATCCTTATCTAAGGCAACCTAACATCTCGGATGCAATATTTGACAACATTCCTAGCCTGTCGAACCCTACTTCTCGGAGGGAACAGTATATACGTCTATAACGATATATATCCTAACCTAAGGCAGCCTAACATCTCGGATGTAATATTCTACAACCTTCCATGTGTGTCGGACCCTACTTCTCGGTGGGAACATTATATGAGTCTATAACGTTGTATACCGTAATCTAAGGCAACCTATTATCTCAGACATAATATTTTACAATATTCCTGGCGTGTCGGTGCATACTTTTCGGTGGGAATATTATATGCGTCCATAACGGTCGATATTGTAATCTAAGGCAATCTAACATCTCGGATGCAATATTTGACAACATTCCTGGCCTGTCGAACCCTACTTCTCGGAGGGAACAGTATGTACGTCTATAACGTTATATATCCTAACCTAGGGCAACCTAACATCTCGGATGTAATATTCTACAACCTTCCAGGCGTGTCGGACCCTACTTCTCGGTGGGAACATTATATGCGTCTATAACGTTGCATATCCTAATCTAAGGCAACCTAACATCTCGGATGCAATATTTGACAACATTCCTGGCCTGTCGAACCCTACTGCTCGGAGGGAACAGTATATACGTCTATAACGGTATATATCCCAATCTAAAGCAACCTAACATCTCGGATGTAATATTTGACAACATTCCTGGCGTGTCGGACCCTACTTCTCGGTGGGAACAGCATATACGTCTGTAACGTCATATATCCTAACCTAAGACAACCTAACATCTCGGATATAACATTTAACAACATTCCAGGCGTGTTGGAACCCTACGCCTCGGTGGTAACATTACGTGCGTCTATAACGTTATATATGCTAACCTAAGGCAACCTAACATCTCGGATGCAATATTTGACAACATTCCTGGCCTGTCGAACCCTACTTCTCGGAGGGAACAGCATATACGTCTATAACGTCATATATCCTTACCTAAGGCAACCTGACATCTCGGATGTAACATTTGACAACATTCCAGGCGTGTCGATCCCAACGTCTCGGTGGTAACATTACATGCGTCTATAACGGTATATTTCCTAATCTAAGGCAACCTAACATCTCGGATGCAATATTTGACAACGTTCCTGGCCTGTCGAACCCTATTTCTCGGAGGGAACAGTATATACGTCTATAACGTTATATATCCTAACCTAAGGCAACCTGACATCTCGGATGTAATATTCTACAACCTTCCAGGCGTGTCGGACCCTACTTCTCGGTGGGAACATTATATGAGTCTATAACGTTGTATAGCGTAATCTAAGGCAACCTATTATCTCAGACGTAATATTTTACAATATTCCTGGCGTATGGGTGCATACTTTTCGGTGGGAATATTATATGCGTCCATAACGGTCGATATCGTAATCTAAGGCAATCTAACATCTCGGATGCAATATTTTACAACATTCCTGGCCTGTCGAACCCTACATCTCGGAGGGAACAGTATATACGTCTATAGCGGTATATATCCTAATCTAAGGCCACCTAACATCTCGGATGTAACATTTGACAACATTCCAGCCGTGTCGGTCCCTACGACTCGGTGGTAACATTACATGAGTCTATAACGGTATATTTCCTAATCTAAGGCAACCTAACATCTCGGATGCAATATTTGACAACATTCCTGGCCTGTCGAACCCTATTTCTCGGAGGGAACAGTATATACGTCTATAACGTTATATATCCTAACCTAAGGCAACCTGACATCTCGGATGTATTATTCTACAACATTCCAGGCGTGTCGGACCCTACTTCTCGGTGGGAACATTATATGCGTCTACAACGTTGTATATCCTAATCTAAGGCAACCTAACATCTCGGATGCAATATTTGACAACATTCCTGGCCTGTCGAACCCTACATCTCGGAGGGAACAGTATATACGTCTACAGCGGTATATATCCTAATCTAAGGCCACCTACCATCTCGTATGTAATATTTGACAACATTCCTGGCGTGTCGAACCCTACTTCTCGGTGGGAACAGTATATACGTCTATAACGTTAAATATCCTAACGTAAGGCAACCTAACATCTCGGATGTTATATTTGACAACATTCCTGGCGTGTCGGACCCTACTTCTCGGTGGGAACAGTATATACGTCTGTAACGTCATATATCCTAACCTAAGGCAACCTAACATCTCGGATATGACATTTGACAACATTCCCGGCGTGTTGGAACCCTACGTCTCGGTGGTAACATTACGTGCTTCTATAACGTTATATATGCTAACCTAAGGCAACCTAACATCTCGGATGCAATATTTGACAACATTCCTGGCCTGTCGAACCCTACATCTCGGAGGGAACAGTATATACGTCTATAGCGGTATATATCCTAATCTAAGGCCACCTAACATCTCGTATGTAATATTTGACAACATTCCTGGCGTGTCGAACCCTACTTCTCGGTGGGAACAGTATATACGTCTATAACGTTATATATCCTAACGTAAGGCAACCTAACATCTCGGATGTAATATTTGACAACATTCCTGGCGTGTCGGACCCTACTTCTCGGTGGGAACAGTATATACGTATGTAACGTCATATATCCTAACGTAAGGCAACCTAACATCTCGGATATAACATTTGACAACATTCCCGGCGTGTTGGAACCCTACGCCTCGGTGGTAACATTACGTGCTTCTATAACGTTATATATGCTAACCTAAGGCAACCTAACATCTCGGATGCAATATTTGACAACATTCCTGGCCTGTCGAACCCTACTTCTCGGAGGGAACAGCATATACATCTATAACGTCATATATCCTAGCCTAAGGCAACCTAACATCTCGGATGTAACATTTGACAACATTCCAGGTGTGTCGGTCCCTACGTCTCGGTGGTAACATTACATGCGTCTATAACGGTATATTTCCTAATCTAAGGCAACCTAACATCTCGGATGCAATATTTGACAACATTCCTGGCCTGTCGAACCCTATTTCTCGGAGGGAACAGTATGTACGTCTATAACGTTATATATCCTAACCTAAGGCAACCTAACATCTCGGATGTAATATTCTACAACCTTCCAGGCGTGTCGGACCCTACTTCTCGGTGGGAACATGATATGCGTCTATAACGTTGCATATCCTAATCTAAGGCAACCTAACATCTCGGATGCAAAATTTGACAACATTCCAGGCGTGTCGGTCCCTACGTCTCGGTGGTAACATTACATGCGTCTATAACGTTATATATCCTAACCTAAGGCAACCTAACATCTCGGATGCAATATTTGGCAACATTCCTGGCCTGTCGAACCCTACTTCTCGGAGGGAACAGCATATACATCTATAACGTCATATATCCTAGCCTAAGGCAACCTAACATCTCGGATGTAACATTTGACAACATTCCAGGCGTGTCGGTCCCTACGTCTCGGTGGTAACATTACATGCGTCTATAACGGTATATATCCTAATCTTAGGCATCCTAACTTATCGGATGTAACATTTTACCACATTCCAGGCGTGTCGGTCCCTACGTCTCGGTGGTAACATTACATGCGTCTATAACGTTATATATGCTACCCTAAGGCAACCTAACATCTCGGATGCAATATTTGACAACATTCCTGGCCTGTCGAACCCTACTTCTCGGAGGGAACAGCATATACGTCTGTAACGTCATATATCCTAACCTAAGGCAACCTGACATCTCGGATGTAATATTCTACAACCTTCCAGGCGTGTCGGACCCTACTTCTCGGTGGGAACATTATATGAGTCTATAACGTTGTATATCGTAATCTAAGGCAACCTATTATCTCAGACGTAATATTTTACAATATTCCTGGCGTGTCGGTGCATACTTTTCGGTGGGAATATTATATGCGTTCATAACGGTCGATATCGTCATCTAAGGCAATCTAACATCTCGGATGCAATATTTGACAACATTCCTGGCCTGTCGAACCCTACTTCTCGGAGGGAACAGTATATACGTCTATAACGGTATATATCCTAATCTAAGGCCACCTAAAATCTCGTATGTAATATTTGACAACATTCCTGGCGTGTCGAACCCTACTTCTCGGTGGGAATATTACATGCGTCTATAACGGTATATATCCTAATCTTAGGCAACCTAACAAATCGGATGTAACATTTTACCACATTCCAGGCGTGTCGGTCCCTACGTCTCGGTGGTAACATTACATGCGTCTATAACGTTATATATCCTAACCTAAGGCCACCTAACATCTCGTATGTAATATTTGACAACATTCCTGGCGTGTCGAACCCTACTTCTCGGTGGGAACGGTATATACGTCTATAACGTTATATATCCTAACCTAAGGCAACCTAACATCTCGGATGTAACATTTGACAACATTCCAGGTGTGTCGGTTCCTACGTCTCGGTGGTAACGTTACATGCGTATATAACGTTATATATCCTAACCTAAGGCAACCTAACATCTCGGATGTAACATTTGACAACATTCCAGGCATGTCGGTCCCTACGTCTCGGTGGTAACATTACATGCGTCTATAACGTTATATATCCTAACCTAAGGCCACCTAACATCTCGTATGTAATATTTGACAACATTCCTGGCGTGTCGAACCCTACTTCTCGGTGGGAACGGTATATACGTCTATAACGTTATATATCCTAACCTAAGGCAACCTAACATCTCGGATGTAACATTTGACAACATTCCAGGTGTGTCGGTTCCTACGTCTCGGTGGTAACGTTACATGCGTATATAACGTTATATATCCTAACCTAAGGCAACCTAACATCTCGGATGTAACATTTGACAACATTCCAGGCATGTCGGTCCCTACGTCTCGGTGGTAACATTATATGCGTCTATAACGTTATATATCCTTATCTAAGGCAACCTAACATCTCGGATGCAATATTTGACAACATTCCTAGCCTGTCGAACCCTACTTCTCGGAGGGAACAGTATATACGTCTACAACGATATATATCCTAACCTAAGGCAACCTGACATCTCGGATGTATTATTCTACAAAATTCCAGGCGTGTCGGACCCTACTTCTCAGTGGGAACATTATATGCGTCTATAACGTTGTATATCCTAACCTAAGGCAACCTAACATCTCGGATGTAATATTCTACAACCTCCCAGGCGTGTCGGACCCTACTTCTCGGTGGGAACATTATATGCGTCTATAACGTTGCATATCCTAATCTAAGGCAACCTAACATCTCGGATGCAATATTTGACAACATTCCTGGCCTGTCGAACCCTACATCTCGGAGGGAACGGTATATACGTCTATAGCGGTATATATCCTAATCTAAGGCCACCTAACATCTCGGATGTAACATTTGACAACATTCCAGGTGTGTCGGTCCCTACGTCTCGGTGGTAACGTTACATGCGTCTATAACCTTATATATCCTAACCTAAGGCAACCTAACATCTCGGATGTAACATTTGACAACATTCCCGGCGTGTTGGAACCCTACGTTTCGGTGGTAACATTACGTGCTTCTATAACGTTATATATGCTAACCTAAGGCAACCTAACATCTCGGATGCAATATTTGACAACATTCCTGGCCTGTCGAACCCTACTGCTCGGAGGGAACAGTATATACGTCTATAACGGTATATATCCTAATCTAAGGCCACCTAACATCTCGTATGTAATATTTGACAACATTCCTGGCGTGTCGAACCCTACTTCTCGGTGGGAATATTACATGCGTCTATAACGGTATATATCCTAATCTTAGGCAACCTAACATATCGGATGTAACATTTTACCACATTCCAGGCGTGTCGGTCCCTACGTCTCGGTGGTAACATTACATGCGTCTATAACGTTATATATCCTAACCTAAGGCCACCTAACATCTCGTATGTAATATTTGACAACATTCCTGGCGTGTCGAACCCTACTTCTCGGTGGGAACGGTATATACGTCTATAACGTTATATATCCTAACCTAAGGCAACCTAACATCTCGGATGTAACATTTGACAACATTCCAGGTGTGTCGGTCCCTACGTCTCGGTGGTAACGTTACATGCCTATATAACGTTATATATCCTAACCTAAGGCAACCTAACATCTCGGATGTAACATTTGACAACATTTCAGGCATGTCGGTCCCTACGTCTCGGTGGTAACATTATATGCGTCTATAACGTTATATATCCTTATCTAAGGCAACCTAACATCTCGGATGCAATATTTGACAACATTCCTAGCCTGTCGAACCCTACTTCTCGGAGGGAACAGTATATACGTCTATAACGATATATATCCTAACCTAAGGCAACCAGACATCTCGGATGTATTATTCTACAACATTCCAGGCGTGTCGGACCCTACTTCTCAGTGGGAACATTATATGCGTCTATAACGTTGTATATCCTAACCTAAGGCAACCTAACATCTCGGATGTAATATTCTACAACCTCCCAGGCGTGTCGGACCCTACTTCTCGGTGGGAACATTATATGCGTCTATAACGTTGCATATCCTAATCTAAGGCAACCTAACATCTCGGATGCAATATTTGACAACATTCCTGGCCTGTCGAACCCTACATCTCGGAGGGAACGGTATATACGTCTATAGCGGTATATATCCTAATCTAAGGCCACCTAACATCTCGTATGTAATATTTGACAACATTCCTGGCGTGTCGAACCCTACTTCTCGGTGGGAAGAGTATATACGTCTATAACGTTATATATCCTAACGTAAGGCAACCTAACATCTCGGATGTAATATTTGACAACATTCCTGGCGTGTCGGACCCTACTTCTCGGTGGGAACAGTATATACGTCTGTAACGTCATATATCCTAACCTAAGGCAACCTAACATCTCGGATATAACATTTAACAACATTCCAGGCGTGTTGGAACCCTACGCCTCGGTGGTAGCATTACGTGCGTCTAGAACGTCATATATGCTAACCTAAGGCAACCTAACATCTCGGATGCAATATTTGACAACATTCCTGGCCTGTCGAACCCTACTTCTCGGAGGGAACAGTATATACGTCTATAACGTTATATATCCTAACCTAAGGCAACCAGACATCTCGGATGTATTATTCTACAACATTCCAGGCGTGTCGGACCCTACTTCTCGGTGGGAACATTATATGCGTCTATAACGTCGCATATCCTAATCTAAGGCTACCTAACATCTCGAATGAAATATTTGACAACATTCCTGGCCTGTCGAACCCTACTTCTCGGAGGGAACAGTATATACGTCTATAACGGTATATATCCTAATCTAAGGCAACCTAACATCTCGGATGAAATATTTGACAACATTCCTGGCGTGTCGGACCCTACTTCTCGGTGGGAACAGTATATACGTCTGTAACGTCATATATCCTAACCTAAGGCAACCTAACATCTCGGATATAACATTTAACAACATTCCAGGCGTGTTGGAACCCTACGCCTCGGTGGTAACATTACGTGCGTCTATAACGTTATATATGCTAACCTAAGGCAGCCTAACATCTCGGATGCAATGTTTGACAACATTCCTGGCCTGTCGAACCCTACTTCTCGGAGGGAACAGCATATACGTCTATAACGTCATATATCCTAACCTAAGGCAACCTAACATCTCGGATGTAACATTTGACAACATTCCAGGCGTGTCGGACCCAACGTCTCGGTGGTAACATTACATGCGTCTATAACGGTATATTTCCTAATCTAAGGCAACCTAACATCTCGGATGTAATATTTGACAACATTCCTGGCGTGTCGGACCCTACTTCTCGGTGGGAACAGTATATACGTCTGTAACGTCATATATCCTAACCTAAGGCAACCTAACATCTCGGATATGACATTTGACAACATTCCCGGCGTGTTGGAACCCTACGTCTCGGTGGTAACATTACGTGCTTCTATAACGTTATATATGCTAACCTAAGGCAACCTAACATCTCGGATGCAATATTTGACAACATTCCTGGCCTGTCGAACCCTACTGCTCGGAGGGAACAGTATATACGTCTATAACGGTATATATCCTAATCTAAGGCCACCTAACATCTCGTATGTAATATTTGACAATATTCCTGGCGTGTCGAACCCTACTTCTCGGTGGGAACAGTATATACGTCTATAACGTTATATATCCTAACGTAAGGCAACCTAACATCTCGGATGTAATATTTGACAACATTCCTGGCGTGTCGGACCCTACTTCTCGGTGGGAACAGTATATACGTCTGTAACGTCATATATCCTAACCTAAGGCAACCTAACATATCGGATATAACATTTAACAACATTCCAGGCGTGTTGGAACCCTACGCCTCGGTGGTAGCATTACGTGCGTCTAGAACGTCATATATGCTAACCTAAGGCAACCTAACATCTCGGATGCAATATTTGACAACATTCCTGGCCTGTCGAACCCTACTTCTCGGAGGGAACAGTATATACGTCTATAACGTTATATATCCTAACCTAAGGCAACCTGACATCTCGGATGTATTATTCTACAACATTCCAGGCGTGTCGGAACCTACTTCTCAGTGGGAACATTATATGCGTCTATAACGTTATATATCCTAACCTAAGGCAACCTAACATCTCGGATGTAATATTCTACAACCTTCCAGGCGTGTCGGACCCTACATCTCGGTGGGAACATTGTATGCGTCTATAACGTCGCATATCCTAATCTAAGGCTACCTAACATCTCGAATGAAATATTTGACAACATTCCTGGCCTGTCGAACCCTACTGCTCGGAGGGAACAGTATATACGTCTATAACGGTATATATCCTAATCTAAGGCAACCTAACATCTCGGATGAAATATTTGACAACATTCCTGGCGTGTCGGACCCTACTTCTCGGTGGGAACAGTATATACGTCTGTAACGTCATATATCCTAACCTAAGGCAACCTAACATCTCGGATATAACATTTAACAACATTCCAGGCGTGTTGGAACCCTACGCCTCGGTGGTAACATTACGTGCGTCTATAACGTTATATATGCTAACCTAAGGCAACCTAACATCTCGGATGCAATATTTGACAACATTCCTGGCCTGTCGAACCCTACTTCTCGGAGGGAACAGCATATACGTCTATAACGTCATATATCCTTACCTAAGGCAACCTAACATCTCGGATGTAACACTTGACAACATTCCAGGCGTGTCGATCCCAACGTCTCGTTGGTAACATTACATGCGTCTATAACGGTATATTTCCTAATCTAAGGCAACCTAACATCTCGGATGCAATATTTGACAACACTCCTGGCCTGTCGAACCCTATTTCTCGGAGGGAACGGTATATACGTCTGTAAGGTCATATATCCTAACCTAAGGCAACCTAACATCTCGGATATAACATTTAACAACATTCCAGGCGTGTTGGAACCCTACGCCTCGGTGGTAACATTACGTGCGTCTATAACGTTATATATGCTAACCTAAGGCAACCTAACATCTCGGATGCAATATTTGACAACATTCCTGGCCTGTCGAACCCTACTTCTCGGAGGGAACAGTATATACGTCTATAACGTTATATATCCTAACCTAAGGCAACCTGACATCTCGGATGTATTATTCTACAACATTCCAGGCGTGTCGGACCCTACTTCTCAGTGGGATCATTATATGCGTCTATAACGTTATATATCCTAACCTAAGGCAACCTAACATCTCGGATGTAATATTCTACAACCTTCCAGGCGTGTCGGACCCTACTTCTCGGTGGGAACATTGTATGCGTCTGTAACGTCGCATATCCTAATCTAAGGCTACCTAACATCTCGAATGCAATATTTGACAACATTCCTGGCCTGTCGAACCCTATTTCTCGGAGGGAACGGTATATACGTCTATAACGTTATATATCCTAACCTAAGGCAACCTGATATCTCGGATGTATTATTCTACAACATTCCAGGCGTGTCGGACCCTACTTCTCGGTGGCAACATTATATGCGTCTATAACGTTGTATATCCTAATCTAAGGCAACCTAACATCTCGGATGCAATATTTGACAACATTCCTGGCCTGTCGAACCCTACTTCTCAGAGGGAACAGCATATACGTCTATAACGTCATATATCCTTACCTAAGGCAACCTAACATCTCGGATGTAACACTTGACAACATTCCAGGCGTGTCGATCCCAACGTCTCGTTGGTAACATTACATGCGTCTATAACGGTATATTTCCTACTCTAAGGCAACCTAACATATCGGATGCAATATTTGACAACATTCCTGGCCTGTCGAACCCTACTGCTCGGAGGGAACGGTATATACGTCTATAACGTTATATATCCTAACCTAAGGCAACCTGACATCTCGGATGTATTATTCTACAACATTCCAGGCGTGTCGGACCCTACTTCTCGGTGGCAACATTATATTGCGTCTATAACGTTGTATATCCTAATCTAAGGCAACCTAACATCTCGGATGCAATATTTGACAACATTCCTGGCCTGTCGAACCCTACATCTCGGAGGGAACGGTATATACGTCTATAGCGGTATATATCCTAATCTATGGCCACCTAACATCTCGTATGTAATATTTGACAACATTCCTGGCGTGTCGAACCCTACTTCTCGGTGGGAACAGTATATACGTCTATAACGTTATATATCCTAACGTAAGGCAACCTAACATCTCGGATGTAATATTTGACAACATTGCTGGCGTGTCGGACCCTACTTCTCGGTGGGAACAGTATATACGTCTGTAACGTCATATATCCTAACCTAAGGCAACCTAACATCTCGGATATAACATTTAACAACATTCCAGGCGTGTTGGAACCCTACGCCTCGGTGGTAACATTACGTGCGTCTATAACGTTATATATGCTAACCTAAGGCAACCTAACATCTCGGATGCAATATTTGACAACATTCCTGGCCTGTCGAACCCTACTTCTCGGAGGGAACAGTATATACGTCTATAACGTTATATATCCTAACCTAAGGCAACCTGACATCTCGGATGTATTATTCTACAACATTCCAGGCGTGTCGGACCCTACTTCTCAGTGGGAACATTATATGCGTCTATAACGTTATATATCCTAACCTAAGGCAACCTAACATCTCGGATGTAATATTCTACAACCTTCCAGGCGTGTCGGACCCTACTTCTCGGTGGGAACATTGTATGCGTCTATAACGTCGCATATCCTAATCTAAGGCTACCTAACATCTCGGATGCAATATTTGACAACATTCCTGGCCTGTCGAACCCTACTGCTCGGAGGGAACGGTATATACGTCTATAACGGTATATATCCTAATCTAAGGCAACCTAACATCTCGGATGAAATATTTGACAACATTCCTGGCCTGTCGAACCCTACTTCTCGGAGGGAACAGCATATACGTCTATAACGTCATATATCCTAACCTAAGGTAACCTAACATCTCGGATGTAACATTTGACAACATTCCAGGCGTGTCGGACCCAACGTCTCGGTGGTAACATTACATGCGTCTACAACGGTATATTTCCTAATCTAAGGCAACCTAACATCTCGGATGCAATATTTGACAACATTCCTGGCCTGTCGAACCCTACTTCCCGGAGGGAACAGTATATACATCTATAACGTTATATATCCTAACCTAGGGCAACCTAACATCTCGGATATAACATTTGACAACATTCCCGGCGTGTTGGAACCCTACGTCTCGGTGGTAACATTACGTGCTTCTATAACGTTATATATGCTAACCTAAGGCAACCTAACATCTCGGATGTAACATTTGACAACATTCCAGGCATGTCGGTCCCTACGTCTCGGTGGTAACATTATATGCGTCTATAACGTTATATATCCTTATCTAAGGCAACCTAACATCTCGGATGCAATATTTGACAACATTCCTAGCCTGTCGAACCCTACTTCTCGGAGGGAACATCTCGGATGTAATATTCTACAACCTTCCAGGCGTGTCGGACCCTACTTCTCGGTGGGAACATTATATGCGTCTATAACGTTATATATCCTAACCTAAGGCAACCTAACATCTCGGATGTAATATTCTACAACCTTCCAGGCGTGTCGGACCCTACTTTTCGGTGGGAACATTGTATGCGTCTATAACGTCGCATATCCTAATCTAAGGCTACCTAACATCTCGAATGCAATATTTGACAACATTCCTGGCCTGTCGAACCCTACTGCTCGGAGGGAACAGCATATACGTCTATAACGTCATATATCCTTACCTAAGGCAACCTAACATCTCGGATGAAATATTTGACAACATTCCTGGCGTGTCGGACCCTACTTCTCGGTGGGAACAGTATATACGTCTGTAACGTCATATATCCTAACCTAAGGCAACCTAACATCTCGGATATAACATTTAACAACATTCCAGGCGTGTTGGAATCCTACGCCTCGGTGGTAACATTACGTGCGTCTATAACGTTATATATGCTAACCTAAGGCAGCCTAACATCTCGGATGCAATATTTGACAACATTCCTGGCCTGTCGAACCCTACTTCTCGGAGGGAACAGCATATACGTCTATAACGTCATATATCCTAATCTAAGGCAACCTAACATCTCGGATGTAATATTTGACAACATTCCTGGCGTGTCGGTCCCAACGTCTCGGTGGGAACAGCATATACGTCTGTAACGTCATATATCCTAACCTAAGGTAACCTAACATCTCGGATATAACATTTAACACCATTCCAGGCGTGTTGGAACCCTACGCCTCGGTGGTAACATTACGTGCGTCTATAACGTTATATATGCTAACCTAAGGCAACCTAACATCTCGGATGCAATATTTGACAACATTCCTGGCCTGTCGAACCCTACTTCTCGGAGGGAACAGCATATACGTCTATAACGTCATATATCCTTACCTAAGGCAACCTAACATCTCGGATGTAACACTTGACAACATTCCAGGCGTGTCGATCCCAACGTCTCGTTGGTAACATTCCATGCGTCTATAACGGTATATTTCCTAATCTAAGGCAACCTAACATCTCGGATGCAATATTTGACAACATTCCTGGCCTGTCGAACCCTTTTTCTCGGAGGGAACGGTATATACGTCTATAACGTTATATATCCTAACCTAAGGCAACCTGATATCTCGGATGTATTATTCTACAACATTCCAGGCGTGTCGGACCCTACTTCTCGGTGGCAACATTATATGTGTCTATAACGTTGTATATCCTAATCTAAGGCAACCTAACATCTCGGATGCAATATTTGACAACATTCCTGGCCTGTCGAACCCTACTTCTCAGAGGGAACAGCATATACGTCTATAACGTCATATATCCTTACCTAAGGCAACCTAACATCTCGGATGTAACACTTGACAACATTCCAGGCGTGTCGATCCCAACGTCTCGTTGGTAACATTACATGCGTCTATAACGGTATATTTCCTACTCTAAGGCAACCTAACATCTCGGATGCAATATTTGACAACATTCCTGGCCTGTCGAACCCTATTTCTCGGAGGGAACGGTATATACGTCTATAACGTTATATATCCTAACCTAAGGCAACCTGACATCTCGGATGTATTATTCTACAACATTCCAGGCGTGTCGGACCCTACTTCTCGGTGGCAACATTATATGCGTCTATAACGTTGTATATCCTAATCTAAGGCAACCTAACATCTCGGATGCAATATTTGACAACATTCCTGGCGTGTCGGACCCTACTTCTCGGTGGGAACAGTATATACGTCTGTAACGTCATATATCCTAACCTAAGGCAACCTAACATCTCGGATATGACATTTGACAACATTCCCGGCGTGTTGGAACCCTACGTCTCGGTGGTAACATTACGTGCTTCTATAACGTTATATATGCTAACCTAAGGCAACCTAACATCTCGGATGCAATATTTGACAACATTCCTGGCCTGTCGAACCCTACTGCTCGGAGGGAACAGTATATACGTCTATAACGGTATATATACTAATCTAAGGCCACCTAACATCTCGTATGTAATATTTGACAACATTCCTGGCGTGTCGAACCCTACTTTTCGGTGGGAACAGTATATACGTCTATAACGTCATATATCCTAACGTAAGGCAACCTAACATCTCGGATGTAATATTTGACAACATTCCTGGCGTGTCGGACCCTACTTCTCGGTGGGAACAGTATATACGTCTGTAACGTCATATATCCTAACCTAAGGCAACCTAACATCTCGGATATAACATTTAACAACATTCCAGGCGTGTTGGAACCCTACGCCTCGGTGGTAACATTACGTGCGTCTATAACGCTATATATGCTAACCTAAGGCAACCTAACATCTCGGATGCAATATTTGACAACATTCCTGACCTGTCGAACCCTACTTCTCGGAGGGAACAGTATATACGTCTATAACGTTATATATCCTAACCTAAGGCAACCTGACATCTCGGATGTATTTTTCTACAACATTCCAGGCGTGTCGGACCCTACTTCTCAGTGGGAACATTATATGCGTCTTTAACGTTATATATCCTAACCTAAGGCAACCTAACATCTCGGATGTAATATTCTACAACCTCCCAGGCGTGTCGGACCCTACTTCTCGGTGGGAACATTGTATGCGTCTATAACGTTGCATATCCTAATCTAAGGCAACCTAACATCTCGGATGCAATATTTGACAACATTCCTGGCCTGTCGAACCCTACTGCTCGGAGGGAACAGTATATACGTCTATAACGGTATATATCCTAATCTAAGGCCACCTAACATCTCGTATGTAATATTTGACAACATTCCTGGCGTGTCGAACCCTACTTCTCGGTGGGAATATTACATGCGTCTATAACGGTATATATCCTAATCTTAGGCAACCTAACATATCGGATGTAACATTTTACCACATTCCAGGCGTGTCGGTCCCTACGTCTCGGTGGTAACATTACATGCGTCTATAACGTTATATACCCTAACCTAAGGCAACCTAACATCTCGGATGTAACATATGACAACATTCCAGGCATGTCGGTCCCTACGTCTCGGTGGTAACATTATATGCGTCTATAACGTTATATATCCTAATCTAAGGCAACCTAACATCTCGGATGTAATATTTGACAACATTCCTGGCGTGTCGGACCCTACTTCTCGGTGGGAACAGCATATACGTCTGTAACGTCATATATCCTAACCTAAGGTAACCGAACATCTCGGATATAACATTTAACACCATTCCAGGCGTGTTGGAACCCTACGCCTCGGTGGTAACATTACGTGCGTCTATAACGTTATATATGCTAACCTAAGGCAACCTAATATCTCGGATGCAATATTTGACAACATTCCTGGCCTGTCGAACCCTACTTCTCGGAGGGAACAGCATATACGTCTATAACGTCATATATCCTTACCTAAGGCAACCTAACATCTCGGATGTAACACTTGACAACATTCCAGGCGTGTCGATCCCAACGTCTCGTTGGTAACATTACATGCGTCTATAACGGTATATTTCCTAATCTAAGGCAACCTAACATCTCGGATGCAATATTTGACAACACTCCTGGCCTGTCGAACCCTATTTCTCGGAGGGAACGGTATATACGTCTGTAAGGTCATATATCCTAACCTAAGGCAACCTAACATCTCGGATATAACATTTAACAACATTCCAGGCGTGTTGGAACCCTACGCCTCGGTGGTAACATTACGTGCGTCTATAACGTTATATATGCTAACCTAAGGCAACCTAACATCTCGGATGCAATATTTGACAACATTCCTGGCCTGTCGAACCCTACTTCTCGGAGGGAACAGTATATACGTCTATAACGTTATATATCCTAACCTAAGGCAACCTGACATCTCGGATGTATTATTCTACAACATTCCAGGCGTGTCGGACCCTACTTCTCAGTGGGATCATTATATGCGTCTATAACGTTATATATCCTAACCTAAGGCAACCTAACATCTCGGATGTAATATTCTACAACCTTCCAGGCGTGTCGGACCCTACTTCTCGGTGGGAACATTGTATGCGTCTATAACGTCGCATATCCTAATCTAAGGCTACCTAACATCTCGAATGCAATATTTGACAACATTCCTGGCCTGTCGAACCCTACTTCTCGGAGGGAACAGCATATACGTCTATAACGTCATATATCCTAATCTAAGGCAACCTAACATCTCGGATGTAATATTTGACAACATTCCTGGCGTGTCGGTCCCAACGTCTCGGTGGGAACAGCATATACGTCTGTAACGTCATATATCCTAACCTAAGGTAACCTAGCATCTCGGATATAGCATTTAACACCATTCCAGGCGTGTTGGAACCCTACGCCTCGGTGGTAACATTACGTGCGTCTATAACGTTACATATGCTAACCTAAGGCAACCTAACATCTCGGATGCAATATTTGACAACATTCCTGGCCTGTCGAACCCTACTTCTCGGAGGGAACAGCATATACGTCTATAACGTCATATATCGTTACCTAAGGCAACGTAACATCTCGGATGTAACACTTGACAACATTCCAGGCGTGTCGATCCCAACGTCTCGTTGGTAACATTACATGCGTCTATAACGGTATATTTCCTAATCTAAGGCAACCTAACATCTCGGATGCAATATTTGACAACATTCCTGGCCTGTCGAACCCTATTTCTCGGAGGGAACGGTATATACGTCTATAACGTTATATATCCTAACCTAAGGCAACCTGATATCTCGGATGTATTATTCTACAACATTCCAGGCGTGTCGGACCCTACTTCTCGGTGGCAACATTATATGCGTCTATAACGTTGTATATCCTAATCTAAGGCAACCTAACATCTCGGATGCAATATTTGACAACATTCCTGGCCTGTCGAACCCTACTTCTCAGACGGAACAGCATATACGTCTATAACGTCATATATCCTTACCTAAGGCAACCTAACATCTCGGATGTAACACTTGACAACATTCCAGGCGTGTCGATCCCAACGTCTCGTTGGTAACATTACATGCGTCTATAACGGTATATTTCCTACTCTAAGGCAACCTAACATATCGGATGCAATATTTGACAACATTCCTGGCCTGTCGAACCCTACTGCTCGGAGGGAACGGTATATACGTCTATAACGTTATATATCCTAACCTAAGGCAACCTGACATCTCGGATGTATTATTCTACAACATTCCAGGCGTGTCGGACCCTACTTCTCGGTGGCAACATTATATTGCGTCTATAACGTTGTATATCCTAATCTAAGGCAACCTAACATCTCGGATGCAATATTTGACAACATTCCTGGCCTGTCGAACCCTACATCTCGGAGGGAACGGTATAGACGTCTATAGCGGTATATATCCTAATCTAAGGCCACCTAACATCTCGTATGTAATATTTGACAACATTCCTGGCGTGTCGAACCCTACTTCTCGGTGGGAACAGTATATACGTCTATAACGTTATATATCCTAACGTAAGGCAACCTAACATCTCGGATGTAATATTTGACAACATTGCTGGCGTGTCGGACCCTACTTCTCGGTGGGAACAGTATATACGTCTGTAACGTCATATATCCTAACCTAAGGCAACCTAACATCTCGGATATAACATTTAACAACATTCCAGGCGTGTTGGAACCCTACGCCTCGGTGGTAACATTACGTGCGTCTATAACGTTATATATGCTAACCTAAGGCAACCTAACATCTCGGATGCAATATTTGACAACATTCCTGGCCTGTCGAACCCTACTTCTCGGTGGGAACAGTATATACGTCTATAACGTTATATATCCTAACCTAAGGCAACCTGACATCTCGGATGTATTATTCTACAACATTCCAGGCGTGTCGGACCCTACTTCTCAGTGGGAACATTATATGCGTCTATAACGTTATATATCCTAACCTAAGGCAACCTAACATCTCGGATGTAATATTCTACAACCTTCCAGGCGTGTCGGACCCTACTTCTCGGTGGGAACATTGTATGCGTCTATAACGTCGCATATCCTAATCTAAGGCTACCTAACATCTCGGATGCAATATTTGACAACATTCCTGGCCTGTCGAACCCTACTGCTCGGAGGGAACGGTATATACGTCTATAACGGTATATATCCTAATCTAAGGCAACCTAACATCTCGGATGAAATATTTGACAACATTCCTGGCCTGTCGAACCCTACTTCTCGGAGGGAACAGCATATACGTCTATAACGTCATATATCCTAACCTAAGGTAACCTAACATCTCGGATGTAACATTTGACAACATTCCAGGCGTGTCGGACCCAACGTCTCGGTGGTAACATTACATGCGTCTACAACGGTATATTTCCTAATCTAAGGCAACCTAACATCTCGGATGCAATATTTGACAACATTCCTGGCCTGTCGAACCCTACTTCCCGGAGGGAACAGTATATACATCTATAACGTTATATATCCTAACCTAGGGCAACCTAACATCTCGGATATAACATTTGACAACATTCCCGGCGTGTTGGAACCCTACGTCTCGGTGGTAACATTACGTGCTTCTATAACGTTATATATGCTAACCTAAGGCAACCTAACATCTCGGATGTAACATTTGACAACATTCCAGGCATGTCGGTCCCTACGTCTCGGTGGTAACATTATATGCGTCTATAACGTTATATATCCTTATCTAAGGCAACCTAACATCTCGGATGCAATATTTGACAACATTCCTAGCCTGTCGAACCCTACTTCTCGGAGGGAACATCTCGGATGTAATATTCTACAACCTTCCAGGCGTGTCGGACCCTACTTCTCGGTGGGAACATTATATGCGTCTATAACGTTATATATCCTAACCTAAGGCAACCTAACATCTCGGATGTAATATTCTACAACCTTCCAGGCGTGTCGGACCCTACTTTTCGGTGGGAACATTGTATGCGTCTATAACGTCGCATATCCTAATCTAAGGCTACCTAACATCTCGAATGCAATATTTGACAACATTCCTGGCCTGTCGAACCCTACTGCTCGGAGGGAACAGCATATACGTCTATAACGTCATATATCCTTACCTAAGGCAACCTAACATCTCGGATGAAATATTTGACAACATTCCTGGCGTGTCGGACCCTACTTCTCGGTGGGAACAGTATATACGTCTGTAACGTCATATATCCTAACCTAAGGCAACCTAACATCTCGGATATAACATTTAACAACATTCCAGGCGTGTTGGAATCCTACGCCTCGGTGGTAACATTACGTGCGTCTATAACGTTATATATGCTAACCTAAGGCAGCCTAACATCTCGGATGCAATATTTGACAACATTCCTGGCCTGTCGAACCCTACTTCTCGGAGGGAACAGCATATACGTCTATAACGTCATATATCCTAATCTAAGGCAACCTAACATCTCGGATGTAATATTTGACAACATTCCTGGCGTGTCGGTCCCAACGTCTCGGTGGGAACAGCATATACGTCTGTAACGTCATATATCCTAACCTAAGGTAACCTAACATCTCGGATATAACATTTAACACCATTCCAGGCGTGTTGGAACCCTACGCCTCGGTGGTAACATTACGTGCGTCTATAACGTTATATATGCTAACCTAAGGCAACCTAACATCTCGGATGCAATATTTGACAACATTCCTGGCCTGTCGAACCCTACTTCTCGGAGGGAACAGCATATACGTCTATAACGTCATATATCCTTACCTAAGGCAACCTAACATCTCGGATGTAACACTTGACAACATTCCAGGCGTGTCGATCCCAACGTCTCGTTGGTAACATTCCATGCGTCTATAACGGTATATTTCCTAATCTAAGGCAACCTAACATCTCGGATGCAATATTTGACAACATTCCTGGCCTGTCGAACCCTTTTTCTCGGAGGGAACGGTATATACGTCTATAACGTTATATATCCTAACCTAAGGCAACCTGATATCTCGGATGTATTATTCTACAACATTCCAGGCGTGTCGGACCCTACTTCTCGGTGGCAACATTATATGCGTCTATAACGTTGTATATCCTAATCTAAGGCAACCTAACATCTCGGATGCAATATTTGACAACATTCCTGGCCTGTCGAACCCTACTTCTCAGAGGGAACAGCATATACGTCTATAACGTCATATATCCTTACCTAAGGCAACCTAACATCTCGGATGTAACACTTGACAACATTCCAGGCGTGTCGATCCCAACGTCTCGTTGGTAACATTACATGCGTCTATAACGGTATATTTCCTACTCTAAGGCAACCTAACATCTCGGATGCAATATTTGACAACATTCCTGGCCTGTCGAACCCTATTTCTCGGAGGGAACGGTATATACGTCTATAACGTTATATATCCTAACCTAAGGCAACCTGACATCTCGGATGTATTATTCTACAACATTCCAGGCGTGTCGGACCCTACTTCTCGGTGGCAACATTATATGCGTCTATAACGTTGTATATCCTAATCTAAGGCAACCTAACATCTCGGATGCAATATTTGACAACATTCCTGGCCTGTCGAACCCTACATCTCGGAGGGAACGGTATATACGTCTATAGCGGTATATATCCTAATCTAAGGCCACCTAACATCTCGTATGTAATATTTGACAACATTCCTGGCGTGTCGAACCCTACTTCTCGGTGGGAACAGTATATACGTCTATAACGTTATATATCCTAACGTAAGGCAACCTAACATCTCGGATGTAATATTTGACAACATTCCTGGCGTGTCGGACCCTACTTCTCGGTGGGAACAGTATATACGTCTGTAACGTCATATATCCTAACCTAAGGCAACCTAACATCTCGGATATGACATTTGACAACATTCCCGGCGTGTTGGAACCCTACGTCTCGGTGGTAACATTACGTGCTTCTATAACGTTATATATGCTAACCTAAGGCAACCTAACATCTCGGATGCAATATTTGACAACATTCCTGGCCTGTCGAACCCTACTGCTCGGAGGGAACAGTATATACGTCTATAACGGTATATATACTAATCTAAGGCCACCTAACATCTCGTATGTAATATTTGACAACATTCCTGGCGTGTCGAACCCTACTTTTCGGTGGGAACAGTATATACGTCTATAACGTTATATATCCTAACGTAAGGCAACCTAACATCTCGGATGTAATATTTGACAACATTCCTGGCGTGTCGGACCCTACTTCTCGGTGGGAACAGTATATACGTCTGTAACGTCATATATCCTAACCTAAGGCAACCTAACATCTCGGATATAACATTTGACAACATTCCCGGCGTGTTGGAACCCTACGTATCGGTGGTAACATTACGTGCTTCTATAACGTTATATATGCTAACCTAAGGCAACCTAACATCTCGGATGCAATATTTGACAACATTCCTGGCCTGTCGAACCCTACTGCTCGGAGGGAACAGTATATACGTCTATAACGGTATATATCCTAATCTAAGGCCACCTAACATCTCGTATGTAATATTTGACAACATTCCTGGCGTGTCGAACACTACTTCTCGGTGGGAATATTACATGCGTCTATAACGGTATATATCCTAATCTTAGGCAACCTAACATATCGGATGTAACATTTTACCACATTCCAGGCGTGTCGGTCCCTACGTCTCGGTGGTAACATTACATGCGTCTATAACGTTATATATCCTAACCTAAGGCCACCTAACATCTCGTATGTAATATTTGACAACATTCCTGGCGTGTCGAACCCTACTTCTCGGTGGGAACGGTATATACGTCTATAACGTTATATATCCTAACCTAAGGCAACCTAACATCTCGGATGTAACATTTGACAACATTCCAGGTGTGTCGGTCCCTACGTCTCGGTGGTAACGTTACATGCGTATATAACGTTATATACCCTAACCTAAGGCAACCTAACATCTCGGATGTAACATATGACAACATTCCAGGCATGTCGGTCCCTACGTCTCGGTGGTAACATTATATGCGTCTATAACGTTATATATCCTTATCTAAGGCAACCTAACATCTCGGATGCAATATTTGACAACATTCCTAGCCTGTCGAACCCTACTTCTCGGAGGGAACATCTCGGATGTAATATTCTACAACCTTCCAGGCGTGTCGGACCCTACTTCTCGGTGGGAACATTATATGCGTCTATAACGTTATATATCCTAACCTAAGGCAACCTAACATCTCGGATGTAATATTCTACAACCTTCCAGGCGTGTCGGACCCTACTTTTCGGTGGGAACATTGTATGCGTCTATAACGTCGCATATCCTAATCTAAGGCTACCTAACATCTCGAATGCAATATTTGACAACATTCCTGGCCTGTCGAACCCTACTGCTCGGAGGGAACAGCATATACGTCTATAACGTCATATATCCTTACCTAAGGCAACCTAACATCTCGGATGAAATATTTGACAACATTCCTGGCGTGTCGGACCCTACTTCTCGGTGGGAACAGTATATACGTCTGTAACGTCATATATCCTAACCTAAGGTAACCTAACATCTCGGATGTAACACTTGACAACATTCCAGGCGTGTCGATCCCAACGTCTCGTTGGTAACATTCCATGCGTCTATAACGGTATATTTCCTAATCTAAGGCAACCCAACATCTCGGATGCAATATTTGACAACATTCCTGGCCTGTCGAACCCTTTTTCTCGGAGGGAACGGTATATACGTCTATAACGTTATATATCCTAACCTAAGGCAACCTGATATCTCGGATGTATTATTCTACAACATTCCAGGCGTGTCGGACCCTACTTCTCGGTGGCAACATTATATGCGTCTATAACGTTGTATATCCTAATCTAAGGCAACCTAACATCTCGGATGCAATATTTGACAACATTCCTGGCCTGTCGAACCCTACTTCTCAGAGGGAACAGCATATACGTCTATAACGTCATATATCCTTACCTAAGGCAACCTAACATCTCGGATGTAACACTTGACAACATTCCAGGCGTGTCGATCCCAACGTCTCGTTGGTAACATTACATGCGTCTATAACGGTATATTTCCTACTCTAAGGCAACCTAACATCTCGGATGCAATATTTGACAACATTCCTGGCCTGTCGAACCCTATTTCTCGGAGGGAACGGTATATACGTCTATAACGTTATATATCCTAACCTAAGGCAACCTGACATCTCGGATGTATTATTCTACAACATTCCAGGCGTGTCGGACCCTACTTCTCGGTGGCAACATTATATGCGTCTATAACGTTGTATATCCTAATCTAAGGCAACCTAACATCTCGGATGCAATATTTGACAACATTCCTGGCCTGTCGAACCCTACATCTCGGAGGGAACGGTATATACGTCTATAGCGGTATATATCCTAATCTAAGGCCACCTAACATCTCGTATGTAATATTTGACAACATTCCTGGCGTGTCGAACCCTACTTCTCGGTGGGAACAGTATATACGTCTATAACGTTATATATCCTAACGTAAGGCAACCTAACATCTCGGATGTAATATTTGACAACATTCCTGGCGTGTCGGACCCTACTTCTCGGTGGGAACAGTATATACGTCTGTAACGTCATATATCCTAACCTAAGGCAACCTAACATCTCGGATATGACATTTGACAACATTCCCGGCGTGTTGGAACCCTACGTCTCGGTGGTAACATTACGTGCTTCTATAACGTTATATATGCTAACCTAAGGCAACCTAACATCTCGGATGCAATATTTGACAACATTCCTGGCCTGTCGAACCCTACTGCTCGGAGGGAACAGTATATACGTCTATAACGGTATATATACTAATCTAAGGCCACCTAACATCTCGTATGTAATATTTGACAACATTCCTGGCGTGTCGAACCCTACTTTTCGGTGGGAACAGTATATACGTCTATAACGTTATATATCCTAACGTAAGGCAACCTAACATCTCGGATGTAATATTTGACAACATTCCTGGCGTGTCGGACCCTACTTCTCGGTGGGAACAGTATATACGTCTGTAACGTCATATATCCTAACCTAAGGCAACCTAACATCTCGGATATAACATTTGACAACATTCCCGGCGTGTTGGAACCCTACGTATCGGTGGTAACATTACGTGCTTCTATAACGTTATATATGCTAACCTAAGGCAACCTAACATCTCGGATGCAATATTTGACAACATTCCTGGCCTGTCGAACCCTACTGCTCGGAGGGAACAGTATATACGTCTATAACGGTATATATCCTAATCTAAGGCCACCTAACATCTCGTATGTAATATTTGACAACATTCCTGGCGTGTCGAACCCTACTTCTCGGTGGGAATATTACATGCGTCTATAACGGTATATATCCTAATCTTAGGCAACCTAACATATCGGATGTAACATTTTACCACATTCCAGGCGTGTCGGTCCCTACGTCTCGGTGGTAACATTACATGCGTCTATAACGTTATATATCCTAACCTAAGGCAACCTAACATCTCGGATGCAATATTTGACAACATTCCTGGCCTGTCGAACCCTACTTCTCGGAGGGAACATCATATACGTCTATAACGTCATATATCCTTACCTAAGGCAACCTAACATCTCGGATGTAACACTTGACAACATTCCAGGCGTGTCGATCCCAACGTCTCGTTGGTAACATTACATGCGTCTATAACGGTATATTTCCTAATCTAAGGCAACCTAACATCTCGGATGCAATATTTGACAACACTCCTGGCCTGTCGAACCCTATTTCTCGGAGGGAACGGTATATACGTCTGTAACGTCATATATCCTAACCTAAGGCAACCTAACATCTCGGATATAACATTTAACAACATTCCAGGCGTGTTTGAACCCTACGCTTCGGTGGTAACATTACGTGCGTCTATAACGTTATATATGCTAACCTAAGGCAACCTAACATCTCGGATGCAATATTTGGCAACATTCCTGGCCTGTCGAACCCTACTTCTCGGAGGGAACAGTATATACGTCTATAACGTTATATATCCTAACCTAAGGCAACCTGACATCTCGGATGTATTATTCTACAACATTCCAGGCGTGTCGGACCCTACTTCTCAGTGGGATCATTATATGCGTCTATAACGTTATATATCCTAACCTAAGGCAACCTAACATCTCGGATGTAATATTCTACAACCTTCCAGGCGTGTCGGACCCTACTTCTCGGTGGGAACATTGTATGCGTCTATAACGTCGCATATCTTAATCTAAGGCTACCTAACATCTCGAATGCAATATTTGACAACATTCCTGGCCTGTCGAACCCTACTGCTCGGAGGGAACAGCATATACGTCTATAACGTCATATATCCTTACCTAAGGCAACCTAACATCTCGGATGTAACACTTGACAACATTCCAGGCGTGTCGATTCCAACGTCTCGTTGGTAACATTACATGCGTCTATAACGGTATATTTCCTACTCTAAGGCAACCTAACATCTCGGATGCAATATTTGACAACATTCCTGGCCTGTCGAACCCTATTTCTCGGAGGGAACGGTATATACGTCTATAACGTTATATATCCTAACCTAAGGCAACCTGACATCTCGGATGTATTATTCTACAACATTCCAGGCGTGTCGGACCCTACTTCTCGGTGGCAACATTATATGCGTCTATAACGTTGTATATCCTAATCTAAGGCAACCTAACATCTCGGATGCAATATTTGACAACATTCCTGGCCTGTCGAACCCTACTGCTCGGAGGGAACAGTATATACGTCTATAACGGTATATATCCTAATCTAAGGCAACCTAACATCTCGGATGAAATATTTGACAACATTCCTGGCGTGTCGGACCCTACTTCTCGGTGGGAACAGTATATACGTCTGTAACGTCATATATCCTAACCTAAGGCAACCTAACATCTCGGATATAACATTTAACAACATTCCAGGCGTGTTGGAACCCTACGCCTCGGTGGTAACATTACGTGCGTCTATAACGTTATATATGCTAACCTAAGGCAGCCTAACATCTCGGATGCAATATTTGACAACATTCCTGGCCTGTCGAACCCTACTTCTCGGAGGGAACAGCATATACGTCTATAACGTCATATATCCTAACCTAAGGCAACCTAACATCTCGGATGTAACATTTGACAACATTCCAGGCGTGTCGGTCCCAACGTCTCGGTGGTAACATTACATGCGTCTATAACGGTATATTTCCTAATCTAAGGCAACCTAACATCTCGGATGCAATATTTGACAACATTCCTGGCCTGTCGAACCCTACTTCCCGGAGGGAACAGTATATACATCTATAACGTTATATATCCTAACCTAGGGCAACCTAACATCTCGGATATAACATTTGACAACATTCCCGGCGTGTTGGAACCCTACGTCTCGGTGGTAACATTACGTGCTTCTATAACGTTATATATGCTAACCTAAGGCAACCTAACATCTCGGATGTAACATTTGACAACATTCCAGGCATGTCGGTCCCTACGTCTCGGTGGTAACATTATATGCGTCTATAACGTTATATATCCTTATCTAAGGCAACCTAACATCTCGGATGCAATATTTGACAACATTCCTAGCCTGTCGAACCCTACTTCTCGGAGGGAACATCTCGGATGTAATATTCTACAACCTTCCAGGCGTGTGGGACCCTACTTCTCGGTGGGAACATTATATGCGTCTATAACGTTGCATATCCTAATCTAAGGCAACCTAACATCTCGGATGCAATATTTGACAACATTCCTGGCCTGTCGAACCCTACTGCTCGGAGGGAACAGTATATACGTCTATAACGGTATATATCCTAATCTAAGGCAACCTCACATCTCGGATGTAATATTTGACAACACTCCTGGCGTGTCGGACCCTACTTCTCGGTGGGAACAGCATATACGTCTGTAACGTCATATATCCTAACCTAAGGTAACCTAACATCTCGGATATAACATTTAACACCATTCCAGGCGTGTTGGAACCCTACGCCTCGGTGGTAACATTACGTGCGTCTATAACGTTATATATGCTAACCTAAGGCAACCTAACATCTCGGATGCAATATTTGACAACATTCCTGGCCTGTCGAACCCTACTTCTCGGAGGGAACAGCATATACGTCTATAACGTCATATATCCTTACCTAAGGCAACCTAACATCTCGGATGTAACACTTGACAACATTCCAGGCGTGTCGATCCCAACGTCTCGTTGGTAACATTACATGCGTCTATAACGGTATATTTCCTAATCTAAGGCAACCTAACATCTCGGATGCAATATTTGACAACATTCCTGGCCTGTCGAACCCTATTTCTCGGAGGGAACGGTATATACGTCTATAACGTTATATATCCTAACCTAAGGCAACCTGACACCTCGGATGTAATATTCTACATCATTCCAGGCGTGTCGGACCCTACTTCTCGGTGGGAACATTATATGAGTCTATAACGTTGTATATCGTAATCTAAGGCAACCTATTATCTCAGACGTAATATTTTACAATATTCCTGGCGTGTCGGTGCATACTTTTCGGTGGGAATATTATATGCGTCCATAACGGTCGATATCGTAATCTAAGGCAATCTAACATCTCGGATGCAATATTTGACAACATTCCTGGCCTGTCGAACCCTACTTCTCGGAGGGAACAGTATATACGTCTATAACGGTATATATCCTAATCTAAGGCAACCTAACGTCTCGGATATAACATTTAACAACATTCCAGGCGTGTTGGAACCCTACGCCTCGGTGGTAACATTAAGTGCGTCTATAATGTTATATATGCTAACCTAAGGCAACCTAACATCTCGGATGCAATATTTGACAACATTCCTGGCCTGTCGAACCCTACTTCTCGGAGGGAACAGTATGTACGTCTATGACGTTATATATCCTAACCTAAGGCAACCTAACATCTCGTATGTAATATTCTACAACCTTCCAGGCGTGTCGGACCCTACTTCTCGGTGGGAACATTGTATGCGTCTATAACGTCGCATACCCTAATCTAAGGCTACCTAACATCTCGGATGCAATATTTGACAACATTCCTGGCCTGTCGAACCCTACTGCTCGGAGGGAACAGTATATACGTCTATAACGGTATATATCCTAATCTAAGGCAACCTAACATCTCGGATGAAATATTTGACAACATTCCTGGCGTGTCGGACCCTACTTCTCGGTGGGAACAGTATATACGTCTGTAACGTCATATATCCTAACCTAAGGCAACCTAACATCTCGGATATAACATTTAACAACATTCCAGGCGTGTTGGAACCCTACGCCTCGGTGGTAACATTACGTGCGTCTATAACGTTATATATGCTAACCTAAGGCAGCCTAACATCTCGGATGCAATATTTGACAACATTCCTGGCCTGTCGAACCCTACTTCTCGGAGGGAACAGCATATACGTCTATAACGTCATATATCCTAACCTAAGGCAACCTAACATCTCGGATGTAACATTTGACAACATTCCAGGCGTGTCGGTCCCAACGTCTCGGTGGTAACATTACATGCGTCTATAACGGTATATTTCCTAATCTAAGGCAACCTAACATCTCGGATGCAATATTTGACAACATTCCTGGCCTGTCGAACCCTACTTCCCGGAGGGAACAGTATATACATCTATAACGTTATATATCCTAACCTAGGGCAACCTAACATCTCGGATATAACATTTGACAACATTCCCGGCGTGTTGGAACCCTACGTCTCGGTGGTAACATTACGTGCTTCTATAACGTTATATATGCTAACCTAAGGCAACCTAACATCTCGGATGTAACATTTGACAACATTCCAGGCATGTCGGTCCCTACGTCTCGGTGGTAACATTATATGCGTCTATAACGTTATATATCCTTATCTAAGGCAACCTAACATCTCGGATGCAATATTTGACAACATTCCTAGCCTGTCGAACCCTACTTCTCGGAGGGAACATCTCGGATGTAATATTCTACAACCTTCCAGGCGTGTGGGACCCTACTTCTCGGTGGGAACATTATATGCGTCTATAACGTTGCATATCCTAATCTAAGGCAACCTAACATCTCGGATGCAATATTTGACAACATTCCTGGCCTGTCGAACCCTACTGCTCGGAGGGAACAGTATATACGTCTATAACGGTATATATCCTAATCTAAGGCAACCTCACATCTCGGATGTAATATTTGACAACATTCCTGGCCTGTCGAACCCTACTTCTCGGAGGGAACAGCATATACGTCTATAACGTCATATATCCTTACCTAAGGCAACCTAACATCTCGGATGTAACACTTGACAACATTCCAGGCGTGTCGATCCCAACGTCTCGTTGGTAACATTACATGCGTCTATAACGGTATATTTCCTAATCTAAGGCAACCTAACATCTCGGATGCAATATTTGACAACATTCCTGGCCTGTCGAACCCTATTTCTCGGAGGGAACGGTATATACGTCTATAACGTTATATATCCTAACCTAAGGCAACCTGACACCTCGGATGTAATATTCTACATCATTCCAGGCGTGTCGGACCCTACTTCTCGGTGGGAACATTATATGAGTCTATAACGTTGTATATCGTAATCTAAGGCAACCTATTATCTCAGACGTAATATTTTACAATATTCCTGGCGTGTCGGTGCATACTTTTCGGTGGGAATATTATATGCGTCCATAACGGTCGATATCGTAATCTAAGGCAATCTAACATCTCGGATGCAATATTTGACAACATTCCTGGCCTGTCGAACCCTACTTCTCGGAGGGAACAGTATGTACGTCTATAACGTTATATATCCTAACCTAAGGCAACCTAACATCTCGTATGTAATATTCTACAACCTTCCAGGCGTGTCGGACCCTACTTCTCGGTGGGAACATTATATGCGTCTATAACGTTGCATATCCTAATCTAAGGCAACCTAACATCTCGGATGCAATATTTGACAACATTCCTGGCCTGTCGAAGCCTACTGCTCGGAGGGAACAGTATATACGTCTATAACGGTATATATCCTAATCTAAGGCAACCTAACATCTCGGATGTAATATTTGACAACATTCCTGGCGTGTCGGACCCTACTTCTCGGTGGGAACATTATATACGTCTGTAACGTCATATATCCTAACCTAAGGCAACCTAACGTCTCGGATATAACATTTAACAACATTCCAGGCGTGTTGGAACCCTACGCCTCGGTGGTAACATTAAGTGCGTCTATAATGTTATATATGCTAACCTAAGGCAACCTAACATCTCGGATGCAATATTTGACAACATTCCTGGCCTGTCGAACCCTACTTCTCGGAGGGAACAGTATGTACGTCTATGACGTTATATATCCTAACCTAAGGCAACCTAACATCTCGTATGTAATATTCTACAACCTTCCAGGCGTGTCGGACCCTACTTCTCGGTGGGAACATTATATGCGTCTATAACGTTGCATATCCTAATCTAAGGCAACCTAACATCTCGGATGCAATATTTGACAACATTCCTGGCCTGTCGAAGCCTACTGCTCGGAGGGAACAGTATATACGTCTGTAACGGTATATATCCTAATCTAAGGCAACCTAACATCTCGGATGTAATATTTGACAACATTCCTGGCGTGTCGGACCCTACTTCTCGGTGGGAACAGTATATACGTCTGTAACGTCATATATCCTAACCTAAGGCAACCTAACGTCTCGGATATAACATTTAACAACATTCCAGGCGTGTTGGAACCCTACGCCTCGGTGGTAACATTACGTGCGTCTATAATGTTATATATGCTAACCTAAGGCAACCTAACATCTCGGATGCAATATTTGACAACATTCCTGGCCTGTCGAACCCTACTTCTCGGAGGGAACAGTATATACGTCTATAACGTTATATATCCTAACCTAAGGCAACCTGACATCTCGGATGTATTATTCTACAACATTCCAGGCGTGTCGGACCCTACTTCTCATTGGGAACATTATATGCTTCTATAACGTTATATATCCTAACCTAAGCCAACCTAACATCTCGGATGTAATATTCTACAACCTCCCAGGCGTGTCGGACCCTACTTCTCGGTGGGAACATTGTATGCGTCTATAACCTTGCATATCCTAATCTAAGGCAACCTAACATCTCGAATGCAATATTTGACAACATTCCTGGCCTGTCGAACCCTACTGCTCGGAGGGAACAGTATATACGTCTATAACGGTATATATCCTAATCTAAGGCAACCTAACATCTCGGATGAAATATTTGACAACATTCCTGGCGTGTCGGACCCTACTTCTCGGTGGGAACAGTATATACTTCTGTAACGTCATATATCCTAACCTAAGGCAACCTAACATCTCGGATATAACATTTAACAACATTCCAGGCGTGTTGGAACCCTACGCCTCGGTGGTAACATTACGTGCGTCTATAACGTTATATATGCTAACCTAAGGCAACCTAACATCTCGGATGTAATATTCTACAACCTTCCAGGCGTGTCGGACCCTACTTCTCGGTGGGAACATTATATGCGTCTATAACGTTGCATATCCTAATCTAAGGCAACCTAACATCTCGGATGCAATATTTGACAACATTCCTGGCCTGTCGAACCCTACTTCTCGGAGGGAACAGCATATACGTCTATAACGTCATATATCCTAACCTAAGGCAACCTAACATCTCGGATGTAACATTTGACAACATTCCAAGCGTGTCGGTCCCAACGTCTCGGTGGTAACATTACATGCGTCTATAACGGTATATTTCCTAATCTAAGGCAACCTAACATCTCGGATGCAATATTTGACAACATTCCTGGCCTGTCGAACCCTACTTCCCGGAGGGAACAGTATATACGTCTATAACGCTATATATCCTAATCTAGGGCAACCTAACATCTCGGATATAACATTTGACAACATTCCCGGCGTGTTGGAACCCAACGTCTCGGTGGTAACATTACGTGCGTCTATAACGTTATATGTGCTAACCTAAGGCAACCTAACATCTCGGATGTAACATTTGACAACATTCCTGGCATGTCGGTCCCTACGTCTCGGTGGTAACATTATATGCGTCTATAACGTTATATATCCTTATCTAAGGCAACCTAACATCTCGGATGCAATATTTGACAACATTCCTGGCCTGTCGAACCCTACTTCTCGGACGGAACAGTATGTACGTCTATAACGTTATATATCCTAACCTAAGGCAACCTAACATCTCGGATGTAATATTCTACAACCTTCCAGGCGTGTCGGACCCTACTTCTCGGTGGGAACATTATATGCGTCTATAACGTTGCATATCCTAATCTAAGGCAACCTAACATCTCGGATGCAATATTTGACAACATTCCTGGCCTGTCGAACCCTACTGCTCGGAAGGAACAGTATATACGTCTATAACGGTATATATCCTAATCTAAGGCAACCTAACATCTCGGATGTAATATTTGATAACATTCCTGGCGTGTCGGACCCTACTTCTCGGTGGGAACAGCATATACGTCTGTAACGTCATATATCCTAACCTAAGGTAACCTAACATCTCGGATATAACATTTAACACCATTCCAGGCGTGTTGGAACCCTACGCCTCGGTGGTAACATTACGTGCTTCTATAACGTTATATATGCTAACCTAAGGCAACCTAACATCTCGGATGCAATATTTGACAACATTCCTGGCCTGTCGAACCCTACTTCTCGGAGGGAACAGCATATACGTCTATAACGTCATATATCCTAACCTAAGGCAACCTAACATCTCGGATGTAACACTTGACAACATTCCAGGTGTGTCGGTCCCTACGTCTCGGTGGTAACGTTACATGCGTCTATAACGTTATATATCCTAACCTAAGGCAACCTAACATCTCGGATGTAACATTTGACAACATTCCAGGCATGTCGGTCCCTACGTATCGGTGGTAACATTATATGCGTCTATAACGTTATATATCCTTATCTAAGGCAACCTAACATCTCGGATGCAATATTTGACAACATTCCTAGCCTGTCGAACCCTACTTCTCGGAGGGAACAGTATATACGTCTATAACGTTATATATCCTAACCTAAGGCAACCTGACATCTCGGATGTAATATTCTACATCATTCCAGGCGTGTCGGACCCTACTTCTCGGTGGGAACATTATATGAGTCTATAACGTTGTATATCGTAATCTAAGGCATCCTATTATCTCAGACGTAATATTTTACAATATTCCTGGCGTGTCGGTGCATACTTTTCGGTGGGAATATTATATGCGTCCATAACGGTCGATATCGTAATCTAAGGCAATCTAACATCTCGGATGCAATATTTGACAACATTCCTGGCCTGTCGAACCCTACTTCTCGGAGGGAACAGTATGTACGTCTATAACGTTATATATCCTAACCTAAGGCAACCTAACATCTCGTATGTAATATTCTACAACCTTCCAGGCGTGTCGGACCCTACTTCTCGGTGGGAACATTATATGCGTCTATAACGTTGCATATCCTAATCTAAGGCAACCTAACATCTCGGATGCAATATTTGACAACATTCCTGGCCTGTCGAAGCCTACTGCTCGGAGGGAACAGTATATACGTCTATAACGGTATATATCCTAATCTAAGGCAACCTAACATCTCGGATGTAATATTTGAAAACATTCCTGGCGTGTCGGACCCTACTTCTCGGTGGGAACAGCATATACGTCTGTAACGTCATATATCCTAACCTAAGGTAACCTAACATCTCGGATATAACATTTAACACCATTCCAGGCGTGTTGGAACCCTACGCCTCGGTGGTAACATTACGTGCGTCTATAACGTTATATATGCTAACCTAAGGCAACCTAACATCTCGGATGCAATATTTGACAACATTCCTGGCCTGTCGAACCCTACTTCTCGGAGGGAACAGCATATACGTCTATAACGTCATATATCCTTACCTAAGGCAACCTAACATCTCGGATGTAACACTTGACAACATTCCAGGCGTGTCGATCCCAACGTCTCGTTGGTAACATTACATGCGTCTATAACGGTATATTTCCTAATCTAAGGCAACCTAACATCTCGGATGCAATATTTGACAGCATTCCTGGCCTGTCGAACCCTATTTCTCGGAGGGAACGGTATATACGTCTATAACGTTATATATCCTAACCTAAGGCAACCTGACATCTCGGATGTATTATTCTACAACATTCCATTCGTGTCGGACCCTACTTCTCGGTGGCAACATTATATGCGTCTATAACGTTGTATATCCTAATCTAAGGCAACCTAACATCTCGAATGCAATATTTGACAACATTCCTGGCCTGTCGAACCCTACATCTCGGAGGGAACGGTATATACGTCTATAGCGGTATATATCCTAATCTAAGGCCACCTAACATCTCGTATGTAATATTTGACAACATTCCTGGCGTGTCGAACCCTACTTCTCGGTGGGAACAGTATATACGTCTATAACGTTATATATCCTAACGTAAGGCAACCTAACATCTCGGATGTAATGTTTGACAACATTCCTGGCGTGTCGAACCCTACTTCTCGGTGGGAACAGTATATACGTCTGTAACGTCATATATCCTAACCTAAGGCAACCTAACATCTCGGATATAACATTTGACAACATTCCCGGCGTGTTGGAACCCTACGTCTCGGTGGTAACATTACGTGCTTCTATAACGTTATATATCCTAACCTAAGGCAACCTAACGTCTCGGATATAACATTTAACAACATTCCAGGCGTGTTGGAACCCTACGCCTCGGTGGTAACATTACGTGCGTCTATAACGTTATATATGCTAACCTAAGGCAGCCTAACATCTCGGATGCAATATTTGACAACATTCCTGGCCTGTCGAACCCTACTTCTCGGAGGGAACAGCATATACGTCTATAACGTCATATATCCTAACCTAAGGCAACCTAACATCTCGGATGTAACATTTGACAACATTCCAGGCGTGTCGGTCCCAACGTCTCGGTGGTAACATTACATGCGTCTATAACGGTATATTTCCTAATCTAAGGCAACCTAACATCTCGGATGCAATATTTGACAACATTCCTGGCCTGTCGAACCCTACTTCCCGGAGGGAACAGTATATACATCTATAACGTTATATATCCTAACCTAGGGCAACCTAACATCTCGGATATAACATTTGACAACATTCCCGGCGTGTTGGAACCCTACGTCTCGGTGGTAACATTACGTGCTTCTATAACGTTATATATGCTAACCTAAGGCAACCTAACATCTCGGATGTAACATTTGACAACATTCCAGGCATGTCGGTCCCTACGTCTCGGTGGTAACATTATATGCGTCTATAACGTTATATATCCTTATCTAAGGCAACCTAACATCTCGGATGCAATATTTGACAACATTCCTAGCCTGTCGAACCCTACTTCTCGGAGGGAACATCTCGGATGTAATATTCTACAACCTTCCAGGCGTGTGGGACCCTACTTCTCGGTGGGAACATTATATGCGTCTATAACGTTGCATATCCTAATCTAAGGCAACCTAACATCTCGGATGCAATATTTGACAACATTCCTGGCCTGTCGAACCCTACTGCTCGGAGGGAACAGTATATACGTCTATAACGGTATATATCCTAATCTAAGGCAACCTCACATCTCGGATGTAATATTTGACAACATTCCTGGCCTGTCGAACCCTACTTCTCGGAGGGAACAGCATATACGTCTATAACGTCATATATCCTTACCTAAGGCAACCTAACATCTCGGATGTAACACTTGACAACATTCCAGGCGTGTCGATCCCAACGTCTCGTTGGTAACATTACATGCGTCTATAACGGTATATTTCCTAATCTAAGGCAACCTAACATCTCGGATGCAATATTTGACAACATTCCTGGCCTGTCGAACCCTATTTCTCGGAGGGAACGGTATATACGTCTATAACGTTATATATCCTAACCTAAGGCAACCTGACACCTCGGATGTAATATTCTACATCATTCCAGGCGTGTCGGACCCTACTTCTCGGTGGGAACATTATATGAGTCTATAACGTTGTATATCGTAATCTAAGGCAACCTATTATCTCAGACGTAATATTTTACAATATTCCTGGCGTGTCGGTGCATACTTTTCGGTGGGAATATTATATGCGTCCATAACGGTCGATATCGTAATCTAAGGCAATCTAACATCTCGGATGCAATATTTGACAACATTCCTGGCCTGTCGAACCCTACTTCTCGGAGGGAACAGTATGTACGTCTATAACGTTATATATCCTAACCTAAGGCAACCTAACATCTCGTATGTAATATTCTACAACCTTCCAGGCGTGTCGGACCCTACTTCTCGGTGGGAACATTATATGCGTCTATAACGTTGCATATCCTAATCTAAGGCAACCTAACATCTCGGATGCAATATTTGACAACATTCCTGGCCTGTCGAAGCCTACTGCTCGGAGGGAACAGTATATACGTCTATAACGGTATATATCCTAATCTAAGGCAACCTAACATCTCGGATGTAATATTTGACAACATTCCTGGCGTGTCGGACCCTACTTCTCGGTGGGAACATTATATACGTCTGTAACGTCATATATCCTAACCTAAGGCAACCTAACGTCTCGGATATAACATTTAACAACATTCCAGGCGTGTTGGAACCCTACGCCTCGGTGGTAACATTAAGTGCGTCTATAATGTTATATATGCTAACCTAAGGCAACCTAACATCTCGGATGCAATATTTGACAACATTCCTGGCCTGTCGAACCCTACTTCTCGGAGGGAACAGTATGTACGTCTATGACGTTATATATCCTAACCTAAGGCAACCTAACATCTCGTATGTAATATTCTACAACCTTCCAGGCGTGTCGGACCCTACTTCTCGGTGGGAACATTATATGCGTCTATAACGTTGCATATCCTAATCTAAGGCAACCTAACATCTCGGATGCAATATTTGACAACATTCCTGGCCTGTCGAAGCCTACTGCTCGGAGGGAACAGTATATACGTCTGTAACGGTATATATCCTAATCTAAGGCAACCTAACATCTCGGATGTAATATTTGACAACATTCCTGGCGTGTCGGACCCTACTTCTCGGTGGGAACAGTATATACGTCTGTAACGTCATATATCCTAACCTAAGGCAACCTAACGTCTCGGATATAACATTTAACAACATTCCAGGCGTGTTGGAACCCAACGCCTCGGTGGTAACATTACGTGCGTCTATAATGTTATATATGCTAACCTAAGGCAACCTAACATCTCGGATGCAATATTTGACAACATTCCTGGCCTGTCGAACCCTACTTCTCGGAGGGAACAGTATATACGTCTATAACGTTATATATCCTAACCTAAGGCAACCTGACATCTCGGATGTATTATTCTACAACATTCCAGGCGTGTCGGACCCTACTTCTCATTGGGAACATTATATGCTTCTATAACGTTATATATCCTAACCTAAGCCAACCTAACATCTCGGATGTAATATTCTACAACCTCCCAGGCGTGTCGGACCCTACTTCTCGGTGGGAACATTGTATGCGTCTATAACGTTGCATATCCTAATCTAAGGCAACCTAACATCTCGAATGCAATATTTGACAACATTCCTGGCCTGTCGAACCCTACTGCTCGGAGGGAACAGTATATACGTCTATAACGGTATATATCCTAATCTAAGGCAACCTAACATCTCGGATGAAATATTTGACAACATTCCTGGCGTGTCGGACCCTACTTCTCGGTGGGAACAGTATATACTTCTGTAACGTCATATATCCTAACCTGAGGCAACCTAACATCTCGGATATAACATTTAACAACATTCCAGGCGTGTTGGAACCCTACGCCTCGGTGGTAACATTACGTGCGTCTATAACGTTATATATGCTAACCTAAGGCAACCTAACATCTCGGATGTAATATTCTACAACCTTCCAGGCGTGTCGGACCCTACTTCTCGGTGGGAACATTATATGCGTCTATAACGTTGCATATCCTAATCTAAGGCAACCTAACATCTCGGATGCAATATTTGACAACATTCCTGGCCTGTCGAACCCTACTTCTCGGAGGGAACAGCATATACGTCTATAACGTCATATATCCTAACCTAAGGCAACCTAACATCTCGGATGTAACATTTGACAACATTCCAAGCGTGTCGGTCCCAACGTCTCGGTGGTAACATTACATGCGTCTATAACGGTATATTTCCTAATCTAAGGCAACCTAACATCTCGGATGCAATATTTGACAACATTCCTGGCCTGTCGAACCCTACTTCCCGGAGGGAACAGTATATACGTCTATAACGCTATATATCCTAATCTAGGGCAACCTAACATCTCGGATATAACATTTGACAACATTCCCGGCGTGTTGGAACCCAACGTCTCGGTGGTAACATTACGTGCGTCTATAACGTTATATGTGCTAACCTAAGGCAACCTAACATCTCGGATGTAACATTTGACAACATTCCTGGCATGTCGGTCCCTACGTCTCGGTGGTAACATTATATGCGTCTATAACGTTATATATCCTTATCTAAGGCAACCTAACATCTCGGATGCAATATTTGACAACATTCCTGGCCTGTCGAACCCTACTTCTCGGACGGAACAGTATGTACGTCTATAACGTTATATATCCTAACCTAAGGCAACCTAACATCTCGGATGTAATATTCTACAACCTTCCAGGCGTGTCGGACCCTACTTCTCGGTGGGAACATTATATGCGTCTATAACGTTGCATATCCTAATCTAAGGCAACCTAACATCTCGGATGCAATATTTGACAACATTCCTGGCCTGTCGAACCCTACTGCTCGGAAGGAACAGTATATACGTCTATAACGGTATATATCCTAATCTAAGGCAACCTAACATCTCGGATGTAATATTTGATAACATTCCTGGCGTGTCGGACCCTACTTCTCGGTGGGAACAGCATATACGTCTGTAACGTCATATATCCTAACCTAAGGTAACCTAACATCTCGGATATAACATTTAACACCATTCCAGGCGTGTTGGAACCCTACGCCTCGGTGGTAACATTACGTGCTTCTATAACGTTATATATGCTAACCTAAGGCAACCTAACATCTCGGATGCAATATTTGACAACATTCCTGGCCTGTCGAACCCTACTTCTCGGAGGGAACAGCATATACGTCTATAACGTCATATATCCTAACCTAAGGCAACCTAACATCTCGGATGTAACACTTGACAACATTCCAGGTGTGTCGGTCCCTACGTCTCGGTGGTAACGTTACATGCGTCTATAACGTTATATATCCTAACCTAAGGCAACCTAACATCTCGGATGTAACATTTGACAACATTCCAGGCATGTCGGTCCCTACGTCTCGGTGGTAACATTATATGCGTCTATAACGTTATATATCCTTATCTAAGGCAACCTAACATCTCGGATGCAATATTTGACAACATTCCTAGCCTGTCGAACCCTACTTCTCGGAGGGAACAGTATATACGTCTATAACGTTATATATCCTAACCTAAGGCAACCTGACATCTCGGATGTAATATTCTACATCATTCCAGGCGTGTCGGACCCTACTTCTCGGTGGGAACATTATATGAGTCTATAACGTTGTATATCGTAATCTAAGGCATCCTATTATCTCAGACGTAATATTTTACAATATTCCTGGCGTGTCGGTGCATACTTTTCGGTGGGAATATTATATGCGTCCATAACGGTCGATATCGTAATCTAAGGCAATCTAACATCTCGGATGCAATATTTGACAACATTCCTGGCCTGTCGAACCCTACTTCTCGGAGGGAACAGTATGTACGTCTATAACGTTATATATCCTAACCTAAGGCAACCTAACATCTCGTATGTAATATTCTACAACCTTCCAGGCGTGTCGGACCCTACTTCTCGGTGGGAACATTATATGCGTCTATAACGTTGCATATCCTAATCTAAGGCAACCTAACATCTCGGATGCAATATTTGACAACATTCCTGGCCTGTCGAAGCCTACTGCTCGGAGGGAACAGTATATACGTCTATAACGGTATATATCCTAATCTAAGGCAACCTAACATCTCGGATGTAATATTTGAAAACATTCCTGGCGTGTCGGACCCTACTTCTCGGTGGGAACAGCATATACGTCTGTAACGTCATATATCCTAACCTAAGGTAACCTAACATCTCGGATATAACATTTAACACCATTCCAGGCGTGTTGGAACCCTACGCCTCGGTGGTAACATTACGTGCGTCTATAACGTTATATATGCTAACCTAAGGCAACCTAACATCTCGGATGCAATATTTGACAACATTCCTGGCCTGTCGAACCCTACTTCTCGGAGGGAACAGCATATACGTCTATAACGTCATATATCCTTACCTAAGGCAACCTAACATCTCGGATGTAACACTTGACAACATTCCAGGCGTGTCGATCCCAACGTCTCGTTGGTAACATTACATGCGTCTATAACGGTATATTTCCTAATCTAAGGCAACCTAACATCTCGGATGCAATATTTGACAGCATTCCTGGCCTGTCGAACCCTATTTCTCGGAGGGAACGGTATATACGTCTATAACGTTATATATCCTAACCTAAGGCAACCTGACATCTCGGATGTATTATTCTACAACATTCCATTCGTGTCGGACCCTACTTCTCGGTGGCAACATTATATGCGTCTATAACGTTGTATATCCTAATCTAAGGCAACCTAACATCTCGAATGCAATATTTGACAACATTCCTGGCCTGTCGAACCCTACATCTCGGAGGGAACGGTATATACGTCTATAGCGGTATATATCCTAATCTAAGGCCACCTAACATCTCGTATGTAATATTTGACAACATTCCTGGCGTGTCGAACCCTACTTCTCGGTGGGAACAGTATATACGTCTATAACGTTATATATCCTAACGTAAGGCAACCTAACATCTCGGATGTAATGTTTGACAACATTCCTGGCGTGTCGAACCCTACTTCTCGGTGGGAACAGTATATACGTCTGTAACGTCATATATCCTAACCTAAGGCAACCTAACATCTCGGATATAACATTTGACAACATTCCCGGCGTGTTGGAACCCTACGTCTCGGTGGTAACATTACGTGCTTCTATAACGTTATATATGCTAACCTAAGGCAACCTAACATCTCGGATGCAATATTTGACAACATTCCCGGCCTGTCAAACCCTACTTCTCGGAGGGAACAGCATATACGTCTATAACGTCATATATCCTAACCTAAGGCATCCTAACATCTCGGATGTAACATTTGACAACATTCCAGGTGTGTCGGTCCCTACGTCTCGGTGGTAACGTTACATGCGTCTATAACGTTATATATCCTAACCTAAGGCAACCTAACATCTCGGATGTAACATTTGACAACATTCCAGGCATGTCGGTCCCTACGTCTCGGTGGTAACATTATATGCGTCTATAACGTTATATATCCTTATCTAAGGCAACCTAACATCTCGGATGCAATATTTGACAACATTCCTAGCCTGTCGAACCCTACTTCTCGGAGGGAACAGTATATACGTCTATAACGTTATATATCTTAACCTAAGGCAACCTGACATCTCGGATGTAATATTCTACATCATTCCAGGCGTGTCGGACCCTACTTCTCGGTGGGAACATTATATGAGTCTATAACGTTGTATATCGTAATCTAAGGCAACCTATTATCTCAGACGTAATATTTTACAATATTCCTGGCGTGTCGGTGCATACTTTTCGGTGGGAATATTATATGCGTCCATAACGGTCGATATCGTAATCTAAGGCAATCTAACATCTCGGATGCAATATTTGACAACATTCCTGGCCTGTCGAAGCCTACTGCTCGGAGGGAACAGTATATACGTCTATAACGGTATATATCCTAATCTAAGGCAACCTAACATCTCGGATGTAATATTTGACAACATTCCTGGCGTGTCGGACCCTACTTCTCAGTGGGAACATTATATGCTTCTATAACGTTATATATCCTAACCTAAGGCAACCTAACATCTCGGATGTAATATTCTACAACCTCCAGGCGTGTCGGAACCTACTTCTCGGTGGGAACATTGTATGCGTCTATAACGTTGCATATCCTAATCTAAGGCAACCTAACATCTCGAATGCAATATTTGACAACATTCCTGGCCTGTCGAACCCTACTGCTCGGAGGGAACAGTATATACGTCTATAACGGTATATATCCTAATCTAAGGCAACCTAACATCTCGGATGAAATATTTGACAACTTTCCTGGCGTGTCGGACCCTACTTCTCGGTGGGAACAGTATATACGTCTGTAACGTCATATATCCTAACCTAAGGCAACCTAACATCTCGGATATACCATTTAACAACATTCCAGGCGTGTTGGAACCCTACGCCTCGGTGGTAACATTACGTGCGTCTATAACGTTATATATGCTAACCTAAGGCAACCTAACATCTCGGATGCAATATTTGACAACATTCCTGGCCTGTCGAACCCTACTTCTCGGAGGGAACAGTATATACGTCTATAACGTTATATATCCTAACCTAAGGCAACCTGACATCTCGGATGTATTATTCTACAACATTCCAGGCATGTCGGTCCCTACGTCTCGGTGGTAACATTATATGCGTCCATAACGTTATATATCCTTATCTAAGGCAACCTAACATCTCGGATGCAATATTTGACAACATTCCTAGCCTGTCGAACCCTACTTCTCGGAGGGAACAGTATATACGTCTATAACGTTATATATCCTAACCTAAGGCAACCTGACATCTCGGATGTAATATTCTACATCATTCCAGGCGTGTCGGACCCTACTTCTCGGTGGGAACATTATATGAGTCTATAACGTTGTATATCGTAATCTAAGGCATCCTATTATCTCAGACGTAATATTTTACAATATTCCTGGCGTGTCGGTGCATACTTTTCGGTGGGAATATTATATGCGTCCATAACGGTCGATATCGTAATCTAAGGCAATCTAACATCTCGGATGCAATATTTGACAACATTCCTGGCCTGTCGAACCCTACTTCTCGGAGGGAACAGTATGTACGTCTATAACGTTATATATCCTAACCTAAGGCAACCTAACATCTCGTATGTAATATTCTACAACCTTCCAGGCGTGTCGGACCCTACTTCTCGGTGGGAACATTATATGCGTCTATAACGTTGCATATCCTAATCTAAGGCAACCTAACATCTCGGATGCAATATTTGACAACATTCCTGGCCTGTCGAAGCCTACTGCTCGGAGGGAACAGTATATACGTCTATAACGGTATATATCCTAATCTAAGGCAACCTAACATCTCGGATGTAATATTTGACAACATTCCTGGCCTGTCGGACCCTACTTCTCGGTGGGAACAGCATATACGTCTGTAACGTCATATATCCTAACCTAAGGTAACCTAACATCTCGGATATAACATTTAACACCATTCCAGGCGTGTTGGAACCCTACGCCTCGGTGGTAACATTACGTGCGTCTATAACGTTATATATGCTAACCTAAGGCAACCTAACATCTCGGATGCAATATTTGACAACATTCCTGGCCTGTCGAACCCTACTTCTCGGAGGGAACAGCATATACGTCTATAACGTCATATATCCTTACCTAAGGCAACCTAACATCTCGGATGTAACACTTGACAACATTCCAGGCGTGTCGATCCCAACGTCTCGTTGGTAACATTACATGCGTCTATAACGGTATATTTCCTAATCTAAGGCAACCTAACATCTCGGATGCAATATTTGACAGCATTCCTGGCCTGTCGAACCCTATTTCTCGGAGGGAACGGTATATACGTCTATAACGTTATATATCCTAACCTAAGGCAACCTGACATCTCGGATGTATTATTCTACAACATTCCATTCGTGTCGGACCCTACTTCTCGGTGGCAACATTATATGCGTCTATAACGTTGTATATCCTAATCTAAGGCAACCTAACATCTCGAATGCAATATTTGACAACATTCCTGGCCTGTCGAACCCTACATCTCGGAGGGAACGGTATATACGTCTATAGCGGTATATATCCTAATCTAAGGCCACCTAACATCTCGTATGTAATATTTGACAACATTCCTGGCGTGTCGAACCCTACTTCTCGGTGGGAACAGTATATACGTCTATAACGTTATATATCCTAACGTAAGGCAACCTAACATCTCGGATGTAATGTTTGACAACATTCCTGGCGTGTCGAACCCTACTTCTCGGTGGGAACAGTATATACGTCTGTAACGTCATATATCCTAACCTAAGGCAACCTAACATCTCGGATATAACATTTGACAACATTCCCGGCGTGTTGGAACCCTACGTCTCGGTGGTAACATTACGTGCTTCTATAACGTTATATATGCTAACCTAAGGCAACCTAACATCTCGGATGCAATATTTGACAACATTCCCGGCCTGTCAAACCCTACTTCTCGGAGGGAACAGCATATACGTCTATAACGTCATATATCCTAACCTAAGGCATCCTAACATCTCGGATGTAACATTTGACAACATTCCAGGTGTGTCGGTCCCTACGTCTCGGTGGTAACGTTACATGCGTCTATAACGTTATATATCCTAACCTAAGGCAACCTAACATCTCGGATGTAACATTTGACAACATTCCAGGCATGTCGGTCCCTACGTCTCGGTGGTAACATTATATGCGTCTATAACGTTATATATCCTTATCTAAGGCAACCTAACATCTCGGATGCAATATTTGACAACATTCCTGGCCTGTCGGACCCTACTTCTCGGTGGGAACAGCATATACGTCTGTAACGTCATATATCCTAACCTAAGGTAACCTAACATCTCGGATGTAACACTTGACAACATTCCAGGCGTGTCGATCCCAACGTCTCGTTGGTAACATTACATGCGTCTATAACGGTATATTTCCTAATCTAAGGCAACCTAACATCTCGGATGCAATATTTGACAGCATTCCTGGCCTGTCGAACCCTATTTCTCGGAGGGAACGGTATATACGTCTATAACGTTATATATCCTAACCTAAGGCAACCTGACATCTCGGATGTATTATTCTACAACATTCCATTCGTGTCGGACCCTACTTCTCGGTGGCAACATTATATGCGTCTATAACGTTGTATATCCTAATCTAAGGCAACCTAACATCTCGAATGCAATATTTGACAACATTCCTGGCCTGTCGAACCCTACATCTCGGAGGGAACGGTATATACGTCTATAGCGGTATATATCCTAATCTAAGGCCACCTAACATCTCGTATGTAATATTTGACAACATTCCTGGCGTGTCGAACCCTACTTCTCGGTGGGAACAGTATATACGTCTATAACGTTATATATCCTAACGTAAGGCAACCTAACATCTCGGATGTAATGTTTGACAACATTCCTGGCGTGTCGAACCCTACTTCTCGGTGGGAACAGTATATACGTCTGTAACGTCATATATCCTAACCTAAGGCAACCTAACATCTCGGATATAACATTTGACAACATTCCCGGCGTGTTGGAACCCTACGTCTCGGTGGTAACATTACGTGCTTCTATAACGTTATATATGCTAACCTAAGGCAACCTAACATCTCGGATGCAATATTTGACAACATTCCCGGCCTGTCAAACCCTACTTCTCGGAGGGAACAGCATATACGTCTATAACGTCATATATCCTAACCTAAGGCATCCTAACATCTCGGATGTAACATTTGACAACATTCCAGGTGTGTCGGTCCCTACGTCTCGGTGGTAACGTTACATGCGTCTATAACGTTATATATCCTAACCTAAGGCAACCTAACATCTCGGATGTAACATTTGACAACATTCCAGGCATGTCGGTCCCTACGTCTCGGTGGTAACATTATATGCGTCTATAACGTTATATATCCTTATCTAAGGCAACCTAACATCTCGGATGCAATATTTGACAACATTCCTAGCCTGTCGAACCCTACTTCGCGGAGGGAACAGTATATACGTCTATAACGTTATATATCTTAACCTAAGGCAACCTGACATCTCGGATGTAATATTCTACATCATTCCAGGCGTGTCGGACCCTACTTCTCGGTGGGAACATTATATGAGTCTATAACGTTGTATATCGTAATCTAAGGCAACCTATTATCTCAGACGTAATATTTTACAATATTCCTGGCGTGTCGGTGCATACTTTTCGGTGGGAATATTATATGCGTCCATAACGGTCGATATCGTAATCTAAGGCAATCTAACATCTCGGATGCAATATTTGACAACATTCCTGGCCTGTCGAACCCTACTTCTCGGAGGGAACAGTATGTACGTCTATGACGTTATATATCCTAACCTAAGGCAACCTAACATCTCGTATGTAATATTCTACAACCTTCCAGGCGTGTCGGACCCTACTTCTCGGTGGGAACATTATATGCGTCTATAACGTTGCATATCTTAATCTAAGGCAACCTAACATCTCGGATGCAATATTTGACAACATTCCTGGCCTGTCGAAGCCTACTGCTCGGAGGGAACAGTATATACGTCTATAACGGTATATATCCTAATCTAAGGCAACCTAACATCTCGGATGTAATATTTGACAACATTCCTGGCGTGTCGGACCCTACTTCTCAGTGGGAACATTATATGCTTCTATAACGTTATATATCCTAACCTAAGGCAACCTAACATCTCGGATGTAATATTCTACAACCTCCAGGCGTGTCGGAACCTACTTCTCGGTGGGAACATTGTATGCGTCTATAACGTTGCATATCCTAATCTAAGGCAACCTAACATCTCGAATGCAATATTTGACAACATTCCTGGCCTGTCGAACCCTACTGCTCGGAGGGAACAGTATATACGTCTATAACGGTATATATCCTAATCTAAGGCAACCTAACATCTCGGATGAAATATTTGACAACATTCCTGGCGTGTCGGACCCTACTTCTCGGTGGGAACAGTATATACGTCTGTAACGTCATATATCCTAACCTAAGGCAACCTAACATCTCGGATATAACATTTAACAACATTCCAGGCGTGTTGGAACCCTACGCCTCGGTGGTAACATTACGTGCGTCTATAACGTTATATATGCTAACCTAAGGCAACCTAACATCTCGGATGCAATATTTGACAACATTCCTGGCCTGTCGGACCCTACTTCTCGGAGGGAACAGTATATACGTCTATAACGTTATATATCCTAACCTAAGGCAACCTGACATCTCGGATGTATTATTCTACAACATTCCAGGCATGTCGGTCCCTACGTCTCGGTGGTAACATTATATGCGTCTATAACGTTATATATCCTTATCTAAGGCAACCTAACATCTCGGATGCAATATTTGACAACATTCCTAGCCTGTCGAACCCTACTTCTCGGAGGGAACAGTATATACGTCTATAACGTTATATATCCTAACCTAAGGCAACCTGACATCTCGGATGTAATATTCTACATCATTCCAGGCGTGTCGGACCCTACTTCTCGGTGGGAACATTATATGAGTCTATAACGTTGTATATCGTAATCTAAGGCATCCTATTATCTCAGACGTAATATTTTACAATATTCCTGGCGTGTCGGTGCATACTTTTCGGTGGGAATATTATATGCGTCCATAACGGTCGATATCGTAATGTAAGGCAATCTAACATCTTGGATGCAATATTTGACAACATTCCTGGCCTGTCGAACCCTACTTCTCGGAGGGAACAGTATGTACGTCTATAACGTTATATATCCTAACCTAAGGCAACCTAACATCTCGTATGTAATATTCTACAACCTTCCAGGCGTGTCGGACCCTACTTCTCGGTGGGAACATTATATGCGTCTATAACGTTGCATATCCTAATCTAAGGCAACCTAACATCTCGGATGCAATATTTGACAACATTCCTGGCCTGTCGAAGCCTACTGCTCGGAGGGAACAGTATATACGTCTATAACGGTATATATCCTAATCTAAGGCAACCTAACATCTCGGATGTAATATTTGACAACATTCCTGGCCTGTCGGACCCTACTTCTCGGTGGGAACAGCATATACGTCTGTAACGTCATATATCCTAACCTAAGGTAACCTAACATCTCGGATATAACATTTAACACCATTCCAGGCGTGTTGGAACCCTACGCCTCGGTGGTAACATTACGTGCGTCTATAACGTTATATATGCTAACCTAAGGCAACCTAACATCTCGGATGCAATATTTGACAACATTCCTGGCCTGTCGAACCCTACTTCTCGGAGGGAACAGCATATACGTCTATAACGTCATATATCCTTACCTAAGGCAACCTAACATCTCGGATGTAACACTTGACAACATTCCAGGCGTGTCGATCCCAACGTCTCGTTGGTAACATTACATGCGTCTATAACGGTATATTTCCTAATCTAAGGCAACCTAACATCTCGGATGCAATATTTGACAGCATTCCTGGCCTGTCGAACCCTATTTCTCGGAGGGAACGGTATATACGTCTATAACGTTATATATCCTAACCTAAGGCAACCTGACATCTCGGATGTATTATTCTACAACATTCCATTCGTGTCGGACCCTACTTCTCGGTGGCAACATTATATGCGTCTATAACGTTGTATATCCTAATCTAAGGCAACCTAACATCTCGAATGCAATATTTGACAACATTCCTGGCCTGTCGAACCCTACATCTCGGAGGGAACGGTATATACGTCTATAGCGGTATATATCCTAATCTAAGGCCACCTAACATCTCGTATGTAATATTTGACAACATTCCTGGCGTGTCGAACCCTACTTCTCGGTGGGAACAGTATATACGTCTATAACGTTATATATCCTAACGTAAGGCAACCTAACATCTCGGATGTAATGTTTGACAACATTCCTGGCGTGTCGAACCCTACTTCTCGGTGGGAACAGTATATACGTCTGTAACGTCATATATCCTAACCTAAGGCAACCTAACATCTCGGATATAACATTTGACAACATTCCCGGCGTGTTGGAACCCTACGTCTCGGTGGTAACATTACGTGCTTCTATAACGTTATATATGCTAACCTAAGGCAACCTAACATCTCGGATGCAATATTTGACAACATTCCCGGCCTGTCAAACCCTACTTCTCGGAGGGAACAGCATATACGTCTATAACGTCATATATCCTAACCTAAGGCATCCTAACATCTCGGATGTAACATTTGACAACATTCCAGGTGTGTCGGTCCCTACGTCTCGGTGGTAACGTTACATGCGTCTATAACGTTATATATCCTAACCTAAGGCAACCTAACATCTCGGATGTAACATTTGACAACATTCCAGGCATGTCGGTCCCTACGTCTCGGTGGTAACATTATATGCGTCTATAACGTTATATATCCTTATCTAAGGCAACCTAACATCTCGGATGCAATATTTGACAACATTCCTGGCCTGTCGGACCCTACTTCTCGGTGGGAACAGCATATACGTCTGTAACGTCATATATCCTAACCTAAGGTAACCTAACATCTCGGATGTAACACTTGACAACATTCCAGGCGTGTCGATCCCAACGTCTCGTTGGTAACATTACATGCGTCTATAACGGTATATTTCCTAATCTAAGGCAACCTAACATCTCGGATGCAATATTTGACAGCATTCCTGGCCTGTCGAACCCTATTTCTCGGAGGGAACGGTATATACGTCTATAACGTTATATATCCTAACCTAAGGCAACCTGACATCTCGGATGTATTATTCTACAACATTCCATTCGTGTCGGACCCTACTTCTCGGTGGCAACATTATATGCGTCTATAACGTTGTATATCCTAATCTAAGGCAACCTAACATCTCGAATGCAATATTTGACAACATTCCTGGCCTGTCGAACCCTACATCTCGGAGGGAACGGTATATACGTCTATAGCGGTATATATCCTAATCTAAGGCCACCTAACATCTCGTATGTAATATTTGACAACATTCCTGGCGTGTCGAACCCTACTTCTCGGTGGGAACAGTATATACGTCTATAACGTTATATATCCTAACGTAAGGCAACCTAACATCTCGGATGTAATGTTTGACAACATTCCTGGCGTGTCGAACCCTACTTCTCGGTGGGAACAGTATATACGTCTGTAACGTCATATATCCTAACCTAAGGCAACCTAACATCTCGGATATAACATTTGACAACATTCCCGGCGTGTTGGAACCCTACGTCTCGGTGGTAACATTACGTGCTTCTATAACGTTATATATGCTAACCTAAGGCAACCTAACATCTCGGATGCAATATTTGACAACATTCCCGGCCTGTCAAACCCTACTTCTCGGAGGGAACAGCATATACGTCTATAACGTCATATATCCTAACCTAAGGCATCCTAACATCTCGGATGTAACATTTGACAACATTCCAGGTGTGTCGGTCCCTACGTCTCGGTGGTAACGTTACATGCGTCTATAACGTTATATATCCTAACCTAAGGCAACCTAACATCTCGGATGTAACATTTGACAACATTCCAGGCATGTCGGTCCCTACGTCTCGGTGGTAACATTATATGCGTCTATAACGTTATATATCCTTATCTAAGGCAACCTAACATCTCGGATGTAATATTTGACAACATTCCTAGCCTGTCGAACCCTACTTCGCGGAGGGAACAGTATATACGTCTATAACGTTATATATCTTAACCTAAGGCAACCTGACATCTCGGATGTAATATTCTACATCATTCCAGGCGTGTCGGACCCTACTTCTCGGTGGGAACATTATATGAGTCTATAACGTTGTATATCGTAATCTAAGGCAACCTATTATCTCAGACGTAATATTTTACAATATTCCTGGCGTGTCGGTGCATACTTTTCGGTGGGAATATTATATGCGTCCATAACGGTCGATATCGTAATCTAAGGCAATCTAACATCTCGGATGCAATATTTGACAACATTCCTGGCCTGTCGAACCCTACTTCTCGGAGGGAACAGTATGTACGTCTATGACGTTATATATCCTAACCTAAGGCAACCTAACATCTCGTATGTAATATTCTACAACCTTCCAGGCGTGTCGGACCCTACTTCTCGGTGGGAACATTATATGCGTCTATAACGTTGCATATCTTAATCTAAGGCAACCTAACATCTCGGATGCAATATTTGACAACATTCCTGGCCTGTCGAAGCCTACTGCTCGGAGGGAACAGTATATACGTCTATAACGGTATATATCCTAATCTAAGGCAACCTAACATCTCGGATGTAATATTTGACAACATTCCTGGCGTGTCGGACCCTACTTCTCAGTGGGAACATTATATGCTTCTATAACGTTATATATCCTAACCTAAGGCAACCTAACATCTCGGATGTAATATTCTACAACCTCCAGGCGTGTCGGAACCTACTTCTCGGTGGGAACATTGTATGCGTCTATAACGTTGCATATCCTAATCTAAGGCAACCTAACATCTCGAATGCAATATTTGACAACATTCCTGGCCTGTCGAACCCTACTGCTCGGAGGGAACAGTATATACGTCTATAACGGTATATATCCTAATCTAAGGCAACCTAACATCTCGGATGAAATATTTGACAACATTCCTGGCGTGTCGGACCCTACTTCTCGGTGGGAACAGTATATACGTCTGTAACGTCATATATCCTAACCTAAGGCAACCTAACATCTCGGATATAACATTTAACAACATTCCAGGCGTGTTGGAACCCTACGCCTCGGTGGTAACATTACGTGCGTCTATAACGTTATATATGCTAACCTAAGGCAACCTAACATCTCGGATGCAATATTTGACAACATTCCTGGCCTGTCGGACCCTACTTCTCGGAGGGAACAGTATATACGTCTATAACGTTATATATCCTAACCTAAGGCAACCTGACATCTCGGATGTATTATTCTACAACATTCCAGGCATGTCGGTCCCTACGTCTCGGTGGTAACATTATATGCGTCTATAACGTTATATATCCTTATCTAAGGCAACCTAACATCTCGGATGCAATATTTGACAACATTCCTAGCCTGTCGAACCCTACTTCTCGGAGGGAACAGTATATACGTCTATAACGTTATATATCCTAACCTAAGGCAACCTGACATCTCGGATGTAATATTCTACATCATTCCAGGCGTGTCGGACCCTACTTCTCGGTGGGAACATTATATGAGTCTATAACGTTGTATATCGTAATCTAAGGCATCCTATTATCTCAGACGTAATATTTTACAATATTCCTGGCGTGTCGGTGCATACTTTTCGGTGGGAATATTATATGCGTCCATAACGGTCGATATCGTAATGTAAGGCAATCTAACATCTTGGATGCAATATTTGACAACATTCCTGGCCTGTCGAACCCTACTTCTCGGAGGGAACAGTATGTACGTCTATAACGTTATATATCCTAACCTAAGGCAACCTAACATCTCGTATGTAATATTCTACAACCTTCCAGGCGTGTCGGACCCTACTTCTCGGTGGGAACATTATATGCGTCTATAACGTTGCATATCCTAATCTAAGGCAACCTAACATCTCGGATGCAATATTTGACAACATTCCTGGCCTGTCGAAGCCTACTGCTCGGAGGGAACAGTATATACGTCTATAACGGTATATATCCTAATCTAAGGCAACCTAACATCTCGGATGTAATATTTGACAACATTCCTGGCCTGTCGGACCCTACTTCTCGGTGGGAACAGCATATACGTCTGTAACGTCATATATCCTAACCTAAGGTAACCTAACATCTCGGATATAACATTTAACACCATTCCAGGCGTGTTGGAACCCTACGCCTCGGTGGTAACATTACGTGCGTCTATAACGTTATATATGCTAACCTAAGGCAACCTAATATCTCGGATGCAATATTTGACAACATTCCTGGCCTGTCGAACCCTACTTCTCGGAGGGAACAGCATATACGTCTATAACGTCATATATCCTTACCTAAGGCAACCTAACATCTCGGATGTAACACTTGACAACATTCCAGGCGTGTCGATCCCAACGTCTCGTTGGTAACATTACATGCGTCTATAACGGTATATTTCCTAATCTAAGGCAACCTAACATCTCGGATGCAATATTTGACAGCATTCCTGGCCTGTCGAACCCTATTTCTCGGAGGGAACGGTATATACGTCTATAACGTTATATATCCTAACCTAAGGCAACCTGACATCTCGGATGTATTATTCTACAACATTCCATTCGTGTCGGACCCTACTTCTCGGTGGCAACATTATATGCGTCTATAACGTTGTATATCCTAATCTAAGGCAACCTAACATCTCGAATGCAATATTTGACAACATTCCTGGCCTGTCGAACCCTACATCTCGGAGGGAACGGTATATACGTCTATAGCGGTATATATCCTAATCTAAGGCCACCTAACATCTCGTATGTAATATTTGACAACATTCCTGGCGTGTCGAACCCTACTTCTCGGTGGGAACAGTATATACGTCTATAACGTTATATATCCTAACCTAAGGCAACCTAACATCTCGGATGTAACATTTGACAACATTCCAGGTGTGTCGGTCCCTACGTCTCGGTGGTAACGTTACATGCGTCTATAACGTTATATATCCTAACCTAAGGCAACCTAACATCTCGGATGTAACATTTGACAACATTCCAGGCATGTCGGACCCTACGTCTCGGTGGTAACATTATATGCGTCTATAACGTTATATATCCTTATCTAAGGCAACCTAACATCTCGGATGCAATATTTGACAACATTCCTAGCCTGTCGAACCCTACTTCTCGGAGGGAACAGTATATACGTCTATAACGTTATATATCCTAACCTAAGGCAACCTGACATCTCGGATGTAATATTCTACATCATTCCAGGCGTGTCGGACCCTACTTCTCGGTGGGAACATTATATGAGTCTATAACGTTGTATATCGTAATCTAAGGCAACCTATTATCTCAGACGTAATATTTTACAATATTCCTGGCGTGTCGGTGCATACTTTTCGGTGGGAATATTATATGCGTCCATAACGGTCGATATCGTAATCTAAGGCAATCTAACATCTCGGATGCAATATTCGACAACATTCCTGGCCTGTCGAACCCTACTTCTCGGAGGGAACAGTATGTACGTCTATGACGTTATATATCCTAACCTAAGGCAACCTAACATCTCGTATGTAATATTCTACAACCTTCCAGGCGTGTCGGACCCTACTTCTCGGTGGGAACATTATATGCGTCTATAACGTTGCATATCTTAATCTAAGGCAACCTAACATCTCGGATGCAATATTTGACAACATTCCTGGCCTGTCGAAGCCTACTGCTCGGAGGGAACAGTATATACGTCTATAACGGTATATATCCTAATCTAAGGCAACCTAACATCTCGGATGTAATATTTGACAACATTCCTGGCGTGTCGGACCCTACTTCTCAGTGGGAACATTATATGCTTCTATAACGTTATATATCCTAACCTAAGGCAACCTAACATCTCGGATGTAATATTCTACAACCTCCCAGGCGTGTCGGAACCTACTTCTCGGTGGGAACATTGTATGCGTCTATAACGTTGCATATCCTAATCTAAGGCAACCTAACATCTCGAATGCAATATTTCACAACATTCCTGGCCTGTCGAACCCTACTGCTCGGAGGGAACAGTATATACGTCTATAACGGTATATATCCTAATCTAAGGCAACCTAACATCTCGGATGAAATATTTGACAACATTCCTGGCGTGTCGGACCCTACTTCTCGGTGGGAACAGTATATACGTCTGTAACGTCATATATCCTAACCTAAGGCAACCTAACATCTCGGATATAACATTTAACAACATTCCAGGCGTGTTGGAACCCTACGCCTCGGTGGTAACATTACGTGCGTCTATAACGTTATATATGCTAACCTAAGGCAACCTAACATCTCGGATGCAATATTTGACAACATTCCTGGCCTGTCGAACCCTACTTCTCGGAGGGAACAGTATATACGTCTATAACGTTATATATCCTAACCTAAGGCAACCTGACATCTCGGATGTATTATTCTACAACATTCCAGGCGTGTCGGACCCTACTTCTCAGTGGGAACATTATATGCGTCTATAACGTTATATATCCTAACCTAAGGCAACCTAACATCTCGGATGTAATATTCTACAACCTTCCAGGCGTGTCGGACCCTACTTCTCGGTGGGAACATTGTATGCGTCTATAACGTCGCATATCCTAATCTAAGGCTACCTAACATCTCGGATGCAATATTTGACAACATTCCTGGCCTGTCGAACCCTACTGCTCGGAGGGAACAGTATATACGTCTATAACGTCATATATCCTAACCTAAGGCAACCTAACATCTCGGATGTAACATTTGACAACATTCCAGGCATGTCGGTCCCTACGTCTCGGTGGTAACATTATATGCGTCTATAACGTTATATATCCTTATCTAAGGCCACCTAACATCTCGGATGCAATATTTGACAACATTCCTAGCCTGTCGAACCCTACTTCTCGGAGGGAACAGTATATACGTCTATAACGTTATATATCCTAACCTAAGGCAACCTGACATCTCGGATGTAATATTCTACATCATTCCAGGCGTGTCGGACCCTACTTCTCGGTGGGAACATTATATGAGTCTATAACGTTGTATATCGTAATCTAAGGCATCCTATTATCTCAGACGTAATATTTTACAATATTCCTGGCGTGTCGGTGCATACTTTTCGGTGGGAATATTATATGCGTCCATAACGGTCGATATCGTAATGTAAGGCAATCTAACATCTCGGATGCAATATTTGACAACATTCCTGGCCTGTCGAACCCTACTTCTCGGAGGGAACAGTATGTACGTCTATAACGTTATATATCCTAACCTAAGGCAACCTAACATCTCGTATGTAATATTCTACAACCTTCCAGGTGTGTCGGACCCTACTTCTCGGTGGGAACATTATATGCGTCTATAACGTTGCATATCCTAATCTAAGGCAACCTAACATCTCGGATGCAATATTTGACAACATTCCTGGCCTGTCGAAGCCTACTGCTCGGAGGGAACAGTATATACGTCTATAACGGTATATATCCTAATCTAAGGCAACCTAACATCTCGGATGTAATATTTGACAACATTCCTGGCCTGTCGGACCCTACTTCGCGGTGGGAACAGCATATACGTCTGTAACGTCATATATCCTAACCTAAGGTAACCTAACATCTCGGATATAACATTTAACACCATTCCAGGCGTGTTGGAACCCTACGCCTCGGTGGTAACATTACGTGCGTCTATAACGTTATATATGCTAACCTAAGGCAACCTAACATCTCGGATGCAATATTTGACAACATTCCTGGCCTGTCGAACCCTACTTCTCGGAGGGAACAGCATATACGTCTATAACGTCATATATCCTTACCTAAGGCAACCTAACATCTCGGATGTAACACTTGACAACATTCCAGGCGTGTCGATCCCAACGTCTCGTTGGTAACATTACATGCGTCTATAACGGTATATTTCCTAATCTAAGGCAACCTAACATCTCGGATGCAATATTTGACAGCATTCCTGGCCTGTCGAACCCTATTTCTCGGAGGGAACGGTATATACGTCTATAACGTTATATATCCTAACCTAAGGCAACCTGACATCTCGGATGTATTATTCTACAACATTCCATTCGTGTCGGACCCTACTTCTCGGTGGCAACATTATATGCGTCTATAACGTTGTATATCCTAATCTAAGGCAACCTAACATCTCGAATGCAATATTTGACAACATTCCTGGCCTGTCGAACCCTACATCTCGGAGGGAACGGTATATACGTCTATAGCGGTATATATCCTAATCTAAGGCCACCTAACATCTCGTATGTAATATTTGACAACATTCCTGGCGTGTCGAACCCTACTTCTCGGTGGGAACAGTATATACGTCTATAACGTTATATATCCTAACGTAAGGCAACCTAACATCTCGGATGTAATGTTTGACAACATTCCTGGCGTGTCGAACCCTACTTCTCGGTGGGAACAGTATATACGTCTGTAACGTCATATATCCTAACCTAAGGCAACCTAACATCTCGGATATAACATTTGACAACATTCCCGGCGTGTTGGAACCCTACGTCTCGGTGGTAACATTACGTGCTTCTATAACGTTATATATGCTAACCTAAGGCAACCTAACATCTCGGATGCAATATTTGACAACATTCCCGGCCTGTCAAACCCTACTTCTCGGAGGGAACAGCATATACGTCTATAACGTCATATATCCTAACCTAAGGCAACCTAACATCTCGGATGTAACATTTGACAACATTCCAGGTGTGTCGGTCCCTACGTCTCGGTGGTAACGTTACATGCGTCTATAACGTTATATATCCTAACCTAAGGCAACCTAACATCTCGGATGTAACATTTGACAACATTCCAGGCATGTCGGTCCCTACGTCTCGGTGGTAACATTATATGCGTCTATAACGTTATATATCCTTATCTAAGGCAACCTAACATCTCGGATGCAATATTTGACAACATTCCTAGCCTGTCGAACCCTACTTCTCGGAGGGAACAGTATATACGTCTATAACGTTATATATCCTAACCTAAGGCAACCTGACATCTCGGATGTAATATTCTACATCATTCCAGGCGTGTCGGACCCTACTTCTCGGTGGGAACATTATATGAGTCTATAACGTTGTATATCGTAATCTAAGGCAACCTATTATCTCAGACGTAATATTTTACAATATTCCTGGCGTGTCGGTGCATACTTTTCGGTGGGAATATTATATGCGTCCATAACGGTCGATATCGTAATCTAAGGCAATCTAACATCTCGGATGCAATATTTGACAACATTCCTGGCCTGTCGAACCCTACTTCTCGGAGGGAACAGTATGTACGTCTATGACGTTATATATCCTAACCTAAGGCAACCTAACATCTCGTATGTAATATTCTACAACCTTCCAGGCGTGTCGGACCCTACTTCTCGGTGGGAACATTATATGCGTCTATAACGTTGCATATCTTAATCTAAGGCAACCTAACATCTCGGATGCAATATTTGACAACATTCCTGGCCTGTCGAAGCCTACTGCTCGGAGGGAACAGTATATACGTCTATAACGGTATATATCCTAATCTAAGGCAACCTAACATCTCGGATGTAATATTTGACAACATTCCTGGCGTGTCGGACCCTACTTCTCAGTGGGAACATTATATGCTTCTATAACGTTATATATCCTAACCTAAGGCAACCTAACATCTCGGATGTAATATTCTACAACCTCCCAGGCGTGTCGGAACCTACTTCTCGGTGGGAACATTGTATGCGTCTATAACGTTGCATATCCTAATCTAAGGCAACCTAACATCTCGAATGCAATATTTGACAACATTCCTGGCCTGTCGAACCCTACTGCTCGGAGGGAACAGTATATACGTCTATAACGGTATATATCCTAATCTAAGGCAACCTAACATCTCGGATGAAATATTTGACAACATTCCTGGCGTGTCGGACCCTACTTCTCGGTGGGAACAGTATATACGTCTGTAACGTCATATATCCTAACCTAAGGCAACCTAACATCTCGGATATAACATTTAACAACATTCCAGGCGTGTTGGAACCCTACGCCTCGGTGGTAACATTACGTGCGTCTATAACGTTATATATGCTAACCTAAGGCAACCTAACATCTCGGATGCAATATTTGACAACATTCCTGGCCTGTCGAACCCTACTTCTCGGAGGGAACAGTATATACGTCTATAACGTTATATATCCTAACCTAAGGCAACCTGACATCTCGGATGTATTATTCTACAACATTCCAGGCGTGTCGGACCCTACTTCTCAGTGGGAACATTATATGCGTCTATAACGTTATATATCCTAACCTAAGGCAACCTAACATCTCGGATGTAATATTCTACAACCTTCCAGGCGTGTCGGACCCTACTTCTCGGTGGGAACATTGTATGCGTCTATAACGTCGCATATCCTAATCTAAGGCTACCTAACATCTCGGATGCAATATTTGACAACATTCCTGGCCTGTCGAACCCTACTGCTCGGAGGGAACAGTATATACGTCTATAACGGTATATATCCTAATCTAAGGCAACCTAACATCTCGGATGAAATATTTGACAACATTCCTGGCGTGTCGGACCCTACTTCTCGGTGGGAACAGTATATACGTCTGTAACGTCATATATCCTAACCTAAGGCAACCTAACATCTCGGATATAACATTTAACAACATTCCAGGCGTGTTGGAACCCTACGCCTCGGTGGTAACATTACGTGCGTCTATAACGTTATATATGCTAACCTAAGGCAGCCTAACATCTCGGATGCAATATTTGACAACATTCCTGGCCTGTCGAACCCTACTTCTCGGAGGGAACAGCATATACGTCTATAACGTCATATATCCTAACCTAAGGCAACCTAACATCTCGGATGTAACATTTGACAACATTCCAGGTGTGTCGGTCCCTACGTCTCGGTGGTAACGTTACATGCGTCTATAACGTTATATATCCTAACCTAAGGCAACCTAACATCTCGGATGTAACATTTGACAACATTCCAGGCATGTCGGTCCCTACGTCTCGGTGGTAACATTATATGCGTCTATAACGTTATATATCCTTATCTAAGGCAACCTAACATCTCGGATGCAATATTTGACAACATTCCTAGCCTGTCGAACCCTACTTCTCGGAGAGAACAGTATATACGTCTATAACGTTATATATCCTAACCTAAGGCAACCTGACATCTCGGATGTAATATTCTACATCATTCCAGGCGTGTCGGACCCTACTTCTCGGTGGGAACATTATATGAGTCTATAACGTTGTATATCGTAATCTAAGGCAACCTATTATCTCAGACGTAATATTTTACAATATTCCTGGCGTGTCGGTGCATACTTTTCGGTGGGAATATTATATGCGTCCATAACGGTCGATATCGTAATCTAAGGCAATCTAACATCTCGGATGCAATATTTGACAACATTCCTGGCCTGTCGAACCCTACTTCTCGGAGGGAACAGTATGTACGTCTATGACGTTATATATCCTAACCTAAGGCAACCTAACATCTCGTATGTAATATTCTACAACCTTCCAGGCGTGTCGGACCCTACTTCTCGGTGGGAACATTATATGCGTCTATAACGTTGCATATCTTAATCTAAGGCAACCTAACATCTCGGATGCAATATTTGACAACATTCCTGGCCTGTCGAAGCCTACTGCTCGGAGGGAACAGTATATACGTCTATAACGGTATATATCCTAATCTAAGGCAACCTAACATCTCGGATGTAATATTTGACAACATTCCTGGCGTGTCGGACCCTACTTCTCAGTGCGAACATTATATGCTTCTATAACGTTATATATCCTAACCTAAGGCAACCTAACATCTCGGATGTAATATTCTACAACCTCCCAGGCGTGTCGGAACCTACTTCTCGGTGGGAACATTGTATGCGTCTATAACGTTGCATATCCTAATCTAAGGCAACCTAACATCTCGAATGCAATATTTGACAACATTCCTGGCCTGTCGAACCCTACTGCTCGGAGGGAACAGTATATACGTCTATAACGGTATATATCCTAATCTAAGGCAACCTAACATCTCGGATGAAATATTTGACAACATTCCTGGCGTGTCGGACCCTACTTCTCGGTGGGAACAGTATATACGTCTGTAACGTCATATATCCTAACCTAAGGCAACCTAACATCTCGGATATAACATTTAACAACATTCCAGGCGTGTTGGAACCCTACGCCTCGGTGGTAACATTACGTGCGTCTATAACGTTATATATGCTAACCTAAGGCAACCTAACATCTCGGATGCAATATTTGACAACATTCCTGGCCTGTCGAACCCTACTTCTCGGAGGGAACAGTATATACGTCTATAACGTTATATATCCTAACCTAAGGCAACCTGACATCTCGGATGTATTATTCTACAACATTCCAGGCGTGTCGGACCCTACTTCTCAGTGGGAACATTATATGCGTCTATAACGTTATATATCCTAACCTAAGGCAACCTAACATCTCGGATGTAATATTCTACAACCTTCCAGGCGTGTCGGACCCTACTTCTCGGTGGGAACATTGTATGCGTCTATAACGTCGCATATCCTAATCTAAGGCTACCTAACATCTCGGATGCAATATTTGACAACATTCCTGGCCTGTCGAACCCTACTGCTCGGAGGGAACAGTATATACGTCTATAACGGTATATATCCTAATCTAAGGCAACCTAACATCTCGGATGAAATATTTGACAACATTCCTGGCGTGTCGGACCCTACTTCTCGGTGGGAACAGTATATACGTCTGTAACGTCATATATCCTAACCTAAGGCAACCTAACATCTCGGATATAACATTTAACAACATTCCAGGCGTGTTGGAACCCTACGCCTCGGTGGTAACATTACGTGCGTCTATAACGTTATATATGCTAACCTAAGGCAGCCTAACATCTCGGATGCAATATTTGACAACATTCCTGGCCTGTCGAACCCTACTTCTCGGAGGGAACAGCATATACGTCTATAACGTCATATATCCTAACCTAAGGCAACCTAACATCTCGGATGTAACATTTGACAACATTCCAGGCGTGTCGGTCCCAACGTCTCGGTGGTAACATTACATGCGTCTATAACGGTATATTTCCTAATCTAAGGCAACCTAACATCTCGGATGCAATATTTGACAACATTCCTGGCCTGTCGAACCCTACTTCCCGGAGGGAACAGTATATACATCTATAACGTTATATATCCTAACCTAGGGCAACCTAACATCTCGGATATAACATTTGACAACATTCCCGGCGTGTTGGAACCCTACGTCTCGGTGGTAACATTACGTGCTTCTATAACGTTATATATGCTAACCTAAGGCAACCTAACATCTCGGATGTAACATTTGACAACATTCCAGGCATGTCGGTCCCTACGTCTCGGTGGTAACATTATATGCGTCTATAACGTTATATATCCTTATCTAAGGCAACCTAACATCTCGGATGCAATATTTGACAACATTCCTAGCCTGTCGAACCCTACTTCTCGGAGGGAACATCTCGGATGTAATATTCTACTACCTTCCAGGCGTGTGGGACCCTACTTCTCGGTGGGAACATTATATGCGTCTATAACGTTGCATATCCTAATCTAAGGCAACCTAACATCTCGGATGCAATATTTGACAACATTCCTGGCCTGTCGAACCCTACTGCTCGGAGGGAACAGTATATACGTCTATAACGGTATATATCCTAATCTAAGGCAACCTAACATCTCGGATGTAATATTTGACAACATTCCTGGCGTGTCGGACCCTACTTCTCGGTGGGAACAGTATATACGTCTGTAACGTCATATATCCTAACCTAAGGCAACCTAACGTCTCGGATATAACATTTAACAACATTCCAGGCGTGTTGGAACCCTACGCCTCGGTGGTAACATTACGTGCGTCTATAATGTTATATATGCTAACCTAAGGCAACCTAACATCTCGGATGCAATATTTGACAACATTCCTGGCCTGTCGAACCCTACTTCTCGGAGGGAACAGTATGTACGTCTATGACGTTATATATCCTAACCTAAGGCAACCTAACATCTCGTATGTAATATTCTACAACCTTCCAGGCGTGTCGGACCCTACTTCTCGGTGGGAACATTGTATGCGTCTATAACGTTGCGTATCCTAATCTAAGGCAACCTAACATCTCGGATGCAATATTTGACAACATTCCTGGCCTGTCGAACCCTACTGCTCGGAGGGAACAGTATATACGTCTATAACGGTATATATCCTAATCTAAGGCAACCTAACATCTCGGATGTAATATTTGACAACATTCCTGGCGTGTCGGACCCTACTTCTCAGTGGGAACATTATATGCTTCTATAACGTTATATATCCTAACCTAAGGCAACCTAACATCTCGGATGTAATATTCTACAACCTCCCAGGCGTGTCGGAACCTACTTCTCGGTGGGAACATTGTATGCGTCTATAACGTTGCATATCCTAATCTAAGGCAACCTAACATCTCGAATGCAATATTTGACAACATTCCTGGCCTGTCGAACCCTACTGCTCGGAGGGAACAGTATATACGTCTATAACGGTATATATCCTAATCTAAGGCAACCTAACATCTCGGATGAAATATTTGACAACATTCCTGGCGTGTCGGACCCTACTTCTCGGTGGGAACAGTATATACGTCTGTAACGTCATATATCCTAACCTAAGGCAACCTAACATCTCGGATATAACATTTAACAACATTCCAGGCGTGTTGGAACCCTACGCCTCGGTGGTAACATTACGTGCGTCTATAACGTTATATATGCTAACCTAAGGCAACCTAACATCGCGGATGCAATATTTGACAACATTCATGGCCTGTCGAACCCTAATTCTCGGAGGGAACAGTATATACGTCTATAACGTTATATATCCTAACCTAAGGCAACCTGACATCTCGGATGTATTATTCTACAACATTCCAGGCGTGTCGGACCCTACTTCTCAGTGGGAACATTATATGCGTCTATAACGTTATATATCCTAACCTAAGGCAACCTAACATCTCGGATGTAATATTCTACAACCTTCCAGGCGTGTCGGACCCTACTTCTCGGTGGGAACATTGTATGCGTCTATAACGTCGCATATCCTAATCTAAGGCTACCTAACATCTCGGATGCAATATTTGACAACATTCCTGGCCTGTCGAACCCTACTGCTCGGAGGGAACAGTATATACGTCTATAACGGTATATATCCTAATCTAAGGCAACCTAACATCTCGGATGAAATATTTGACAACATTCCTGGCGTGTCGGACCCTACTTCTCGGTGGGAACAGTATATACGTCTGTAACGACATATATGCTAACCTGAGGCAACCTAACATCTCGGATATAACATTTAACAACATTCCAGGCGTGTTGGAACCCTACGACTCGGTGGTAACATTACGTGCGTCTATAACGTTATATATGCTAACCTAAGGCAGCCTAACATCTCGGATGCAATATTTGACAACATTCCTGGCCTGTCGAACCCTACTTCTCGGAGGGAACAGTATGTACGTCTATGACGTTATATATCCTAACCTAAGGCAACCTAACATCTCGTATGTAATATTCTACAACCTTCCAGGCGTGTCGGACCCTACTTCTCGGTGGGAACATTATATGCGTCTATAACGTTGCATATCCTAATCTAAGGCAACCTAACATCTCGGATGCAATATTTGACAACATTCCTGGCCTGTCGAAGCCTACTGCTCGGAGGGAACAGTATATACGTCTATAACGGTATATATCCTAATCTAAGGCAACCTAACATCTCGGATGTAATATTTGACAACATTCCTGGCGTGTCGGACCCTACTTCTCGGTGGGAACAGTATATACGTCTGTAACGTCATATATCCTAACCTAAGGCAACCTAACGTCTCGGATATAACATTTAACAACATTCCAGGCGTGTTGGAACCCTACGCCTCGGTGGTAACATTACGTGCGTCTATAATGTTATATATGCTAACCTAAGGCAACCTAACATCTCGGATGCAATATTTGACAACATTCCTGGCCTGTCGAACCCGACTTCTCGGAGGGAACAGTATATACGTCTATAACGTTATATATCCTAACCTAAGGCAACCTGACATCTCGGATGTATTATTCTACAACATTCCAGGCGTGTCGGACCCTACTTCTCAGTGGGAACATTATATGCTTCTATAACGTTATATATCCTAACCTAAGCCAACCTAACATCTCGGATGTAATATTCTACAACCTCCCAGGCGTGTCGGACCCTACTTCTCGGTGGGAACATTGTATGCGTCTATAACGTTGCATATCCTAATCTAAGGCAACCTAACATCTCGAATGCAATATTTGACAACATTCCTGGCCTGTCGAACCCTACTGCTCGGAGGGAACAGTATATACGTCTATAACGGTATATATCCTAATCTAAGGCAACCTAACATCTCGGATGAAATATTTGACAACATTCCTGGCGTGTCGGACCCTACTTCTCGGTGGGAACAGTATATACGTCTGTAACGTCATATATCCTAACCTAAGGCAACCTAACATCTCGGATATAACATTTAACAACATTCCAGGCGTGTTGGAACCCTACGCCTCGGTGGTAACATTACGTGCGTCTATAACGTTATATATGCTAACCTAAGGCAACCTAACATCTCGGATGTAATATTCTACAACCTTCCAGGCGTGTCGGACCCTACTTCTCGGTGGGAACATTATATGCGTCTATAACGTTGCATATCCTAATCTAAGGCAACCTAACATCTCGGATGCAATATTTGACAACATTCCTGGCCTGTCGAACCCCACTTCTCGGAGGGAACAGCATATACGTCTATAACGTCATATATCCTAACCTAAGGCAACCTAACATCTCGGATGTAACATTTGACAACATTCCAGGCGTGTCGGTCCCAGCGTCTCGGTGGTAACATTACATGCGTCTATAACGGTATATTTCCTAATCTAAGGCAACCTAACATCTCGGATGCAATATTTGACAACATTCCTGGCCTGTCGAACCCTACTTCCCGGAGGGAACAGTATATACGTCTATAACGTTATATATCCTAATCTAGGGCAACCTAACATCTCGGATATAACATTTGACAACATTCCCGGCGTGTTGGAACCCAACGTCTCGGTGGTAACATTACGTGCGTCTATAACGTTATATGTGCTAACCTAAGGCAACCTAACATCTCGGATGTAACATTTGACAACATTCCTGGCATGTCGGTCCCTACGTCTCGGTGGTAACATTATATGCGTCTATAACGTTATATATCCTTATCTAAGGCAACCTAACATCTCGGATGCAATATTTGACAACATTCCTGGCCTGTCGAACCCTACTTCTCGGACGGAACAGTATGTACGTCTATAACGTTATATGTCCTAACCTAAGGCAACCTAACATCTCGGATGTAATATTCTACAACCTTCCAGGCGTGTCGGACCCTACTTCTCGGTGGGAACATTATATGCGTCTATAACGTTGCATATCCTAATCTAAGGCAACCTAACATCTCGGATGCAATATTTGACAACATTCCTGGCCTGTCGAACCCTACTGCTCGGAAGGAACAGTATATACGTCTATAACGGTATATATCCTAATCTAAGGCAACCTAACATCTCGGATGTAATATTTGACAACATTCCTGGCGTGTCGGACCCTACTTCTCGGTGGGAACAGCATATACGTCTGTAACGTCATATATCCTAACCTAAGGTAACCTAACATCTCGGATATAACATTTAACACCATTCCAGGCGTGTTGGAACCCTACGCCTCGGTGGTAACATTACGTGCTTCTATAACGTTATATATGCTAACCTAAGGCAACCTAACATCTCGGATGCAATATTTGACAACATCCCTGGCCTGTCGAACCCTACTTCTCGGAGGGAACAGCATATACGTCTATAACGTCATATATCCTAACCTAAGGCAACCTAACATCTCGGATGTAACACTTGACAACATTCCAGGTGTGTCGGTCCCTACGTCTCGGTGGTAACGTTACATGCGTCTATAACGTTATATATCCTAACCTAAGGCAACCTAACATCTCGGATGTAACATTTGACAACATTCCAGGCATGTCGGTCCCTACGTCTCGGTGGTAACATTATATGCGTCTATAACGTTATATATCCTTATCTAAGGCAACCTAACATCTCGGATGCAATATTTGACAACATTCCTAGCCTGTCGAACCCTACTTCTCGGAGGGAACAGTATATACGTCTATAACGTTATATATCCTAACCTAAGGCAACCTGACATCTCGGATGTAATATTCTACATCATTCCAGGCGTGTCGGACCCTACTTCTCGGTGGGAACATTATATGAGTCTATAACGTTGTATATCGTAATCTAAGGCATCCTATTATCTCAGACGTAATATTTTACAATATTCCTGGCGTGTCGGTGCATACTTTTCGGTGGGAATATTATATGCGTCCATAACGGTCGATATCGTAATCTAAGGCAATCTAACATCTCGGATGCAATATTTGACAACATTCCTGGCCTGTCGAACCCTACTTCTCGGAGGGAACAGTATGTACGTCTATAACGTTATATATCCTAACCTAAGCCAACCTAACATCTCGGATGTAATATTCTACAACCTCCCAGGCGTGTCGGACCCTACTTCTCGGTGGGAACATTATATGCGTCTATAACGTTGCATATCTTAATCTAAGGCAACCTAACATCTCGGATGCAATATTTGACAACATTCCTGGCCTGTCGAAGCCTACTGCTCGGAGGGAACAGTATATACGTCTATAACGGTATATATCCTAATCTAAGGCAACCTAACATCTCGGATGTAATATTTGACAACATTCCTGGCGTGTCGGACCCTACTTCTCGGTGGGAACAGTATATACGTCTGTAACGTCATATATCCTAACCTAAGGCAACCTAACGTCTCGGATATAACATTTAACAACATTCCAGGCGTGTTGGAACCCTACGCCTCGGTGGTAACATTACGTGCGTCTATAATGTTATATATGCTAACCTAAGGCAACCTAACATCTCGGGTGCAATATTTGACAACATTCCTGGCCTGTCGAACCCTACTTCTCGGTGGGAACATTATATGCGTCTATAACGTTGCATATCCTAATCTAAGGCAACCTAACATCTCGGATGCAATATTTGACAACATTCCTGGCCTGTCGAACCCTACTTCCCGGAGGGAACAGTATATACGTCTATAACGTTATATATCCTAATCTAGGGCAACCTAACATCTCGGATATAACATTTGACAACATTCCCGGCGTGTTGGAACCCAACGTCTCGGTGGTAACATTACGTGCGTCTATAACGTTATATGTGCTAACCTAAGGTAACCTAACATCTCGGATGTAACATTTGACAACATTCCTGGCATGTCGGTCCCTACGTCTCGGTGGTAACATTATATGCGTCTATAACGTTATATATCCTTATCTAAGGCAACCTAACATCTCGGATGCAATATTTGACAACATTCCTGGCCTGTCGAACCCTACTTCTCGGACGGAACAGTATGTACGTCTATAACGTTATATATCCTAACCTAAGGCAACCTAACATCTCGGATGTAATATTCTACAACCTTCCAGGCGTGTCGGACCCTACTTCTCGGTGGGAACATTATATGCGTCTATAACGTTGCATATCCTAATCTAAGGCAACCTAACATCTCGGATGCAATATTTGACAACATTCCTGGCCTGTCGAACCCTACTGCTCGGAAGGAACAGTATATACGTCTATAACGGTATATATCCTAATCTAAGGCAACCTAACATCTCGGATGTAATATTTGACAACATTCCTGGCGTGTCGGACCCTACTTCTCGGTGGGAACAGCATATACGTCTGTAACGTCATATATCCTAACCTAAGGTAACCTAACATCTCGGATATAACATTTAACACCATTCCAGGCGTGTTGGAACCCTACGCCTCGGTGGTAACATTACGTGCTTCTATAACGTTATATATGCTAACCTAAGGCAACCTAACATCTCGGATGCAATATTTGACAACATCCCTGGCCTGTCGAACCCTACTTCTCGGAGGGAACAGCATATACGTCTATAACGTCATATATCCTAACCTAAGGCAACCTAACATCTCGGATGTAACACTTGACAACATTCCAGGTGTGTCGGTCCCTACGTCTCGGTGGTAACGTTACATGCGTCTATAACGTTATATATCCTAACCTAAGGCAACCTAACATCTCGGATGTAACATTTGACAACATTCCAGGCATGTCGGTCCCTACGTCTCGGTGGTAACATTATATGCGTCTATAACGTTATATATCCTTATCTAAGGCAACCTAACATCTCGGATGCAATATTTGACAACATTCCTAGCCTGTCGAACCCTACTTCTCGGAGGGAACAGTATATACGTCTATAACGTTATATATCCTAACCTAAGGCAACCTGACATCTCGGATGTAATATTCTACATCATTCCAGGCGTGTCGGACCCTACTTCTCGGTGGGAACATTATATGAGTCTATAACGTTGTATATCGTAATCTAAGGCATCCTATTATCTCAGACGTAATATTTTACAATATTCCTGGCGTGTCGGTGCATACTTTTCGGTGGGAATATTATATGCGTACATAACGGTCTATATCGTAATCTAAGGCAATCTAACATCTCGGATGCAATATTTGACAACATTCCTGGCCTGTCGAACCCTACTTCTCGGAGGGAACAGTATGTACGTCTATAACGTTATATATCCTAACCTAAGGCAACCTAACATCTCGTATGTAATATTCTACAACCTTCCAGGCGTGTCGGACCCTACTTCTCGGTGGGAACATTATATGCGTCTATAACGTTGCATATACTAATCTAAGGCAACCTAACATCTCGGATGCAATATTTGACAACATTCCTGGCCTGTCGAAGCCTACTGCTCGGAGGGAACAGTATATACGTCTATAACGGTATATATCCTAATCTAAGGCAACCTAACATCTCGGATGTAATATTTGACAACATTCCTGGCGTGTCGGACCCTACTTCTCGGTGGGAACAGCATATACGTCTGTAACGTCATATATCCTAACCTAAGGCAACCTAACGTCTCGGATATAACATTTAACAACATTCCAGGCGTGTTGGAACCCTACGCCTCGGTGGTAACATTACGTGCGTCTATAATGTTATATATGCTAACCTAAGGCAACCTAACATCTCGGATGCAATATTTGACAACATCCCTGGCCTGTCGAACCCTACTTCTCGGTGGGAACATTATATGCGTCTATAACGTTGCATATCCTAATCTAAGGCAACCTAACATCTCGGATGCAATATTTGACAACATTCCTGGCCTGTCGAACCCTACTTCTCGGAGGGAACAGCATATACGTCTATAACGTCATATATCCTAACCTAAGGCAACCTAACATCTCGGATGTAACATTTGACAACATTCCAGGCGTGTCGGTCCCAACGTCTCGGTGGTAACATTAAATGCGTCTATAACGGTATATTTCCTAATCTAAGGCAACCTAACATCTCGGATGCAATATTTGACAACATTCCTGGCCTGTCGAACCCTACTTCCCGGAGGGAACAGTATATACGTCTATAACGTTATATATCCTAATCTAGGGCAACCTAACATCTCGGATATAACATTTGACAACATTCCCGGCGTGTTGGAACCCAACGTCTCGGTGGGAACATTATATGAGTCTATAACGTTGTATATCGTAATCTAAGGCATCCTATTATCTCAGACGTAATATTTTACAATATTCCTGGCGTGTCGGTGCATACTTTTCGGTGGGAATATTATATGCGTCCATAACGGTCGATATCGTAATCTAAGGCAATCTAACATCTCGGATGCAATATTTGACAACATTCCTGGCCTGTCGAACCCTACTTCTCGGAGGGAACAGTATGTACGTCTATAACGTTATATATCCTAACCTAAGCCAACCTAACATCTCGGATGTAATATTCTACAACCTCCCAGGCGTGTCGGACCCTACTTCTCGGTGGGAACATTATATGCGTCTATAACGTTGCATATCTTAATCTAAGGCAACCTAACATCTCGGATGCAATATTTGACAACATTCCTGGCCTGTCGAAGCCTACTGCTCGGAGGGAACAGTATATACGTCTATAACGGTATATATCCTAATCTAAGGCAACCTAACATCTCGGATGTAATATTTGACAACATTCCTGGCGTGTCGGACCCTACTTCTCGGTGGGAACAGTATATACGTCTGTAACGTCATATATCCTAACCTAAGGCAACCTAACGTCTCGGATATAACATTTAACAACATTCCAGGCGTGTTGGAACCCTACGCCTCGGTGGTAACATTACGTGCGTCTATAATGTTATATATGCTAACCTAAGGCAACCTAACATCTCGGGTGCAATATTTGACAACATTCCTGGCCTGTCGAACCCTACTTCTCGGTGGGAACATTATATGCGTCTATAACGTTGCATATCCTAATCTAAGGCAACCTAACATCTCGGATGCAATATTTGACAACATTCCTGGCCTGTCGAACCCTACTTCTCGGAGGGAACAGCATATACGTCTATAACGTCATATATCCTAACCTAAGGCAACCTAACATCTCGGATGTAACATTTGACAACATTCCAGGCGTGTCGGTCCCAACGTCTCGGTGGTAACATTAAATGCGTCTATAACGGTATATTTCCTAATCTAAGGCAACCTAACATCTCGGATGCAATATTTGACAACATTCCTGGCCTGTCGAACCCTACTTCCCGGAGGGAACAGTATATACGTCTATAACGTTATATATCCTAATCTAGGGCAACCTAACATCTCGGATATAACATTTGACAACATTCCCGGCGTGTTGGAACCCAACGTCTCGGTGGTAACATTACGTGCGTCTATAACGTTATATGTGCTAACCTAAGGCAACCTAACATCTCGGATGTAACATTTGACAACATTCCTGGCATGTCGGTCCCTACGTCTCGGTGGTAACATTATATGCGTCGATAACGTTATATATCCTTATCTAAGGCAACCTAACATCTCGGATGCAATATTTGACAACATTCCTGGCCTGTCGAACCCTACTTCTCGGACGGAACAGTATGTACGTCTATAACGTTATATATCCTAACCTAAGGCAACCTAACATCTCGGATGTAATATTCTACAACCTTCCAGGCGTGTCGGACCCTACTTCTCGGTGGGAACATTATATGCGTCTATAACGTTGCATATCCTAATCTAAGGCAACCTAACATCTCGGATGCAATATTTGACAACATTCCTGGCCTGTCGAACCCTACTGCTCGGAAGGAACAGTATATACGTCTATAACGGTATATATCCTAATCTAAGGCAACCTAACATCTCGGATGTAATATTTGACGACATTCCTGGCGTGTCGGACCCTACTTCTCGGTGGGAACAGCATATACGTCTGTAACGTCATATATCCTAACCTAAGGTAACCTAACATCTCGGATATAACATTTAACACCATTCCAGGCGTGTTGGAACCCTACGCCTCGGTGGTAACATTACGTGCTTCTATAACGTTATATATGCTAACCTAAGGCAACCTAACATCTCGGATGCAATATTTGACAACATTCCTGGCCTGTCGAACCCTACTTCTCGGAGGGAACAGCATATACGTCTATAACGTCATATATCCTAACCTAAGGCAACCTAACATCTCGGATGTAACACTTGACAACATTCCAGGTGTGTCGGTCCCTACGTCTCGGTGGTAACGTTACATGCGTCTATAACGTTATATATCCTAACCTAAGGCAACCTAACATCTCGGATGTAACATTTGACAACATTCCAGGCATGTCGGTCGCTACGTCTCGGTGGTAACATTATATGCGTCTATAACGTTATATATTCTTATCTAAGGCAACCTAACATCTCGGATGCAATATTTGACAACATTCCTAGCCTGTCGAACCCTACTTCTCGGAGGGAACAGTATATACGTCTATAACGTTATATATCCTAACCTAAGGCAACCTGACATCTCGGATGTAATATTCTACATCATTCCAGGCGTGTCGGACCCTACTTCTCGGTGGGAACATTATATGAGTCTATAGCGTTGTATATCGTAATCTAAGGCATCCTATTATCTCAGACGTAATATTTTACAATATTCCTGGCGTGTCGGTGCATACTTTTCGGTGGGAATATTATATGCGTCCATAACGGTCGATATCGTAATCTAAGGCAATCTAACATCTCGGATGCAATATTTGACAACATTCCTGGCCTGTCGAACCCTACTTCTCGGAGGGAACAGTATATACGTCTATAACGCTATATATCCTAACCTAAGGCAACCTAACATCTCGTATGTAATATTCTACAACCTTCCAGGCGTGTCGGACCCTACTTCTCGGTGGGAACATTATATGCGTCTATAACGTTGCATATCCTAATCTAAGGCAACCTAACATCTCGGATGCAATATTTGACAACATTCCTGGCCTGTCGAAGCCTACTGCTCGGAGGGAACAGTATATACGTCTATAACGGTATATATCCTAATCTAAGGCAACCTAACATCTCGGATGTAATATTTGACAACATTCCTGGCGTGTCGGACTATACTTCTCGGTGGGAACAGTATATACGTCTGTAACGTCATATATCCTAACCTAAGGCAACCTAACATCTCGGATATAACATTTAACAACATTCCAGGCGTGTTGGAACCCTACGCCTCGGTGGTAACATTACGTGCTTCTATAACGTTATATATGCTAACCTAAGGCAACCTAACATCTCGGATGCAATATTTGACAACATCCCTGGCCTGTCGAACCCTACTTCTCGGAGGGAACAGCATATACGTCTATAACGTCATATATCCTAACCTAAGGCAACCTAACATCTCGGATGTAACACTTGACAACATTCCAGGTGTGTCGGTCCCTACGTCTCGGTGGTAACGTTACATGCGTCTATAACGTTATATATCCTAACCTAAGGCAACCTAACATCTCGGATGTAACATTTGACAACATTCCAGGCATGTCGGTCCCTACGTCTCGGTGGTAACATTATATGCGTCTATAACGTTATATATCCTTATCTAAGGCAACCTAACATCTCGGATGCAATATTTGACAACATTCCTAGCCTGTCGAACCCTACTTCTCGGAGGGAACAGTATATACGTCTATAACGTTATATATCCTAACCTAAGGCAACCTGACATCTCGGATGTAATATTCTACATCATTCCAGGCGTGTCGGACCCTACTTCTCGGTGGGAACATTATATGAGTCTATAACGTTGTATATCGTAATCTAAGGCATCCTATTATCTCAGACGTAATATTTTACAACCTCCCAGGCGTGTCGGACCCTACTTCTCGGTGGGAACATTGTATGCGTCTATAACGTTGCATATCCTAATCTAAGGCAACCTAACATCTCGGATGCAATATTTGACAACATTCCTGGCCTGTCGAACCCTACTGCTCGGAGGGAACAGTATATACGTCTATAACGGTATATATCCTAATCTAAGGCAACCTAACATCTCGGATGTAATATTTGACAACATTCCTGGCGTGTCGGACCCTACTTCTCGGTGGGAACAGCATATACGTCTGTAACGTCATATATCCTAACCTAAGGTAACCTAACATCTCGGATATAACATTTAACACCATTCCAGGCGTGTTGGAACCCTACGCCTCGGTGGTAACATTACGTGCGTCTATAACGTTATATATGCTAACCTAAGGCAACCTAACATCTCGGATGCAATATTTGACAACATTCCTGGCCTGTCGAACCCTACTTCTCGGAGGGAACAGCATATACGTCTATAACGTCATATATCCTTACCTAAGGCAACCTAACATCTCGGATGTAACACTTGACAACATTCCAGGCGTGTCGATCCCAACGTCTCGTTGGTAACATTACATGCGTCTATAACGGTATATTTCCTAATCTAAGGCAACCTAACATCTCGGATGCAATATTTGACAGCATTCCTGGCCTGTCGAACCCTATTTCTCGGAGGGAACGGTATATACGTCTATAACGTTATATATCCTAACCTAAGGCAACCTGACATCTCGGATGTATTATTCTACAACATTCCAGGCGTGTCGGACCCTACTTCTCGGTGGGAACATTATATGAGTCTATAACGGTGTATATCGTAATCAAAGGCATCCTATTATCTCAGACGTAATATTTTACAATATTCCTGGCGTGTCGGTGCATACTTTTCGGTGGGAATATTATATGCGTCCATAACGGTCGATATCGTAATCTAAGGCAATCTAACATCTCGGATGCAATATTTGACAACATTCCTGGCCTGTCGAACCCTACTTCTCGGAGGGAACAGTATGTACGTCTATAACGTTATATATCCTAACCTAAGGCAACCTAACATCTCGTATGTAATATTCTACAACCTTCCAGGCGTGTCGGACCCTACTTCTCGGTGGGAACATTATATGCGTCTATAACGTTGCATATCCTAATCTAAGGCAACCTAACATCTCGGATGCAATATTTGACAACATTCCTGGCCTGTCGAAGCCTACTGCTCGGAGGGAACAGTATATACGTCTATAACGGTATATATCCTAATCTAAGGCAACCTAACATCTCGGATGTAATATTTGACAACATTCCTGGCGTGTCGGACCCTACTTCTCGGTGGGAACAGTATATACGTCTGTAACGTCATATATCCTAACCTAAGGCAACCTAACATCTCGGATATAACATTTAACAACATTCCAGGCGTGTTGGAACCCTACGCCTCGGTGGTAACATTACGTGCGTCTATAACGTTATATATGCTAACCTAAGGCAGCCTAACATCTCGGATGCAATATTTGACAACATTCCTGGCCTGTCGAACCCTACTTCTCGGAGGGAACAGTATATACGTCTATAACGTTATATATCCTAACCTAAGGCAACCTGACATCTCGGATGTATTATTCTACAACATTCCAGGCGTGTCGGACCCTACTTCTCAGTGGGAACATTATATGCGTCTATAACGTTATATATCCTAACCTAAGGCAACCTAACATCTCGGATGTAATATTCTACAACCTCCCAGGCGTGTCGGACCCTACTTCTCGGTGGGAACATTGTATGCGTCTATAACGTTGCATATCCTAATCTAAGGCAACCTAACATCTCGGATGCAATATTTGACAACATTCCTGGCCTGTCGAACCCTACTGCTCGGAGGGAACAGTATATACGTCTATAACGGTATATATCCTAATCTAAGGCAACCTAACATCTCGGATGTAATATTTGACAACATTCCTGGCGTGTCGGACCCTACTTCTCGGTGGGAACAGCATATACGTCTGTAACGTCATATATCCTAACCTAAGGTAACCTAACATCTCGGATATAACATTTAACACCATTCCAGGCGTGTTGGAACCCTACGCCTCGGTGGTAACATTACGTGCGTCTATAACGTTATATATGCTAACCTAAGGCAACCTAACATCTCGGATGCAATATTTGACAACATTCCTGGCCTGTCGAACCCTACTTCTCGGAGGGAACAGCATATACGTCTATAACGTCATATATCCTTACCTAAGGCAACCTAACATCTCGGATGTAACACTTGACAACATTCCAGGCGTGTCGATCCCAACGTCTCGTTGGTAACATTACATGCGTCTATAACGGTATATTTCCTAATCTAAGGCAACCTAACATCTCGGATGCAATATTTGACAGCATTCCTGGCCTGTCGAACCCTATTTCTCGGAGGGAACGGTATATACGTCTATAACGTTATATATCCTAACCTAAGGCAACCTGACATCTCGGATGTATTATTCTACAACATTCCATTCGTGTCGGACCCTACTTCTCGGTGGCAACATTATATGCGTCTATAACGTTGTATATCCTAATCTAAGGCAACCTAACATCTCGAATGCAATATTTGACAACATTCCTGGCCTGTCGAACCCTACATCTCGGAGGGAACGGTATATACGTCTATAGCGGTATATATCCTAATCTAAGGCCACCTAACATCTCGTATGTAATATTTGACAACATTCCTGGCGTGTCGAACCCTACTTCTCGGTGGGAACAGTATATACGTCTATAACGTTATATATCCTAACGTAAGGCAACCTAACATCTCGGATGTAATGTTTGACAACATTCCTGGCGTGTCGAACCCTACTTCTCGGTGGGAACAGTATATACGTCTGTAACGTCATATATCCTAACCTAAGGCAACCTAACATCTCGGATATAACATTTGACAACATTCCCGGCGTGTTGGAACCCTACGTCTCGGTGGTAACATTACGTGCTTCTATAACGTTATATATGCTAACCTAAGGCAACCTAACATCTCGGATGTAACATTTGACAACATTCCAGGTGTGTCGGTCCCTACGTCTCGGTGGTAACGTTACATGCGTCTATAACGTTATATATCCTAACCTAAGGCAACCTAACATCTCGGATGTAACATTTGACAACATTCCAGGTGTGTCGGTCCCTACGTCTCGGTGGTAACGTTACATGCGTCTATAACGTTATATATCCTAACCTAAGGCAACCTAACATCTCGGATGTAACATTTGACAACATTGCAGGCATGTCGGTCCCTACGTCTCGGTGGTAACATTATATGCGTCTATAACGTTATATATCCTTATCTAATGCAACCTAACATCTCGGATGCAATATTTGACAACATTCCTGGCCTGTCGAACCCTACTTCCCGGAGGGAACAGTATATACATCTATAACGTTATATATCCTAACCTAGGGCAACCTAACATCTCGGATATAACATTTGACAACATTCCCGGCGTGTTGGAACCCTACGTCTCGGTGGTAACATTACGTGCTTCTATAACGTTATATATGCTAACCTAAGGCAACCTAACATCTCGGATGTAACATTTGACAACATTCCAGGCATGTCGGTCCCTACGTCTCGGTGGTAACATTATATGCGTCTATAACGTTATATATCCTTATCTAAGGCAACCTAACATCTCGGATGCAATATTTGACAACATTCCTAGCCTGTCGAACCCTACTTCTCGGAGGGAACATCTCGGATGTAATATTCTACAACCTTCCAGGCGTGTGGGACCCTACTTCTCGGTGGGAACATTATATGCGTCTATTACGTTGCATATCCTAATCTAAGGCAACCTAACATCTCGGATGCAATATTTGACAACATTCCTGGCCTGTCGAACCCTACTGCTCGGAAGGAACAGTATATACGTCTATAACGGTATATATCCTAATCTAAGGCAACCTAACATCTCGGATGTAATATTTGACAACATTCCTGGCGTGTCGGACCCTACTTCTCGGTGGGAACAGCATATACGTCTGTAACGTCATATATCCTAACCTAAGGTAACCTAACATCTCGGATATAACATTTAACACCATTCCAGGCGTGTTGGAACCCTACGCCTCGGTGGTAACATTACGTGCGTCTATAACGTTATATATGCTAACCTAAGGCAACCTAACATCTCGGATGCAATATTTGACAACATTCCTGGCCTGTCGAACCCTACTTCTCGGAGGGAACAGCATATACGTCTATAACGTCATATATCCTTACCTAAGGCAACCTAACATCTCGGATGTAACACTTGACAACATTCCAGGCGTGTCGATCCCAACGTCTCGTTGGTAACATTACATGCGTCTATAACGGTATATTTCCTAATCTAAGGCAACCTAACATCTCGGATGCAATATTTGACAGCATTCCTGGCCTGTCGAACCCTATTTCTCGGAGGGAACGGTATATACGTCTATAACGTTATATATCCTAACCTAAGGCAACCTGACATCTCGGATGTATTATTCTACAACATTCCATTCGTGTCGGACCCTACTTCTCGGTGGCAACATTATATGCGTCTATAACGTTGTATATCCTAATCTAAGGCAACCTAACATCTCGAATGCAATATTTGACAACATTCCTGGCCTGTCGAACCCTACATCTCGGAGGGAACGGTATATACGTCTATAGCGGTATATATCCTAATCTAAGGCCACCTAACATCTCGTATGTAATATTTGACAACATTCCTGGCGTGTCGAACCCTACTTCTCGGTGGGAACAGTATATACGTCTATAACGTTATATATCCTAACGTAAGGCAACCTAACATCTCGGATGTAATGTTTGACAACATTCCTGGCGTGTCGAACCCTACTTCTCGGTGGGAACAGTATATACGTCTGTAACGTCATATATCCTAACCTAAGGCAACCTAACATCTCGGATATAACATTTGACAACATTCCCGGCGTGTTGGAACCCTACGTCTCGGTGGTAACATTACGTGCTTCTATAACGTTATATATGCTAACCTAAGGCAACCTAACATCTCGGATGTAACATTTGACAACATTCCAGGTGTGTCGGTCCCTACGTCTCGGTGGTAACGTTACATGCGTCTATAACGTTATATATCCTAACCTAAGGCAACCTAACATCTCGGATGTAACATTTGACAACATTCCAGGTGTGTCGGTCCCTACGTCTCGGTGGTAACGTTACATGCGTCTATAACGTTATATATCCTAACCTAAGGCAACCTAACATCTCGGATGTAACATTTGACAACATTGCAGGCATGTCGGTCCCTACGTCTCGGTGGTAACATTATATGCGTCTATAACGTTATATATCCTTATCTAATGCAACCTAACATCTCGGATGCAATATTTGACAACATTCCTGGCCTGTCGAACCCTACTTCCCGGAGGGAACAGTATATACATCTATAACGTTATATATCCTAACCTAGGGCAACCTAACATCTCGGATATAACATTTGACAACATTCCCGGCGTGTTGGATCCCTACGTCTCGGTGGTAACATTACGTGCTTCTATAACGTTATATATGCTAACCTAAGGCAACCTAACATCTCGGATGTAACATTTGACAACATTCCAGGCATGTCGGTCCCTACGTCTCGGTGGTAACATTATATGCGTCTATAACGTTATATATCCTTATCTAAGGCAACCTAACATCTCGGATGCAATATTTGACAACATTCCTAGCCTGTCGAACCCTACTTCTCGGAGGGAACATCTCGGATGTAATATTCTACAACCTTCCAGGCGTGTGGGACCCTACTTCTCGGTGGGAACATTATATGCGTCTATTACGTTGCATATCCTAATCTAAGGCAACCTAACATCTCGGATGCAATATTTGACAACATTCCTGGCCTGTCGAACCCTACTGCTCGGAAGGAACAGTATATACGTCTATAACGGTATATATCCTAATCTAAGGCAACCTAACATCTCGGATGTAATATTTGACAACATTCCTGGCGTGTCGGACCCTACTTCTCGGTGGGAACAGCATATACGTCTGTAACGTCATATATCCTAACCTAAGGTAACCTAACATCTCGGATATAACATTTAACACCATTCCAGGCGTGTTGGAACCCTACGCCTCGGTGGTAACATTACGTGCGTCTATAACGTTATATATGCTAACCTAAGGCAACCTAACATCTCGGATGCAATATTTGACAACATTCCTGGCCTGTCGAACCCTACTTCTCGGAGGGAACAGCATATACGTCTATAACGTCATATATCCTTACCTAAGGCAACCTAACATCTCGGATGTAACACTTGACAACATTCCAGGCGTGTCGATCCCAACGTCTCGTTGGTAACATTACATGCGTCTATAACGGTATATTTCCTAATCTAAGGCAACCTAACATCTCGGATGCAATATTTGACAGCATTCCTGGCCTGTCGAACCCTATTTCTCGGAGGGAACGGTATATACGTCTATAACGTTATATATCCTAACCTAAGGCAACCTGACATCTCGGATGTATTATTCTACAACATTCCATTCGTGTCGGACCCTACTTCTCGGTGGCAACATTATATGCGTCTATAACGTTGTATATCCTAATCTAAGGCAACCTAACATCTCGAATGCAATATTTGACAACATTCCTGGCGTGTCGGACCCTACTTCTCGGTGGGAACAGTATATACGTCTGTAACGTCATATATCCTAACCTAAGGCAACCTAACATCTCGGATATAACATTTAACAACATTCCAGGCGTGTTGGAACCCTACGCCTCGGTGGTAACATTACGTGCGTCTATAACGCTATATATGCTAACCTAAGGCAACCTAACATCTCGGATGCAATATTTGACAACATTCCTGGCCTGTCGAACCCTACTTCTCGGAGGGAACAGCATATACGTCTATAACGTCATATATCCTTACCTAAGGCAACCTAACATCTCGGATGTAACACTTGACAACATTCCAGGCGTGTCGATCCCAACGTCTCGTTGGTAACATTACATGCGTCTATAACGGTATATTTCCTAATCTAAGGCAACCTAACATCTCGGATGCAATATTTGACAGCATTCCTGGCCTGTCGAACCCTATTTCTCGGAGGGAACGGTATATTCGTCTATAACGTTATATATCCTAACCTAAGGCAACCTGACATCTCGGATGTATTATTCTACAACATTCCATTCGTGTCGGACCCTACTTCTCGGTGGCAACATTATATGCGTCTATAACGTTGTATATCCTAATCTAAGGCAACCTAACATCTCGAATGCAATATTTGACAACATTCCTGGCCTGTCGAACCCTACATCTCGGAGGGAACGGTATATACGTCTATAGCGGTATATATCCTAATCTAAGGCCACCTAACATCTCGTATGTAATATTTGACAACATTCCTGGCGTGTCGAACCCTACTTCTCGGTGGGAACAGTATATACGTCTATAACGTTATATATCCTAACGTAAGGCAACCTAACATCTCGGATGTAATGTTTGACAACATTCCTGGCGTGTCGAACCCTACTTCTCGGTGGGAACAGTATATACGTCTGTAACGTCATATATCCTAACCTAAGGCAACCTAACATCTCGGATATAACATTTGACAACATTCCCGGCGTGTTGGAACCCTACGTCTCGGTGGTAACATTACGTGCTTCTATAACGTTATATATGCTAACCTAAGGCAACCTAACATCTCGGATGTAACATTTGACAACATTCCAGGTGTGTCGGTCCCTACGTCTCGGTGGTAACGTTACATGCGTCTATAACGTTATATATCCTAACCTAAGGCAACCTAACATCTCGGATGTAACATTTGACAACATTCCAGGTGTGTCGGTCCCTACGTCTCGGTGGTAACGTTACATGCGTCTATAACGTTATATATCCTAACCTAAGGCAACCTAACATCTCGGATGTAACATTTGACAACATTGCAGGCATGTCGGTCCCTACGTCTCGGTGGTAACATTATATGCGTCTATAACGTTATATATCCTTATCTAATGCAACCTAACATCTCGGATGCAATATTTGACAACATTCCTGGCCTGTCGAACCCTACTTCCCGGAGGGAACAGTATATACATCTATAACGTTATATATCCTAACCTAGGGCAACCTAACATCTCGGATATAACATTTGACAACATTCCCGGCGTGTTGGAACCCTACGTCTCGGTGGTAACATTACGTGCTTCTATAACGTTATATATGCTAACCTAAGGCAACCTAACATCTCGGATGTAACATTTGACAACATTCCAGGCATGTCGGTCCCTACGTCTCGGTGGTAACATTATATGCGTCTATAACGTTATATATCCTTATCTAAGGCAACCTAACATCTCGGATGCAATATTTGACAACATTCCTAGCCTGTCGAACCCTACTTCTCGGAGGGAACATCTCGGATGTAATATTCTACAACCTTCCAGGCGTGTGGGACCCTACTTCTCGGTGGGAACATTATATGCGTCTATTACGTTGCATATCCTAATCTAAGGCAACCTAACATCTCGGATGCAATATTTGACAACATTCCTGGCCTGTCGAACCCTACTGCTCGGAAGGAACAGTATATACGTCTATAACGGTATATATCCTAATCTAAGGCAACCTAACATCTCGGATGTAATATTTGACAACATTCCTGGCGTGTCGGACCCTACTTCTCGGTGGGAACAGCATATACGTCTGTAACGTCATATATCCTAACCTAAGGTAACCTAACATCTCGGATATAACATTTAACACCATTCCAGGCGTGTTGGAACCCTACGCCTCGGTGGTAACATTACGTGCGTCTATAACGTTATATATGCTAACCTAAGGCAACCTAACATCTCGGATGCAATATTTGACAACATTCCTGGCCTGTCGAACCCTACTTCTCGGAGGGAACAGCATATACGTCTATAACGTCATATATCCTTACCTAAGGCAACCTAACATCTCGGATGTAACACTTGACAACATTCCAGGCGTGTCGATCCCAACGTCTCGTTGGTAACATTACATGCGTCTATAACGGTATATTTCCTAATCTAAGGCAACCTAACATCTCGGATGCAATATTTGACAGCATTCCTGGCCTGTCGAACCCTATTTCTCGGAGGGAACGGTATATACGTCTATAACGTTATATATCCTAACCTAAGGCAACCTGACATCTCGGATGTATTATTCTACAACATTCCATTCGTGTCGGACCCTACTTCTCGGTGGCAACATTATATGCGTCTATAACGTTGTATATCCTAATCTAAGGCAACCTAACATCTCGAATGCAATATTTGACAACATTCCTGGCGTGTCGGACCCTACTTCTCGGTGGGAACAGTATATACGTCTGTAACGTCATATATCCTAACCTAAGGCAACCTAACATCTCGGATATAACATTTAACAACATTCCAGGCGTGTTGGAACCCTACGCCTCGGTGGTAACATTACGTGCGTCTATAACGCTATATATGCTAACCTAAGGCAACCTAACATCTCGGATGCAATATTTGACAACATTCCTGGCCTGTCGAACCCTACTTCTCGGAGGGAACAGCATATACGTCTATAACGTCATATATCCTTACCTAAGGCAACCTAACATCTCGGATGTAACACTTGACAACATTCCAGGCGTGTCGATCCCAACGTCTCGTTGGTAACATTACATGCGTCTATAACGGTATATTTCCTAATCTAAGGCAACCTAACATCTCGGATGCAATATTTGACAGCATTCCTGGCCTGTCGAACCCTATTTCTCGGAGGGAACGGTATATTCGTCTATAACGTTATATATCCTAACCTAAGGCAACCTGACATCTCGGATGTATTATTCTACAACATTCCATTCGTGTCGGACCCTACTTCTCGGTGGCAACATTATATGCGTCTATAACGTTGTATATCCTAATCTAAGGCAACCTAACATCTCGAATGCAATATTTGACAACATTCCTGGCCTGTCGAACCCTACATCTCGGAGGGAACGGTATATACGTCTATAGCGGTATATATCCTAATCTAAGGCCACCTAACATCTCGTATGTAATATTTGACAACATTCCTGGCGTGTCGAACCCTACTTCTCGGTGGGAACAGTATATACGTCTATAACGTTATATATCCTAACGTAAGGCAACCTAACATCTCGGATGTAATGTTTGACAACATTCCTGGCGTGTCGAACCCTACTTCTCGGTGGGAACAGTATATACGTCTGTAACGTCATATATCCTAACCTAAGGCAACCTAACATCTCGGATATAACATTTGACAACATTCCCGGCGTGTTGGAACCCTACGTCTCGGTGGTAACATTACGTGCTTCTATAACGTTATATATGCTAACCTAAGGCAACCTAACATCTCGGATGCAATATTTGACAACATTCCCGGCCTGTCAAACCCTACTTCTCGGAGGGAACAGCATATACGTCTATAACGTCATATATCCTATCCTAAGGCAACCTAACATCTCGGATGTAACATTTGACAACATTCCAGGTGTGTCGGTCCCTACGTCTCGGTGGTAACGTTACATGCGTCTATAACGTTATATATCCTAACCTAAGGCAACCTAACATCTCGGATGTAACATTTGACAACATTGCAGGCATGTCGGTCCCTACGTCTCGGTGGTAACATTATATGCGTCTATAACGTTATATATCCTTATCTAATGCAACCTAACATCTCGGATGCAATATTTGACAACAATCCTGGCCTGTCGAACCCTACTGCTCGGAAGGAACAGTATATACGTCTATAACGGTATATATCCTAATCTAAGGCAACCTAACATCTCGGATGTAATATTTGACAACATTCCTGGCGTGTCGGACCCTACTTCTCGGTGGGAACAGTATATACGTCTGTAACGTCATATATCCTAACCTAAGGCAACCTAACATCTCGGATATAACATTTGACAACATTCCCGGCGTGTTGGAACCCTACGTCTCGGTGGTAACATTACGTGCTTCTATAACGTTATATATGCTAACCTAAGGCAACCTAACATCTCGGATGCAATATTTGACAACATTCCTGGCCTGTCGAAGCCTACTGCTCGGAGGGAACAGTATATACGTCTATAACGGTATATATCCTAATCTAAGAGCAACCTAACATCTCGGATGTAATATTTGACAACATTCCTGGCGTGTCGGACCCTACTTCTCGGTGGGAACAGTATATACGTCTGTAACGTCATATATCCTAACCTAAGGCAACCTAACATCTCGGATATAACATTTAACAACATTCCAGGCGTGTTGGAACCCTACGCCTCGGTGGTAACATTACGTGCGTCTATAACGCTATATATGCTAACCTAAGGCAACCTAACATCTCGGATGCAATATTTGACAACATTCCTGGCCTGTCGAACCCTACTTCTCGGAGGGAACAGTATATACGTCTATAACGTTATATATCCTAACCTAAGGCAACCTGACATCTCGGATGTATTATTCTACAACATTCCAGGCGTGTCGGACCCTACTTCTCAGTGGGAACATTATATGCGTCTATAACGTTATATATCCTAACCTAAGGCAACCTAACATCTCGGATGTAATATTCTACAACCTCCCAGGCGTGTCGGACCCTACTTCTCGGTGGGAACATTGTATGCGTCTATAACGTTGCATATCCTAATCTAAGGCAACCTAACATCTCGGATGCAATATTTGACAACATTCCTGGCCTGTCGAACCCTACTGCTCGGAGGGAACAGTATATACGTCTATAACGGTATATATCCTAATCTAAGGCAACCTAACATCTCGGATGTAATATTTGACAACATTCCTGGCGTGTCGGACCCTACTTCTCGGTGGGAACAGCATATACGTCTGTAACGTCATATATCCTAACCTAAGGTAACCTAACATCTCGGATATAACATTTAACACCATTCCAGGCGTGTTGGAACCCTACGCCTCGGTGGTAACATTACGTGCGTCTATAACGTTATATATGCTAACCTAAGGCAACCTAACATCTCGGATGCAATATTTGACAACATTCCTGGCCTGTCGAACCCTACTTCTCGGAGGGAACAGCATATACGTCTATAACGTCATATATCCTTACCTAAGGCAACCTAACATCTCGGATGTAACACTTGACAACATTCCAGGCGTGTCGATCCCAACGTCTCGTTGGTAACATTACATGCGTCTATAACGGTATATTTCCTAATCTAAGGCAACCTAACATCTCGGATGCAATATTTGACAGCATTCCTGGCCTGTCGAACCCTATTTCTCGGAGGGAACGGTATATACGTCTATAACGTTATATATCCTAACCTAAGGCAACCTGACATCTCGGATGTATTATTCTACAACATTCCATTCGTGTCGGACCCTACTTCTCGGTGGCAACATTATATGCGTCTATAACGTTGTATATCCTAATCTAAGGCAACCTAACATCTCGAATGCAATATTTGACAACATTCCTGGCCTGTCGAACCCTACATCTCGGAGGGAACGGTATATACGTCTATAGCGGTATATATCCTAATCTAAGGCCACCTAACATCTCGTATGTAATATTTGACAACATTCCTGGCGTGTCGAACCCTACTTCTCGGTGGGAACAGTATATACGTCTATAACGTTATATATCCTAACGTAAGGCAACCTAACATCTCGGATGTAATGTTTGACAACATTCCTGGCGTGTCGAACCCTACTTCTCGGTGGGAACAGTATATACGTCTGTAACGTCATATATCCTAACCTAAGGCAACCTAACATCTCGGATATAACATTTGACAACATTCCCGGCGTGTTGGAACCCTACGTCTCGGTGGTAACATTACGTGCTTCTATAACGTTATATATGCTAACCTAAGGCAACCTAACATCTCGGATGCAATATTTGACAACATTCCCGGCCTGTCAAACCCTACTTCTCGGAGGGAACAGCATATACGTCTATAACGTCATATATCCTATCCTAAGGCAACCTAACATCTCGGATGTAACATTTGACAACATTCCAGGTGTGTCGGTCCCTACGTCTCGGTGGTAACGTTACATGCGTCTATAACGTTATATATCCTAACCTAAGGCAACCTAACATCTCGGATGTAACATTTGACAACATTGCAGGCATGTCGGTCCCTACGTCTCGGTGGTAACATTATATGCGTCTATAACGTTATATATCCTTATCTAATGCAACCTAACATCTCGGATGCAATATTTGACAACATTCCTGGCCTGTCGAACCCTACTTCCCGGAGGGAACAGTATATACATCTATAACGTTATATATCCTAACCTAGGGCAACCTAACATCTCGGATATAACATTTGACAACATTCCCGGCGTGTTGGAACGCTACGTCTCGGTGGTAACATTACGTGCTTCCATAACGTTATATATGCTAACCTGAGGCAACCTAACATCTCGGATGTAACATTTGACAGCATTCCAGGCATGTCGGTCCCTACGTCTCGGTGGTAACATTATATGCGTCTATAACGTTATATATCCTTATCTAAGGCAACCTAACATCTCGGATGCAATATTTGACAACATTCCTAGCCTGTCGAACCCTACTTCTCGGAGGGAACATCTCGGATGTAATATTCTACAACCTTCCAGGCGTGTGGGACCCTACTTCTCGGTGGGAACATTATATGCGTCTATTACGTTGCATATCCTAATCTAAGGCAACCTAACATCTCGGATGCAATATTTGACAACATTCCTGGCCTGTCGAACCCTACTGCTCGGAGGGAACAGTATATACGTCTATAACGGTATATATCCTAATCTAAGGCAACCTAACATCTCGGATGCAATATTTGACAACATTCCTGGCCTGTCGAACCCTACTGCTCGGAAGGAACAGTATATACGTCTATAACGGTATATATCCTAATCTAAGGCAACCTAACATCTCGGATGTAATATTTGACAACATTCCTGGCGTGTCGGACCCTACTTCTCGGTGGGAACAGCATATACGTCTGTAACGTCATATATCCTAACCTAAGGTAACCTAACATCTCGGATATAACATTTAACACCATTCCAGGCGTGTTGGAACCCTACGCCTCGGTGGTAACATTACGTGCTTCTATAACGTTATATATGCTAACCTAAGGCAACCTAACATCTCGGATGCAATATTTGACAACATTCCTGGCCTGTCGAACCCTACTTCTCGGAGGGAACAGCATATACGTCTATAACGTCATATATCCTAACCTAAGGCAACCTAACATCTCGGATGTAACACTTGACAACATTCCAGGTGTGTCGGTTCCTACGTCTCGGTGGTAACGTTACATGCGTCTATAACGTTATATATCCTAACCTAAGGCAACCTAACATCTCGGATGTAACATTTGACAACATTCCAGGCATGTCGGTCCCTACGTCTCGGTGGTAACATTATATGCGTCTATAACGTTATATATCCTTATCTAAGGCAACCTAACATCTCGGATGCAATATTTGACAACATTCCTAGCCTGTCGAACCCTACTTCTCGGAGGGAACAGTATATACGTCTATAACGTTATATATCCTAACCTAAGGCAACCTGACATCTCGGATGTAATATTCTACATCATTCCAGGCGTGTCGGACCCTACTTCTCGGTGGGAACATTATATGAGTCTATAACGTTGTATATCGTAATCTAAGGCATCCTATTATCTCAGACGTAATATTTTACAATATTCCTGGCGTGTCGGTGCATACTTTTCGGTGGGAATATTATATGCGTCCATAACGGTCGATATCGTAATCTAAGGCAATCTAACATCTCGGATGCAATATTTGACAACATTCCTGGCCTGTCGAACCCTACTTCTCGGAGGGAACAGTATGTACGTCTATAACGTTATATATCCTAACCTAAGGCAACCTAACATCTCGTATGTAATATTCTACAACCTTCCAGGCGTGTCGGACCCTACTTCTCGGTGGGAACATTATATGCGTCTATAACGTTGCATATCCTAATCTAAGGCAACCTAACATCTCGGATGCAATATTTGACAACATTCCTGGCCTGTCGAAGCCTACTGCTCGGAGGGAACAGTATATACGTCTATAACGGTATATATCCTAATCTAAGGCAACCTAACATCTCGGATGTAATATTTGATAACATTCCTGGCGTGTCGGACCCTACTTCTCGGTGGGAACAGTATATACGTCTGTAACGTCATATATCCTAACCTAAGGCAACCTAACATCTCGGATATAACATTTAACAACATTCCAGGCGTGTTGGAACCCTACGCCTCGGTGGTAACATTACGTGCGTCTATAACGCTATATATGCTAACCTAAGGCAACCTAACATCTCGGATGCAATATTTGACAACATTCCTGGCCTGTCGAACCCTACTTCTCGGAGGGAACAGTATATACGTCTATAACGTTATATATCCTAACCTAAGGCAACCTGACATCTCGGATGTATTATTCTACAACATTCCAGGCGTGTCGGACCCTACTTCTCAGTGGGAACATTATATGCGTCTATAACGTTATATATCCTAACCTAAGGCAACCTAACATCTCGGATGTAATATTCTACAACCTCCCAGGCGTGTCGGACCCTACTTCTCGGTGGGAACATTGTATGCGTCTATAACGTTGCATATCCTAATCTAAGGCAACCTAACATCTCGGATGCAATATTTGACAACATTCCTGGCCTGTCGAACCCTACTGCTCGGAGGGAACAGTATATACGTCTATAACGGTATATATCCTAATCTAAGGCAACCTAACACCTCGGATGTAATATTTGACAACATTCCTGGCGTGTCGGACCCTACTTCTCGGTGGGAACAGCATATACGTCTGTAACGTCATATATCCTAACCTAAGGTAACCTAACATCTCGGATATAACATTTAACACCATTCCAGGCGTGTTGGAACCCTACGCCTCGGTGGTAACATTACGTGCGTCTATAACGTTATATATGCTAACCTAAGGCAACCTAACATCTCGGATGCAATATTTGACAACATTCCTGGCCTGTCGAACCCTACTTCTCGGAGGGAACAGCATATACGTCTATAACGTCATATATCCTTACCTAAGGCAACCTAACATCTCGGATGTAACACTTGACAACATTCCAGGCGTGTCGATCCCAACGTCTCGTTGGTAACATTACATGCGTCTATAACGGTATATTTCCTAATCTAAGGCAACCTAACATCTCGGATGTAACATTTGACAACATTCCAGGCATGTCGGTCCCTACGTCTCGGTGGTAACATTATATGCGTCTATAACGTTATATATCCTTATCTAAGGCAACCTAACATCTCGGATGCAATATTTGACAACATTCCTAGCCTGTCGAACCCTACTTCTCGGAGGGAACATCTCGGATGTAATATTCTACAACCTTCCAGGCGTGTGGGACCCTACTTCTCGGTGGGAACATTATATGCGTCTATTACGTTGCATATCCTAATCTAAGGCAACCTAACATCTCGGATGCAATATTTGACAACATTCCTGGCCTGTCGAACCCTACTGCTCGGAGGGAACAGTACATACGTCTATAACGGTATATATCCTAATCTAAGGCAACCTAACATCTCGGATGTAATATTTGACCACATTCCTGGCGTGTCGAACCCTACTGCTCGGTGGGAACAGTATATACGTCTGTAACGTCATATATCCTAACCTAAGGCAACCTAACATCTCGGATATAACATTTAACAACATTCCAGGCGTGTTGGAACCCTACGCCTCGGTGGTAACATTACGTGCGTCTATAACGTTATATATGCTAACCTAAGGCAGCCTAACATCTCGGATGCAATATTTGACAACATTCCTGGCGTGTCGGACCCTACTTCTCGGTGGGAACAGCATATACGTCTGTAACGTCATACATCCTAACCTAAGGTAACCTAACATCTCGGATATAACATTTAACACCATTCCAGGCGTGTTGGAACCCTACGCCTCGGTGGTAACATTACGTGCGTCTATAACGTTATATATGCTAACCTAAGGCAACCTAACATCTCGGATGCAATATTTGACAACATTCCTGGCCTGTCGAACCCTACTTCTCGGAGGGAACAGCATATACGTCTATAACGTCATATATCCTTACCTAAGGCAACCTAACATCTCGGATGTAACACCTGACAACATTCCAGGCGTGTCGATCCCAACGTCTCGTTGGTAACATTACATGCGTCTATAACGGTATATTTCCTAATCTAAGGCAACCTAACATCTCGGATGCAATATTTGACAACATTCCTGGCCTGTTGAACCCTATTTCTCGGAGGGAACGGTATATACGTCTATAACGTTATATATCCTAACCTAAGGCAACCTGACATCTCGGATGTATTATTCTACAACATTCCAGGCGTGTCGGACCCTACTTCTCGGTGGCAATATTATATGCGTCTATAACGTTGTATATCCTAATCTAAGGCAACCTAACATCTCGGATGCAATATTTGACAACATTCCTGGCCTGTCGAACCCTACATCTCGGAGGGAACGGTATATACGTCTATAGCGGTATATATCCTAATCTAAGGCCACCTAACATCTCGGATGTAATATTTGACAACATTCCTGGCGTGTCGAACCCTACTTCTCGGTGGGAACAGTATATACGTCTGTAACGTCATATATCCTAACCTAAGGCAACCTAACATCTCGGATGCTATATTTGACAACATTCCCGGCCTGTCAAACCCTACTTCTCGGAGGGAACAGCATATACGTCTATAACGTCATATATCCTAACCTAAGGCAACCTAACATCTCGGATGTAACATTTGACAACATTCCAGGTGTGTCGGTCCCTACGTCTCGGTGGTAACGTTACATGCGTCTATAACGTTATATATCCTAACCTAAGGCAACCTAACATCTCGGATGTAACATTTGACAACATTCCAGGCATGTCGGTCCCTACGTCTCGGTGGTAACATTATATGCGTCTATAACGTTATATATCCTTATCTAAGGCAACCTAACATCTCGGATGCAATATTTGACAACATTCCTAGCCTGTCGAACCCTACTTCTCGGAGGGAACAGTATATACGTCTATAACGTTATATATCTTAACCTAAGGCAACCTGACATCTCGGATGTAATATTCTACATCATTCCAGGCGTGTCGGACCCTACTTCTCGGTGGGAACATTATATGAGTCTATAACGTTGTATATCGTAATCTAAGGCAACCTATTATCTCAGACGTAATATTTTACAATATTCCTGGCGTGTCGGTGCATACTTTTCGGTGGGAATATTATATGCGTCCATAACGGTCGATATCGTAATCTAAGGCAATCTAACATTTCGGATGCAATATTTGACAACATTCCTGGCCTGTCGAACCCTACTTCTCGGAGGGAACAGTATGTACGTCTATGACGTTATATATCCTAACCTAAGGCAACCTAACATCTCGTATGTAATATTCTACAACCTTCCAGGCGTGTCGGACCCTACTTCTCGGTGGGAACATTATATGCGTCTATAACGTTGCATATCCTAATCTAAGGCAACCTAACATCTCGGATGCAATATTTGACAACATTCCTGGCCTGTCGAAGCCTACTGCTCGGAGGGAACAGTATATACGTCTATAACGGTATATATCCTAATCTAAGGCAACCTAACATCTCGGATGAAATATTTGACAACATTCCTGGCGTGTCGGACCCTACTTCTCGGTGGGAACAGTATATACGTCTGTAACGTCATATATCCTAACCTAAGGCAACCTAACATCTCGGATATAACATTTAACAACATTCCAGGCGTGTTGGAACCCTACGCCTCGGTGGTAACATTACGTGCGTCTATAACGTTATATATGCTAACCTAAGGCAGCCTAACATCTCGGATGCAATATTTGACAACATTCCTGGCCTGTCGAACCCTACTTCCCGGAGGGAACAGTATATACGTCTATAACGTTATATATCCTAACCTAGGGCAACCTAACATCTCGAATGCAATATTTGACAACATTCCTAGCCTGTCGAACCCTACTTCTCGGAGGGAACATCTCGGATGTAATATTCTACAACCTTCCAGGCGTGTGGGACCCTACTTCTCGGTGGGAACATTATATGCGTCTATTACGTTGCATATCCTAATCTAAGGCAACCTAACATCTCGGATGCAATATTTGACAACATTCCTGGCCTGTCGAAGCCTACTGCTCGGAGGGAACAGTATATACGTCTATAACGGTATATATCCTAATCTAAGGCAACCTAACATCTCGGATGAAATATTTGACAACATTCCTGGCGTGTCGGACCCTACTTCTCGGTGGGAACAGTATATACGTCTGTAACGTCATATATCCTTACCTAAGGCAACCTAACATCTCGGATGTAACACTTGACAACATTCCAGGCGTGTCGATCCCAACGTCTCGTTGGTAACATTACATGCGTCTATAACGGTATATTTCCTAATCTAAGGCAACCTAACATCTCGGATGCGATATTTGACAACATTCCTGGCGTGTCGAACCCTATTTCTCGGAGGGAACGGTATATACGTCTATAACGTTATATATCCTAACCTAAGGCAACCTGACATCTCGGATGTATTATTCTACAACATTCCAGGCGTGTCGGACCCTACTTCTCGGTGGCAACATTATATGCGTCTATAACGTTGTATATCCTAATCTAAGGCAACCTAACATCTCGGATGCAATATTTGACAACATTCCTGGCCTGTCGAACCCTACATCTCGGAGGGAACGGTATATACGTCTATAGCGGTATATATCCTAATCTAAGGCCACCTAACATCTCGTATGTAATATTTGACAACATTCCTGGCGTGTCGAAACCTACTTCTCGGTGGGAACAGTATATACGTCTATAACGTTGTATATCCTAACGTAAGGCAACCTAACATCTCGGATGTAATATTTGACAACATTCCTGGCGTGTCGAACCCTACTTCTCGGTGGGAACAGTATATACGTCTGTAACGTCATATATCCTAACCTAAGGCAACCTAACATCTCGGATGCTATATTTGACAACATTCCCGGCCTGTCAAACCCTACTTCTCGGAGGGAACAGCATATACGTCTATAACGTCATATATCCTAACCTAAGGCAACCTAACATCTCGGATGTAACATTTGACAACATTCCAGGTGTGTCGGTCCCTACGTCTCGGTGGTAACGTTACATGCGTCTATAACGTTATATATCCTAACCTAAGGCAACCTAACATCTCGGATGTAACATTTGACAACATTCCAGGCATGTCGGTCCCTACGTCTCGCTGGTAACATTATATGCGTCTATAACGTTATATATCCTTATCTAAGGCAACCTAACATCTCGGATGCAATATTTGACAACATTCCTAGCCTGTCGAACCCTACTGCTCGGAGGGAACAGTATATACGTCTATAATGGTATATATCCTAATCTAAGGCAACCTAACATCTCGGATGAAATATTTGACAACATTCCTGGCGTGTCGGACCCTACTTCTCGGTGGGAACATTATATGAGTCTATAACGTTGTATATCGTAATCTAAGGCAACCTATTATCTCAGACGTAATATTTTACAATATTCCTGGCGTGTCGGTGCATACTTTTCGGTGGGAATATTATATGCGTCCATAACGGTCGATATCGTAATCTAAGGCAATCTAACATCTCGGATGCAATATTTGACAACATTCCTGGCCTGTCGAACCCTACTTCTCGGAGGGAACAGTATGTACGTCTATGACGTTATATATCCTAACCTAAGGCAACCTAACATCTCGTATGTAATATTCTACAACCTTCCAGGCGTGTCGGACCCTACTTCTCGGTGGGAACATTATATGCGTCTATAACGTTGCATATCCTAATCTAAGGCAACCTAACATCTCGGATGCAATATTTGACAACATTCCTGGCCTGTCGAAGCCTACTGCTCGGAGGGAACAGTATATACGTCTATAACGGTATATATCCTAATCTAAGGCAACCTAACATCTCGGATGTAATATTTGACAACATTCCTGGCGTGTCGGACCCTACTTCTCAGTGGGAACATTATATGCTTCTATAACGTTATATATCCTAACCTAAGGCAACCTAACATCTCGGATGTAATATTCTACAACCTCCCAGGCGTGTCGGAACCTACTTCTCGGTGGGAACATTGTATGCGTCTATAACGTTGCATATCCTAATCTAAGGCAACCTAACATCTCGAATGCAATATTTGACAACATTCCTGGCCTGTCGAACCCTACTGCTCGGAGGGAACAGTATATACGTCTATAACGGTATATATCCTAATCTAAGGCAACCTAACATCTCGGATCAAATATTTGACAACATTCCTGGCGTGTCGGACCCTACTTCTCGGTGGGAACAGTATATACGTCTGTAACGTCATATATCCTAACCTAAGGCAACCTAACATCTCGGATATAACATTTAACAACATTCCAGGCGTGTTGGAACCCTACGCCTCGGTGGTAACATTACGTGCGTCTATAACGTTATATATGCTAACCTAAGGCAGCCTAACATCTCGGATGCAATATTTGACAACATTCCTGGCCTGTCGAACCCTACTTCCCGGAGGGAACAGTATATACGTCTATAACGTTATATATCCTAACCTAGGGCAACCTAACATCTCGAATGCAATATTTGACAACATTCCTGGCCTGTCGAACCCTACTGCTCGGAGGGAACAGTATATACGTCTATAACGGTATATATCCTAATCTAAGGCAACCTAACATCTCGGATGAAATATTTGACAACATTCCTGGCGTGTCGGACCCTACTTCTCGGTGGGAACAGTATATACGTCTGTAACGTCATATATCCTAACCTAAGGCAACCTAACATCTCGGATATAACATTTAACAACATTCCAGGCGTGTTGGAACCCTACGCCTCGGTGGTAACATTACGTGCGTCTATAACGTTATATATGCTAACCTAAGGCAGCCTAACATCTCGGATGCAATATTTGACAACATTCCTGGCCTGTCGAACCCTACTTCCCGGAGGGAACAGTATATGCGTCTATAACGTTGCATATCCTAATCTAAGGCAACCTAACATCTCGAATGCAATATTTGACAACATTCCTGGCCTGTCGAACCCTACTGCTCGGAGGGAACAGTATATACGTCTATAACGGTATATATCCTAATCTAAGGCAACCTGACATCTCGGATGAAATATTTGACAACATTCCGGGCCTGTCGAACCCTACTTCTCGGAGGGAACAGCATATACGTCTATAACGTCATATATCCTTACCTAAGGCAACCTAACATCTCGGATGTAACACTTGACAACATTCCAGGCGTGTCGATCCCAACGTCTCGTTGGTAACATTACATGCGTCTATAACGGTATATTTCCTAATCTAAGGCAACCTAACATCTCGGATGCGATATTTGACAACATTCCTGGCCTGTCGAACCCTATTTCTCGGAGGGAACGGTATATACGTCTATAACGTTATATATCCTAACCTAAGGCAACCTGACATCTCGGATGTATTATTCTACAACATTCCAGGCGTGTCGGACCCTACTTCTCGGTGGGAACATTATATGAGTCTATAACGTTGTATATCGTAATCTAAGGCAACCTATTATCTCAGACGTAATATTTTACAATATTCCTGGCGTGTCGGTGCATACTTTTCGGTGGGAATATTATATGCGTCCATAACGGTCGATATCGTAATCTAAGGCAATCTAACATCTCGGATGCAATATTTGACAACATTCCTGGCCTGTCGAACCCTACTTCTCGGAGGGAACAGTATGTACGTCTATGACGTTATATATCCTAACCTAAGGCAACATAACATCTCGTATGTAATATTCTACAACCTTCCAGGCGTGTCGGACCCTACTTCTCGGTGGGAACATTATATGCGTCTATAACGTTGCATATCCTAATCTAAGGCAACCTAACATCTCGGATGCAATATTTGACAACATTCCTGGCCTGTCGAAGCCTACTGCTCGGAGGGAACAGTATATACGTCTATAACGGTATATATCCTAATCTAAGGCAACCTAACATCTCGGATGTAATATTTGACAACATTCCTGGCGTGTCGGACCCTACTTCTCAGTGGGAACATTATATGCTTCTATAACGTTATATATCCTAACCTAAGGCAACCTAACATCTCGGATGTAATATTCTACAACCTCCCAGGCGTGTCGGAACCTACTTCTCGGTGGGAACATTGTATGCGTCTATAACGTTGCATATCCTAATCTAAGGCAACCTAACATCTCGAATGCAATATTTGACAACATTCCTGGCCTGTCGAACCCTACTGCTCGGAGGGAACAGTATATACGTCTATAACGGTATATATCCTAATCTAAGGCAACCTAACATCTCGGATCAAATATTTGACAACATTCCTGGCGTGTCGGACCCTACTTCTCGGTGGGAACAGTATATACGTCTGTAACGTCATATATCCTAACCTAAGGCAACCTAACATCTCGGATATAACATTTAACAACATTCCAGGCGTGTTGGAACCCTACGCCTCGGTGGTAACATTACGTGCGTCTATAACGTTATATATGCTAACCTAAGGCAGCCTAACATCTCGGATGCAATATTTGACAACATTCCTGGCCTGTCGAACCCTACTTCCCGGAGGGAACAGTATATACGTCTATAACGTTATATATCCTAACCTAGGGCAACCTAACATCTCGAATGCAATATTTGACAACATTCCTGGCCTGTCGAACCCTACTGCTCGGAGGGAACAGTATATACGTCTATAACGGTATATATCCTAATCTAAGGCAACCTAACATCTCGGATGAAATATTTGACAACATTCCTGGCGTGTCGGACCCTACTTCTCGGTGGGAACAGTATATACGTCTGTAACGTCATATATCCTAACCTAAGGCAACCTAACATCTCGGATATAACATTTAACAACATTCCAGGCGTGTTGGAACCCTACGCCTCGGTGGTAACATTACGTGCGTCTATAACGTTATATATGCTAACCTAAGGCAGCCTAACATCTCGGATGCAATATTTGACAACATTCCTGGCCTGTCGAACCCTACTTCCCGGAGGGAACAGTATATGCGTCTATAACGTTATATATCTTAACCTAAGGCAACCTGACATCTCGGATGTAATATTCTACATCATTCCAGGCGTGTCGGACCCTACTTCTCGGTGGGAACATTATATGAGTCTATAACGTTGTATATCGTAATCTAAGGCAACCTATTATCTCAGACGTAATATTTTACAATATTCCTGGCGTGTCGGTGCATACTTTTCGGTGGGAATATTATATGCGTCCATAACGGTCGATATCGTAATCTAAGGCAATCTAACATTTCGGATGCAATATTTGACAACATTCCTGGCCTGTCGAACCCTACTTCTCGGAGGGAACAGTATGTACGTCTATGACGTTATATATCCTAACCTAAGGCAACCTAACATCTCGTATGTAATATTCTACAACCTTCCAGGCGTGTCGGACCCTACTTCTCGGTGGGAACATTATATGCGTCTATAACGTTGCATATCCTAATCTAAGGCAACCTAACATCTCGGATGCAATATTTGACAACATTCCTGGCCTGTCGAAGCCTACTGCTCGGAGGGAACAGTATATACGTCTATAACGGTATATATCCTAATCTAAGGCAACCTAACATCTCGGATGAAATATTTGACAACATTCCTGGCGTGTCGGACCCTACTTCTCGGTGGGAACAGTATATACGTCTGTAACGTCATATATCCTAACCTAAGGCAACCTAACATCTCGGATATAACATTTAACAACATTCCAGGCGTGTTGGAACCCTACGCCTCGGTGGTAACATTACGTGCGTCTATAACGTTATATATGCTAACCTAAGGCAGCCTAACATCTCGGATGCAATATTTGACAACATTCCTGGCCTGTCGAACCCTACTTCCCGGAGGGAACAGTATATACGTCTATAACGTTATATATCCTAACCTAGGGCAACCTAACATCTCGAATGCAATATTTGACAACATTCCTAGCCTGTCGAACCCTACTTCTCGGAGGGAACATCTCGGATGTAATATTCTACAACCTTCCAGGCGTGTGGGACCCTACTTCTCGGTGGGAACATTATATGCGTCTATTACGTTGCATATCCTAATCTAAGGCAACCTAACATCTCGGATGCAATATTTGACAACATTCCTGGCCTGTCGAAGCCTACTGCTCGGAGGGAACAGTATATACGTCTATAACGGTATATATCCTAATCTAAGGCAACCTAACATCTCGGATGAAATATTTGACAACATTCCTGGCGTGTCGGACCCTACTTCTCGGTGGGAACAGTATATACGTCTGTAACGTCATATATCCTTACCTAAGGCAACCTAACATCTCGGATGTAACACTTGACAACATTCCAGGCGTGTCGATCCCAACGTCTCGTTGGTAACATTACATGCGTCTATAACGGTATATTTCCTAATCTAAGGCAACCTAACATCTCGGATGCGATATTTGACAACATTCCTGGCCTGTCGAACCCTATTTCTCGGAGGGAACGGTATATACGTCTATAACGTTATATATCCTAACCTAAGGCAACCTGACATCTCGGATGTATTATTCTACAACATTCCAGGCGTGTCGGACCCTACTTCTCGGTGGCAACATTATATGCGTCTATAACGTTGTATATCCTAATCTAAGGCAACCTAACATCTCGGATGCAATATTTGACAACATTCCTGGCCTGTCGAACCCTACATCTCGGAGGGAACGGTATATACGTCTATAGCGGTATATATCCTAATCTAAGGCCACCTAACATCTCGTATGTAATATTTGACAACATTCCTGGCGTGTCGAAACCTACTTCTCGGTGGGAACAGTATATACGTCTATAACGTTGTATATCCTAACGTAAGGCAACCTAACATCTCGGATGTAATATTTGACAACATTCCTGGCGTGTCGAACCCTACTTCTCGGTGGGAACAGTATATACGTCTGTAACGTCATATATCCTAACCTAAGGCAACCTAACATCTCGGATGCTATATTTGACAACATTCCCGGCCTGTCAAACCCTACTTCTCGGAGGGAACAGCATATACGTCTATAACGTCATATATCCTAACCTAAGGCAACCTAACATCTCGGATGTAACATTTGACAACATTCCAGGTGTGTCGGTCCCTACGTCTCGGTGGTAACGTTACATGCGTCTATAACGTTATATATCCTAACCTAAGGCAACCTAACATCTCGGATGTAACATTTGACAACATTCCAGGCATGTCGGTCCCTACGTCTCGCTGGTAACATTATATGCGTCTATAACGTTATATATCCTTATCTAAGGCAACCTAACATCTCGGATGCAATATTTGACAACATTCCTAGCCTGTCGAACCCTACTGCTCGGAGGGAACAGTATATACGTCTATAATGGTATATATCCTAATCTAAGGCAACCTAACATCTCGGATGAAATATTTGACAACATTCCTGGCGTGTCGGACCCTACTTCTCGGTGGGAACATTATATGAGTCTATAACGTTGTATATCGTAATCTAAGGCAACCTATTATCTCAGACGTAATATTTTACAATATTCCTGGCGTGTCGGTGCATACTTTTCGGTGGGAATATTATATGCGTCCATAACGGTCGATATCGTAATCTAAGGCAATCTAACATCTCGGATGCAATATTTGACAACATTCCTGGCCTGTCGAACCCTACTTCTCGGAGGGAACAGTATGTACGTCTATGACGTTATATATCCTAACCTAAGGCAACCTAACATCTCGTATGTAATATTCTACAACCTTCCAGGCGTGTCGGACCCTACTTCTCGGTGGGAACATTATATGCGTCTATAACGTTGCATATCCTAATCTAAGGCAACCTAACATCTCGGATGCAATATTTGACAACATTCCTGGCCTGTCGAAGCCTACTGCTCGGAGGGAACAGTATATACGTCTATAACGGTATATATCCTAATCTAAGGCAACCTAACATCTCGGATGTAATATTTGACAACATTCCTGGCGTGTCGGACCCTACTTCTCAGTGGGAACATTATATGCTTCTATAACGTTATATATCCTAACCTAAGGCAACCTAACATCTCGGATGTAATATTCTACAACCTCCCAGGCGTGTCGGAACCTACTTCTCGGTGGGAACATTGTATGCGTCTATAACGTTGCATATCCTAATCTAAGGCAACCTAACATCTCGAATGCAATATTTGACAACATTCCTGGCCTGTCGAACCCTACTGCTCGGAGGGAACAGTATATACGTCTATAACGGTATATATCCTAATCTAAGGCAACCTAACATCTCGGATCAAATATTTGACAACATTCCTGGCGTGTCGGACCCTACTTCTCGGTGGGAACAGTATATACGTCTGTAACGTCATATATCCTAACCTAAGGCAACCTAACATCTCGGATATAACATTTAACAACATTCCAGGCGTGTTGGAACCCTACGCCTCGGTGGTAACATTACGTGCGTCTATAACGTTATATATGCTAACCTAAGGCAGCCTAACATCTCGGATGCAATATTTGACAACATTCCTGGCCTGTCGAACCCTACTTCCCGGAGGGAACAGTATATACGTCTATAACGTTATATATCCTAACCTAGGGCAACCTAACATCTCGAATGCAATATTTGACAACATTCCTGGCCTGTCGAACCCTACTGCTCGGAGGGAACAGTATATACGTCTATAACGGTATATATCCTAATCTAAGGCAACCTAACATCTCGGATGAAATATTTGACAACATTCCTGGCGTGTCGGACCCTACTTCTCGGTGGGAACAGTATATACGTCTGTAACGTCATATATCCTAACCTAAGGCAACCTAACATCTCGGATATAACATTTAACAACATTCCAGGCGTGTTGGAACCCTACGCCTCGGTGGTAACATTACGTGCGTCTATAACGTTATATATGCTAACCTAAGGCAGCCTAACATCTCGGATGCAATATTTGACAACATTCCTGGCCTGTCGAACCCTACTTCCCGGAGGGAACAGTATATGCGTCTATAACGTTGCATATCCTAATCTAAGGCAACCTAACATCTCGAATGCAATATTTGACAACATTCCTGGCCTGTCGAACCCTACTGCTCGGAGGGAACAGTATATACGTCTATAACGGTATATATCCTAATCTAAGGCAACCTGACATCTCGGATGAAATATTTGACAACATTCCGGGCCTGTCGAACCCTACTTCTCGGAGGGAACAGCATATACGTCTATAACGTCATATATCCTTACCTAAGGCAACCTAACATCTCGGATGTAACACTTGACAACATTCCAGGCGTGTCGATCCCAACGTCTCGTTGGTAACATTACATGCGTCTATAACGGTATATTTCCTAATCTAAGGCAACCTAACATCTCGGATGCGATATTTGACAACATTCCTGGCCTGTCGAACCCTATTTCTCGGAGGGAACGGTATATACGTCTATAACGTTATATATCCTAACCTAAGGCAACCTGACATCTCGGATGTATTATTCTACAACATTCCAGGCGTGTCGGACCCTACTTCTCGGTGGGAACATTATATGAGTCTATAACGTTGTATATCGTAATCTAAGGCAACCTATTATCTCAGACGTAATATTTTACAATATTCCTGGCGTGTCGGTGCATACTTTTCGGTGGGAATATTATATGCGTCCATAACGGTCGATATCGTAATCTAAGGCAATCTAACATCTCGGATGCAATATTTGACAACATTCCTGGCCTGTCGAACCCTACTTCTCGGAGGGAACAGTATGTACGTCTATGACGTTATATATCCTAACCTAAGGCAACATAACATCTCGTATGTAATATTCTACAACCTTCCAGGCGTGTCGGACCCTACTTCTCGGTGGGAACATTATATGCGTCTATAACGTTGCATATCCTAATCTAAGGCAACCTAACATCTCGGATGCAATATTTGACAACATTCCTGGCCTGTCGAAGCCTACTGCTCGGAGGGAACAGTATATACGTCTATAACGGTATATATCCTAATCTAAGGCAACCTAACATCTCGGATGTAATATTTGACAACATTCCTGGCGTGTCGGACCCTACTTCTCAGTGGGAACATTATATGCTTCTATAACGTTATATATCCTAACCTAAGGCAACCTAACATCTCGGATGTAATATTCTACAACCTCCCAGGCGTGTCGGAACCTACTTCTCGGTGGGAACATTGTATGCGTCTATAACGTTGCATATCCTAATCTAAGGCAACCTAACATCTCGAATGCAATATTTGACAACATTCCTGGCCTGTCGAACCCTACTGCTCGGAGGGAACAGTATATACGTCTATAACGGTATATATCCTAATCTAAGGCAACCTAACATCTCGGATCAAATATTTGACAACATTCCTGGCGTGTCGGACCCTACTTCTCGGTGGGAACAGTATATACGTCTGTAACGTCATATATCCTAACCTAAGGCAACCTAACATCTCGGATATAACATTTAACAACATTCCAGGCGTGTTGGAACCCTACGCCTCGGTGGTAACATTACGTGCGTCTATAACGTTATATATGCTAACCTAAGGCAGCCTAACATCTCGGATGCAATATTTGACAACATTCCTGGCCTGTCGAACCCTACTTCCCGGAGGGAACAGTATATACGTCTATAACGTTATATATCCTAACCTAGGGCAACCTAACATCTCGAATGCAATATTTGACAACATTCCTGGCCTGTCGAACCCTACTGCTCGGAGGGAACAGTATATACGTCTATAACGGTATATATCCTAATCTAAGGCAACCTAACATCTCGGATGAAATATTTGACAACATTCCTGGCGTGTCGGACCCTACTTCTCGGTGGGAACAGTATATACGTCTGTAACGTCATATATCCTAACCTAAGGCAACCTAACATCTCGGATATAACATTTAACAACATTCCAGGCGTGTTGGAACCCTACGCCTCGGTGGTAACATTACGTGCGTCTATAACGTTATATATGCTAACCTAAGGCAGCCTAACATCTCGGATGCAATATTTGACAACATTCCTGGCCTGTCGAACCCTACTTCCCGGAGGGAACAGTATATGCGTCTATAACGTTGCATATCCTAATCTAAGGCAACCTAACATCTCGAATGCAATATTTGACAACATTCCTGGCCTGTCGAACCCTACTGCTCGGAGGGAACAGTATATACGTCTATAACGGTATATATCCTAATCTAAGGCAACCTGACATCTCGGATGAAATATTTGACAACATTCCGGGCCTGTCGAACCCTACTTCTCGGAGGGAACAGCATATACGTCTATAACGTCATATATCCTTACCTAAGGCAACCTAACATCTCGGATGTAACACTTGACAACATTCCAGGCGTGTCGATCCCAACGTCTCGTTGGTAACATTACATGCGTCTATAACGGTATATTTCCTAATCTAAGGCAACCTAACATCTCGGATGCGATATTTGACAACATTCCTGGCCTGTCGAACCCTATTTCTCGGAGGGAACGGTATATACGTCTATAACGTTATATATCCTAACCTAAGGCAACCTGACATCTCGGATGTATTATTCTACAACATTCCAGGCGTGTCGGACCCTACTTCTCGGTGGGAACATTATATGAGTCTATAACGTTGTATATCGTAATCTAAGGCAACCTATTATCTCAGACGTAATATTTTACAATATTCCTGGCGTGTCGGTGCATACTTTTCGGTGGGAATATTATATGCGTCCATAACGGTCGATATCGTAATCTAAGGCAATCTAACATCTCGGATGCAATATTTGACAACATTCCTGGCCTGTCGAACCCTACTTCTCGGAGGGAACAGTATGTACGTCTATGACGTTATATATCCTAACCTAAGGCAACCTAACATCTCGTATGTAATATTCTACAACCTTCCAGGCGTGTCGGACCCTACTTCTCGGTGGGAACATTATATGCGTCTATAACGTTGCATATCCTAATCTAAGGCAACCTAACATCTCGGATGCAATATTTGACAACATTCCTGGCCTGTCGAAGCCTACTGCTCGGAGGGAACAGTATATACGTCTATAACGGTATATATCCTAATCTAAGGCAACCTAATATCTCGGATGTAATATTTGACAACATTCCTGGCGTGTCGGACCCTACTTCTCAGTGGGAACATTATATGCTTCTATAACGTTATATATCCTAACCTAAGGCAACCTAACATCTCGGATGTAATATTCTACAACCTCCCAGGCGTGTCGGAACCTACTTCTCGGTGGGAACATTGTATGCGTCTATAACGTTGCATATCCTAATCTAAGGCAACCTAACATCTCGAATTCAATATTTGACAACATTCCTGGCCTGTCGAACCCTACTGCTCGGAGGGAACAGTATATACGTCTATAACGGTATATATCCTAATCTAAGGCAACCTAACATCTCGGATGAAATATTTGACAACATTCCTGGCGTGTCGGACCCTACTTCTCGGTGGGAACAGTATATACGTCTGTAACGTCATATATCCTAACCTAAGGCAACCTAACATCTCGGATATAACATTTAACAACATTCCAGGCGTGTTGGAACCCTACGCCTCGGTGGTAACATTACGTGCGTCTATAACGTTATATATGCTAACCTAAGGCAGCCTAACATCTCGGATGCAATATTTGACAACATTCCTGGCCTGTCGAACCCTACTTCCCGGAGGGAACAGTATATGCGTCTATAACGTTGCATATCCTAATCTAAGGCAACCTAACATCTCGAATGCAATATTTGACAACATTCCTGGCCTGTCGAACCCTACTGCTCGGAGGGAACAGTATATACGTCTATAACGGTATATATCCTAATCTAAGGCAACCTGACATCTCGGATGAAATATTTGACAACATTCCTGGCGTGTCGGACCCTACTTCTCGGTGGGAACAGCATATACGTCTGTAACGTCATACATCCTAACCTAAGGTAACCTAACATCTCGGATATAACATTTAACACCATTCCAGGCGTGTTGGAACCCTACGCCTCGGTGGTAACATTACGTGCGTCTATAACGTTATATATGCTAACCTAAGGCAACCTAACATCTCGGATGCAATATTTGACAACATTCCGGGCCTGTCGAACCCTACTTCTCGGAGGGAACAGCATATACGTCTATAACGTCATATATCCTTACCTAAGGCAACCTAACATCTCGGATGTAACACTTGACAACATTCCAGGCGTGTCGATCCCAACGTCTCGTTGGTAACATTACATGCGTCTATAACGGTATATTTCCTAATCTAAGGCAACCTAACATCTCGGATGCGATATTTGACAACATTCCTGGCCTGTCGAACCCTATTTCTCGGAGGGAACGGTATATACGTCTATAACGTTATATATCCTAACCTAAGGCAACCTGACATCTCGGATGTATTATTCTACAACATTCCAGGCGTGTCGGACCCTACTTCTCGGTGGCAACATTATATGCGTCTATAACGTTGTATATCCTAATCTAAGGCAACCTAACATCTCGGATGCAATATTTGACAACATTCCTGGCCTGTCGAACCCTACATCTCGGAGGGAACGGTATATACGTCTATAGCGGTATATATCCTAATCTAAGGCCACCTAACATCTCGTATGTAATATTTGACAACATTCCTGGCGTGTCGAAACCTACTTCTCGGTGGGAACAGTATATACGTCTATAACGTTGTATATCCTAACGTAAGGCAACCTAACATCTCGGATGTAATATTTGACAACATTCCTGGCGTGTCGAACCCTACTTCTCGGTGGGAACAGTATATACGTCTGTAACGTCATATATCCTAACCTAAGGCAACCTAACATCTCGGATGCTATATTTGACAACATTCCCGGCCTGTCAAACCCTACTTCTCGGAGGGAACAGCATATACGTCTATAACGTCATATATCCTAACCTAAGGCAACCTAACATCTCGGATGTAACATTTGACAACATTCCAGGTGTGTCGGTCCCTACGTCTCGGTGGTAACGTTACATGCGTCTATAACGTTATATATCCTAACCTAAGGCAACCTAACATCTCGGATGTAACATTTGACAACATTCCAGGCATGTCGGTCCCTACGTCTCGGTGGTAACATTATATGCGTCTATAACGTTATATATCCTTATCTAAGGCAACCTAACATCTCGGATGCAATATTTGACAACATTCCTAGCCTGTCGAACCCTACTTCTCGGAGGGAACAGTATATACGTCTATAACGTTATATATCTTAACCTAAGGCAACCTGACATCTCGGATGTAATATTCTACATCATTCCAGGCGTGTCGGACCCTACTTCTCGGTGGGAACATTATATGAGTCTATAACGTTGTATATCGTAATCTAAGGCAACCTATTATCTCAGACGTAATATTTTACAATATTCCTGGCGTGTCGGTGCATACTTTTCGGTGGGAATATTATATGCGTCCATAACGGTCGATATCGTAATCTAAGGCAATCTAACATCTCGGATGCAATATTTGACAACATTCCTGGCCTGTCGAACCCTACTTCTCGGAGGGAACAGTATGTACGTCTATGACGTTATATATCCTAACCTAAGGCAACCTAACATCTCGTATGTAATATTCTACAACCTTCCAGGCGTGTCGGACCCTACTTCTCGGTGGGAACATTATATGCGTCTATAACGTTGCATATCCTAATCTAAGGCAACCTAACATCTCGGATGCAATATTTGACAACATTCCTGGCCTGTCGAAGCCTACTGCTCGGAGGGAACAGTATATACGTCTATAACGGTATATATCCTAATCTAAGGCAACCTAACATCTCGGATGTAATATTTGACAACATTCCTGGCGTGTCGGACCCTACTTCTCAGTGGGAACATTATATGCTTCTATAACGTTATATATCCTAACCTAAGGCAACCTAACATCTCGGATGTAATATTCTACAACCTCCCAGGCGTGTCGGAACCTACTTCTCGGTGGGAACATTGTATGCGTCTATAACGTTGCATATCCTAATCTAAGGCAACCTAACATCTCGAATGCAATATTTGACAACATTCCTGGCCTGTCGAACCCTACTGCTCGGAGGGAACAGTATATACGTCTATAACGGTATATATCCTAATCTAAGGCAACCTAACATCTCGGATCAAATATTTGACAACATTCCTGGCGTGTCGGACCCTACTTCTCGGTGGGAACAGTATATACGTCTGTAACGTCATATATCCTAACCTAAGGCAACCTAACATCTCGGATATAACATTTAACAACATTCCAGGCGTGTTGGAACCCTACGCCTCGGTGGTAACATTACGTGCGTCTATAACGTTATATATGCTAACCTAAGGCAGCCTAACATCTCGGATGCAATATTTGACAACATTCCTGTCCTGTCGAACCCTACTTCCCGGAGGGAACAGTATATACGTCTATAACGTTATATATCCTAACCTAGGGCAACCTAACATCTCGAATGCAATATTTGAGAACATTCCTGGCCTGTCGAACCCTACTGCTCGGAGGGAACAGTATATACGTCTATAACGGTATATATCCTAATCTAAGGCAACCTAACATCTCGGATGAAATATTTGACAACATTCCTGGCGTGTCGGACCCTACTTCTCGGTGGGAACAGTACATACGTCTGTAACGTCATATATCCTAACCTAAGGCAACCTAACATCTCGGATATAACATTTAACAACATTCCAGGCGTGTTGGAACCCTACGCCTCGGTGGTAACATTACGTGCGTCTATAACGTTATATATGCTAACCTAAGGCAGCCTAACATCTCGGATGCAATATTTGACAACATTCCTGGCCTGTCGAACCCTACTTCCCGGAGGGAACAGTATATGCGTCTATAACGTTGCATATCCTAATCTAAGGCAACCTAACATCTCGAATGCAATATTTGACAACATTCCTGGCCTGTCGAACCCTACTGCTCGGAGGGAACAGTATATACGTCTATAACGGTATATATCCTAATCTAAGGCAACCTGACATCTCGGATGAAATATTTGACAACATTCCTGGCGTGTCGGACCCTACTTCTCGGTGGGAACAGTATATACGTCTGTAACGTCATATATCCTAACCTAAGGCAACCTAACATCTCGGATATAACATTTAACAACATTCCAGGCGTGTTGGAACCCTACGCCTCGGTGGTAACATTACGTGCGTCTATAACGTTATATATGCTAACCTAAGGCAGCCTAACATCTCGGATGCAATATTTGACAACATTCCTGGCCTGTCGAACCCTACTTCCCGGAGGGAACAGTATATACGTCTATAACGTTATATATCCTAACCTAGGGCAACCTAACATCTCGGATATAACATTTGACAACATTCCCGGCGTGTTGGAACCCTACGTCTCGGTGGTAACATTACGTGCGTCTATAACGTTATATGTGCTAACCTAAGGCAACCTAACATCTCGGATGTAACATTTGACAACATTCCTGGCATGTCGGTCCCTACGTCTCGGTGGTAACATTATATGCGTCTATAACGTTATATATCCTTATCTAAGGCAACCTAACATCTCGGATGCAATATTTGACAACATTCCTGGCCTGTCGAACCCTACTTCTCGGACGGAACAGTATGTACGTCTATAACGTTATATATCCTAACCTAAGGCAACCTAACATCTCGGATGTAATATTCTACAACCTTCCAGGCGTGTCGGACCCTACTTCTCGGTGGGAACATTATATGCGTCTATAACGTTGCATATCCTAATCTAAGGCAACCTAACATCTCGGATATAACATTTAACACCATTCCAGGCGTGTTGGAACCCTACGCCTCGGTGGTAACATTACGTGCTTCTATAACGTTATATATGCTAACCTAAGGCAACCTAACATCTCGGATGCAATATTTGACAACATTCCTGGCCTGTCGAACCCTACTTCTCGGAGGGAACAGCATATACGTCTATAACGTCATATATACTAACCTAAGGCAACCTAACATCTCGGATGTAACACTTGACAACATTCCAGGTGTGTCGGTCCCTACGTCTCGGTGGTAACGTTACATGCGTCTATAACGTTATATATCCTAACCTAAGGCAACCTAACATCTCGGATGTAACATTTGACAACATTCCAGGCATGTCGGTCCCTACGTCTCGGTGGTAACATTATATGCGTCTATAACGTTATATATCCTTATCTAAGGCAACCTAACATCTCGGATGCAATATTTGACAACATTCCTAGCCTGTCGAACCCTACTTCTCGGAGGGAACAGTATATACGTCTATAACGTTATATATCCTAACCTAAGGCAACCTGACATCTCGGATGTAATATTCTACATCATTCCAGGCGTGTCGGACCCTACTTCTCGGTGGGAACATTATATGAGTCTATAACGTTGTATATCGTAATCTAAGGCATCCTATTATCTCAGACGTAATATTTTACAATATTCCTGGCGTGTCGGTGCATACTTTTCGGTGGGAATATTATATGCGTCCATAACGGTCGATATCGTAATCTAAGGCAATCTAACATCTCGGATGCAATATTTGACAACATTCCTGGCCTGTCGAACCCTACTTCTCGGGGGGAACAGTATGTACGTCTATAACGTTATATATCCTAACCTAAGGCAACCTAACATCTCGTATGTAATATTCTACAACCTTCCAGGCGTGTCGGACCCTACTTCTCGGTGGGAACATTATATGCGTCTATAACGTTGCATATCCTAATCTAAGGCAACCTAACATCTCGGATGCAATATTTGACAACATTCCTGGCCTGTCGAAGCCTACTGCTCGGAGGGAACAGTATATACGTCTATAACGGTATATATCCTAATCTAAGGCAACCTAACATCTCGGATGTAATATTTGACAACATTCCTGGCGTGTCGGACCCTACTTCTCGGTGGGAACAGTATATACGTCTGTAACGTCATATATCCTAACCTAAGGCAACCTAACATCTCGGATATAACATTTAACAACATTCCAGGCGTGTTGGAACCCTACGCCTCGGTGGTAACATTACGTGCGTCTATAACGCTATATATGCTAACCTAAGGCAACCTAACATCTCGGATGCAATATTTGACAACATTCCTGGCCTGTCGAACCCTACTTCTCGGAGGGAACAGTATATACGTCTATAACGTTATATATCCTAACCTAAGGCAACCTGACATCTCGGATGTATTATTCTACAACATTCCAGGCGTGTCGGACCCTACTTCTCAGTGGGAACATTATATGCGTCTATAACGTTATATATCCTAACCTAAGGCAACCTAACATCTCGGATGTAATATTCTACAACCTTCCAGGCGTGTCGGACCCTACTTCTCGGTGGGAACATTGTATGCGTCTATAACGTTGCATATCCTAATCTAAGGCAACCTAACATCTCGGATGCAATATTTGACAACATTCCTGGCCTGTCGAACCCTACTGCTCGGAGGGAACAGTATATACGTCTATAACGGTATATATCCTAATCTAAGGCAACCTAACATCTCGGATGTAATATTTGACAACATTCCTGGCGTGTCGGACCCTACTTCTCGGTGGGAACAGCATATACGTCTGTAACGTCATATATCCTAACCTAAGGTAACCTAACATCTCGGATATAACATTTAACACCATTCCAGGCGTGTTGGAACCCTACGCCTCGGTGGTAACATTACGTGCGTCTATAACGTTATATATGCTAACCTAAGGCAACCTAACATCTCGGATGCAATATTTGACAACATTCCTGGCCTGTCGAACCCTACTTCTCGGAGGGAACAGCATATACGTCTATAACGTCATATATCCTTACCTAAGGCAACCTAACATCTCGGATGTAACACTTGACAACATTCCAGGCGTGTCGATCCCAACGTCTCGTTGGTAACATTACATGCGTCTATAACGGTATATTTCCTAATCTAAGGCAACCTAACATCTCGGATGCAATATTTGACAGCATTCCTGGCCTGTCGAACCCTATTTCTCGGAGGGAACGGTATATACGTCTATAACGTTATATATCCTAACCTAAGGCAATCTGACATCTCCGATGTATTATTCTACTACATTCCATTCGTGTCGGATACTACTTCTCGGTGGCAACATTATATGCGTCTATAACGTTGTATATCCTAATCTAAGGCAACCTAACATCTCGAATGCAATATTTGACAACATTCCTGGCCTGTCGAACCCTACATCTCGGAGGGAACGGTATATACGTCTATAGCGGTATATATCCTAATCTAAGGCCACCTAACATCTCGTATGTAATATTTGACAACATTCCTGGCGTGTCGAACCCTACTTCTCGGTGGGAACAGTATATACGTCTATAACGTTATATATCCTAACGTAAGGCAACCTAGCATCTCGGATGTAATGTTTGACAACATTCCTGGCGTGTCGAACCCTACTTCTCGGTGGGAACAGTATATACGTCTGTAACGTCATATATCCTAACCTAAGGCAACCTAACATCTCGGATATAACATTTGACAACATTCCCGGCGTGTTGGAACCCTACGTCTCGGTGGTAACATTACGTGCGTCTATAACGTTATATGTGCTAACCTAAGGCAACCTAACATCTCGGATGTAACATTTGACAACATTCCTGGCATGTCGGTCCCTACGTCTCGGTGGTAACATTATATGCGTCTATAACGTTATATATCCTAATCTAAGGCAACCCAACATCTCGGATGCAATATTTGACAACATTCCTGGCCTGTCGAACCCTACATCTCGGAGGGAACGGTATATACGTCTATAGCGGTATATATCCTAATCTAAGGCCACCTAACATCTCGTATGTAATATTTGACAACATTCCTGGCGTGTCGAACCCTACTTCTCGGTGGGAACAGTATATACGTCTATAACGTTATATATCCTAACGTAAGGCAACCTAACATCTCGGATGTAATGTTTGACAACATTCCTGGCGTGTCGAACCCTACTTCTCGGTGGGAACAGTATATACGTCTGTAACGTCATATATCCTAACCTAAGGCAACCTAACATCTCGGATATAACATTTGGCAACATTCCCGGCGTGTTGGAACCCTACGTCTCGGTGGTAACATTACGTGCTTCTATAACGTTATATATGCTAACCTAAGGCAACCTAACATCTCGGATGCAATATTTGACAACATTCCTGGCCTGTCGAACCCTACTTCTCGGAGGGAACAGCATATACGTCTATAACGTCATATATACTAACCTAAGGCAACCTAACATCTCGGATGTAACACTTGACAACATTCCAGGTGTGTCGGTCCCTACGTCTCGGTGGTAACGTTACATGCGTCTATAACGTTATATATCCTAACCTAAGGCAACCTAACATCTCGGATGTAACATTTGACAACATTCCAGGCATGTCGGTCCCTACGTCTCGGTGGTAACATTATATGCGTCTATAACGTTATATATCCTTATCTAAGGCAACCTAACATCTCGGATGCAATATTTGACAACATTCCTAGCCTGTCGAACCCTACTTCTCGGAGGGAACAGTATATACGTCTATAACGTTATATATCCTAACCTAAGGCAACCTGACATCTCGGATGTAATATTCTACATCATTCCAGGCGTGTCGGACCCTACTTCTCGGTGGGAACATTATATGAGTCTATAACGTTGTATATCGTAATCTAAGGCATCCTATTATCTCAGACGTAATATTTTACAATATTCCTGGCGTGTCGGTGCATACTTTTCGGTGGGAATATTATATGCGTCCATAACGGTCGATATCGTAATCTAAGGCAATCTAACATCTCGGATGCAATATTTGACAACATTCCTGGCCTGTCGAACCCTACTTCTCGGAGGGAACAGTATGTACGTCTATAACGTTATATATCCTAACCTAAGGCAACCTAACATCTCGTATGTAATATTCTACAACCTTCCAGGCGTGTCGGACCCTACTTCTCGGTGGGAACATTATATGCGTCTATAACGTTGCATATCCTAATCTAAGGCAACCTAACATCTCGGATGCAATATTTGACAACATTCCTGGCCTGTCGAAGCCTACTGCTCGGAGGGAACAGTATATACGTCTATAACGGTATATATCCTAATCTAAGGCAACCTAACATCTCGGATGTAATATTTGACAACATTCCTGGCGTGTCGGACCCTACTTCTCGGTGGGAACAGTATATACGTCTGTAACGTCATATATCCTAACCTAAGGCAACCTAACATCTCGGATATAACATTTAACAACATTCCAGGCGTGTTGGAACCCTACGCCTCGGTGGTAACATTACGTGCGTCTATAACGCTATATATGCTAACCTAAGGCAACCTAACATCTCGGATGCAATATTTGACAACATTCCTGGCCTGTCGAACCCTACTTCTCGGAGGGAACAGTATATACGTCTATAACGTTATATATCCTAACCTAAGGCAACCTGACATCTCGGATGTATTATTCTACAACATTCCAGGCGTGTCGGACCCTACTTCTCAGTGGGAACATTATATGCGTCTATAACGTTATATATCCTAACCTAAGGCAACCTAACATCTCGGATGTAATATTCTACAACCTTCCAGGCGTGTCGGACCCTACTTCTCGGTGGGAACATTGTATGCGTCTATAACGTTGCATATCCTAATCTAAGGCAACCTAACATCTCGGATGCAATATTTGACAACATTCCTGGCCTGTCGAACCCTACTGCTCGGAGGGAACAGTATATACGTCTATAACGGTATATATCCTAATCTAAGGCAACCTAACATCTCGGATGTAATATTTGACAACATTCCTGGCGTGTCGGACCCTACTTCTCGGTGGGAACAGCATATACGTCTGTAACGTCATATATCCTAACCTAAGGTAACCTAACATCTCGGATATAACATTTAACACCATTCCAGGCGTGTTGGAACCCTACGCCTCGGTGGTAACATTACGTGCGTCTATAACGTTATATATGCTAACCTAAGGCAACCTAACATCTCGGATGCAATATTTGACAACATTCCTGGCCTGTCGAACCCTACTTCTCGGAGGGAACAGCATATACGTCTATAACGTCATATATCCTTACCTAAGGCAACCTAACATCTCGGATGTAACACTTGACAACATTCCAGGCGTGTCGATCCCAACGTCTCGTTGGTAACATTACATGCGTCTATAACGGTATATTTCCTAATCTAAGGCAACCTAACATCTCGGATGCAATATTTGACAGCATTCCTGGCCTGTCGAACCCTATTTCTCGGAGGGAACGGTATATACGTCTATAACGTTATATATCCTAACCTAAGGCAATCTGACATCTCCGATGTATTATTCTACTACATTCCATTCGTGTCGGACCCTACTTCTCGGTGGCAACATTATATGCGTCTATAACGTTGTATATCCTAATCTAAGGCAACCTAACATCTCGAATGCAATATTTGACAACATTCCTGGCCTGTCGAACCCTACATCTCGGAGGGAACGGTATATACGTCTATAGCGGTATATATCCTAATCTAAGGCCACCTAACATCTCGTATGTAATATTTGACAACATTCCTGGCGTGTCGAACCCTACTTCTCGGTGGGAACAGTATATACGTCTATAACGTTATATATCCTAACGTAAGGCAACCTAACATCTCGGATGTAATGTTTGACAACATTCCTGGCGTGTCGAACCCTACTTCTCGGTGGGAACAGTATATACGTCTGTAACGTCATATATCCTAACCTAAGGCAACCTAACATCTCGGATATAACATTTGACAACATTCCCGGCGTGTTGGAACCCTACGTCTCGGTGGTAACATTACGTGCGTCTATAACGTTATATGTGCTAACCTAAGGCAACCTAACATCTCGGATGTAACATTTGACAACATTCCTGGCATGTCGGTCCCTACGTCTCGGTGGTAACATTATATGCGTCTATAACGTTATATATCCTAATCTAAGGCAACCTAACATCTCGGATGCAATATTTGACAACATTCCTGGCCTGTCGAACCCTACATCTCGGAGGGAACGGTATATACGTCTATAGCGGTATATATCCTAATCTAAGGCCACCTAACATCTCGTATGTAATATTTGACAACATTCCTGGCGTGTCGAACCCTACTTCTCGGTGGGAACAGTATATACGTCTATAACGTTATATATCCTAACGTAAGGCAACCTAACATCTCGGATGTAATGTTTGACAACATTCCTGGCGTGTCGAACCCTACTTCTCGGTGGGAACAGTATATACGTCTGTAACGTCATATATCCTAACCTAAGGCAACCTAACATCTCGGATATAACATTTGGCAACATTCCCGGCGTGTTGGAACCCTACGTCTCGGTGGTAACATTACGTGCTTCTATAACGTTATATATGCTAACCTAAGGCAACCTAACATCTCGGATGCAATATTTGACAACATTCCCGGCCTGTCAAACCCTACTTCTCGGAGGCAACAGCATATACGTCTATAACGTCATATATCCTATCCTAAGGCAACCTAACATCTCGGATGTAACATTTGACAACATTCCAGGCGTGTCGGACCCTACGTCTCGGTGGTAACGTTACATGCGTCTATAACGTTATATATCCTAACCTAAGGCAACCTAACATCTCGGATGTAACATTTGACAACATTGCAGGCATGTCGGTCCCTACGTCTCGGTGGTAACATTATATGCGTCTATAACGTTATATATCCTTATCTAAGGCAACCTAACATCTCGGATGCAATATTTGACAACATTCCTAGCCTGTCGAACCCTACTTCTCGGAGGGAACAGTATATACGTCTATAACGTTATATATCCTAACCTAAGGCAACCTGACATCTCGGATGTAATATTCTACATCATTCCAGGCGTGTCGGACCCTACTTCTCGGTGGGAACATTATATGAGTCTATAACGTTGTATATCGTAATCTAAGGCAACCTATTATCTCAGACGTAATATTTTACAATATTCCTGGCGTGTCGGTGCATACTTTTCGGTGGGAATATTATATGCGTCCATAACGGTCGATATCGTAATCTAAGGCAATCTAACATCTCGGATGCAATATTTGACAACATTCCTGGCCTGTCGAACCCTACTTCTCGGAGGGAACAGTATGTACGTCTATAACGTTATATATCCTAACCTAAGGCAACCTAACATCTCGGATGTAATATTCTACAACCTCCCAGGCGTGTCGGACCCTACTTCTCGGTGGGAACATTGTATGCGTCTATTACGTTGCATATCCTAATCTAAGGCAACCTAACATCTCGAATGCAATATTTGACAACATTCCTGGCCTGTCGAACCCTACTGCTCGGAGGGAACAGTATATACGTCTATAACGGTATAAATCCTAATCTAAGGCAACCTAACATCTCGGATGAAATATTTGACAACATTCCTGGCGTGTCGGACCCTACTTCTCGGTGGGAACAGTATATACGTCTGTAACGTCATATATCCTAACCTAAGGCAACCTAACATCTCGGATATAACATTTAACAACATTCCAGGCGTGTTGGAACCCTACGCCTCGGTGGTAACATTATATGCGTCTATAACGTTATATATCCTTATCTAAGGCAGCCTAACATCTCGGATGCAATATTTGACAACATTCCTAGCCTGTCGAACCCTACTTCTCGGAGGGAACAGTATGTACGTCTATAACGTTATATATCCTAACCTAAGGCAACCTAACATCTCTTATGTAATATTCTACAACCTCCCAGGCGTGTCGGACCCTACTTCTCGGTGGGAACATTGTATGCGTCTATTACGTTGCATATCCTAATCTAAGGCAACCTAACATCTCGAATGCAAGATTTGACAACATTCCTGGCCTGTCGAACCCTACTGCTCGGAGGGAACAGTATATACGTCTATAACGGTATATATCCTAATCTAAGGCAACCTAACATCTCGGATGTAATATTTGACAACATTCCTGGCGTGTCGGACCCTACTTCTCGGTGGGAACAGTATATACGTCTGTAACGTCATATATCCTAACCTAAGGCAACCTAACATCTCGGATATAACATTTAACAACATTCCAGGCGTGTTGGAACCCTACGCCTCGGTGGTAACATTACGTGCGTCTATAACGCTATATATGCTAACCTAAGGCAACCTAACATCTCGGATGCAATATTTGACAACATTCCTGGCCTGTCGAACCCTACTTCTCGGAGGGAACAGTATATACGTCTATAACGTTATATATCCTAACCTAAGGCAACCTGACATCTCGGATGTATTATTCTACAACATTCCAGGCGTGTCGGACCCTACTTCTCAGTGGGAACATTATATGCGTCTATAACGTTATATATCCTAACCTAAAGCAACCTAACATCTCGGATGTAATATTCTACAACCTTCCAGGCGTGTCGGACCCTACTTCTCGGTGGGAACATTGTATGCGTCTATAACGTTGCATATCCTAATCTAAGGCAACCTAACATCTCGGATGCAATATTTGACAACATTCCTGGCCTGTCGAACCCTACTGCTCGGAGGGAACAGTATATACGTCTATAACGGTATATATCCTAATCTAAGGCAACCTAACATCTCGGATGTAATATTTGACAACATTCCTGGCGTGTCGGACCCTACTTCTCGGTGGGAACAGTATATACGTCTGTAACGTCATATATCCTAACCTAAGGCAACCTAACATCTCGGATATAACATTTAACAACATTCCAGGCGTGTTGGAAACCTACGCCTCGGTGGTAACATTACGTGCGTCTATAACGCTATATATGCTAACCTAAGGCAACCTAACATCTCGGATGCAATATTTGACAACATTCCTGGCCTGTCGAACCCTACTTCTCGGAGGGAACAGTATATACGTCTATAACGTTATATATCCTAACCTAAGGCAACCTGACATCTCGGATGTATTATTCTACAACATTCCAGGCGTGTCGGACCCTACTTCTCAGTGGGAACATTATATGCGTCTATAACGTTATATATCCTAACCTAAGGCAACCTAACATCTCGGATGTAATATTCTACAACCTTCCAGGCGTGTCGGACCCTACTTCTCGGTGGGAACATTGTATGCGTCTATAACGTTGCATATCCTAATCTAAGGCAACCTAACATCTCGGATGCAATATTTGACAACATTCCTGGCCTGTCGAACCCTACTGCTCGGAGGGAACAGTATATACGTCTATAACGGTATATATCCTAATCTAAGGCAACCTAACATCTCGGATGTAATATTTGACAACATTCCTGGCGTGTCGAACCCTACTTCTCGGTGGGAACAGTATATACGTCTATAACGTTATATATCCTAACGTAAGGCAACCTAACATCTCGGATGTAATGTTTGACAACATTCCTGGCGTGTCGAACCCTACTTCTCGGTGGGAACAGTATATACGTCTGTAACGTCATATATCCTAACCTAAGGCAACCTAACATCTCGGATATAACATTTGACAACATTCCCGGCGTGTTGGAACCCTACGTCTCGGTGGTAACATTACGTGCGTCTATAACGTTATATGTGCTAACCTAAGGCAACCTAACATCTCGGATGTAACATTTGACAACATTCCTGGCATGTCGGTCCCTACGTCTCGGTGGTAACATTATATGCGTCTATAACGTTATATATCCTAATCTAAGGCAACCTAACATCTCGGATGCAATATTTGACAACATTCCTGGCCTGTCGAACCCTACATCTCGGAGGGAACGGTATATACGTCTATAGCGGTATATATCCTAATCTAAGGCCACCTAACATCTCGTATGTAATATTTGACAACATTCCTGGCGTGTCGAACCCTACTTCTCGGTGGGAACAGTATATACGTCTATAACGTTATATATCCTAACGTAAGGCAACCTAACATCTCGGATGTAATGTTTGACAACATTCCTGGCGTGTCGAACCCTACTTCTCGGTGGGAACAGTATATACGTCTGTAACGTCATATATCCTAACCTAAGGCAACCTAACATCTCGGATATAACATTTGGCAACATTCCCGGCGTGTTGGAACCCTACGTCTCGGTGGTAACATTACGTGCTTCTATAACGTTATATATGCTAACCTAAGGCAACCTAACATCTCGGATGCAATATTTGACAACATTCCCGGCCTGTCAAACCCTACTTCTCGGAGGGAACAGCATATACGTCTATAACGTCATATATCCTATCCTAAGGCAACCTAACATCTCGGATGTAACATTTGACAACATTCCAGGCGTGTCGGACCCTACGTCTCGGTGGTAACGTTACATGCGTCTATAACGTTATATATCCTAACCTAAGGCAACCTAACATCTCGGATGTAACATTTGACAACATTGCAGGCATGTCGGTCCCTACGTCTCGGTGGTAACATTATATGCGTCTATAACGTTATATATCCTTATCTAAGGCAACCTAACATCTCGGATGCAATATTTGACAACATTCCTGGCCTGTCGAACCCTACTGCTCGGAGGGAACAGTATATACGTCTATAACGGTATAAATCCTAATCTAAGGCAACCTAACATCTCGGATGAAATATTTGACAACATTCCTGGCGTGTCGGACCCAACTTCTCGGTGGGAACAGTATATACGTCTGTAACGTCATATATCCTAACCTAAGGCAACCTAACATCTCGGATATAACATTTAACAACATTCCAGGCGTGTTGGAACCCTACGCCTCGGTGGTAACATTATATGCGTCTATAACGTTATATATCCTTATCTAAGGCAACCTAACATCTCGGATGCAATATTTGACAACATTCCTAGCCTGTCGAACCCTACTTCTCGGAGGGAACAGTATGTACGTCTATAACGTTATATATCCTAACCTAAGGCAACCTAACATCTCTTATGTAATATTCTACAACCTCCCAGGCGTGTCGGACCCTACTTCTCGGTGGGAACATTGTATGCGTCTATTACGTTGCATATCCTAATCTAAGGCAACCTAACATCTCGAATGCAAGATTTGACAACATTCCTGGCCTGTCGAACCCTACTGCTCGGAGGGAACAGTATATACGTCTATAACGGTATATATCCTAATCTAAGGCAACTTAACATCTCGGATGAAATATTTGACAACATTCCTGGCGTGTCGGACCCTACTTCTCGGTGGGAACAGTATATACGTCTGTAACGTCATATATCCTAACCTAAGGCAACCTAACATCTCGGATATAACATTTAACAACATTCCAGGCGTGTTGGAACCCTACGCCTCGGTGGTAACATTACGTGCGTCTATAACGTTATATATGCTAACCTAAGGCAGCCTAACATCTCGGATGCAATATTTGACAACATTCCTGGCCTGTCGAACCCTACTTCTCGGAGGGAACAGCATATACGTCTATAACGTCATATATCCTAACCTAAGGCAACCTAACATCTCGGATGTAACATTTGACAACATTCCAGGCGTGTCGGTCCCAACGTCTCGGTGGTAACATTACATGCGTCTATAACGGTATATTTCCTAATCTAAGGCAACCTAACATCTCGGATGCAATATTTGACAACATTCCTGGCCTGTCGAACCCTACTTCCCGGAGGGAACAGTATATACGTCTATAACGTTATATATCCTAACCTAGGGCAACCTAACATCTCGGATATAACATTTGAAAACATTCCCGGCGTGTTGGAACCCTACGTCTCGGTGGTAACATTACGTGCGTCTATAACGTTATATGTGCTAACCTAAGGCAACCTAACATCTCGGATGTAACATTTGACAACATTCCTGGCATGTCGGTCCCTACGTCTCGGTGGTAACATTATATGCGTCTATAACGTTATATATCCTTATCCAAGGCAACCTAACATCTCGGATGCAATATTTGACAACATTCCTGGCCTGTCAAACCCTACTTCTCGGACGGAACAGTATGTACGTCTATAACGTTATATATCCTAACCTAAGGCAACCTAACATCTCGGATGTAATATTCTACAACCTTCCAGGCGTGTCGGACCCTACTTCTCGGTGGGAACATTATATGCGTCTATAACGTTGCATATCCTAATCTAAGGCAACCTAACATCTCGGATGCAATATTTGACAACATTCCTGGCCTGTCGAACCCTACTGCTCGGAGGGAACAGTATATACGTCTATAACGGTATATATCCTAATCTAAGGCAACCTAACATCTCGGATGTAATATTTGACAACATTCCTGTCGTGTCGGACCCTACTTCTCGGTGGGAACAGCATATACGTCTGTAACGTCATATATCCTAACCTAAGGTAACCTAACATCTCGGATATAACATTTAACACCATTCCAGGCGTGTTGGAACCCTACGCCTCGGTGGTAACATTACGTGCTTCTATAACGTTATATATGCTAACCTAAGGCAACCTAACATCTCGGATGCAATATTTGACAACATTCCTGGCCTGTCGAACCCTACTTCTCGGAGGGAACAGTATATACGTCTATAACGTTATATATCCTAACCTAAGGCAACCTGACATCTCGGATGTATTATTCTACAACATTCCAGGCGTGTCGGACCCTACTTCTCAGTGGGAACATTATATGCGTCTATAACGTTATATATCCTAACCTAAGGCAACCTAACATCTCGGATGTAATATTCTACAACCTCCCAGGCGTGTCGGACCCTACTTCTCGGTGGGAACATTGTATGCGTCTATAACGTTGCATATCCTAATCTAAGGCAACCTAACATCTCGGATGCAATATTCGACAACATTCCTGGCCTGTCGAACCCTACTGCTCGGAGGGAACAGTATATACGTCTATAACGGTATATATCCTAATCTAAGGCAACCTAACATCTCGGATGTAATATTTGACAACGTTCCTGGCGTGTCGGACCCTACTTCTCGGTGGGAACAGCATATACGTCTGTAACGTCATATATCCTAACCTAAGGTAACCTAACATCTCGGATATAACATTTAACACCATTCCAGGCGTGTTGGAACCCTACGCCTCGGTGGTAACGTTACGTGCGTCTATAACGTTATATATGCTAACCTAAGGCAACCTAACATCTCGGATGCAATATTTGACAACATTCCTGGCCTGTCGAACCCTACTTCTCGGAGGGAACAGCATATACGTCTATAACGTCATATATCCTAACCTAAGGCAACCTAACATCTCGGATGTAACATTTGACAACATTCCAGGCGTGTCGGTCCCAACGTCTCGGTGGTAACATTACATGCGTCTATAACGGTATATTTCCTAATCTAAGGCAACCTAACATCTCGGATGCAATATTTGACAACATTCCTGGCCTGTCGAACCCTACTTCCCGGAGGGAACAGTATATACGTCTATAACGTTATATATCCTAACCTAGGGCAACCTAACATCTCGGATATAACATTTGAAAACATTCCCGGCGTGTTGGAACCCTACGTCTCGGTGGTAACATTACGTGCGTCTATAACGTTATATGTGCTAACCTAAGGCAACCTAACATCTCGGATGTAACATTTGACAACATTCCTGGCATGTCGGTCCCTACGTCTCGGTGGTAACATTATATGCGTCTATAACGTTATATATCCTTATCCAAGGCAACCTAACATCTCGGATGCAATATTTGACAACATTCCTGGCCTGTCGAACCCTACTTCTCGGACGGAACAGTATGTACGTCTATAACGTTATATATCCTAACCTAAGGCAACCTAACATCTCGGATGTAATATTCTACAACCTTCCAGGCGTGTCGGACCCTACTTCTCGGTGGGAACATTATATGCGTCTATAACGTTGCATATCCTAATCTAAGGCAACCTAACATCTCGGATGCAATATTTGACAACATTCCTGGCCTGTCGAACCCTACTGCTCGGAGGGAACAGTATATACGTCTATAACGGTATATATCCTAATCTAAGGCAACCTAACATCTCGGATGCAATATTTGACAGCATTCCTGGCCTGTCGAACCCTATTTCTCGGAGGGAACGGTATATACGTCTATAACGTTATATATCCTAACCTAAGGCAACCTGACATCTCGGATGTATTATTCTACAACATTCCATTCGTGTCGGACCCTACTTCTCGGTGGCAACATTATATGCGTCTATAACGTTGTATATCCTAATCTAAGGCAACCTAACATCTCGGATGCAATATTTGACAACATTCCTGGCCTGTCGAACCCTACATCTCGGAGGGAACGGTATATACGTCTATAGCGGTATATATCCTAATCTAAGGCCACCTAACATCTCGTATGTAATATTTGACAACATTCCTGGCGTGTCGAACCCTACTTCTCGATGGGAACAGTATATACGTCTATAACGTTATATATCCTAACGTAAGGCAACCTAACATCTCGGATGTAATGTTTGACAACATTCCTGGCGTGTCGAACCCTACTTCTCGGTGGGAACAGTATATACGTCTGTAACGTCATATATCCTAACCTAAGGCAACCTAACATCTCGGATATAACATTTGACAACATTCCCGGCGTGTTGGAACCCTACGTCTCGGTGGTAACATTACGTGCTTCTATAACGTTATATATGCTAACCTAAGGCAACCTAACATCTCGGATGCAATATTTGACAACATTCCCGGCCTGTCAAACCCTACTTCTCGGAGGGAACAGCATATACGTCTATAACGTCATATATCCTAACCTAAGGCAACCTAACATCTCGGATGTAACATTTGACAACATTCCAGGTGTGTCGGTCCCTACGTCTCGGTGGTAACGTTACATGCGTCTATAACGTTATATATCCTAACCTAAGGCAACCTAACATCTCGGATGTAACATTTGACAACATTGCAGGCATGTCGGTCCCTACGTCTCGGTGGTAACATTATATGCGTCTATAACGTTATATATCCTTATCTAAGGCAACCTAACATCTCGGATGCAATATTTGACAACATTCCTAGCCTGTCGAACCCTACTTCTCGGAGGGAACAGTATATACGTCTATAACGTTATATATCCTAACCTAAGGCAACCTGACATCTCGGATGTAATATTCTACATCATTCCAGGCGTGTCGGACCCTACTTCTCGGTGGGAACATTATATGAGTCTATAACGTTGTATATCGTAATCTAAGGCAACCTATTATCTCAGACGTAATATTTTACAATATTCCTGGCGTGTCGGTGCATACTTTTCGGTGGGAATATTATATGCGTCCATAACGGTCGATATCGTAATCTAAGGCAATCTAACATCTCGGATGCAATATTTGACAACATTCCTGGCCTGTCGAACCCTACTTCTCGGAGGGAACAGTATGTACGTCTATAACGTTATATATCCTAACCTAAGGCAACCTAACATCTCGGATGTAATATTCTACAACCTCCCAGGCGTGTCGGACCCTACTCCTCGGTGGGAACATTGAATGCGTCTATAGCGTTGCATATCCTAATCTAAGGCAACCTAACATCTTGAATGCAATATTTGACAACATTCCTGGCCTGTCGAACCCTACTGCTCGGAGGGAACAGTATATACGTCTATAACGGTATATATCCTAATCTAAGGCAACCTAACATCTCGGATGAAATATTTGACAACATTCCTGGCGTGTCGGACCCTACTTCTCGGTGGGAACAGTATATACGTCTATAACGTTATATATCCTAACCTAGGGCAACCTAACATCTCGGATATAACATTTGACAACATTCCCGGCGTGTTGGAACCCTACGTCTCGGTGGTAACATTACGTGCGTCTATAACGTTATATGTGCTAACCTAAGGCAATCTAACATCTCGGATGCAATATTTGACAACATTCCTGGCCTGTCGAACCCTACTTCTCGGAGGGAACAGTATGTACGTCTATAACGTTATATATCCTAACCTAAGGCAACCTAACATCTCGGATGTAATATTCTACAACCTCCCAGGCGTGTCGGACCCTACTTCTCGGTGGGAACATTGTATGCGTCTATTACGTTGCATATCCTAATCTAAGGCAACCTAACATCTCGAATGCAATATTTGACAACATTCCTGGCCTGTCGAACCCTACTGCTCGGAGGGAACAGTATATACGTCTATAACGGTATAAATCCTAATCTAAGGCAACCTAACATCTCGGATGAAATATTTGACAACATTCCTGGCGTGTCGGACCCAACTTCTCGGTGGGAACAGTATATACGTCTGTAACGTCATATATCCTAACCTAAGGCAACCTAACATCTCGGATATAACATTTAACAACATTCCAGGCGTGTTGGAACCCTACGCCTCGGTGGTAACATTATATGCGTCTATAACGTTATATATCCTTATCTAAGGCAACCTAACATCTCGGATGCAATATTTGACAACATTCCTAGCCTGTCGAACCCTACTTCTCGGAGGGAACAGTATGTACGTCTATAACGTTATATATCCTAACCTAAGGCAACCTAACATCTCTTATGTAATATTCTACAACCTCCCAGGCGTGTCGGACCCTACTTCTCGGTGGGAACATTGTATGCGTCTATTACGTTGCATATCCTAATCTAAGGCAACCTAACATCTCGAATGCAAGATTTGACAACATTCCTGGCCTGTCGAACCCTACTGCTCGGAGGGAACAGTATATACGTCTATAACGGTATATATCCTAATCTAAGGCAACTTAACATCTCGGATGAAATATTTGACAACATTCCTGGCGTGTCGAACCCTACTTCCCGGAGGGAACAGTATATACGTCTATAACGTTATATATCCTAACCTAGGGCAACCTAACATCTCGGATATAACATTTGAAAACATTCCCGGCGTGTTGGAACCCTACGTCTCGGTGGTAACATTACGTGCGTCTATAACGTTATATGTGCTAACCTAAGGCAACCTAACATCTCGGATGTAACATTTGACAACATTCCTGGCATGTCGGTCCCTACGTCTCGGTGGTAACATTATATGCGTCTATAACGTTATATATCCTTATCCAAGGCAACCTAACATCTCGGATGCAATATTTGACAACATTCCTGGCCTGTCGAACCCTACTTCTCGGACGGAACAGTATGTACGTCTATAACGTTATATATCCTAACCTAAGGCAACCTAACATCTCGGATGTAATATTCTACAACCTTCCAGGCGTGTCGGACCCTACTTCTCGGTGGGAACATTATATGCGTCTATAACGTTGCATATCCTAATCTAAGGCAACCTAACATCTCGGATGCAATATTTGACAACATTCCTGGCCTGTCGAACCCTACTGCTCGGAGGGAACAGTATATACGTCTATAACGGTATATATCCTAATCTAAGGCAACCTAACATCTCGGATGTAATATTTGACAACATTCCTGTCGTGTCGGACCCTACTTCTCGGTGGGAACAGCATATACGTCTGTAACGTCATATATCCTAACCTAAGGTAACCTAACATCTCGGATATAACATTTAACACCATTCCAGGCGTGTTGGAACCCTACGCCTCGGTGGTAACATTACGTGCGTCTATAACGTTATATATGCTAACCTAAGGCAACCTAACATCTCGGATGCAATATTTGACAACATTCCTGGCCTGTCGAACCCTACTTCTCGGAGGGAACAGTATATACGTCTATAACGTTATATATCCTAACCTAAGGCAACCTGACATCTCGGATGTATTATTCTACAACATTCCAGGCGTGTCGGACCCTACTTCTCAGTGGGAACATTATATGCGTCTATAACGTTATATATCCTAACCTAAGGCAACCTAACATCTCGGATGTAATATTCTACAACCTCCCAGGCGTGTCGGACCCTACTTCTCGGTGGGAACATTGTATGCGTCTATAACGTTGCATATCCTAATCTAAGGCAACCTAACATCTCGGATGCAATATTCGACAACATTCCTGGCCTGTCGAACCCTACTGCTCGGAGGGAACAGTATATACGTCTATAACGGTATATATCCTAATCTAAGGCAACCTAACATCTCGGATGTAATATTTGACAACGTTCCTGGCGTGTCGGACCCTACTTCTCGGTGGGAACAGCATATACGTCTGTAACGTCATATATCCTAACCTAAGGTAACCTAACATCTCGGATATAACATTTAACACCATTCCAGGCGTGTTGGAACCCTACGCCTCGGTGGTAACGTTACGTGCGTCTATAACGTTATATATGCTAACCTAAGGCAACCTAACATCTCGGATGCAATATTTGACAACATTCCTGGCCTGTCGAACCCTACTTCTCGGAGGGAACAGCATATACGTCTATAACGTCATATATCCTTACCTAAGGCAACCTAACATCTCGGATGTAACACTTGACAACATTCCAGGCGTGTCGATCCCAACGTCTCGTTGGTAACATTACATGCGTCTATAACGGTATATTTCCTAATCTAAGGCAACCTAACATCTCGGATGCAATATTTGACAGCATTCCTGGCCTGTCGAACCCTATTTCTCGGAGGGAACGGTATATACGTCTATAACGTTATATATCCTAACCTAAGGCAACCTGACATCTCGGATGTATTATTCTACAACATTCCATTCGTGTCGGACCCTACTTCTCGGTGGCAACATTATATGCGTCTATAACGTTGTATATCCTAATCTAAGGCAACCTAACATCTCGGATGCAATATTTGACAACATTCCTGGCCTGTCGAACCCTACATCTCGGAGGGAACGGTATATACGTCTATAGCGGTATATATCCTAATCTAAGGCCACCTAACATCTCGTATGTAATATTTGACAACATTCCTGGCGTGTCGAACCCTACTTCTCGATGGGAACAGTATATACGTCTATAACGTTATATATCCTAACGTAAGGCAACCTAACATCTCGGATGTAATGTTTGACAACATTCCTGGCGTGTCGAACCCTACTTCTCGGTGGGAACAGTATATACGTCTGTAACGTCATATATCCTAACCTAAGGCAACCTAACATCTCGGATATAACATTTGACAACATTCCCGGCGTGTTGGAACCCTACGTCTCGGTGGTAACATTACGTGCTTCTATAACGTTATATATGCTAACCTAAGGCAACCTAACATCTCGGATGCAATATTTGACAACATTCCCGGCCTGTCAAACCCTACTTCTCGGAGGGAACAGCATATACGTCTATAACGTCATATATCCTAACCTAAGGCAACCTAACATCTCGGATGTAACATTTGACAACATTCCAGGTGTGTCGGTCCCTACGTCTCGGTGGTAACGTTACATGCGTCTATAACGTTATATATCCTAACCTAAGGCAACCTAACATCTCGGATGTAACATTTGACAACATTGCAGGCATGTCGGTCCCTACGTCTCGGTGGTAACATTATATGCGTCTATAACGTTATATATCCTTATCTAAGGCAACCTAACATCTCGGATGCAATATTTGACAACATTCCTAGCCTGTCGAACCCTACTTCTCGGAGGGAACAGTATATACGTCTATAACGTTATATATCCTAACCTAAGGCAACCTGACATCTCGGATGTAATATTCTACATCATTCCAGGCGTGTCGGACCCTACTTCTCGGTGGGAACATTATATGAGTCTATAACGTTGTATATCGTAATCTAAGGCAACCTATTATCTCAGACGTAATATTTTACAATATTCCTGGCGTGTCGGTGCATACTTTTCGGTGGGAATATTATATGCGTCCATAACGGTCGATATCGTAATCTAAGGCAATCTAACATCTCGGATGCAATATTTGACAACATTCCTGGCCTGTCGAACCCTACTTCTCGGAGGGAACAGTATGTACGTCTATAACGTTATATATCCTAACCTAAGGCAACCTAACATCTCGGATGTAATATTCTACAACCTCCCAGGCGTGTCGGACCCTACTCCTCGGTGGGAACATTGAATGCGTCTATAGCGTTGCATATCCTAATCTAAGGCAACCTAACATCTTGAATGCAATATTTGACAACATTCCTGGCCTGTCGAACCCTACTGCTCGGAGGGAACAGTATATACGTCTATAACGGTATATATCCTAATCTAAGGCAACCTAACATCTCGGATGAAATATTTGACAACATTCCTGGCGTGTCGGACCCTACTTCTCGGTGGGAACAGTATATACGTCTGTAACGTCATATATCCTAACCTAAGGCAACCTAACATCTCGGATGTAACATTTGACAACATTCCAGGCGTGTCGGTCCCAACGTCTCGGTGGTAACATTACATGCGTCTATAACGGTATATTTCCTAATCTAAGGCAACCTAACATTTCGGATGCAATATTTGACAACATTCCTGGCCTGTCGAACCCTACTTCCCGGAGGGAACAGTATATACGTCTATAACGTTATATATCCTAACCTAGGGCAACCTAACATCTCGGATATAACATTTGACAACATTCCCGGCGTGTTGGAACCCTACGTCTCGGTGGTAACATTACGTGCGTCTATAACGTTATATGTGCTAACCTAAGGCAATCTAACATCTCGGATGCAATATTTGACAACATTCCTGGCCTGTCGAACCCTACTTCTCGGAGGGAACAGTATGTACGTCTATAACGTTATATATCCTAACCTAAGGCAACCTAACATCTCGGATGTAATATTCTACAACCTCCCAGGCGTGTCGGACCCTACTTCTCGGTGGGAACATTGTATGCGTCTATTACGTTGCATATCCTAATCTAAGGCAACCTAACATCTCGAATGCAATATTTGACAACATTCCTGGCCTGTCGAACCCTACTGCTCGGAGGGAACAGTATATACGTCTATAACGGTATAAATCCTAATCTAAGGCAACCTAACATCTCGGATGAAATATTTGACAACATTCCTGGCGTGTCGGACCCAACTTCTCGGTGGGAACAGTATATACGTCTGTAACGTCATATATCCTAACCTAAGGCAACCTAACATCTCGGATATAACATTTAACAACATTCCAGGCGTGTTGGAACCCTACGCCTCGGTGGTAACATTATATGCGTCTATAACGTTATATATCCTTATCTAAGGCAACCTAACATCTCGGATGCAATATTTGACAACATTCCTAGCCTGTCGAACCCTACTTCTCGGAGGGAACAGTATGTACGTCTATAACGTTATATATCCTAACCTAAGGCAACCTAACATCTCTTATGTAATATTCTACAACCTCCCAGGCGTGTCGGACCCTACTTCTCGGTGGGAACATTGTATGCGTCTATTACGTTGCATATCCTAATCTAAGGCAACCTAACATCTCGAATGCAAGATTTGACAACATTCCTGGCCTGTCGAACCCTACTGCTCGGAGGGAACAGTATATACGTCTATAACGGTATATATCCTAATCTAAGGCAACTTAACATCTCGGATGAAATATTTGACAACATTCCTGGCGTGTCGAACCCTACTTCCCGGAGGGAACAGTATATACGTCTATAACGTTATATATCCTAACCTAGGGCAACCTAACATCTCGGATATAACATTTGAAAACATTCCCGGCGTGTTGGAACCCTACGTCTCGGTGGTAACATTACGTGCGTCTATAACGTTATATGTGCTAACCTAAGGCAACCTAACATCTCGGATGTAACATTTGACAACATTCCTGGCATGTCGGTCCCTACGTCTCGGTGGTAACATTATATGCGTCTATAACGTTATATATCCTTATCCAAGGCAACCTAACATCTCGGATGCAATATTTGACAACATTCCTGGCCTGTCGAACCCTACTTCTCGGACGGAACAGTATGTACGTCTATAACGTTATATATCCTAACCTAAGGCAACCTAACATCTCGGATGTAATATTCTACAACCTTCCAGGCGTGTCGGACCCTACTTCTCGGTGGGAACATTATATGCGTCTATAACGTTGCATATCCTAATCTAAGGCAACCTAACATCTCGGATGCAATATTTGACAACATTCCTGGCCTGTCGAACCCTACTGCTCGGAGGGAACAGTATATACGTCTATAACGGTATATATCCTAATCTAAGGCAACCTAACATCTCGGATGTAATATTTGACAACATTCCTGTCGTGTCGGACCCTACTTCTCGGTGGGAACAGCATATACGTCTGTAACGTCATATATCCTAACCTAAGGTAACCTAACATCTCGGATATAACATTTAACACCATTCCAGGCGTGTTGGAACCCTACGCCTCGGTGGTAACATTACGTGCGTCTATAACGTTATATATGCTAACCTAAGGCAACCTAACATCTCGGATGCAATATTTGACAACATTCCTGGCCTGTCGAACCCTACTTCTCGGAGGGAACAGTATATACGTCTATAACGTTATATATCCTAACCTAAGGCAACCTGACATCTCGGATGTATTATTCTACAACATTCCAGGCGTGTCGGACCCTACTTCTCAGTGGGAACATTATATGCGTCTATAACGTTATATATCCTAACCTAAGGCAACCTAACATCTCGGATGTAATATTCTACAACCTCCCAGGCGTGTCGGACCCTACTTCTCGGTGGGAACATTGTATGCGTCTATAACGTTGCATATCCTAATCTAAGGCAACCTAACATCTCGGATGCAATATTCGACAACATTCCTGGCCTGTCGAACCCTACTGCTCGGAGGGAACAGTATATACGTCTATAACGGTATATATCCTAATCTAAGGCAACCTAACATCTCGGATGTAATATTTGACAACGTTCCTGGCGTGTCGGACCCTACTTCTCGGTGGGAACAGCATATACGTCTGTAACGTCATATATCCTAACCTAAGGTAACCTAACATCTCGGATATAACATTTAACACCATTCCAGGCGTGTTGGAACCCTACGCCTCGGTGGTAACGTTACGTGCGTCTATAACGTTATATATGCTAACCTAAGGCAACCTAACATCTCGGATGCAATATTTGACAACATTCCTGGCCTGTCGAACCCTACTTCTCGGAGGGAACAGCATATACGTCTATAACGTCATATATCCTTACCTAAGGCAACCTAACATCTCGGATGTAACACTTGACAACATTCCAGGCGTGTCGATCCCAACGTCTCGTTGGTAACATTACATGCGTCTATAACGGTATATTTCCTAATCTAAGGCAACCTAACATCTCGGATGCAATATTTGACAGCATTCCTGGCCTGTCGAACCCTATTTCTCGGAGGGAACGGTATATACGTCTATAACGTTATATATCCTAACCTAAGGCAACCTGACATCTCGGATGTATTATTCTACAACATTCCATTCGTGTCGGACCCTACTTCTCGGTGGCAACATTATATGCGTCTATAACGTTGTATATCCTAATCTAAGGCAACCTAACATCTCGGATGCAATATTTGACAACATTCCTGGCCTGTCGAACCCTACATCTCGGAGGGAACGGTATATACGTCTATAGCGGTATATATCCTAATCTAAGGCCACCTAACATCTCGTATGTAATATTTGACAACATTCCTGGCGTGTCGAACCCTACTTCTCGATGGGAACAGTATATACGTCTATAACGTTATATATCCTAACGTAAGGCAACCTAACATCTCGGATGTAATGTTTGACAACATTCCTGGCGTGTCGAACCCTACTTCTCGGTGGGAACAGTATATACGTCTGTAACGTCATATATCCTAACCTAAGGCAACCTAACATCTCGGATATAACATTTGACAACATTCCCGGCGTGTTGGAACCCTACGTCTCGGTGGTAACATTACGTGCTTCTATAACGTTATATATGCTAACCTAAGGCAACCTAACATCTCGGATGCAATATTTGACAACATTCCCGGCCTGTCAAACCCTACTTCTCGGAGGGAACAGCATATACGTCTATAACGTCATATATCCTAACCTAAGGCAACCTAACATCTCGGATGTAACATTTGACAACATTCCAGGTGTGTCGGTCCCTACGTCTCGGTGGTAACGTTACATGCGTCTATAACGTTATATATCCTAACCTAAGGCAACCTAACATCTCGGATGTAACATTTGACAACATTGCAGGCATGTCGGTCCCTACGTCTCGGTGGTAACATTATATGCGTCTATAACGTTATATATCCTTATCTAAGGCAACCTAACATCTCGGATGCAATATTTGACAACATTCCTAGCCTGTCGAACCCTACTTCTCGGAGGGAACAGTATATACGTCTATAACGTTATATATCCTAACCTAAGGCAACCTGACATCTCGGATGTAATATTCTACATCATTCCAGGCGTGTCGGACCCTACTTCTCGGTGGGAACATTATATGAGTCTATAACGTTGTATATCGTAATCTAAGGCAACCTATTATCTCAGACGTAATATTTTACAATATTCCTGGCGTGTCGGTGCATACTTTTCGGTGGGAATATTATATGCGTCCATAACGGTCGATATCGTAATCTAAGGCAATCTAACATCTCGGATGCAATATTTGACAACATTCCTGGCCTGTCGAACCCTACTTCTCGGAGGGAACAGTATGTACGTCTATAACGTTATATATCCTAACCTAAGGCAACCTAACATCTCGGATGTAATATTCTACAACCTCCCAGGCGTGTCGGACCCTACTCCTCGGTGGGAACATTGAATGCGTCTATAGCGTTGCATATCCTAATCTAAGGCAACCTAACATCTTGAATGCAATATTTGACAACATTCCTGGCCTGTCGAACCCTACTGCTCGGAGGGAACAGTATATACGTCTATAACGGTATATATCCTAATCTAAGGCAACCTAACATCTCGGATGAAATATTTGACAACATTCCTGGCGTGTCGGACCCTACTTCTCGGTGGGAACAGTATATACGTCTGTAACGTCATATATCCTAACCTAAGGCAACCTAACATCTCGGATATAACATTTAACAACATTCCAGGCGTGTTGGAACCCTACGCCTCGGTGGTAACATTACGTGCGTCTATAACGTTATATATGCTAACCTAAGGCAGCCTAACATCTCGGATGCAATATTTGACAACATTCCTGGCCTGTCGAACCCTACTTCTCGGAGGGAACAGCATATACGTCTATAACGTCATATATCCTAACCTAAGGCAACCTAACATCTCGGATGTAACATTTGACAACATTCCAGGCGTGTCGGTCCCAACGTCTCGGTGGTAACATTACATGCGTCTATAACGGTATATTTCCTAATCTAAGGCAACCTAACATTTCGGATGCAATATTTGACAACATTCCTGGCCTGTCGAACCCTACTTCCCGGAGGGAACAGTATATACGTCTATAACGTTATATATCCTAACCTAGGGCAACCTAACATCTCGGATATAACATTTGACAACATTCCCGGCGTGTTGGAACCCTACGTCTCGGTGGTAACATTACGTGCGTCTATAACGTTATATGTGCTAACCTAAGGCAACCTAACATCTCGGATGTAACATTTGACAACATTCCTGGCATGTCGGTCCCTACGTCTCGGTGGTAACATTATATGCGTCTATAACGTTATATATCCTTATCTAAGGCAACCTAACATCTCGGATGCAATATTTGACAACATTCCTGGCCTGTCGAACCCTACTTCTCGGACGGAACAGTATGTACGTCTATAACGTTATATATCCTAACCTAAGGCAACCTAACATCTCGGATGTAATATTCTACAACCTCCCAGGCGTGTCGGACCCTACTTCTCGGTGGGAACATTGTATGCGTCTATAACGTTGCATATCCTAATCTAAGGCAACCTAACATCTCGGATGCAATATTCGACAACATTCCTGGCCTGTCGAACCCTACTGCTCGGAGGGAACAGTATATACGTCTATAACGGTATATATCCTAATCTAAGGCAACCTAACATCTCGGATGTAATATTTGACAACATTCCTGGCGTGTCGGACCCCACTTCTTGGTGGGAACATTATATGAGTCTATAACGTTGTATATCGTAATCTAAGGCATCCTATTATCTCAGACGTAATATTTTACAGTATTCCTGGCGTGTCGGTGCATACTTTTCGGTGGGAATATTATATGCGTCCATAACGGTCGATATCGTAATCTAAGGCAATCTAACATCTCGGATGCAATATTTGACAACATTCCTGGCCTGTCGAACCCTACTTCTCGGAGGGAACAGTATGTACGTCTATAACGTTATATATCCTAACCTAAGGCAACCTAACATCTCGGATGTAATATTCTACAACCTCCCAGGCGTGTCGGACCCTACTTCTCGGTGGGAACATTGTATGCGTCTATAACGTTGCATATCCTAATCTAAGGCAACCTAACATCTCGGATGCAATATTCGACAACATTCCTGGCCTGTCGAACCCTACTGCTCGGAGGGAACAGTATATACGTCTATAACGGTATATATCCTAATCTAAGGCAACCTAACATCTCGGATGTAATATTTGACAACATTCCTGGCGTGTCGGACCCTACTTCTCGGTGGGAACAGCATATACGTCTGTAACGTCATATATCCTAACCTAAGGTAACCTAACATCTCGGATATAACATTTAACACCATTCCAGGCGTGTTGGAACCCTACGCCTCGGTGGTAACATTACGTGCGTCTATAACGTTATATATGCTAACCTAAGGCAACCTAACATCTCGGATGCAATATTTGACAACATTCCTGGCCTGTCGAACCCTACTTCTCGGAGGGAACAGCATATACGTCTATAACGTCATATATCCTTACCTAAGGCAACCTAACATCTCGGATGTAACACTTGACAACATTCCAGGCGTGTCGATCCCAACGTCTCGTTGGTAACATTACATGCGTCTATAACGGTATATTTCCTAATCTAAGGCAACCTAACATCTCGGATGCAATATTTGACAGCATTCCTGGCCTGTCGAACCCTATTTCTCGGAGGGAACGGTATATACGTCTATAACGTTATATATCCTAACCTAAGGCAACCTGACATCTCGGATGTATTATTCTACAACATTCCATTCGTGTCGGACCCTACTTCTCGGTGGCAACATTATATGCGTCTATAACGTTGTATATCCTAATCTAAGGCAACCTAACATCTCGGATGCAATATTTGACAACATTCCTGGCCTGTCGAACCCTACATCTCGGAGGGAACGGTATATACGTCTATAGCGGTATATATCCTAATCTAAGGCCACCTAACATCTCGTATGTAATATTTGACAACATTCCTGGCGTGTCGAACCCTACTTCTCGGTGGGAACAGTATATACGTCTATAACGTTATATATCCTAACGTAAGGCAACCTAACATCTCGGATGTAATGTTTGACAACATTCCTGGCGTGTCGAACCCTACTTCTCGGTGGGAACAGTATATACGTCTGTAACGTCATATATCCTAACCTAAGGCAACCTAACATCTCGGATATAACATTTGACAACATTCCCGGCGTGTTGGAACCCTACGTCTCGGTGGTAACATTACGTGCTTCTATAACGTTATATATGCTAACCTAAGGCAACCTAACATCTCGGATGCAATATTTGACAACATTCCCGGCCTGTCAAACCCTACTTCTCGGAGGGAACAGCATATACGTCTATAACGTCATATATCCTAACCTAAGGCAACCTAACATCTCGGATGTAACATTTGACAACATTCCAGGTGTGTCGGTCCCTACGTCTCGGTGGTAACGTTACATGCGTCTATAACGTTATATATCCTAACCTAAGGCAACCTAACATCTCGGATGTAACATTTGACAACATTGCAGGCATGTCGGTCCCTACGTCTCGGTGGTAACATTATATGCGTCTATAACGTTATATATCCTTATCTAAGGCAACCTAACATCTCGGATGCAATATTTGACAACATTCCTAGCCTGTCGAACCCTACTTCTCGGAGGGAACAGTATATACGTCTATAACGTTATATATCCTAACCTAAGGCAACCTGACATCTCGGATGTAATATTCTACATCATTCCAGGCGTGTCGGACCCTACTTCTCGGTGGGAACATTATATGAGTCTATAACGTTGTATATCGTAATCTAAGGCAACCTATTATCTCAGACGTAATATTTTACAATATTCCTGGCGTGTCGGTGCATACTTTTCGGTGGGAATATTATATGCGTCCATAACGGTCGATATCGTAATCTAAGGCAATCTAACATCTCGGATGCAATATTTGACAACATTCCTGGCCTGTCGAACCCTACTTCTCGGAGGGAACAGTATGTACGTCTATAACGTTATATATCCTAACCTAAGGCAACCTAACATCTCGGATGTAATATTCTACAACCTCCCAGGCGTGTCGGACCCTACTCCTCGGTGGGAACATTGAATGCGTCTATAGCGTTGCATATCCTAATCTAAGGCAACTTAACATCTTGAATGCAATATTTGACAACATTCCTGGCCTGTCGAACCCTACTGCTAGGAGGGAACAGTATATACGTCTATAACGGTATATATCCTAATCTAAGGCAACCTAACATCTCGGATGAAATATTTGACAACATTCCTGGCGTGTCGGACCCTACTTCTCGGTGGGAACAGTATATACGTCTGTAACGTCATATATCCTAACCTAAGGCAACCTAACATCTCGGATATAACATTTAACAACATTCCAGGCGTGTTGGAACCCTACGCCTCGGTGGTAACATTACTTGCGTCTATAACGTTATATATGCTAACCTAAGGCAGCCTAACATCTCGGATGCAATATTTGACAACATTCCTGGCCTGTCGAACCCTACTTCTCGGAGGGAACAGCATATACGTCTATAACGTCATATATCCTAACCTAAGGCAACCTAACATCTCGGATGTAACATTTGACAACATTCCAGGCGTGTCGGTCCCAACGTCTCGGTGGTAACATTACATGCGTCTATAACGGTATATTTCCTAATCTAAGGCAACCTAACATTTCGGATGCAATATTTGACAACATTCCTGGCCTGTCGAACCCTACTTCCCGGAGGGAACAGTATATACGTCTATAACGTTATATATCCTAACCTAGGGCAACCTAACATCTCGGATATAACATTTGACAACATTCCCGGCGTGTTGGAACCCTACGTCTCGGTGGTAACATTACGTGCGTCTATAACGTTATATGTGCTAACCTAAGGCAACCTAACATCTCGGATGTAACATTTGACAACATTCCTGGCATGTCGGTCCCTACGTCTCGGTGGTAACATTATATGCGTCTATAACGTTATATATCCTTATCTAAGGCAACCTAACATCTCGGATGCAATATTTGACAACATTCCTGGCCTGTCGAACCCTACTTCTCGGACGGAACAGTATGTACGTCTATAACGTTATATATCCTAACCTAAGGCAACCTAACATCTCGGATGTAATATTCTACAACCTCCCAGGCGTGTCGGACCCTACTTCTCGGTGGGAACATTGTATGCGTCTATAACGTTGCATATCCTAATCTAAGGCAACCTAACATCTCGGATGCAATATTCGACAACATTCCTGGCCTGTCGAACCCTACTGCTCGGAGGGAACAGTATATACGTCTATAACGGTATATATCCTAATCTAAGGCAACCTAACATCTCGGATGTAATATTTGACAACATTCCTGGCGTGTCGGACCCCACTTCTCGGTGGGAACATTATATGAGTCTATAACGTTGTATATCGTAATCTAAGGCATCCTATTATCTCAGACGTAATATTTTACAGTATTCCTGGCGTGTCGGTGCATACTTTTCGGTGGGAATATTATATGCGTCCATAACGGTCGATATCGTAATCTAAGGCAATCTAACATCTCGGATGCAATATTTGACAACATTCCTGGCCTGTCGAACCCTACTTCTCGGAGGGAATAGTATGTACGTCTATAACGTTATATATCCTAACCTAAGGCAACCTAACATCTCGGATGTAATATTCTACAACCTCCCAGGCGTGTCGGACCCTACTTCTCGGTGGGAACATTGTATGCGTCTATAACGTTGCATATCCTAATCTAAGGCAACCTAACATCTCGGATGCAATATTCGACAACATTCCTGGCCTGTCGAACCCTACTGCTCGGAGGGAACAGTATATACGTCTATAACGGTATATATCCTAATCTAAGGCAACCTAACATCTCGGATGTAATATTTGACAACATTCCTGGCGTGTCGGACCCTACTTCTCGGTGGGAACAGCATATACGTCTGTAACGTCATATATCCTAACCTAAGGTAACCTAACATCTCGGATATAACATTTAACACCATTCCAGGCGTGTTGGAACCCTACGCCTCGGTGGTAACATTACGTGCGTCTATAACGTTATATATGCTAACCTAAGGCAACCTAACATCTCGGATGCAATATTTGACAACATTCCTGGCCTGTCGAACCCTACTTCTCGGAGGGAACAGCATATACGTCTATAACGTCATATATCCTTACCTAAGGCAACCTAACATCTCGGATGTAACACTTGACAACATTCCAGGCGTGTCGATCCCAACGTCTCGTTGGTAACATTACATGCGTCTATAACGGTATATTTCCTAATCTAAGGCAACCTAACATCTCGGATGCAATATTTGACAGCATTCCTGGCCTGTCGAACCCTATTTCTCGGAGGGAACGGTATATACGTCTATAACGTTATATATCCTAACCTAAGGCAACCTGACATCTCGGATGTATTATTCTACAACATTCCATTCGTGTCGGACCCTACTTCTCGGTGGCAACATTATATGCGTCTATAACGTTGTATATCCTAATCTAAGGCAACCTAACATCTCGGATGCAATATTTGACAACATTCCTGGCCTGTCGAACCCTACATCTCGGAGGGAACGGTATATACGTCTATAGCGGTATATATCCTAATCTAAGGCCACCTAACATCTCGTATGTAATATTTGACAACATTCCTGGCGTGTCGAACCCTACTTCTCGGTGGGAACAGTATATACGTCTATAACGTTATATATCCTAACGTAAGGCAACCTAACATCTCGGATGTAATGTTTGACAACATTCCTGGCGTGTCGAACCCTACTTCTCGGTGGGAACAGTATATACGTCTGTAACGTCATATATCCTAACCTAAGGCAACCTAACATCTCGGATATAACATTTGACAACATTCCCGGCGTGTTGGAACCCTACGTCTCGGTGGTAACATTACGTGCTTCTATAACGTTATATATGCTAACCTAAGGCAACCTAACATCTCGGATGCAATATTTGACAACATTCCCGGCCTGTCAAACCCTACTTCTCGGAGGGAACAGCATATACGTCTATAACGTCATATATCCTAACCTAAGGCAACCTAACATCTCGGATGTAACATTTGACAACATTCCAGGTGTGTCGGTCCCTACGTCTCGGTGGTAACGTTACATGCGTCTATAACGTTATATATCCTAACCTAAGGCAACCTAACATCTCGGATGTAACATTTGACAACATTGCAGGCATGTCGGTCCCTACGTCTCGGTGGTAACATTATATGCGTCTATAACGTTATATATCCTTATCTAAGGCAACCTAACATCTCGGATGCAATATTTGACAACATTCCTAGCCTGTCGAACCCTACTTCTCGGAGGGAACAGTATATACGTCTATAACGTTATATATCCTAACCTAAGGCAACCTGACATCTCGGATGTAATATTCTACATCATTCCAGGCGTGTCGGACCCTACTTCTCGGTGGGAACATTATATGAGTCTATAACGTTGTATATCGTAATCTAAGGCAACCTATTATCTCAGACGTAATATTTTACAATATTCCTGGCGTGTCGGTGCATACTTTTCGGTGGGAATATTATATGCGTCCATAACGGTCGATATCGTAATCTAAGGCAATCTAACATCTCGGATGCAATATTTGACAACATTCCTGGCCTGTCGAACCCTACTTCTCGGAGGGAACTGTATGTACGTCTATAACGTTATATATCCTAACCTAAGGCAACCTAACATCTCGGATGTAATATTCTACAACCTCCCAGGCGTGTCGGACCCTACTCCTCGGTGGGAACATTGAATGCGTCTATAACGTTGCATATCCTAATCTAAGGCAACCTAACATCTTGAATGCAATATTTGACAACATTCCTGGCCTGTCGAACCCTACTGCTCGGAGGGAACAGTATATACGTCTATAACGGTATATATCCTAATCTAAGGCAACCTAACATCTCGGATGAAATATTTGACAACATTCCTGGCGTGTCGGACCCTACTTCTCGGTGGGAACAGTATATACGTCTGTAACGTCATATATCCTAACCTAAGGCAACCTAACATCTCGGATATAACATTTAACAACATTCCAGGCGTGTTGGAACCCTACGCCTCGGTGGTAATATTACGTGCGTCTATAACGTTATATATGCTAACCTAAGGCAGCCTAACATCTCGGATGCAATATTTGACAACATTCCTGGCCTGTCGAACCCTACTTCTCGGAGGGAACAGCATATACGTCTATAACGTCATATATCCTAACCTAAGGCAACCTAACATCTCGGATGTAACATTTGACAACATTCCAGGCGTGTCGGTCCCAACGTCTCGGTGGTAACATTACATGCGTCTATAACGGTATATTTCCTAATCTAAGGCAACCTAACATTTCGGATGCAATATTTGACAACATTCCTGGCCTGTCGAACCCTACTTCCCGGAGGGAACAGTATATACGTCTATAACGTTATATATCCTAACCTAGGGCAACCTAACATCTCGGATATAACATTTGACAACATTCCCGGCGTGTTGGAACCCTACGTCTCGGTGGTAACATTACGTGCGTCTATAACGTTATATGTGCTAACCTAAGGCAACCTAACATCTCGGATGTAACATTTGACAACATTCCTGGCATGTCGGTCCCTACGTCTCGGTGGTAACATTATATGCGTCTATAACGTTATATATCCTTATCTAAGGCAACCTAACATCTCGGATGCAATATTTGACAACATTCCTGGCCTGTCGAACCCTACTTCTCGGACGGAACAGTATGTACGTCTATAACGTTATATATCCTAACCTAAGGCAACCTAACATCTCGGATGTAATATTCTACAACCTCCCAGGCGTGTCGGACCCTACTTCTCGGTGGGAACATTGTATGCGTCTATAACGTTGCATATCCTAATCTAAGGCAACCTAACATCTCGGATGCAATATTCGACAACATTCCTGGCCTGTCGAACCCTACTGCTCGGAGGGAACAGTATATACGTCTATAACGGTATATATCCTAATCTAAGGCAACCTAACATCTCGGATGTAATATTTGACAACATTCCTGGCGTGTCGGACCCCACTTCTCGGTGGGAACATTATATGAGTCTATAACGTTGTATATCGTAATCTAAGGCATCCTATTATCTCAGACGTAATATTTTACAGTATTCCTGGCGTGTCGGTGCATACTTTTCGGTGGGAATATTATATGCGTCCATAACGGTCGATATCGTAATCTAAGGCAATCTAACATCTCGGATGCAATATTTGACAACATTCCTGGCCTGTCGAACCCTACTTCTCGGAGGGAACAGTATGTACGTCTATAACGTTATATATCCTAACCTAAGGCAACCTAACATCTCGGATGTAATATTCTACAACCTCCCAGGCGTGTCGGACCCTACTTCTCGGTGGGAACATTGTATGCGTCTATAACGTTGCATATCCTAATCTAAGGCAACCTAACATCTCGGATGCAATATTCGACAACATTCCTGGCCTGTCGAACCCTACTGCTCGGAGGGAACAGTATATACGTCTATAACGGTATATATCCTAATCTAAGGCAACCTAACATCTCGGATGTAATATTTGACAACATTCCTGGCGTGTCGGACCCTACTTCTCGGTGGGAACAGCATATACGTCTGTAACGTCATATATCCTAACCTAAGGTAACCTAACATCTCGGATATAACATTTAACACCATTCCAGGCGTGTTGGAACCCTACGCCTCGGTGGTAACATTACGTGCGTCTATAACGTTATATATGCTAACCTAAGGCAACCTAACATCTCGGATGCAATATTTGACAACATTCCTGGCCTGTCGAACCCTACTTCTCGGAGGGAACAGCATATACGTCTATAACGTCATATATCCTTACCTAAGGCAACCTAACATCTCGGATGTAACACTTGACAACATTCCAGGCGTGTCGATCCCAACGTCTCGTTGGTAACATTACATGCGTCTATAACGGTATATTTCCTAATCTAAGGCAACCTAACATCTCGGATGCAATATTTGACAGCATTCCTGGCCTGTCGAACCCTATTTCTCGGAGGGAACGGTATATACGTCTATAACGTTATATATCCTAACCTAAGGCAACCTGACATCTCGGATGTATTATTCTACAACATTCCATTCGTGTCGGACCCTACTTCTCGGTGGCAACATTATATGCGTCTATAACGTTGTATATCCTAATCTAAGGCAACCTAACATCTCGGATGCAATATTTGACAACATTCCTGGCCTGTCGAACCCTACATCTCGGAGGGAACGGTATATACGTCTATAGCGGTATATATCCTAATCTAAGGCCACCTAACATCTCGTATGTAATATTTGACAACATTCCTGGCGTGTCGAACCCTACTTCTCGGTGGGAACAGTATATACGTCTATAACGTTATATATCCTAACGTAAGGCAACCTAACATCTCGGATGTAATGTTTGACAACATTCCTGGCGTGTCGAACCCTACTTCTCGGTGGGAACAGTATATACGTCTGTAACGTCATATATCCTAACCTAAGGCAACCTAACATCTCGGATATAACATTTGACAACATTCCCGGCGTGTTGGAACCCTACGTCTCGGTGGTAACATTACGTGCTTCTATAACGTTATATATGCTAACCTAAGGCAACCTAACATCTCGGATGCAATATTTGACAACATTCCCGGCCTGTCAAACCCTACTTCTCGGAGGGAACAGCATATACGTCTATAACGTCATATATCCTAACCTAAGGCAACCTAACATCTCGGATGTAACATTTGACAACATTCCAGGTGTGTCGGTCCCTACGTCTCGGTGGTAACGTTACATGCGTCTATAACGTTATATATCCTAACCTAAGGCAACCTAACATCTCGGATGTAACATTTGACAACATTGCAGGCATGTCGGTCCCTACGTCTCGGTGGTAACATTATATGCGTCTATAACGTTATATATCCTTATCTAAGGCAACCTAACATCTCGGATGCAATATTTGACAACATTCCTAGCCTGTCGAACCCTACTTCTCGGAGGGAACAGTATATACGTCTATAACGTTATATATCCTAACCTAAGGCAACCTGACATCTCGGATGTAATATTCTACATCATTCCAGGCGTGTCGGACCCTACTTCTCGGTGGGAACATTATATGAGTCTATAACGTTGTATATCGTAATCTAAGGCAACCTATTATCTCAGACGTAATATTTTACAATATTCCTGGCGTGTCGGTGCATACTTTTCGGTGGGAATATTATATGCGTCCATAACGGTCGATATCGTAATCTAAGGCAATCTAACATCTCGGATGCAATATTTGACAACATTCCTGGCCTGTCGAACCCTACTTCTCGGAGGGAACAGTATGTACGTCTATAACGTTATATATCCTAACCTAAGGCAACCTAACATCTCGGATGTAATATTCTACAACCTCCCAGGCGTGTCGGACCCTACTCCTCGGTGGGAACATTGAATGCGTCTATAACGTTGCATATCCTAATCTAAGGCAACCTAACATCTTGAATGCAATATTTGACAACATTCCTGGCCTGTCGAACCCTACTGCTCGGAGGGAACAGTATATACGTCTATAACGGTATATATCCTAATCTAAGGCAACCTAACATCTCGGATGAAATATTTGACAACATTCCTGGCGTGTCGGACCCTACTTCTCGGTGGGAACAGTATATACGTCTGTAACGTCATATATCCTAACCTAAGGCAACTTAACATCTCGGATATAACATTTAACAACATTCCAGGCGTGTTGGAACCCTACGCCTCGGTGGTAACATTACGTGCGTCTATAACGTTATATATGCTAACCTAAGGCAGCCTAACATCTCGGATGCAATATTTGACAACATTCCTGGCCTGTCGAACCCTACTTCTCGGACGGAACAGCATATACGTCTATAACGTCATATATCCTAACCTAAGGCAACCTAACATCTCGGATGTAACATTTGACAACATTCCAGGCGTGTCGGTCCCAACGTCTCGGTGGTAACATTACATGCGTCTATAACGGTATATTTCCTAATCTAAGGCAACCTAACATTTCGGATGCAATATTTGACAACATTCCTGGCCTGTCGAACCCTACTTCCCGGAGGGAACAGTATATACGTCTATAACGTTATATATCCTAACCTAGGGCAACCTAACATCTCGGATATAACATTTGACAACATTCCCGGCGTGTTGGAACCCTACGTCTCGGTGGTAACATTACGTGCGTCTATAACGTTATATGTGCTAACCTAAGGCAACCTAACATCTCGGATGTAACATTTGACAACATTCCTGGCATGTCGGTCCCTACGTCTCGGTGGTAACATTATATGCGTCTATAACGTTATATATCCTTATCTAAGGCAACCTAACATCTCGGATGCAATATTTGACAACATTCCTGGCCTGTCGAACCCTACTTCTCGGACGGAACAGTATGTACGTCTATAACGTTATATATCCTAACCTAAGGCAACCTAACATCTCGGATGTAATATTCTACAACCTTCCAGGCGTGTCGGACCCTACTTCTCGGTGGGAACATTATATGCGTCTATAACGTTGCATATCCTAATCTAAGGCAACCTAACATCTCGGATGCAATATTTGACAACATTCCTGGCCTGTCGAACCCTACTGCTCGGAGGGAACCGTATATACGTCTATAACGGTATATGTCCTAATCTAAGGCAACCTAACATCTCGGATGTAATATTTGACAACATTCCTGGCGTGTCGGACCCTACTTCTCGGTGGGAACAGCATATACGTCTGTAACGTCATATATCCTAACCTAAGGTAACCTAACATCTCGGATATAACATTTAACACCATTCCAGGTGTGTCGGTCCCTACGTCTCGGTGGTAACGTTACATGCGTCTATAACGTTATATATCCTAACCTAAGGCAACCTAACATCTCGGATGTAACATTTGACAACATTCCAGGCATGTCGGTCCCTACGTCTCGGTGGTAACATTATATGCGTCTATAACGTTATATATCCTAACCTAAGGCAACCTGACATCTCGGATGTAATATTCTACATCATTCCAGGCGTGTCGGACCCTACTTCTCGGTGGGAACATTATATGAGTCTATAACGTTGTATATCGTAATCTAAGGCATCCTATTATCTCAGACGTAATATTTTACAGTATTCCTGGCGTGTCGGTGCATACTTTTCGGTGGGAATATTATATGCGTCCATAACGGTCGATATCGTAATCTAAGGCAATCTAACATCTCGGATGCAATATTTGACAACATTCCTGGCCTGTCGAACCCTACTTCTCGGATCGAACAGTATGTACGTCTATAACGTTATATATCCTAACCTAAGGCAACCTAACATCTCGTATGTAATATTCTACAACCTTCCAGGCGTGTCGGACCCTACTTCTCGGTGGGAACATTATATGCGTCTATAACGTTGCATATCCTAATCTAAGGCAACCTAACATCTCGGATGCAATATTTGACAACATTCCTGGCCTGTCGAACCCTACTTCTCGGAGGGAACAGTATATACGTCTATAACGTTATATATCCTAACCTAAGGCAACCTGACATCTCGGATGTATTATTCTACAACATTCCAGGCGTGTCGGACCCTACTTCTCAGTGGGAACATTATATGCGTCTATAACGTTATATATCCTAACCTAAGGCAACCTAACATCTCGGATGTAATATTCTACAACCTCCCAGGCGTGTCGGACCCTACTTCTCGGTGGGAACATTGTATGCGTCTATAACGTTGCATATCCTAATCTAAGGCAACCTAACATCTCGGATGCAATATTTGACAACATTCCTGGCCTGTCGAACCCTACTGCTCGGAGGGAACAGTATATACGTCTATAGCGGTATATATCCTAATCTAAGGCAACCTAACATCTCGGATGTAATATTTGACAACATTCCTGGCGTGTCGGACTCTACTTCTCGGTGGGAACAGCATATACGTCTGTAACGTCATATATCCTAACCTAAGGTAACCTAACATCTCGGATATAACATTTAACACCATTCCAGGCGTGTTGGAACCCTACGCCTCGGTGGTAACATTACGTGCGTCTATAACGTTATATATGCTAACCTAAGGCAACCTAACATCTCGGATGCAATATCTGACAACATTCCCGGCCTGTCAAACCCTACTTCTCGGAGGGAACAGTATATACGTCTATAACGTTATATATCCTAACCTAAGGCAACCTGACATCTCGGATGTAATATTCTACATCATTCCAGGCGTGTCGGACCCTACTTCTCGGTGGGAACATTATATGAGTCTATAACGTTGTATATCGTAATCTAAGGCAACCTATTATCTCAGACGTAATATTTTACAATATTCCTGGCGTGTCGGTGCATACTTTTCGGTGGGAATATTATATGCGTCCATAACGGTCGATATCGTAATCTAAGGCAATCTAACATCTCGGATGCAATATTTGACAACATTCCTGGCCTGTCGAACCCTACTTCTCGGAGGGAACAGTATGTACGTCTATAACGTTATATATCCTAACCTAAGGCAACCTAACATCTCGGATGTAATATTCTACAACCTCCCAGGCGTGTCGGACCCTACTCCTCGGTGGGAACATTGAATGCGTCTATAACGTTGCATATCCTAATCTAAGGCAACCTAACATCTTGAATGCAATATTTGACAACATTCCTGGCCTGTCGAACCCTACTGCTCGGAGGGAACAGTATATACGTCTATAACGGTATATATCCTAATCTAAGGCAACCTAACATCTCGGATGAAATATTTGACAACATTCCTGGCGTGTCGGACCCTACTTCTCGGTGGGAACAGTATACACGTCTGTAACGTCATATATCCTAACCTAAGGCAACCTAACATCTCGCATATAACATTTAACAACATTCCAGGCGTGTTGGAACCCTACGCCTCGGTGGTAACATTACGTGCGTCTATAACGTTATATATGCTAACCTAAGGCAGCCTAACATCTCGGATGCAATATTTGACAACATTCCTGGCCTGTCGAACCCTACTTGTCGGAGGGAACAGCATATACGTCTATAACGTCATATATCCTAACCTAAGGCAACCTAACATCTCGGATGTAACATTTGACAACATTCCAGGCGTGTCGGTCCCAACGTCTCGGTGGTAACATTACATGCGTCTATAACGGTATATTTCCTAATCTAAGGCAACCTAACATTTCGGATGCAATATTTGACAACACTCCTGGCCTGTCGAACCCTACTTCTCGGAGGGAACAGTATATACGTCTATAACGTCATATATCCTAACCTAAGGCAACCTAACATCTCGGATATAACATTTGACAACATTCCCGGCGTGTTGGAACCCTACGTCTCGGTGGTAACATTACGTGCGTCTATAACGTTATATGTGCTAACCTAAGGCAACCTAACATCTCGGATGTAACATTTGACAACATTCCTGGCATGTCGGTCCCTACGTCTCGGTGGTAACATTATATGCGTCTATAACGTTATATATCCTTATCTAAGGCAACCTAACATCTCGGATGCAATATTTGACAACATTCCTGGCCTGTCGAACCCTACTTCTCGGACGGAACAGTATGTACGTCTATAACGTTATATATCCTAACCTAAGGCAACCTAACATCTCGGATGTAATATTCTACAACCTTCCAGGCGTATCGGACCCTACTTCTCGGTGGGAACATTATATGCGTCTATAACGTTGCATATCCTAATCTAAGGCAACCTAACATCTCGGATGCAATATTTGACAACATTCCTGGCCTGTCGAACCCTACTTCTCGGAGGGAACAGCATATACGTCTATAACGTCATATATCCTAACCTAAGGCAACCTAACATCTCGGATGTAACACTTGACAACATTCCAGGTGTGTCGGTCCCTACGTCTCGGTGGTAACGTTACATGCGTCTATAACGTTATATATCCTAACCTAAGGCAACCTAACATCTCGGATGTAACATTTGACAACATTCCAGGCATGTCGGTCCCTACGTCTCGGTGGTAACATTATATGCGTCTATAACGTTATATATCCTTATCTAAGGCAACCTAACATCTCGGATGCAATATTTGACAACATTCCTAGCCTGTCGAACCCTACTTCTCGGAGGGAACAGTATATACGTCTATAACGTTATATATCCTAACCTAAGGCAACCTGACATCTCGGATGTAATATTCTACATCATTCCAGGCGTGTCGGACCCTACTTCTCGGTGGGAACATTATATGAGTCTATAACGTTGTATATCGTAATCTAAGGCATCCTATTATCTCAGACGTAATATTTTACAGTATTCCTGGCGTGTCGGTGCATACTTTTCGGTGGGAATATTATATGCGTCCATAACGGTCGATATCGTAATCTAAGGCAATCTAACATCTCGGATGCAATATTTGACAACATTCCTGGCCTGTCGAACCCTACTTCTCGGATCGAACAGTATGTACGTCTATAACGTTATATATCCTAACCTAAGGCAACCTAACATCTCGTATGTAATATTCTACAACCTTCCAGGCGTGTCGGACCCTACTTCTCGGTGGGAACATTATATGCGTCTATAACGTTGCATATCCTAATCTAAGGCAACCTAACATCTCGGATGCAATATTTGACAACATTCCTGGCCTGTCGAACCCTACTTCTCGGAGGGAACAGTATATACGTCTATAACGTTATATATCCTAACCTAAGGCAACCTGACATCTCGGATGTATTATTCTACAACATTCCAGGCGTGTCGGACCCTACTTCTCAGTGGGAACATTATATGCGTCTATAACGTTATATATCCTAACCTAAGGCAACCTAACATCTCGGATGTAATATTCTACAACCTCCCAGGCGTGTCGGACCCTACTTCTCGGTGGGAACATTGTATGCGTCTATAACGTTGCATATCCTAATCTAAGGCAACCTAACATCTCGGATGCAATATTTGACAACATTCCTGGCCTGTCGAACCCTACTGCTCGGAGGGTACAGTATATACGTCTATAACGGTATATATCCTAATCTAAGGCAACCTAACATCTCGGATGTAATATTTGACAACATTCCTGGCGTGTCGGACTCTACTTCTCGGTGGGAACAGCATATACGTCTATAACGTCATATATCCTAACCTAAGGCAACCTAACATCTCGGATGTAACACTTGACAACATTCCAGGTGTGTCGGTCCCTACGTCTCGGTGGTAACGTTACATGCGTCTATAACGTTATATATCCTAACCTAAGGCAACCTAACATCTCGGATGTAACATTTGACAACATTCCAGGCATGTCGGTCCCTACGTCTCGGTGGTAACATTATATGCGTCTATAACGTTATATATCCTTATCTAAGGCAACCTAACATCTCGGATGCAATATTTGACAACATTCCTAGCCTGTCGAACCCTACTTCTCGGAGGGAACAGTATATACGTCTATAACGTTATATATCCTAACCTAAGGCAACCTGACATCTCGGATGTAATATTCTACATCATTCCAGGCGTGTCGGACCCTACTTCTCGGTGGGAACATTATATGAGTCTATAACGTTGTATATCGTAATCTAAGGCATCCTATTATCTCAGACGTAATATTTTACAGTATTCCTGGCGTGTCGGTGCATACTTTTCGGTGGGAATATTATATGCGTCCATAACGGTCGATATCGTAATCTAAGGCAATCTAACATCTCGGATGCAATATTTGACAACATTCCTGGCCTGTCGAACCCTACTTCTCGGATCGAACAGTATGTACGTCTATAACGTTATATATCCTAACCTAAGGCAACCTAACATCTCGTATGTAATATTCTACAACCTTCCAGGCGTGTCGGACCCTACTTCTCGGTGGGAACATTATATGCGTCTATAACGTTGCATATCCTAATCTAAGGCAACCTAACATCTCGGATGCAATATTTGACAACATTCCTGGCCTGTCGAAGCCTACTGCTCGGAGGGAACAGTATATACGTCTATAACGGTATATATCCTAATCTAAGGCAACCTAACATCTCGGATGTAATATTTGACAACATTCCTGGCGTGTCGGACCCTACTTCTCGGTGGGAACAGTATATACGTCTGTAACGTCATATATCCTAACCTAAGGCAACCTAACATCTCGGATATAACATTTAACAACATTCCAGGCGTGTTGGAACCCTACGCCTCGGTGGTAACATTACGTGCGTCTATAACGCTATATATGCTAACCTAAGGCAACCTAACATCTCGGATGCAATATTTGACAACATTCCTGGCCTGTCGAACCCTACTTCTCGGAGGGAACAGTATATACGTCTATAACGTTATATATCCTAACCTAAGGCAACCTGACATCTCGGATGTATTATTCTACAACATTCCAGGCGTGTCGGCCCCTACTTCTCAGTGGGAACATTATATGCGTCTATAACGTTATATATCCTAACCTAAGGCAACCTAACATCTCGGATGTAATATTCTACAACCTCCCAGGCGTGTCGGACCCTACTTCTCGGTGGGAACATTGTATGCGTCTATAACGTTGCATATCCTAATCTAAGGCAACCTAACATCTCGGATGCAATATTTGACAACATTCCTGGCCTGTCGAACCCTACTGCTCGGAGGGAACAGTATATACGTCTATAACGGTATATATCCTAATCTAAGGCAACCTAACATCTCGGATGTAATATTTGACAACATTCCTGGCGTGTCGGACTCTACTTCTCGGTGGGAACAGCATATACGTCTGTAACGTCATATATCCTAACCTAAGGTAACCTAACATCTCGGATATAACATTTAACACCATTCCAGGCGTGTTGGAACCCTACGCCTCGGTGGTAACATTACGTGCGTCTATAACGTTATATATGCTAACCTAAGGCAACCTAACATCTCGGATGCAATATTTGACAACATTCCTGGCCTGTCGAACCCTACTTCTCGGAGGGAACAGTATATACGTCTATAACGTTATATAACCTAACCTAAGGCAACCTGACATCTCGGATGTATTATTCTACAACATTCCATTCGTGTCGGACCCTACTTCTCGGTGGCAACATTATATGCGTCTATAACGTTGTATATCCTAATCTAAGGCAACCTAACATCTCGGATGCAATATTTGACAACATTCCTGGCCTGTCGAACCCTACATCTCGGAGGGAACGGTATATACGTCTATAGCGGTATATATCCTAATCTAAGGCCACCTAACATCTCGTATGTAATATTTGACAACATTCCTGGCGTGTCGAACCCTACTTCTCGGTGGGAACAGTATATACGTCTATAACGTTATATATCCTAACGTAAGGCAACCTAACATCTCGGATGTAATGTTTGACAACATTCCTGGCGTGTCGAACCCTACTTCTCGGTGGGAACAGTATATACGTCTGTAACGTCATATATCCTAACCTAAGGCAACCTAACATCTCGGATATAACATTTGACAACATTCCCGGCGTGTTGGAACCCTACGTCTCGGTGGTAACATTACGTGCTTCTATAACGTTATATATGCTAACCTAAGGCAACCTAACATCTCGGATGCAATATCTGACAACATTCCCGGCCTGTCAAACCCTACTTCTCGGAGGGAACAGCATATACGTCTATAACGTCATATATCCTAACCTAAGGCAACCTAACATCTCGGATGTAACATTTGACAACATTCCAGGTGTGTCGGTCCCTACGTCTCGGTGGTAACGTTACATGCGTCTATAACGTTATATATCCTAACCTAAGGCAACCTAACATCTCGGATGTAACATTTGACAACATTGCAGGCATGTCGGTCCCTACGTCTCGGTGGTAACATTATATGCGTTTATAACGTTATATATCCTTATCTAAGGCAACCTAACATCTCGGATGCAATATTTGACAACATTCCTAGCCTGTCGAACCCTACTTCTCGGAGGGAACAGTATATACGTCTATAACGTTATATATCCTAACCTAAGGCAACCTGACATCTCGGATGTAATATTCTACATCATTCCAGGCGTGTCGGACCCTACTTCTCGGTGGGAACATTATATGAGTCTATAACGTTGTATATCGTAATCTAAGGCATCCTATTATCTCAGACGTAATATTTTACAATATTCCTGGCGTGTCGGTGCATACTTTTCGGTGGGAATATTATATGCGTCCATAACGGTCGATATCGTAATCTAAGGTAATCTAACATCTCGGATGCAATATTTGACAACATTCCTGGCCTGTCGAACCCTACTTCTCGGAGGGAACAGTATGTACGTCTATAACGTTATATATCCTAACCTAAGGCAACCTAACATCTCGTATGTAATATTCTACAACCTTCCAGGCGTGTCGGACCCTACTTCTCGGTGGGAACATTATATGCGTCTATAACGTTGCATATCCTAATCTAAGGCAACCTAACATCTCGGATGCAATATTTGACAACATTCCTGGCCTGTCGAAGCCTACTGCTCGGAGGGAACAGTATATACGTCTATAACGGTATATATCCTAATCTAAGGCAACCTAACATCTCGGATGTAATATTTGACAACATTCCTGGCGTGTCGGACCCTACTTCTCGGTGGGAACAGTATATACGTCTGTAACGTCATATATCCTAACCTAAGGCAACCTAACATCTCGGATATAACATTTAACAACATTCCAGGCGTGTTGGAACCCTACGCCTCGGTGGTAACATTACGTGCGTCTATAACGCTATATATGCTAACCTAAGGCAACCTAACATCTCGGATGCAATATTTGACAACATTCCTGGCCTGTCGAACCCTACTTCTCGGAGGGAACAGTATATACGTCTATAACGTTATATATCCTAACCTAAGGCAACCTGACATCTCGGATGTATTATTCTACAACATTCCAGGCGTGTCGGACCCTACTTCTCAGTGGGAACATTATATGCGTCTATAACGTTATATATCCTAACCTAAGGCAACCTAACATCTCGGATGTAATATTCTACAACCTCCCAGGCGTGTCAGACCCTACTTCTCGGTGGGAACATTGTATGCGTCTATAACGTTGCATATCCTAATCTAAGGCAACCTAACATCTCGGATGCAATATTTGACAACATTCCTGGCCTGTCGAACCCTACTGCTCGGAGGGAACAGTATATACGTCTATAACGGTATATATCCTAATCTAAGGCAACCTAACATCTCGGATGTAATATTTGACAACATTCCTGGCGTGTCGGACCCTACTTCTCGGTGGGAACAGCATATACGTCTGTAACGTCATATATCCTAACCTAAGGTAACCTAACATCTCGGATATAACATTTAACACCATTCCAGGCGTGTTGGAACCCTACGCCTCGGTGGTAACATTACGTGCGTCTATAACGTTATATATGCTAACCTAAGGCAACCTAACATCTCGGATGCAATATTTGACAACATTCCTGGCCTGTCGAACCCTACTTCTCGGAGGGAACAGCATATACGTCTATAACGTCATATATCCTTACCTAAGGCAACCTAACATCTCGGATGTAACACTTGACAACATTCCAGGCGTGTCGATCCCAAGGTCTCGTTGGTAACATTACATGCGTCTATAACGGTATATTTCCTAATCTAAGGCAACCTAACATCTCGGATGCAATATTTGACAGCATTCCTGGCCTGTCGAACCCTATTTCTCGGAGGGAACGGAATATACGTCTATAACGTTATATATCCTAACCTAAGGCAACCTGACATCTCGGATGTATTATTCTACAACATTCCATTCGTGTCGGACCCTACTTCTCGGTGGCAACATTATATGCGTCTATAACGTTGTATATCCTAATCTAAGGCAACCTAACATCTCGGATGCAATATTTGACAACATTCCTGGCCTGTCGAACCCTACATCTCGGAGGGAACGGTATATACGTCTATAGCGGTATATATCCTAATCTAAGGCCACCTAACATCTCGTATGTAATATTTGACAACATTCCTGGCGTGTCGAACCCTACTTCTCGGTGGTAACATTACGTGCATCTATAACGCTATATATGCTAACCTAAGGCAACCTAACATCTCGGATGCAATATTTGACAACATTCCTGGCGTGTCGAACCCTACTTCTCGGTGGGAACAGTATATACGTCTGTAACGTCATATATCCTAACCTAAGGCAACCTGACATCTCGGATGTATTATTCTACAACATTCCAGGCGTGTCGGACCCTACTTCTCAGTGGGAACATTATATGCGTCTATAACGTTATATATCCTAACCTAAGGCAACCTAACATCTCGGATGTAATATTCTACAACCTCCCAGGCGTGTCGGACCCTACTTCTCGGTGGGAACAGCATATACGTCTGTAACGTCATATATCCTAACCTAAGGTAACCTAACATCTCGGATATAACATTTAACAACATTCCAGGCGTGTTGGAACCCTACGCCTCGGTGGTAACATTACGTGCGTCTATAACGTTATATATGCTAACCTAAGGCAGCCTAACATCTCGGATGCAATATTTGACAACATTCCTGGCCTGTCGAACCCTACTTCTCGGAGGGAACAGCATATACGTCTATAACGTCATATATCCTAACCTAAGGCAACCTAAAATCTCGGATGTAACATTTGACAACATTCCAGGCGTGTCGGTCCCAACGTCTCGGTGGTAACATTACATGCGTCTATAACGGTATATTTCCTAATCTAAGGCAACCTAACATCTCGGATGCAATATTTGACAACATTCCTGGCCTGTCGAACCCTACTTCCCGGAGGGAACAGTATATACGTCTATAACGTTATATATCCTAACCTAGGGCAACCTAACATCTCGGATATAACATTTGACAACATTCCCGGCGTGTTGGAACCCTACGTCTCGGTGGTAACATTACGTGCGTCTATAACGTTATATGTGCTAACCTAAGGCAACCTAACATCTCGGATGTAACATTTGACAACATTCCTGGCATGTCGGTCCCTACGTCTCGGTGGTAACATTATATGCGTCTATAACGTTATATATCCTTATCTAAGGCAATCTAACATCTCGGATGCAATATTTGACAACATTCCTGGCCTGTCGAACCCTACTTCGCGGACGGAACAGTATGTACGTCTATAACGTTATATATCCTAACCTAAGGCAACCTAACATCTCGTATGTAATATTCTACAACCTTCCAGGCGTGTCGGACCCTACTTCTCGGTGGGAACATTATATGCGTCTATAACGTTGCATATCCTAATCTAAGGCAACCTAACATCTCGGATGCAATATTTGACAACATTCCTGGCCTGTCGAAGCCTACTGCTCGGAGGGAACAGTATATACGTCTATAACGGTATATATCCTAATCTAAGGCAACCTAACATCTCGGATGTAATATTTGACAACATTCCTGGCGTGTCGGACCCTACTTCTCGGTGGGAACAGTATATACGTCTGTAACGTCATATATCCTAACGTAAGGCAACCTAACATCTCGGATGTAATATTTGACAACATTCCTGGCGTGTCGAACCCTACTTCTCGGTGGGAACAGTATATACGTCTGTAACGTCATATATCCTAACCTAAGGCAACCTAACATCTCGGATATAACATTTGACAACATTCCCGGCGTGTTGGAACCCTACTTCTCGGTGGGAACAGCATATACGTCTATAACGTCATATATCCTAACCTAAAGCAACCTAACATCTCGGATGTAACATTTGACAACATTCCAGGTGTGTCGGTCCCTACGTCTCGGTGGTAACATTACGTGCGTCTATAACGTTATATATGCTAACCTAAGGCAACCTAACATCTCGGATGCAATATTTGACAACATTCCTGGCCTGTCGAACCCTACTTCTCGGAGGGAACAGTATATACGTCTATAACGTTATATATCCTAACCTAAGGCAACCTGACATCTCGGATGTATTATTCTACATCATTCCAGGCGTGTCGGACCCTACTTCTCGGTGGGAACATTATATGAGTCTATAACGTTGTATATCGTAATCTAAGGCAACCTATTATCTCAGACGTAATATTTTACAATATTCCTGGCGTGTCGGTGCATACTTTTCGGTGGGAATATTATATGCGTCCACAACGGTCGATATCGTAATCTAAGGCAACCTAACATCTCGGATGTAATATTTGACAACATTCTTGGCGTGTCGGACCCTACTTCTCGGAGGGAACAGTATATACGTCTATAACGTTATATATCCTAACCTAAGGCAACCTGACATCTCGGATGTATTATTCTACATCATTCCAGGCGTGTCGGACCCTACTTCTCGGTGGGAACATTATATGAGTCTATAACGTTGTATATCGTAATCTAAGGCAACCTATTATCTCAGACGTAATATTTTACAATATTCCTGGCGTGCCGGTGCATACTTTTCGGTGGGAATATTATATGCGTCCATAACGGTCGATATCGTAATCTAAGGCAACCTAACATCTCGGATGTAATATTTGACAACATTCCTGGCGTGTCGGACCCTACTTCTCGGTGGGAACAGTATATACGCCTGTAACGTCATATATCCTAACCTAAGGCAACCTAACATCTCGGATATAACATTTAACAACATTCCAGGCGTGTTGGAACCCTACGCCTCGGTGGTAACATTACGTGCGTCTATAACGTTATATATGCTAACCTAAGGCAGCCTAACATCTCGGATGCAATATTTGACAACATTCCTGGCCTGTCGAACCCTACTTCTCGGAGGGAACAGCATATACGTCTATAACGTCATATATCCTAACCTAAGGCAACCTAACATCTCGGATGTAACATTTGACAACATTCCAGGCGTGTCGGTCCCAACGTCTCGGTGGTAACATTACATGCGTCTATAACGGTATATTTCCTAATCTAAGGCAACCTAACATCTCGGATGCAATATTTGACAACATTCCTGGCCTGTCGAACCCTACTTCCCGGAGGGAACAGTATATACGTCTATAACGTTATATATCCTAACCTAGGGCAACCTAACATCTCGGATATAACATTTGACAACATTCCCGGCGTGTTGGAACCCTACGTCTCGGTGGTAACATTACGTGCGTCTATAACGTTATATGTGCTAACCTAAGGCAACCTAACATCTCGGATGTAACATTTGACAACATTCCTGGCATGTCGGTCCCTACGTCTCGGTGGTAACATTATATGCGTCTATAACGTTATATATCCTTATCTAAGGCAATCTAACATCTCGGATGCAATATTTGACAACATTCCTGGCCTGTCGAACCCTACTTCGCGGACGGAACAGTATGTACGTCTATAACGTTATATATCCTAACCTAAGGCAACCTAACATCTCGTATGTAATATTCTACAACCTTCCAGGCGTGTCGGACCCTACTTCTCGGTGGGAACATTATATGCGTCTATAACGTTGCATATCCTAATCTAAGGCAACCTAACATCTCGGATGCAATATTTGACAACATTCCTGGCCTGTCGAAGCCTACTGCTCGGAGGGAACAGTATATACGTCTATAACGGTATATATCCTAATCTAAGGCAACCTAACATCTCGGATGTAATATTTGACAACATTCCTGGCGTGTCGGACCCTACTTCTCGGTGGGAACAGTATATACGTCTATAACGTTATATATCCTAACCTAAGGCAACCTGACATCTCGGATGTATTATTCTACATCATTCCAGGCGTGTCGGACCCTACTTCTCGGTGGGAACATTATATGAGTCTATAACGTTGTATATCGTAATCTAAGGCAACCTATTATCTCAGACGTAATATTTTACAATATTCCTGGCGTGTCGGTGCATACTTTTCGGTGGGAATATTATATGCGTCCACAACGGTCGATATCGTAATCTAAGGCAACCTAACATCTCGGATGTAATATTTGACAACATTCTTGGCGTGTCGGACCCTACTTCTCGGAGGGAACAGTATATACGTCTATAACGTTATATATCCTAACCTAAGGCAACCTGACATCTCGGATGTATTATTCTACATCATTCCAGGCGTGTCGGACCCTACTTCTCGGTGGGAACATTATATGAGTCTATAACGTTGTATATCGTAATCTAAGGCAACCTATTATCTCAGACGTAATATTTTACAATATTCCTGGCGTGCCGGTGCATACTTTTCGGTGGGAATATTATATGCGTCCATAACGGTCGATATCGTAATCTAAGGCAACCTAACATCTCGGATGTAATATTTGACAACATTCCTGGCGTGTCGGACCCTACTTCTCGGTGGGAACAGTATATACGCCTGTAACGTCATATATCCTAACCTAAGGCAACCTAACATCTCGGATATAACATTTAACAACATTCCAGGCGTGTTGGAACCCTACGCCTCGGTGGTAACATTACGTGCGTCTATAACGTTATATATGCTAACCTAAGGCAGCCTAACATCTCGGATGCAATATTTGACAACATTCCTGGCCTGTCGAACCCTACTTCTCGGAGGGAACAGCATATACGTCTATAACGTCATATATCCTAACCTAAGGCAACCTAACATCTCGGATGTAACATTTGACAACATTCCAGGCGTGTCGGTCCCAACGTCTCGGTGGTAACATTACATGCGTCTATAACGGTATATTTCCTAATCTAAGGCAACCTAACATCTCGGATGCAATATTTGACAACATTCCTGGCCTGTCGAACCCTACTTCCCGGAGGGAACAGTATATACGTCTATAACGTTATATATCCTAACCTAGGGCAACCTAACATCTCGGATATAACATTTGACAACATTCCCGGCGTGTTGGAACCCTACGTCTCGGTGGTAACATTACGTGCGTCTATAACGTTATATGTGCTAACCTAAGGCAACCTAACATCTCGGATGTAACATTTGACAACATTCCTGGCATGTCGGTCCCTACGTCTCGGTGGTAACATTATATGCGTCTATAACGTTATATATCCTTATCTAAGGCAATCTAACATCTCGGATGCAATATTTGACAACATTCCTGGCCTGTCGAACCCTACTTCGCGGACGGAACAGTATGTACGTCTATAACGTTATATATCCTAACCTAAGGCAACCTAACATCTCGTATGTAATATTCTACAACCTTCCAGGCGTGTCGGACCCTACTTCTCGGTGGGAACATTATATGCGTCTATAACGTTGCATATCCTAATCTAAGGCAACCTAACATCTCGGATGCAATATTTGACAACATTCCTGGCCTGTCGAAGCCTACTGCTCGGAGGGAACAGTATATACGTCTATAACGGTATATATCCTAATCTAAGGCAACCTAACATCTCGGATGTAATATTTGACAACATTCCTGGCGTGTCGGACCCTACTTCTCGGTGGGAACAGTATATACGTCTATAACGTTATATATCCTAACCTAAGGCAACCTGACATCTCGGATGTATTATTCTACATCATTCCAGGCGTGTCGGACCCTACTTCTCGGTGGGAACATTATATGAGTCTATAACGTTGTATATCGTAATCTAAGGCAACCTATTATCTCAGACGTAATATTTTACAATATTCCTGGCGTGTCGGTGCATACTTTTCGGTGGGAATATTATATGCGTCCACAACGGTCGATATCGTAATCTAAGGCAACCTAACATCTCGGATGTAATATTTGACAACATTCTTGGCGTGTCGGACCCTACTTCTCGGAGGGAACAGTATATACGTCTATAACGTTATATATCCTAACCTAAGGCAACCTGACATCTCGGATGTATTATTCTACATCATTCCAGGCGTGTCGGACCCTACTTCTCGGTGGGAACATTATATGAGTCTATAACGTTGTATATCGTAATCTAAGGCAACCTATTATCTCAGACGTAATATTTTACAATATTCCTGGCGTGCCGGTGCATACTTTTCGGTGGGAATATTATATGCGTCCATAACGGTCGATATCGTAATCTAAGGCAACCTAACATCTCGGATGTAATATTTGACAACATTCCTGGCGTGTCGGACCCTACTTCTCGGTGGGAACAGTATATACGCCTGTAACGTCATATATCCTAACCTAAGGCAACCTAACATCTCGGATATAACATTTAACAACATTCCAGGCGTGTTGGAACCCTACGCCTCGGTGGTAACATTACGTGCGTCTATAACGTTATATATGCTAACCTAAGGCAGCCTAACATCTCGGATGCAATATTTGACAACATTCCTGGCCTGTCGAACCCTACTTCTCGGAGGGAACAGCATATACGTCTATAACGTCATATATCCTAACCTAAGGCAACCTAACATCTCGGATGTAACATTTGACAACATTCCAGGCGTGTCGGTCCCAACGTCTCGGTGGTAACATTACATGCGTCTATAACGGTATATTTCCTAATCTAAGGCAACCTAACATCTCGGATGCAATATTTGACAACATTCCTGGCCTGTCGAACCCTACTTCCCGGAGGGAACAGTATATACGTCTATAACGTTATATATCCTAACCTAGGGCAACCTAACATCTCGGATATAACATTTGACAACATTCCCGGCGTGTTGGAACCCTACGTCTCGGTGGTAACATTACGTGCGTCTATAACGTTATATGTGCTAACCTAAGGCAACCTAACATCTCGGATGTAACATTTGACAACATTCCTGGCATGTCGGTCCCTACGTCTCGGTGGTAACATTATATGCGTCTATAACGTTATATATCCTTATCTAAGGCAATCTAACATCTCGGATGCAATATTTGACAACATTCCTGGCCTGTCGAACCCTACTTCGCGGACGGAACAGTATGTACGTCTATAACGTTATATATCCTAACCTAAGGCAACCTAACATCTCGTATGTAATATTCTACAACCTTCCAGGCGTGTCGGACCCTACTTCTCGGTGGGAACATTATATGCGTCTATAACGTTGCATATCCTAATCTAAGGCAACCTAACATCTCGGATGCAATATTTGACAACATTCCTGGCCTGTCGAAGCCTACTGCTCGGAGGGAACAGTATATACGTCTATAACGGTATATATCCTAATCTAAGGCAACCTAACATCTCGGATGTAATATTTGACAACATTCCTGGCGTGTCGGACCCTACTTCTCGGTGGGAACAGTATATACGTCTGTAACGTCATATATCCTAACGTAAGGCAACCTAACATCTCGGATGTAATATTTGACAACATTCCTGGCGTGTCGAACCCTACTTCTCGGAGGTAACATTACGTGCGTCTATAACGTTATATATGCTAACCTAAGGCAACCTAACATCTCGGATGCAATATTTGACAACATTCCTGGCCTGTCGAACCATACTTCTCGGAGGGAACAGTATATACGTCTATAACGTTATATATCCTAACCTAAGGCAACCTGACATCTCGGATGTATTATTCTACATCATTCCAGGCGTGTCGGACCCTACTTCTCGGTGGGAACATTATATGAGTCTATAACGTTGTATATCGTAATCTAAGGCAACCTATTATCTCAGACGTAATATTTTACAATATTCCTGGCGTGTCGGTGCATACTTTTCGGTGGGAATATTATATGCGTCCACAACGGTCGATATCGTAATCTAAGGCAACCTAACATCTCGGATGTAATATTTGACAACATTCTTGGCGTGTCGGACCCTACTTCTCGGAGGGAACAGTATATACGTCTATAACGTTATATATCCTAACCTAAGGCAACCTGACATCTCGGATGTATTATTCTACATCATTCCAGGCGTGTCGGACCCTACTTCTCGGTGGGAACATTATATGAGTCTATAACGTTGTATATCGTAATCTAAGGCAACCTATTATCTCAGACGTAATATTTTACAATATTCCTGGCGTGCCGGTGCATACTTTTCGGTGGGAATATTATATGCGTCCATAACGGTCGATATCGTAATCTAAGGCAACCTAACATCTCGGATGTAATATTTGACAACATTCCTGGCGTGTCGGACCCTACTTCTCGGTGGGAACAGTATATACGCCTGTAACGTCATATATCCTAACCTAAGGCAACCTAACATCTCGGATATAACATTTAACAACATTCCAGGCGTGTTGGAACCCTACGCCTCGGTGGTAACATTACGTGCGTCTATAACGTTATATATGCTAACCTAAGGCAACCTAACATCTCGGATGCAATATTTGACAACATTCCTGGCCTGTCGAACCCTACTTCTCGGAGGGAACAGTATATACGTCTATAACGTTATATATCCTAACCTAAATCAACCTGACATCTCGGATGTATTATTCTACAACATTCCAGGCGTGTCGGAACCTACTTCTCAGTGGGAACATTTTATGCGTCTATAACTTTGTATATCCTAATCTAAGGCAACCTAACATCTCGGATGCAATATTTGACAACATTCCTGGCCTGTCGAACCCTACATCTCGGAGGGAACAGTATATACGTCTATAGCGGTATATATCCTTATCTAAGGCCACCTAACATCTCGTATGTGATATTTGACAACATTCCTGGCGTGTCGAACCCTACTTCTCGGTGGGAACAGTATATACGTCTATAACGTTATATATCCTAACGTAAGGCAACCTAACATCTCGGATGTAATATTTGACAACATTCCTGCCGTGTCGGACCCTACTTCTCGGAGGGAACATCTCGGATGTAATATTCTATAACCTTCCAGGCGTGTCGGGCCCTACTTCTCGGTGGGAACATTATATGAGTCTATAACGTTGTATATCGTAATCTAAGGCAACCTATTATCTCAGACGTAATATTTTACAATATTCCTGGCGTGTCGGTGCATACTTTTCGGTGGGAATATTATATGCGTTCATAACGGTCGATATCGTAATCTAAGGCAATCTAACATCTCGGATGCAATATTTGACAACATTCCTGGCCTGTCGAACCCTACTTCTCGGAGGGAACAGTATGTACGTCTATAACGTTATATATCCTAACCTAAGGCAACCTAACATCTCGGATGTAATATTCTACAACCTTCCAGGCGTGTCGGACCCTACTTCTCGGTGGGAACATTATATGCGTCTATAACGTTGCATATCCTAATCTAAGGCAACCTAACATCTCGGATGCAATATTTGACAACATTCTGCCGTGTCGGACCCTACTTCTCGGTGGGAACAGTATATACGTCTGTAACGTCATATATCCTAACCTAAGGCAACCTAACATCTCGGATATAACATTTGACAACATTCCCGGCGTGTTGGAAACCTACGTCTCGGTGGTAACATTACGTGCTTCTATAACGTTATATATGCTAACCTAAGGCAACCTCACATCTCGGATGCAATATTTGACAACATTCCTGGCCTGTCAAACCCTACTTCTCGGAGGGAACAGCATATAAGTCTATGACGTCATATGTCCTAACCTAAGGTAACCTAACATCTCGGATGTAACATTTGACAACATTCCAGGTGTGTCGGTCCCTACGTCTCGGTGGTAACGTTACATGCGTCTATAACGTTATATATCCTAACCTAAGGCAACCTAACATCTCGGATGTAACATTTGACAACATTCCAGGTATGTCGGTCCCTACGTCTCGGTGGTAACATTATATGCGTCTATATCGTTATACATCCTTATCTAAGGCAACCTAACATCTCGGATGCAATATTTAACAACATTCCTAGCCTGTCGAACCCTACTTCTCGGAGGGAACAGTATATACGTCTATAACGATATATATCCTAACCTAAGGCAACCTAACATCTCGGATGTAATATTCTACAACCTTCCAGGCGTGTCGGACCCTACTTCTCGGTGGGAACATTATATGAGTCTATAACGTTGTATATCGTAATCTAAGGCAACCTATTATATCAGACGTAACATTTTACAATATTCCTGGCGTGTCGGTGCATACTTTTCGGTGGGAATATTATATGCGTCCATAACGGTCGATATCGTAATCTAAGGCAACCTAACATCTCGGATGCAATATTTGACAATATTCCTGGCCTGTCGAAACCTACTTCTCGGAGGGAACAGTATATACGTCTATAACGTTATATATCCTAACCTAGGGCAACCTAACATCTCGGATGTAATATTCTACAACCTTCCAGGCGTGTCGGACCCTACTTCTCGGTGGGAACATTATATGCGTCTATAACGTTGTATATCCTTATCTAAGGCAACCTAACATCTCGGATGCAATATTTGACAACATTCCTGGCCTGTCGAACCCTACTTCTCGGAGGGAACAGTATATACGTCTATAACGGTATATATCCTAATCTAAGGCAACCTAACCTCTCGGATGTAACATTTGACAACATTCCACGCGTGTCGATCCCTACGTCTCGGTGGTAACATTACATGCGTCTATAACGTTATATATCCTAACCTAAGGCAGCCTAACATCTCGGATGTAACATTTGACAACATTCCAGGTGTGTCGGTCCCTACGTCTCGGTGGGAACATTGTATGCGTCTATAACGTTGCATATCCTAATCTAAGGCAACCTAACATCTCGAATGCAATATTTGACAACATTCCTGGCCTGTCGAACCCTACTGCTCGGAGGGAACAGTATATACGTCTATAACGGTATATATCCTAATCTAAGGCAACCTAACATCTCGGATGAAATATTTGACAACATTCCTGGCGTGTCGGACCCTACTTGTCGGTGGGAACAGTTTATACGTCTGTAACGTCATATATCCTAACCTAAGGCAACCTAACATCTCGGATATAACATTTAACAACATTCCAGGCATGTTGGAACCCTACGCCTCGGTGGTAACATTACGTGCGTCTATAACGATATATATGCTAACCTAAGGCAACCTAACATCTCGGATGCAATATTTGACAACATTCCTGGCCTGTCGAACCCTACTTCTCGGAGGGAACAGCATATACGTCTATAACGTCATATATCCTAACCTAAGGCAACCTAACATCTCGGATGTAACATTTGACAACATTCCAGGCGTGTCGGTCCCTACGTCTCGGTGGTAACATTATATGCGTCTATAACGTTATATATGCTAACCTAAGGCAACCTAACATCTCGGATGCAATATTTGACAACATTCCTGGCCTGTCGAACCCTACTTCTCGGAGGGAACAGTATATACGTCTATAACGTTATATATCCTAACCTAAGGCAACCTAACATCTCGGATGCAATATTTGACAACATTCCTAGCCTGTCGAACCCTACTTCTCGGAGGGAACAGTATATACGTCTATAACGTTATATATACTAACCTAAGGCAACCTGACATCTCGGATGTAATATTCTACATCATTCCAGGCGTGTCGGGCCCTACTTCTCGGTGGGAACATTATATGAGTCTATAACGTTGTATATCGTAATCTAAGGCAACCTATTATCTCAGACGTAATATTTTACAATATTCCTGGCGTGTCGGTGCATACTTTTCGGTGGGAATATTATATGCGTCCATAACGGTCGATATCGTAATCTAAGGCAATCTAACATCTCGGATGCAATATTTGACAACATTCCTGGCCTGTCGAACCCTACTTCTCGGAGGGAACAGTATGTACGTCTATAACGTTATATATCCTAACCTAAGGCAACCTAACATCTGAGATGTAATATTCTACAACCTTCCAGGCGTGTTGGACCCTACTTCTCGGTGGGAACATTACGTGCGTCTATAACGTTATATATGCTAACCTAAGGCAACCTAACATCTCGGATGCAATATTTGACAACATTCCTGGCCTGTCGAACCCTACTTCTCGGAGGGAACAGTATATACGTCTATAACGTTATATATCCTAACCTAAGGCAACCTGACATCTCGGATGTATTATTCTACAACATTCCAGGCGTGTCGGAGCCTACTTCTCAGTGGGAACATTTTATGCGTCTATAACGTTATATATCCTAATCTAAGGCAACCTAACATCTCGGATGCAATATTTGACAACATTCCTGGCCTGTCGAACCCTACTTCTCGGAGGGAACAGTATATACGTCTATAACGTTATATATCCTAACCTAAGGCAACCTGACATCTCGGATGTATTATTCTACAACATTCCAGGCGTGTCGGAGCCTACTTCTCAGTGGGAACATTTTATGCGTCTATAACGTTATATATACTAACCTAAGGCAACCTGACATCTCGGATGTAATATTCTACATCATTCCAGGCGTGTCGGGCCCTACTTCTCGGTGGGAACATTATATGAGTCTATAACGTTGTATATCGTAATCTAAGGCAACCTATTATCTCAGACGTAATATTTTACAATATTCCTGGCGTGTCGGTGCATACTTTTCGGTGGGAATATTATATGCGTCCATAACGGTCGATATCGTAATCTAAGGCAATCTAACATCTCGGATGCAATATTTGACAACATTCCTGGCCTGTCGAACCCTACTTCTCGGAGGGAACAGTATGTACGTCTATAACGTTATATATCCTAACCTAAGGCAACCTAACATCTGAGATGTAATATTCTACAACCTTCCAGGCGTGTTGGACCCTACTTCTCGGTGGGAACATTACGTGCGTCTATAACGTTATATATGCTAACCTAAGGCAACCTAACATCTCGGATGCAATATTTGACAACATTCCTGGCCTGTCGAACCCTACTTCTCGGAGGGAACAGTATGTACGTCTATAACGTTATATATCCTAACCTAAGGCAACCTAACATCTGAGATGTAATATTCTACAACCTTCCAGGCGTGTTGGACCCTACTTCTCGGTGGGAACATTACGTGCGTCTATAACGTTATATATGCTAACCTAAGGCAACCTAACATCTCGGATGCAATATTTGACAACATTCCTGGCCTGTCGAACCCTACTTCTCGGAGGGAACAGTATATACGTCTATAACGTTATATATCCTAACCTAAGGCAACCTGACATCTCGGATGTATTATTCTACAACATTCCAGGCGTGTCGGAGCCTACTTCTCAGTGGGAACATTTTATGCGTCTATAACGTTATATATCCTAATCTAAGGCAACCTAACATCTCGGATGCAATATTTGACAACATTCCTGGCCTGTCGAACCCTACTTCTCGGAGGGAACAGTATATACGTCTATAACGTTATATATCCTAACCTAAGGCAACCTGACATCTCGGATGTATTATTCTACAACATTCCAGGCGTGTCGGAGCCTACTTCTCAGTGGGAACATTTTATGCGTCTATAACGTTATATATACTAACCTAAGGCAACCTGACATCTCGGATGTAATATTCTACATCATTCCAGGCGTGTCGGGCCCTACTTCTCGGTGGGAACATTATATGAGTCTATAACGTTGTATATCGTAATCTAAGGCAACCTATTATCTCAGACGTAATATTTTACAATATTCCTGGCGTGTCGGTGCATACTTTTCGGTGGGAATATTATATGCGTCCATAACGGTCGATATCGTAATCTAAGGCAATCTAACATCTCGGATGCAATATTTGACAACATTCCTGGCCTGTCGAACCCTACTTCTCGGAGGGAACAGTATGTACGTCTATAACGTTATATATCCTAACCTAAGGCAACCTAACATCTGAGATGTAATATTCTACAACCTTCCAGGCGTGTTGGACCCTACTTCTCGGTGGGAACATTACGTGCGTCTATAACGTTATATATGCTAACCTAAGGCAACCTAACATCTCGGATGCAATATTTGACAACATTCCTGGCCTGTCGAACCCTACTTCTCGGAGGGAACAGTATATACGTCTATAACGTTATATATCCTAACCTAAGGCAACCTGACATCTCGGATGTATTATTCTACAACATTCCAGGCGTGTCGGAGCCTACTTCTCAGTGGGAACATTTTATGCGTCTATAACGTTATATATCCTAATCTAAGGCAACCTAACATCTCGGATGCAATATTTGACAACATTCCTGGCCTGTCGAAGCCTACTGCTCGGAGGGAACAGTATATACGTCTATAACGGTATATATCCTAATCTAAGGCAACCTAACATCTCGGATGTAATATTTGACAACATTCCTGGCGTGTCGGACACTACTTCTCGGTGGGAACAGTATATACGTCTGTAACGTCATATATCCTAACGTAAGGCAACCTAACATCTCGGATGTAATATTTGACAACATTCCCGGCGTGTTGGAACCCTACTTCTCGGTGGGAACAGCATATACGTCTATAACGTCATATATCCTAACCTAAGGCAACCTAACATCTCGGATGTAACATTTGACAACATTCCAGGTGTGTCGGTCCCTACGTCTCGGTGGTAACATTACGTGCGTCTATAACGTTATATATGCTAACCTAAGGCAACCTAACATCTCGGATGCAATATTTGACAACATTCCTGGCCTGTCGAACCCTACTTCTCGGAGGGAACAGTATATACGTCTATAACGTTATATATCCTAACCTAAGGCAACCTGACATCTCGGATGTATTATTCTACATCATTCCAGGCGTGTCGGACCCTACTTCTCGGTGGGAACATTATATGAGTCTATAACGTTGCATATGGTAATCTAAGGCAACCTATTATCTCAGACGTAATATTTTACAATATTCCTGGCGTGTCGGTGCATACTTTTCGGTGGGAATATTATATGCGTCCACAACGGTCGATATCGTAATCGAAGGCAACCTAACATCTCGGATGTAATATTTGACAACATTCTTGGCGTGTCGGACCCTACTTCTCGGAGGGAACAGTATATACGTCTATAACGTTATATATCCTAACCTAAGGCAACCTGACATCTCGGATGTATTATTCTACATCATTCCAGGCGTGTCGGACCCTACTTCTCGGTGGGAACATTATATGAGTCTATAACGTTGTATATCGTAATCTAAGGCAACCTATTATCTCAGACGTAATATTTTACAATATTCCTGGCGTGTCGGTGCATACTTTTCGGTGGGAATATTATATGCGTCCATAACGGTCGATATCGTAATCTAAGGCAACCTAACATCTCGGATGTAATATTTGACAACATTCCTGGCGTGTCGGACCCTACTTCTCGGTGGGAACAGTATATACGTCTGTAACGTCATATATCCTAACCTAAGGCAACCTAACATCTCGGATATAACATTTAACAACATTCCAGGCGTGTTGGAACCCTACGCCTCGGTGGTAACATTACGTGCGTCTATAACGTTATATATGCTAACCTAAGGCAACCTAACATCTCGGATGCAATATTTGACAACATTCCTGGCCTGTCGAACCCTACTTCTCGGAGGGAACAGTATATACGTCTATAACGTTATATATCCTAACCTAAATCAACCTGACATCTCGGATGTATTATTCTACAACATTCCAGGCGTGTCGGAACCTACTTCTCAGTGGGAACATTTTATGCGTCTATAACGTTATATATCCTAACCTAAGGCAACCTAACATCTCGGATGTAATATTCTACAACCTTCCAGGCGTGTCGGACCCAACTTCTCGGTGGGAACAGTATATACGTCTGTAACGTCATATATCCTAACCTAAGGCAACCTAACATCTCGGATATAACATTTGACAACATTCCCGGCGTGTTGGAACCCTACTTCTCGGTGGGAACAGCATCTACGTCTATAACGTCATATATCCTAACCTAAGGCAACCTAACATCTCGGATATAACATTTAACAACATTCCAGGCATGTTGGAACCCTACGCCTCGGTGGTAACATTACGTGCGTCTATAACGATATATATGCTAACCTAAGGCAACCTAACATCTCGGATGCAATATTTGACAACATTCCTGGCCTGTCGAACCCTACTTCTCGGAGGGAACAGCATATACGTCTATAACGTCATATATCCTAACCTAAGGCAACCTAACATCTCGGATGTAACATTTGACAACATTCCAGGCGTGTCGGTCCCTACGTCTCGGTGGTAACATTATATGCGTCTATAACGTTATATATGCTAACCTAAGGCAACCTAACATCTCGGATGCAATATTTGACAACATTCCTGGCCTGTCGAACCCTACTTCTCGGAGGGAACAGTATATACGTCTATAACGTTATATATCCTAACCTAAGGCAACCTAACATCTCGGATGCAATATTTGACAACATTCCTAGCCTGTCGAACCCTACTTCTCGGAGGGAACAGTATATACGTCTATAACGTTATATATACTAACCTAAGGCAACCTGACATCTCGGATGTAATATTCTACATCATTCCAGGCGTGTCGGGCCCTACTTCTCGGTGGGAACATTATATGAGTCTATAACGTTGTATATCGTAATCTAAGGCAACCTATTATCTCAGACGTAATATTTTACAATATTCCTGGCGTGTCGGTGCATACTTTTCGGTGGGAATATTATATGCGTCCATAACGGTCGATATCGTAATCTAAGGCAATCTAACATCTCGGATGCAATATTTGACAACATTCCTGGCCTGTCGAACCCTACTTCTCGGAGGGAACAGTATGTACGTCTATAACGTTATATATCCTAACCTAAGGCAACCTAACATCTGAGATGTAATATTCTACAACCTTCCAGGCGTGTTGGACCCTACTTCTCGGTGGGAACATTACGTGCGTCTATAACGTTATATATGCTAACCTAAGGCAACCTAACATCTCGGATGCAATATTTGACAACATTCCTGGCCTGTCGAACCCTACTTCTCGGAGGGAACAGTATATACGTCTATAACGTTATATATCCTAACCTAAGGCAACCTGACATCTCGGATGTATTATTCTACAACATTCCAGGCGTGTCGGAGCCTACTTCTCAGTGGGAACATTTTATGCGTCTATAACGTTATATATCCTAATCTAAGGCAACCTAACATCTCGGATGCAATATTTGACAACATTCCTGGCCTGTCGAAGCCTACTGCTCGGAGGGAACAGTATATACGTCTATAACGGTATATATCCTAATCTAAGGCAACCTAACATCTCGGATGTAATATTTGACAACATTCCTGGCGTGTCGGACCCTACTTCTCGGTGGGAACAGTATATACGTCTGTAACGTCATATATCCTAACGTAAGGCAACCTAACATCTCGGATGTAATATTTGACAACATTCCCGGCGTGTTGGAACCCTACTTCTCGGTGGGAACAGCATATACGTCTATAACGTCATATATCCTAACCTAAGGCAACCTAACATCTCGGATGTAACATTTGACAACATTCCAGGTGTGTCGGTCCCTACGTCTCGGTGGTAACATTACGTGCGTCTATAACGTTATATATGCTAACCTAAGGCAACCTAACATCTCGGATGCAATATTTGACAACATTCCTGGCCTGTCGAACCCTACTTCTCGGAGGGAACAGTATATACGTCTATAACGTTATATATCCTAACCTAAGGCAACCTGACATCTCGGATGTATTATTCTACATCATTCCAGGCGTGTCGGACCCTACTTCTCGGTGGGAACATTATATGAGTCTATAACGTTGTATATCGTAATCTAAGGCAACCTATTATCTCAGACGTAATATTTTACAATATTCCTGGCGTGTCGGTGCATACTTTTCGGTGGGAATATTATATGCGTCCATAACGGTCGATATCGTAATCTAAGGCAACCTAACATCTCGGATGTAATATTTGACAACATTCCTGGCGTGTCGGACCCTACTTCTCGGTGGGAACAGTATATACGTCTGTAACGTCATATATCCTAACCTAAGGCAACCTAACATCTCGGATATAACATTTAACAACATTCCAGGCGTGTTGGAACCCTACGCCTCGGTGGTAACATTACGTGCGTCTATAACGTTATATATGCTAACCGAAGGCAACCTAACATCTCGGATGCAATATTTGACAACATTCCTGGCCTGTCGAACCCTACTTCTCGGAGGGAACAGTATATACGTCTATAACGTTATATATCCTAACCTAAATCAACCTGACATCTCGGATGTATTATTCTACAACATTCCAGGCGTGACGGAACCTACTTCTCAGTGGGAACATTTTATGCGTCTATAACGTTATATATCCTAACCTAAGGCAACCTAACATCTCGGATGTAATATTCTACAACCTTCCAGGCGTGTCGGACCCAACTTCTCGGTGGGAACAGTATATACGTCTGTAACGTCATATATCCTAACCTAAGGCAACCTAACATCTCGGATATAACATTTGACAACATTCCCGGCGTGTTGGAACCCTACTTCTCGGTGGGAACAGCATCTACGTCTATAACGTCATATATCCTAACCTAAGGCAACCTAACATCTCGGATATAACATTTAACAACATTCCAGGCATGTTGGAACCCTACGCCTCGGTGGTAACATTACGTGCGTCTATAACGATATATATGCTAACCTAAGGCAACCTAACATCTCGGATGCAATATTTGACAACATTCCTGGCCTGTCGAACCCTACTTCTCGGAGGGAACAGCATATACGTCTATAACGTCATATATCCTAACCTAAGGCAACCTAACATCTCGGATGTAACATTTGACAACATTCCAGGCGTGTCGGTCCCTACGTCTCGGTGGTAACATTATATGCGTCTATAACGTTATATATGCTAACCTAAGGCAACCTAACATCTCGGATGCAATATTTGACAACATTCCTGGCCTGTCGAACCCTACTTCTCGGAGGGAACAGTATATACGTCTATAACGTTATATATCCTAACCTAAGGCAACCTAACATCTCGGATGCAATATTTGACAACATTCCTGGCCTGTCGAACCCTACTTCTCGGAGGGAACAGTATATACGTCTATAACGTTATATATCCTAACCTAAGGCAACCTAACATCTCGGATGCAATATTTGACAACATTCCTAGCCTGTCGAACCCTACTTCTCGGAGGGAACAGTATATACGTCTATAACGTTATATATACTAACCTAAGGCAACCTGACATCTCGGATGTAATATTCTACATCATTCCAGGCGTGTCGGGCCCTACTTCTCGGTGGGAACATTATATGAGTCTATAACGTTGTATATCGTAATCTAAGGCAACCTATTATCTCAGACGTAATATTTTACAATATTCCTGGCGTGTCGGTGCATACTTTTCGGTGGGAATATTATATGCGTCCATAACGGTCGATATCGTAATCTAAGGCAATCTAACATCTCGGATGCAATATTTGACAACATTCCTGGCCTGTCGAACCCTACTTCTCGGAGGGAACAGTATGTACGTCTATAACGTTATATATCCTAACCTAAGGCAACCTAACATCTGAGATGTAATATTCTACAACCTTCCAGGCGTGTTGGACCCTACTTCTCGGTGGGAACATTACGTGCGTCTATAACGTTATATATGCTAACCTAAGGCAACCTAACATCTCGGATGCAATATTTGACAACATTCCTGGCCTGTCGAACCCTACTTCTCGGAGGGAACAGTATATACGTCTATAACGTTATATATCCTAACCTAAGGCAACCTGACATCTCGGATGTATTATTCTACAACATTCCAGGCGTGTCGGAGCCTACTTCTCAGTGGGAACATTTTATGCGTCTATAACGTTATATATCCTAATCTAAGGCAACCTAACATCTCGGATGTAATATTTGACAACATTCCCGGCGTGTTGGAACCCTACTTCTCGGTGGGAACAGCATATACGTCTATAACGTCATATATCCTAACCTAAGGCAACCTAACATCTCGGATGTAACATTTGACAACATTCCAGGTGTGTCGGTCCCTACGTCTCGGTGGTAACATTACGTGCGTCTATAACGTTATATATGCTAACCTAAGGCAACCTAACATCTCGGATGCAATATTTGACAACATTCCTGGCCTGTCGAACCCTACTTCTCGGAGGGAACAGTATATACGTCTATAACGTTATATATCCTAACCTAAGGCAACCTGACATCTCGGATTTATTATTCTACATCATTCCAGGCGTGTCGGACCCTACTTCTCGGTGGGAACATTATATGAATCTATAACGTTGCATATCGTAATCTAAGGCAACCTATTATCTCAGACGTAATATTTTACAATATTCCTGGCGTGTCGGTGCATACTTTTCGGTGGGAATATTATATGCGTCCACAACGGTCGATATCGTAATCTAAGGCAACCTAACATCTCGGATGTAATATTTGACAACATTCTTGGCGTGTCGGACCCTACTTCTCGGAGGGAACAGTATATACGTCTATAACGTTATATATCCTAACCTAAGGCAACCTGACATCTCGGATGTATTATTCTACATCATTCCAGGCGTGTCGGACCCTACTTCTCGGTGGGAACATTATATGAGTCTATAACGTTGTATATCGTAATCTAAGGCAACCTATTATCTCAGACGTAATATTTTACAATATTCCTGGCGTGTCGGTGCATACTTTTCGGTGGGAATATTATATGCGTCCATAACGGTCGATATCGTAATCTAAGGCAACCTAACATCTCGGATGTAATATTTGACAACATTCCTGGCGTGTCGGACCCTACTTCTCGGTGGGAACAGTATATACGTCTGTAACGTCATGTATCCTAACCTAAGGCAACCTAACATCTCGGATATAACATTTAACAACATTCCAGGCGTGTTGGAACCCTACGCCTCGGTGGTAACATTACGTGCGTCTATAACGTTATATATGCTAACCTAAGGCAACCTAACATCTCGGATGCAATATTTGACAACATTCCTGGCCTGTCGAACCCTACTTCTCGGAGGGAACAGTATATACGTCTATAACGTTATATATCCTAACCTAAATCAACCTGACATCTCGGATGTATTATTCTACAACATTCCAGGCGTGTCGGAACCGACTTCTCAGTGGGAACATTTTATGCGTCTATAACGTTATATATCCTAACCTAAGGCAACCTAACATCTCGGATGTAATATTCTACAACCTTCCAGGCGTGTCGGACCCAACTTCTCGGTGGGAACAGTATATACGTCTGTAACGTCATATATCCTAACCTAAGGCAACCTAACATCTCGGATATAACATTTCACAACATTCCCGGCGTGTTGGAACCCTACTTCTCGGTGGGAACAGCATATACGTCTATAACGTCATATATCCTAACCTAAGGCAACCTAACATCTCGGATGTAACATTTGACAACATTCCAGGTGTGTCGGTCCCTACGTCTCGGTGGTAACATTACGTGCGTCTATAACGTTATATATGCTAACCTAAGGCAACCTAACATCTCGGATGCAATATTTGACAACATTCCTGGCCTGTCGAACCCTACTTCTCGGAGGGAACAGTATATACGTCTATAACGTTATATATCCTAACCTAAGGCAACCTGACATCTCGGATGTATTATTCTACATCATTCCAGGCGTGTCGGACCCTACTTCTCGGTGGGAACATTATATGAGTCTATAACGTTGTATATCGTAATCTAAGGCAACCTATTATCTCAGACGTAATATTTTACAATATTCCTGGCGTGTCGGTGCATACTTTTCGGTGGGAATATTATATGCGTCCACAACGGTCGATATCGTAATCTAAGGCAACCTAACATCTCGGATGTAATATTTGACAACATTCTTGGCGTGTCGGACCCTACTTCTCGGAGGGAACAGTATATACGTCTATAACGTTATATATCCTAACCTAAGGCAACCTGACATCTCGGATGTATTATTCTACATCATTCCAGGCGTGTCGGACCCTACTTCTCGGTGGGAACATTATATGAGTCTATAACGTTGTATATCGTAATCTAAGGCAACCTATTATCTCAGACGTAATATTTTACAATATTCCTGGCCTGTCGGTGCATACTTTTCGGTGGGAATATTATATGCGTCCATAACGGTCGATATCGTAATCTAAGGCAACCTAACATCTCGGATGTAATATTTGACAACATTCCTGGCGTGTCGGACCCAACTTCTCGGTGGGAACATTGTATGCGTCTATAACGTTGCATATCCTAATCTAAGGCAACCTAACATCTCGAATGCAATATTTGACAACATTCCTGGCCTGTCGAACCCTACTGCTCGCAGGGAACAGTATATACGTCTATAACGGTATATATCCTAATCTAAGGCAACCTAACATCTCGGATGCAATATTTGACAACATTCCTGGCCTGTCGAACCCTACTTCTCGGTGGGAACAGTATATACGTCTGTAACGTCATATATCCTAACCTAAGGCAACCTAACATCTCGGATATAACATTTAACAACATTCCAGGCATGTTGGAACCCTACGCCTCGGGGGTAACATTACGTGCGTCTATAACGATATATATGCTCACCTAAGGCAACCTAACATCTCGGATGCAATATTTGACAACATTCCTGGCCTGTCGAACCCTACTTCTCGGAGGGAACAGCATATACGTCTATAACGTCATATATCCTAACCTAAGGCAACCTAACATCTCGGATGTAACATTTGACAACATTCCAGGCGTGTCGGTCCCAACGTCTCGGTGGTAACATTACATGCGTCTATAACGGTATATTTCCTAATCTAAGGCAACCTAACATCTCGGATGCAATATTTGACAACATTCCTGGCCTGTCGAACCCTACTTCCCGGAGGGAACAGTATATACGTCTATAACGTTATATATCCTAACCTAAGGCAACCTGACATCTCGGATGTGTTATTCTACAACATTCCAGGCGTGTCGGACCCTACTTCTCGGTGGGAACATTATATGCGTCTATAACTTTGTATATCCTAATCTAAGGCAACCTAACATCTCGGATGCAATATTTGACAACATTCCTGGCCTGTCGAACCCTACATCTCGGAGGGAACAGTATATACGTCTATAGCGGTATATATCCTTATCTAAGGCCACCTAACATCTCGTATGTGATATTTGACAACATTCCTGGCGTGTCGAACCCTACTTCTCGGTGGGAACAGTATATACGTCTATAACGTTATATATCCTAACGTAAGGCAACCTAACATCTCGGATGTAATATTTGACAACATTCCTGCCGTGTCGGACCCTACTTCTCGGAGGGAACATCTCGGATGTAATATTCTACAACCTTCCAGGCGTGTCGGGCCCTACTTGTCGGTGGGAACATTATATGTGTCTATAACGTTGTATATCGTAATCTAAGGCAACCTATTATCTGAGACGTAATATTTTACAATATTCCTGGCGTGTCGGTGCATACTTTTCGGTGGGAATATTATATGCGTTCATAACGGTCGATATCGTAATCTAAGGCAATCTAACATCTCGGATGCAATATTTGACAACATTCCTGGCCTCTCGAACCCTACTTCTCGGAGGGAACAGTATGTACGTCTATAACGTTATATATCCTAACCTAAGGCAACCTAACATCTGAGATGTAATATTCTACAACCTTCCAGGCGTGTTGGACCCTACTTCTCGGTGGGAACATTACGTGCGTCTATAACGTTATATATGCTAACCTAAGGCAACCTAACATCTCGGATGCAATATTTGACAACATTCCTGGCCTGTCGAACCCTACTTCTCGGAGGGAACAGTATATACGTCTATAACGTTATATATCCTAACCTAAGGCAACCTGACATCTCGGATGTATTATTCTACAACATTCCAGGCGTGTCGGAGCCTACTTCTCAGTGGGAACATTTTATGCGTCTATAACGTTATATATCCTAATCTAAGGCAACCTAACATCTCGGATGCAATATTTGACAACATTCCTGGCCTGTCGAAGCCTACTGCTCGGAGGGAACAGTATATACGTCTATAACGGTATATATCCTAATCTAAGGCAACCTAACATCTCGGATGTAATATTTGACAACATTGCTGGCGTGTCGGACCCTACTTCTCGGTGGGAACAGTATATACGTCTGTAACGTCATATATCCTAACGTAAGGCAACCTAACATCTCGGATGTAATATTTGACAACATTCCCGGCGTGTTGGAACCCTACTTCTCGGTGGGAACAGCATATATGTCTATAACGTCATATATCCTAACCTAAGGCAACCTAACATCTCGGATGTAACATTTGACAACATTCCAGGTGTGTCGGTCCCTACGTCTCGGTGGTAACATTACGTGCGTCTATAACGTTATATATGCTAACCTAAGGCAACCTAACATCTCGGATGCAATATTTGACAACATTCCTGGCCTGTCGAACCCTACTTCTCGGAGGGAACAGTATATACGTCTATAACGTTATATATCCTAACCTAAATCAACCTGACATCTCGGATGTATTATTCTACAACATTCCAGGCGTGTCGGAACCTACTTCTCAGTGGGAACATTTTATGCGTCTATAACGTTATATATCCTAACCTAAGGCAACCTAACATCTCGGATGTATTATTCTACATCATTCCAGGCGTGTCGGACCCTACTTCTCGGTGGGAACATTATATGAGTCTATAACGTTGTATATCGTAATCTAAGGCAACCTATTATCTCAGACGTAATATTTTACAATATTCCTGGCGTGTCGGTGCATACTTTTCGGTGGGAATATTATATGCGTCCACAACGGTCGATATCGTAATCTAAGGCAACCTAACATCTCGGATGTAATATTTGACAACATTCTTGGCGTGTCGGACCCTACTTCTCGGAGGGAACAGTATATACGTCTATAACGTTATATATCCTAACCTAAGGCAACCTGACATCTCGGATGTATTATTCTACATCATTCCAGGCGTGTCGGACCCTACTTCTCGGTGGGAACATTATATGAGTCTATAACGTTGTATATCGTAATCTAAGGCAACCTATTATCTCAGACGTAATATTTTACAATATTCCTGGCGTGTCGGTGCATACTTTTCGGTGGGAATATTATATGCGTCCATAACGGTCGATATCGTAATCTAAGGCAACCTAACATCTCGGATGTAATATTTGACAACATTCCTGGCGTGTCGGACCCTACTTCTCGGTGGGAACAGTATATACGTCTGCAACGTCATATATCCTAACCTAAGGCAACCTAACATCTCGGATATAACATTTAACAACATTCCAGGCGTGTTGGAACCCTACGCCTCGGTGGTAACATTACGTGCGTCTATAACGTTATATATGCTAACCTAAGGCAACCTAACATCTCGGATGCAATATTTGACAACATGCCTGGCCTGTCGAACCCTACTTCTCGGAGGGAACAGTATATACGTCTATAACGTTATATATCCTAACCTAAATCAACCTGACATCTCGGATGTATTATTCTACATCATTCCAGGCGTGTCGGACCCTACTTCTCGGTGGGAACATTATATGAGTCTATAACGTTGTATATCGTAATCTAAGGCAACCTATTATCTCAGACGTAATATTTTACAATATTCCTGGCGTGTCGGTGGATACTTTTCGGTGGGAATATTATATGCGTCCACAACGGTCGATATCGTAATCTAAGGCAACCTAACATCTCGGATGTAATATTTGACAACATTCTTGGCGTGTCGGACCCTACTTCTCGGAGGGAACAGTATATACGTCTATAACGTTATATATCCTAACCTAAGGCAACCTGACATCTCGGATGTATTATTCTACATCATTCCAGGCGTGTCGGACCCTACTTCTCGGTGGGAACATTATATGAGTCTATAACGTTGTATATCGTAATCTAAGGCAACCTATTATCTCAGACGTAATATTTTACAATATTCCTGGCGTGTCGGTGCATACTTTTCGGTGGGAATATTATATGCGTCCATAACGGTCGATATCGTAATCTAAGGCAACCTAACATCTCGGATGTAATATTTGACAACATTCCTGGCGTGTCGGACCCTACTTCTCGGTGGGAACAGTATATACGTCTGTAACGTCATATATCCTAACCTAAGGCAACCTAACATCTCGGATATAACATTTAACAACATTCCAGGCGTGTTGGAACCCTACGCCTCGGTGGTAACATTACGTGCGTCTATAACGTTATATATGCTAACCTAAGGCAACCTAACATCTCGGATGCAATATTTGACAACATTCCTGGCCTGTCGAACCCTACTTCTCGGAGGGAACAGTATATACGTCTATTACGTTATATATCCTAACCTAAATCAACCTGACATCTCGGATGTATTATTCTACAACATTCCAGGCGTGTCGGAACCTACTTCTCAGTGGGAACATTTTATGCGTCTATAACGTTATATATCCTAACCTAAGGCAACCTAACATCTCGGATGTAATATTCTACAACCTTCCAGGCGTGTCGGACCCAACTTCGAGGTGGGAACATTGTATGCGTCTATAACGTTGCATATCCTAATCTAAGGCAACCTAACATCTCGAATGCAATATTTGACAACATTCCTGGCCTGTCGAACCCTACTGCTCGGAGGGAACAGTATATACGTCTATAACGGTATATATCCTAATCTAAGGCAACCTAACATCTCGGATGAAATATTTGACAACATTCCTGGCGTGTCGGACCCTACTTCTCGGTGGGAACAGTATATACGTCTGTAACGTCATATATCCTAACCTAAGGCAACCTAACATCTCGGATATAACATTTAACAACATTCCAGGCATGTTGGAACCCTACGCCTCGGTGGTAACATTACGTGCGTCTATAACGATATATATGCTAACCTAAGGCAACCTAACATCTCGGATGCAATATTTGACAACATTCCTGGCCTGTCGAACCCTACTTCTCGGAGGGAACAGCATATACGTCTATAACGTCATATATCCTAACCTAAGGCAACCTAACATCTCGGATGTAACATTTGACAACATTCCAGGCGTGTCGGTCCCAACGTCTCGGTGGTAACATTACATGCGTCTATAACGGTATGTTTCCTAATCTAAGGCAACCTAACATCTCGGATGCAATATTTGACAACATTCCTGGCCTGTCGAACCCTACTTCCCGGAGGGAACAGTATATACGTCTATAACGTTATATATCCTAACCTAAGGCAACCTGACATCTCGGATGTATTATTCTACAACATTCCAGGCGTGTCGGACCCTACTTCTCGGTGGGAACATTATATGCGTCTATAACTTTGTATATCCTAATCTAAGGCAACCTAACATCTCGGATGCAATATTTGACAACATTCCTGGCCTGTCGAACCCTACATCTCGGAGGGAACAGTATATACGTCCATAGCGGTATATATCCTTATCTAAGGCCACCTAACATCTCGTATGTGATATTTGACAACATTCCTGGCGTGTCGAACCCTACTTCTCGGTGGGAACAGTATATACGTCTATAACGTTATATATCCTAACGTAAGGCAACCTAACATCTCGGATGTAATATTTGACAACATTCCTGCCGTGTCGGACCCTACTTCTCGGAGGGAACATCTCGGATGTAATATTCTACAACCTTCCATGCGTGTCGGGCCCTACTTCTCGGTGGGAACATTATATGAGTCTATAACGTTGTATATCGTAATCTAAGGCAACCTATTATCTCAGACGTAATATTTTACAATATTCCTGGCGTGTCGGTGCATACTTTTCGGTGGGAATATTATATGCGTTCATCACGGTCGATATCGTAATCTAAGGCAATCTAACATCTCGGATGCAATATTTGACAACATTCCTGGCCTGTCGAACCCTACTTCTCGGAGGGAACAGTATGTACGTCTATAACGTTATATATCCTAACCTAAGGCAACCTAACATCTCGGATGTAATATTCTACAACCTTCCAGGCGTGTCGGACCCTACTTCTCGGTGGGAACATTATATGCGTCTATAACGTTGCATATCCTAATCTAAGGCAACCTAACATCTCGGATGCAATATTTGACAACATTCCTGCCGTGTCGGACCCTACTTCTCGGTGGGAACAGTATATACGTCTGTAACGTCATATATCCTAACCTAAGGCAACCTAACATCTCGGATATAACATTTGACAACATTCCCGGCGTGTTGGAAACCTACGTCTCGGTGGTAACATTACGTGCTTCTATAACGTTATATATGCTAACGTAAGGCAACCTAACATCTCGGATGCAATATTTGACAACATTCCTGGCCTGTCAAACCCTACTTCTCGGTGGGAACATTATATGCGTCTATAACGTTGTATATCCTTATCTAAGGCAACCTAACCTCTCGAATGCAATATTTGACAACATTCCTGGCCTGTCGAACCCTACTGCTCGGAGGGAAGAGTATATACGTCCATAACGGTATATATCCTAATCTAAGGCAACCTAACATCTCGGATGAAATATTTGACAACATTCCTGGCGTGTCGGACCCTACTTCTCGGTGGGAACAGTATATACGTCTGTAACGTCATATATCCTAACCTAAGGCAACCTAACATCTCGGATATAACATTTAACAACATTCCAGGCATGTTGGAACCCTACGCCTCGGTGGTAACATTACGTGCGTCTATAACGATATATATGCTAACCTAAGGCAACCTAACATCTCGGATGCAATATTTGACAACATTCCTGGCCTGTCGAACCCTACTTCTCGGAGGGAACAGCATATACGTCTATAACGTCATATATCCTAACCTAAGGCAACCTAACATCTCGGATGTAACATTTGACAACATTCCAGGCGTGTCGGTCCCAACGTCTCGGTGGTAACATTACATGCGTCTATAACGGTATATTTCCTAATCTAAGGCAACCTAACATCTCGGATGCAATATTTGACAACATTCCTGGCCTGTCGAACCCTACTTCCCGGAGGGAACAGTATATACGTCTATAACGTTATATATCCTAACCTAAGGCAACCTGACATCTCGGATGTATTATTCTACAACATTCCAGGCGTGTCGGACCCTACTTCTCGGTGGGAACATTATATGCGTCTATAACTTTGTATATCCTAATCTAAGGCAACCTAACATCTCGGATGCAATATTTGACAACATTCCTGGCCTGTCGAACCCTACATCTCGGAGGGAACAGTATATACGTCTATAGCGGTATATATCCTTATCTAAGGCCACCTAACATCTCGTATGTGATATTTGACAACATTCCTGGCGTGTCGAACCCTACTTCTCGGTGGGAACAGTATATACGTCTATAACGTTATATATCCTAACGTAAGGCAACCTAACATCTCGGATGTAATATTTGACAACATTCCTGCCGTGTCGGACCCTACTTCTCGGAGGGAACATCTCGGATGTAATATTCTACAACCTTCCAGGCGTGTCGGGCCCTACTTCTCGGTGGGAACATTATATGTGTCTATAACGTTGTATATCGTAATCTAAGGCAACCTATTATCTCAGACGTAATATTTTACAATATTCCTGGCGTGTCGGTGCATACTTTTCGGTGGGAATATTATATGCGTTCATAACGGTCGATATCGTAATCTAAGGCAATCTAACATCTCGGATGCAATATTTGACAACATTCCTGGCCTGTCGAACCCTACTTCTCGGAGGGAACAGTATGTACGTCTATAACGTTATATATCCTAACCTAAGGCAACCTAACATCTCGGATGTAATATTCTACAACCTTCCAGGCGTGTCGGACCCTACTTCTCGGTGGGAACATTATATGCGTCTATAACGTTGCATATCCTAATCTAAGGCAACCTAACATCTCGGATGCAATATTTGACAACATTCCTGCCGTGTCGGACCCTACTTCTCGGTGGGAACAGTATATACGTCTGTAACGTCATATATCCTAACCTAAGGCAACCTAACATCTCGGATATAACATTTGACAACATTCCCGGCGTGTTGGAAACCTACGTCTCGGTGGTAACATTACGTGCTTCTATAACGTTATATATGCTAACCTAAGGCAACCTAACATCTCGGATGCAATATTTGACAACATTCCTGGCCTGTCAAACCCTACTTCTCGGAGGGAACAGCATATAAGTCTATGACGTCATATATCCTAACCTAAGGTAACCTAACATCTCGGATGTAACATTTGACAACATTCCAGGTGTGTCGGTCCCTACGTCTCGGTGGTAACGTTACATGCGTCTATAACGTTATATATCCTAACCTAAGGCAACCTAACATCTCGGATGTAACATTTGACAACATTCCAGGCATGTCGGTCCCTACGTCTCGGTGGTAACATTATATGCGTCTATAACGTTATACATTCTTATCTAAGGCAACCTAACATCTCGGATGCAATATTTAACAACATTCTTAGCCTGTCGAACCCTACTTCTCGGAGGGAACAGTATATACGTCTATAACGATATATATCCTAACCTAAGGCAACCTAACATCTCGGATGTAATATTCTACAACCTTCCAGGCGTGTCGGACCCTACTTCTCGGTGGGAACATTATATGAGTCTATAACGTTGTATATCGTAATCTAAGGCAACCTATTATCTCAGACGTAACATCTTACAATATTCCTGGCGTGTCGGTGCATACTTTTCGGTGGGAATATTATATGCGTCCATAACGGTCGATATCGTAATTTAAGGCAACCTAACATCTCGGATGCAATATTTGACAATATTCCTGGCCTGTCGAAACCTACTTCTCGGAGGGAACAGTATATACGTCTATAACGTTATATATCCTAACCTAGGGCAACCTAACATCTCGGATGTAATATTCTACAACCTTCCAGGCGTGTCGGACCCTACTTCTCGGTGGGAACATTATATGCGTCTATAACGTTGTATATCCTTATCTAAGGCAACCTAACATCTCGGATGCAATATTTGACAACATTCCTGGCCTGTCGAACCCTACTTCTCGGAGGGAACAGTATATACGTCTATAACGGTATATATCCTAATCTAAGGCAACCTAACCTCTCGGATGTAACATTTGACAACATTCCACGCGTGTCGATCCCTACGTCTCGGTGGTAACATTACATGCGTCTATAACGTTATATATCCTAACCTAAGGCAGCCTAACATCTCGGATGTAACATTTGACAACATTCCAGGTGTGTCGGTCCCTACGTCTCGGTGGGAACATTGTATGCGTCTATAACGTTGCATATCCTAATCTAAGGCAACCTAACATCTCGAATGCAATATTTGACAACATTCCTGGCCTGTCGAACCCTACTGCTCGGAGGGAACAGTATATACGTCTATAACGGTATATATCCTAATCTAAGGCAACCTAACATCTCGGATGAAATATTTGACAACATTCCTGGCGTGTAGGACCCTACTTCTCGGTGGGAACAGTATATACGTCTATAACGTTATATATCCTAACCTAAGGCAACCTGACATCTCGGATGTATTATTCTACAACATTCCAGGCGTGTCGGACCCTACTTCTCGGTGGGAACATTATATGCGTCTATAACTTTGTATATCCTAATCTAAGGCAACCTAACATCTCGGATGCAATATTTGACAACATTCCTGGCCTGTCGAAGCCTACATCTCGGAGGGAACAGTATATACGTCTATAGCGGTATATATCCTTATCTAAGACCACCTAACATCTCGTATGTGATATTTGACAACATTCCTGGCGTGTCGAACCCTACTTCTCGGTGGGAACAGTATATACGTCTATAACGTTATATATCCTAACGTAAGGCAACCTAACATCTCGGATGTAATATTTGACAACATTCCTGCCGTGTCGGACCCTACTTCTCGGAGGGAACATCTCGGATGTAATATTCTACAACCTTCCATGCGTGTCGGGCCCTACTTCTCGGTGGGAACATTATATGAGTCTATAACGTTGTATATCGTAATCTAAGGCAACCTATTATCTCAGACGTAATATTTTACAATATTCCTGGCGTGTCGGTGCATACTTTTCGGTGGGAATATTATATGCGTTCATCACGGTCGATATCGTAATCTAAGGCAATCTAACATCTCGGATGCAATATTTGACAACATTCCTGGCCTGTCGAACCCTACTTCTCGGAGGGAACAGTATGTACGTCTATAACGTTATATATCCTAACCTAAGGCAACCTAACATCTCGGATGTAATATTCTACAACCTTCCAGGCGTGTCGGACCCTACTTCTCGGTGGGAACATTATATGCGTCTATAACGTTGCATATCCTAATCTAAGGCAACCTAACATCTCGGATGCAATATTTGACAACATTCCTGCCGTGTCGGACCCTACTTCTCGGTGGGAACAGTATATACGTCTGTAACGTCATATATCCTAACCTAAGGCAACCTAACATCTCGGATATAACATTTGACAACATTCCCGGCGTGTTGGAAACCTACGTCTCGGTGGTAACATTACGTGCTTCTATAACGTTATATATGCTAACGTAAGGCAACCTAACATCTCGGATGCAATATTTGACAACATTCCTGGCCTGTCAAACCCTACTTCTCGGTGGGAACATTATATGCGTCTATAACGTTGTATATCCTTATCTAAGGCAACCTAACCTCTCGGATGCAATATTTGACAACATTCCTGGCCTGTCGAACCCTACTTCTCGGAGGGAACAGTATATACGTCTATAACGGTATATATCCTAATCTAAGGCAACCTAACCTCTCGGATGTAACATTTGACAACATTCCACGCGTGTCGATCCCTACGTCTCGGTGGTAACATTACATGCGTCTATAACTTTATATATCCTAACCTAAGGCAGCCTAACATCTCGGATGTAACATTTGACAACATTCCAGGTGTGTCGGTCCCTACGTCTCGGTGGGAACATTGTATGCGTCTATAACGTTGCATATCCTAATCTAAGGCAACCTACCATCTCGAATGCAATATTTGACAACATTCCTGGCCTGTCGAACCCTACTTCCCGGAGGGAACAGTATATACGTCTATAACGTTATATATCCTAACCTAAGGCAACCTGACATCTCGGATGTATTATTCTACAACATTCCAGGCGTGTCGGACCCTACTTCTCGGTGGGAACATTATATGCGTCTATAACTTTGTATATCCTAATCTAAGGCAACCTAACATCTCGGATGCAATATTTGACAACATTCCTGGCCTGTCCAACCCTACATCTCGGAGGGAACAGTATATACGTCTATAGCGGTATATATCCTTATCTAAGGCCACCTAACATCTCGTATGTGATATTTGACAACATTCCTGGCGTGTCGAACCCTACTTCTCGGTGGGAACAGTATATACGTCTATAACGTTATATATCCTAACGTAAGGCAACCTAACATCTCGGATGTAATATTTGACAACATTCCTGCCGTGTCGGACCCTACTTCTCGGAGGGAACATCTCGGATGTAATATTCTACAACCTTCCATGCGTGTCGGGCCCTACTTCTCGGTGGGAACATTATATGAGTCTATAACGTTGTATATCGTAATCTAAGGCAACCTATTATCTCAGACGTAATATTTTACAATATTCCTGGCGTGTCGGTGCATACTTTTCGGTGGGAATATTATATGCGTTCATCACGGTCGATATCGTAATCTAAGGCAATCTAACATCTCGGATGCAATATTTGACAACATTCCTGGCCTGTCGAACCCTACTTCTCGGAGGGAACAGTATGTACGTCTATAACGTTATATATCCTAACCTAAGGCAACCTAACATCTCGGATGCAATATTTGACAATATTCCTGGCCTGTCGAAACCTACTTCTCGGAGGGAACAGTATATACGTCTATAACGTTATATATCCTAACCTAGGGCAACCTAACATCTCGGATGTAATATTCTACAACCTTCCAGGCGTGTCGGACCCTACTTCTCGGTGGGAACATTATATGCGTCTATAACGTTGTATATCCTTTTCTAAGGCAACCTAACATCTCGGATGCAATATTTGACAACATTCCTGGCCTGTCGAACCCTACTTCTCGGAGGGAACAGTATATACGTCTATAACGGTATATATCCTAATCTAAGGCAACCTAACCTCTCGGATGTAACATTTGACAACATTCCACGCGTGTCGATCCCTACGTCTCGGTGGTAACATTACATGCGTCTATAACGTTATATATCCTAACCTAAGGCAGCCTAACATCTCGGATGTAACATTTGACAACATTCCAGGTGTGTCGGTCCCTACGTCTCGGTGGGAACATTGTATGCGTCTATAACGTTGCATATCCTAATCTAAGGCAACCTAACATCTCGAATGCAATATTTGACAACATTCCTGGCCTGTCGAAACCTACTGCTCGGAGGGAACAGTATATACGTCTATAACGGTATATATCCTAATCTAAGGCAACCTAACATCTCGGATGAAATATTTGACAACATTCCTGGCGTGTCGGACCCTACTTCTCGGTGGGAACAGTATATACGTCTGTAACGTCATATATCCTAACCTAAGGCAACCTAACATCTCGGATATAACATTTAACAACATTCCAGGCATGTTGGAAGCCTACGCCTCGGTGGTAACATTACGTGCGTCTATAATGATATATATGCTAACCTAAGGCAACCTAACATCTCGGATGCAATATTTGACAACATTCCTGGCCTGTCGAACCCTACTTCTCGGAGGGAACAGCATATACGTCTATAACGTCATATATCCTAACCTAAGGCAACCTAACATCTCGGATGTAACATTTGACAACATTCCAGGCGTGTCGGTCCCTACGTCTCGGTGGTAACATTATATGCGTCTATAACGTTATATATCCTTATCTAAGGCAACCTAACATCTCGGATGCAATATTTGACAACATTCCGAGCCTGTCGAACCCTACTTCTCGGAGGGAACAGTATATACGTCTATAACGTTATATATACTAACCTAAGGCAACCTGACATCTCGGATGTAATATTCTACATCATTCCAGGCGTGTCGGGCCCTACTTCTCGGTGGGAACATTATATGAGTCTATAACGTTGTATATCGTAATCTAAGGCAACCTATTATCTCAGACGTAATATTTTACAATATTCCTGGCGTGTCGGTGCATACTTTTCGGTGGGAATATTATATGCGTCCATAACGGTCGATATCGTAATCTAAGGCAATCTAACATCTCGGATGCAATATTTGACAACATTCCTGGCCTGTCGAACCCTACTTCTCGGAGGGAACAGTATGTACGTCTATAACGTTATATATCCTAACCTAAGGCAACCTAACATCTCAGATGTAATATTCTACAACATTCCAGGCGTGTTGGACCCTACTTCTCGGTGGGAACATTACGTGCGTCTATAACGTTATATATGCTAACCTAAGGCAACCTAACATCTCGGATGCAATATTTGACAACATTCCTGGCCTGTCGAACCCTACTTCTCGGAGGGAACAGTATATACGTCTATAACGTTATATATCCTAACCTAAGGCAACCTGACATCTCGGATGTATTATTCTACAACATTCCAGGCGTGTCGGAGCCTACTTCTCAGTGGGAACATTTTATGCGTCTATAACGTTATATATCCTAATCTAAGGCAACCTAACATCTCGGATGCAATATTTGACAACATTCCTGGCCTGTCGAACCCTACTTCTCGGAGGGAACAGTATATACGTCTATAACGTTATATATCCTAACCTAAGGCAACCTGACATCTCGGATGTATTATTCTACAACATTCCAGGCGTGTCGGACCCTACTTCTCGGTGGGAACATTATATGCGTCTATAACTTTGTATATCCTAATCTAAGGCAACCTAACATCTCGGATGCAATATTTGACAACATTCCTGGCCTGTCGAACCCTACATCTCGGAGGGAACAGTATATACGTCTATAGCGGTATATATCCTTATCTAAGGCCACCTAACATCTCGTATGTGATATTTGACAACATTCCTGGCGTGTCGAACCCTACTTCTCGGTGGGAACAGTATATACGTCTATAACGTTATATATCCTAACGTAAGGCAACCTAACATCTCGGATGTAATATTTGACAACATTCCTGCCGTGTCGGACCCTACTTCTCGGAGGGAACATCTCGGATGTAATATTCTACAACCTTCCATGCGTGTCGGGCCCTACTTCTCGGTGGGAACATTATATGAGTCTATAACGTTGTATATCGTAATCTAAGGCAACCTATTATCTCAGACGTAATATTTTACAATATTCCTGGCGTGTCGGTGCATACTTTTCGGTGGGAATATTATGTGCGTTCATCACGGTCGATATCGTAATCTAAGGCAACCTAACATCTCGAATGCAATATTTGACAACATTCCTGGCCTGTCGAACCCTACTGCTCGGAGGGAACAGTATATACGTCTATAACGGTATATATCCTAATCTAAGGCAACCTAACATCTCGGATGAAATATTTGACAACATTCCTGGCGTGTCGGACCCTACTTCTCGGTGGGAACAGTATATACGTCTGTAACGTCATATATCCTAACCTAAGGCAACCTAACATCTCGGATATAACATTTAACAACATTCCAGGCATGTTGGAACCCTACGCCTCGGTGGTAACATTACGTGCGTCTATAACGATATATATGCTAACCTAAGGCAACCTAACATCTCGGATGCAATATTTGACAACATTCCTGGCCTGTCGAACCCTACTTCTCGGAGGGAACAGCATATACGTCTATAACGTCATATATCCTAACCTAAGGCAACCTAACATCTCGGATGTAACATTTGACAACATTCCAGGCGTGTCGGTCCCTACGTCTCGGTGGGAACATTACGTGCGTCTATAACGTTATATATGCTAACCTAAGGCAACCTAACATCTCGGATGCAATATTTGACAACATTCCTGGCCTGTCGAACCCTACTTCTCGGAGGGAACAGTATATACGTCTATAACGTTATATATCCTAACCTAAGGCAACCTAACATCTCAGATGTAATATTCTACAACATTCCAGGCGTGTTGGACCCTACTTCTCGGTGGGAACATTACGTGCGTCTATAACGTTATATATGCTAACCTAAGGCAACCTAACATCTCGGATGCAATATTTGACAACATTCCTGGCCTGTCGAACCCTACTTCTCGGAGGGAACAGTATATACGTCTATAACGTTATATATCCTAACCTAAGGCAACCTGACATCTCGGATGTATTATTCTACAACATTCCAGGCGTGTCGGAGCCTACTTCTCAGTGGGAACATTTTATGCGTCTATAACGTTATATATCCTAACCTAAGGCAACCTAACATCTCGGATGTAATATTCTACAACCTTCCAGGCGTGTTGGAACCCTACGCCTCGGTGGTAACATTACGTGCGTCTATAACGTTATATATGCTGTCCTAAGGCAACCTAACATCTGGGATGCAATATTTGACAACATTCCTGGCCTGTCGAACCCTACTTCTCGGAGGGAACAGTATATACGTCTATAACGTTATATATCCTAACCTAAGGCAACCTGACATCTCGGATGTATTATTCTACAACATTCCAGGCGTGTCGGACGCTACTTCTCGATGGGAACATTATATGCGTCTATAACCTTGTATATCCTAATCTAAGGCAACCTAACATCTCGGATGCAATATTTGACAACATTCCTGGCCTGTCGAACCCTACATCTCGGAGGGAACAGTATACACGTCTATAGCGGTATATATCCTAATCTAAGGCCACCTAACATCTCGTATGTAATATTTGACAACATTCCTGGCGTGTCGAACCCTACTTCTCGGTGGGAACAGTATATACGTCTATAACGTTATATATCCTAACGTAAGGCAACCTAACATCTCGGATGTAATATTTGACAACATTCCTGCCGTGTCGGACCCTACTTCTCGGTGGGAACAGTATATACGTCTGTAACGTCATATATCCTAACCTAAGGCAACCTAACATCTCGGATATAACATTTGACATCATTCCGAGCGTGTTGGAACCCTACGTCTCGGTGGTAACATTACGTGCTTCTATAACGTTATATATGCTAACCTAAGGCAACCTAACATCTCGGATGTAACATTTGACAACATTCCAGGCATGTCGGTCCCTACGTCTCGGTGGTAACATTATATGCGTTGTTAACGTTATATATCCTTATCTAAGGCAACCTAACATCTCGGATGCAATATTTGACAACATTCCTAGCCTGTCGAACCCTACTTCTCGGAGGGAACATCTCGGATGTAATATTCTACAACCTTCCAGGCGTGTCGGACCCTATTTTTCGGTGGGAACATTATATGAGTCTATAACGTTGTATATCGTAATCGAAGGCAACCTATTATCTCAGACGTAATATTTTACAATATTCCTGGCGTGTCGGTACATACTTTTCGTTGGGAATATTATATGCGTCCATAACGGTCGATATCGTAATCTAAGGCAATCTAACATGTCGGATGCAATATTTGACAACATTCCTGGCCTGTCGAACCCTACTTCTCGGAGGGAACAGTATGTACGTCTATAACGTTATATATCCTAACCTAAGGCAACCTAACATCTCGGATGTAATATTCTACAACCTTCCAGGCGTGTCGGACCCTACTTCTCGGTGGGAACATTATATGCGTCTATAACGTTGCATATCCTAATCTAAGGCAACCTAACATCTCGGATGCAATATTTGACAATATTCCTGGCCTGTCGAAACCTACTTCTCGGAGGGAACAGTATATACGTCTATAACGTTATATATCCTAACCTAGGGCAACCTAACATCTCGGATGTAATATTCTACAACCTTCCAGGCGTGTCGGACCCTACTTCTCGGTGGGAACATTATATGCGTCTATAACGTTGTATATCTTTATCTAAGGCAACCTAACATCTCGGATGCAATATTTGACAACATTCCTGGCCTGTCGAACCCTACTTCTCGGAGGGAACAGTATATACGTCTATAACGTTATATATCCTAACCTAGGGCAACCTAACATCTCGGATGTAATATTCTACAACCTTCCAGGCGTGTCGGACCCTACTTCTCGGTGGGAACATTATATGCGTCTATAACGTTGTATATCCTTATCTAAGGCAACCTAACATCTCGGATGCAATATTTGACAACATTCCTGGCCTGTCGAACCCTACTTCTCGGAGGGAACAGTATATACGTCTATAACGGTATATATCCTAATCTAAGGCAACCTAACCTCTCGGATGTAACATTTGACAACATTCCACGCGTGTCGATCCCTACGTCTCGGTGGTAACATTACATGCGTCTATAACGTTATATATCCTAACCTAAGGCAACCTAACATCTCGGATGTAACATTTGACAACATTCCAGGCATGTCGGTCCCTACGTCTCGGTGGTAACATTATATGCGTTGTTAACGTTATATATCCTTATCTAAGGCAACCTAACATCTCGGATGCAATATTTGACAACATTCCTAGCCTGTCGAACCCTACTTCTCGGAGGGAACAGTATATACGTCTATAACGTTATATATACTAACCTAAGGCAACCTGACATCTCGGATGTAATATTCTACATCATTCCAGGCGTGTCGGGCCCTACTTCTCGGTGGGAACATTATATGAGTCTATAACGTTGTATATCGTAATCTAAGGCAACCTATTATCTCAGACGTAATATTTTACAATATTCCTGGCGTGTCGGTGCATACTTTTCGGTGGGAATATTATATGCGTCCATAACGGTCGATATCGTAATCTAAGGCAATCTAACATCTCGGATGCAATATTTGACAACATTCCTGGCCTGTCGAACCCTACTTCTCGGAGGGAACAGTATATACGTCTATAACGGTATATATCCTAATCTAAGGCAACCTAACCTCTCGGATGTAACATTTGACAACATTCCACGCGTGTCGATCCCTACGTCTCGGTGGTAACATTACATGCGTCTATAACGTTATATATCCTAACCTAAGGCAGCCTAACATCTCGGATGTAACATTTGGCAACATTCCAGGTGTGTCGGTCCCTACGTCTCGGTGGGAATATTGTATGCGTCTATAACGTTGCATATCCTAATCTAAGGCAACCTAACATCTCGAATGCAATATTTGACAACATTCCTGGCCTGTCGAACCCTACTGCTCGGAGGGAACAGTATATACGTCTATAACGGTATATATCCTAATCTAAGGCAACCTAACATCTCGGATGAAATATTTGACAACATTCCTGGCGTATCGGACCCTACTTCTCGGTGGGAACAGTATATACGTCTGTAACGTCATATATCCTAACCTAAGGCAACCTAACATCTCGGATATAACATTTAACAACATTCCAGGCATGTTGGAACCCTACGCCTCGGTGGTAACATTACGTGCGTCTATAACGATATATATGCTAACCTAAGGCAACCTAACATCTCGGATGCAATATTTGACAACATTCCTGGCCTGTCGAACCCTACTTCTCGGAGGGAACAGCATATACGTCTATAACGTCATATATCCTAACCTAAGGCAACCTAACATCTCGGATGTAACATTTGACAACATTCCAGGCGTGTCGGTCCCTACGTCTCGGTGGTAACATTATATGCGTCTATAACGTTATATATCCTTATCTAAGGCAACCTAACATCTCGGATGCAATATTTGACAACATTCCTAGCCTGTCGAACCCTACTTCTCGGAGGGAACAGTATATGCGTCTATAACGTTATATATACTAACCTAAGGCAACCTGACATCTCGGATGTAATATTCTACATCATTCCAGGCGTGTCGGGCCCTACTTCTCGGTGGGAACATTATATGAGTCTATAACGTTGTATATCGTAATCTAAGGCAACCTATTATCTCAGACGTAATATTTTGCAATATTCCTGGCGTGTCGGTGCATACTTTTCGGTGGGAATATTATATGCGTCCATAACGGTCGATATCGTAATCTAAGGCAATGTAACATCTCGGATGCAATATTTGACAACATTCCTGGCCTGTCGAACCCTACTTCTCGGAGGGAACAGTATGTACGTCTATAACGTTATATATCCTAACCTAAGGCAACCTAACATCTCAGATGTAATATTCTACAACATTCCAGGCGTGTTGGACCCTACTTCTCGGTGGGAACATTACGTGCGTCTATAACGTTATATATGCTAACCTAAGGCAACCTAACATCTCGGATGCAATATTTGACAACATTCCTGGCCTGTCGAACCCTACTTCTCGGCGGGAACAGTATATACGTCTATAACGTTATATATCCTAACCTAAGGCAACCTGACATCTCGGATGTATTATTCTACAACATTCCAGGCGTGTCGGAGCCTACTTCTCAGTGGGAACATTTTATGCGTCTATAACGTTATATATCCTAACCTAAGGCAACCTAACATCTCGGATGTAATATTCTACAACCTTCCAGGCGTGTTGGAACCCTACGCCTCGGTGGTAACATTACGTGCGTCTATAACGTTATATATGATATCCTAAGGCAACCTAACATCTCGGATGCAATATTTGACAACATTCCTGGCCTGTCGAACCCTACTTCTCGGAGGGAACAGTATATACGTCTATAACGTTATATATCCTAACCTAAGGCAACCTGACATCTCGGATGTATTATTCTACAACATTCCAGGCGTGTCGGACCCTACTTCTCAGTGGGAACATTATATGCGTCTATAACGTTATATATCCTAACCTAAGGCAACCTAACATCTCGGATGTAATATTCTACAACATTCCAGGCGTGTCGGACCCTACTTCTCGGTCGGAACATTGTATGTGTCTATAACGTTGCATATCCCAATCTAAGGCAACCTAACATCTCGAATGCAATATTTGACAACATTACTGGCCTGTCGAACCCTACTGCTCGGAGGGAACAGTATATACGTCTATAACGGTATATATCCTAATCTAAGGCAACCTAACATCTCGGATGAAATATTTGACAACATTCCTGGCGTGTCGGACTCTACTTCTCGGTGGGAACAGTATATACGTCTGTAACGTCATATATCCTAACCTAAGGTAACCTAACATCTCGGATAAACATTTAACAACATTCCAGGCGTGTTGGAACCCTACGCCTCGGTGGTAACATTACGTGCGTCTATAACGTTATATATGCTATCCTAAGGCAACCTAACATCTGGGATGCAATATTTGACAACATTCCTGGCCTGTCGAACCCTACTTCTCGGAGGGAACAGTATATACGTCTATAACGTTATATATCCTAACCTAAGGCAACCTAACATCTCGGATGCAATATTTGACAACATTCCTAGCCTGTCGAACCCTACTTCTCGGAGGGAACATCTCGGATGTAATATTCTACAACCTTCCAGGCGTGTCGGACCCTATTTCTCGGTGGGAACATTATATGAGTCTATAACGTTGTATATCGTAATCGAAGGCAACCTATTATCTCAGACGTAATATTTTACAATATTCCTGGCGTGTCGGAACATACTTTTCGTTGGGAATATTATATGCGTCCATAACGGTCGATATCGTAATCTAAGGCAATCTAACATCTCGGATGCAATATTTGACAACATTCCTGGCCTGTCGAACCCTACTTCTCGGAGGGAACAGTATGTACGTCTATAACGTTATATATCCTAACCTAAGGCAACCTGACATCTCGGATGTAATATTCTACATCATTCCAGGCGTGTCGGGCCCTACTTCTCGGTGGGAACATTATATGAGTCTATAACGTTGTATATCGTAATCTAAGGCAACCTATTATCTCAGACGTAATATTTTACAATATTCCTGGCGTGTCGGTGCATCCTTTTGGGTGGGAATATTATATGCGTCCATAACGGTCGATATCGTAATCTAAGGCAATCTAACATCTCGGATGCAATATTTGACAACATTCCTGGCCTGTCGAACCCTACTTCTCGGAGGGAACAGTATGTACGTCTATAACGTTATATATCCTAACCTAAGGCAACCTAACATCTGAGATGTAATATTCTACAACCTTCCAGGCGTGTTGGACCCTACCTCTCGGTGGGAACATTACGTGCGTCTATAACGTTATATATGCTAACCTAAGGCAACCTAACATCTCGGATGCAATATTTGACAACATTCCTGGCCTGTCGAACCCTACTTCTCGGCGGGAACATTATATACGTCTATAACGTTATATATCCTAACCTAAGGCAACCTGACATCTCGGATGTATTATTCTACAACATTCCAGGCGTGTCGGAGCCTACTTCTCAGTGGGAACATTTTATGCGTCTATAACGTTATATATCCTAACCTAAGGCAACCTAACATCTCGGATGTAATATTCTACAACCTTCCAGGCGTGTTGGAACCCTACGCCTCGGTGGTAACATTACGTGCGTCTATAACGTTATATATGATATCCTAAGGCAACCTAACATCTCGGATGCAATATTTGACAACATTCCTGGCCTGTCGAACCCTACTTCTCGGAGGGAACAGTATATACGTCTATAACGTTATATATCCTAACCTAAGGCAACCTGACATCTCGGATGTATTATTCTACAACATTCCAGGCGTGTCGGACCCTACTTCTCAGTGGGAACATTATATGCGTCTATAACGTTATATATCCTAACCTAAGGCAACCTAACATCTCGGATGTAATATTCTACAACATTCCAGGCGTGTCGGACCCTACTTCTCGGTCGGAACATTGTATGTGTCTATAACGTTGCATATCCCAATCTAAGGCAACCTAACATCTCGAATGCAATATTTGACAACATTACTGGCCTGTCGAACCCTACTGCTCGGAGGGAACAGTATATACGTCTATAACGGTATATATCCTAATCTAAGGCAACCTAACATCTCGGATGAAATATTTGACAACATTCCTGGCGTGTCGGACTCTACTTCTCGGTGGGAACAGTATATACGTCTGTAACGTCATATATCCTAACCTAAGGTAACCTAACATCTCGGATAAACATTTAACAACATTCCAGGCGTGTTGGAACCCTACGCCTCGGTGGTAACATTACGTGCGTCTATAACGTTATATATGCTATCCTAAGGCAACCTAACATCTGGGATGCAATATTTGACAACATTCCTGGCCTGTCGAACCCTACTTCTCGGAGGGAACAGTATATACGTCTATAACGTTATATATCCTAACCTAAGGCAACCTAACATCTCGGATGCAATATTTGACAACATTCCTAGCCTGTCGAACCCTACTTCTCGGAGGGAACATCTCGGATGTAATATTCTACAACCTTCCAGGCGTGTCGGACCCTATTTCTCGGTGGGAACATTATATGAGTCTATAACGTTGTATATCGTAATCGAAGGCAACCTATTATCTCAGACGTAATATTTTACAATATTCCTGGCGTGTCGGAACATACTTTTCGTTGGGAATATTATATGCGTCCATAACGGTCGATATCGTAATCTAAGGCAATCTAACATCTCGGATGCAATATTTGACAACATTCCTGGCCTGTCGAACCCTACTTCTCGGAGGGAACAGTATGTACGTCTATAACGTTATATATCCTAACCTAAGGCAACCTGACATCTCGGATGTAATATTCTACATCATTCCAGGCGTGTCGATCCCTACGTCTCGGTGGTAACATTACATGCGTCTATAACGTTATATATCCTAACCTAAGGCAACCTAACATCTCGGATGTAACATTTGACAACATTCCAGGCATGTCGGTCCCTACGTCTCGGTGGTAACATTATATGCGTTGTTAACGTTATATATCCTTATCTAAGGCAACCTAACATCTCGGATGCAATATTTGACAACATTCCTGGCCTGTCGAACCCTACTTCTCGGAGGGAACAGTGTATACGTCTGTAACGTCATATATCCTAACCTAAGGTAACCTAACATCTCGGATAAACATTTAACAACATTCCAGGCGTGTTGGAACCCTACGCCTCGGTGGTAACATTACGTGCGTCTATAACGTTATATATGCTATCCTAAGGCAACCTAACATCTGGGATGCAATATTTGACAACATTCCTGGCCTGTCGAACCCTACTTCTCGGAGGGAACAGTATATACGTCTATAACGTTATATATCCTAACCTAAGGCAACCTAACATCTCGGATGCAATATTTGACAACATTCCTAGCCTGTCGAACCCTACTTCTCGGAGGGAACATCTCGGATGCAATATTCTACAACCTTCCATGCGTGTCGGGCCCTACTTCTCGGTGGGAACATTATATGAGTCTATAACGTTGTATATCGTAATCTAAGGCAACCTATTATCTCAGACGTAATATTTTACAATATTCCTGGCGTGTCGGTGCATACTTTTCGGTGGGAATATTATATGCGTTCATCACGGTCGGTATCGTAATCTAAGGCAATCTAACATCTCGGATGCAATATTTGACAACATTCCTGGCCTGTCGAACCCTACTTCTCGGAGGGAACAGTATGTACGTCTATAACGTTATATATCCTTATCTAAGGCAACCTAACATCTCGGATGCAATATTTGACAACATTCCTAGCCTGTCGAACCCTACTTCTCGGAGGGAACAGTATATACGTCTATAACGTTATATATACTAACCTAAGGCAACCTGACATCTCGGATGTAATATTCTACATCATTCCAGGCGTGTCGGGCCCTACTTCTCGGTGGGAACATTATATGAGTCTATAACGTTGTATATCGTAATCTAAGGCAACCTATTATCTCAGACGTAATATTTTGCAATATTCCTGGCGTGTCGGTGCATACTTTTCGGTGGGAATATTATATGCGTCCATAACGGTCGATATCGTAATCTAAGGCAATGTAACATCTCGGATGCAATATTTGACAACATTCCTGGCCTGTCGAACCCTACTTCTCGGAGGGAACAGTATGTACGTCTATAACGTTATATATCCTAACCTAAGGCAACCTAACATCTCAGATGTAATATTCTACAACATTCCAGGCGTGTTGGACCCTACTTCTCGGTGGGAACATTACGTGCGTCTATAACGTTATATATGCTAACCTAAGGCAACCTAACATCTCGGATGCAATATTTGACAACATTCCTGGCCTGTCGAACCCTACTTCTCGGCGGGAACAGTATATACGTCTATAACGTTATATATCCTAACCTAAGGCAACCTGACATCTCGGATGTATTATTCTACAACATTCCAGGCGTGTCGGAGCCTACTTCTCAGTGGGAACATTTTATGCGTCTATAACGTTATATATCCTAACCTAAGGCAACCTAACATCTCGGATGTAATATTCTACAACCTTCCAGGCGTGTTGGAACCCTACGCCTCGGTGGTAACATTACGTGCGTCTATAACGTTATATATGATATCCTAAGGCAACCTAACATCTCGGATGCAATATTTGACAACATTCCTGGCCTGTCGAACCCTACTTCTCGGAGGGAACAGTATATACGTCTATAACGTTATATATCCTAACCTAAGGCAACCTGACATCTCGGATGTATTATTCTACAACATTCCAGGCGTGTCGGACCCTACTTCTCAGTGGGAACATTATATGCGTCTATAACGTTATATATCCTAACCTAAGGCAACCTAACATCTCGGATGTAATATTCTACAACATTCCAGGCGTGTCGGACCCTACTTCTCGGTCGGAACATTGTATGTGTCTATAACGTTGCATATCCCAATCTAAGGCAACCTAACATCTCGAATGCAATATTTGACAACATTACTGGCCTGTCGAACCCTACTGCTCGGAGGGAACAGTATATACGTCTATAACGGTATATATCCTAATCTAAGGCAACCTAACATCTCGGATGAAATATTTGACAACATTCCTGGCGTGTCGGACTCTACTTCTCGGTGGGAACAGTATATACGTCTGTAACGTCATATATCCTAACCTAAGGTAACCTAACATCTCGGATAAACATTTAACAACATTCCAGGCGTGTTGGAACCCTACGCCTCGGTGGTAACATTACGTGCGTCTATAACGTTATATATGCTATCCTAAGGCAACCTAACATCTGGGATGCAATATTTGACAACATTCCTGGCCTGTCGAACCCTACTTCTCGGAGGGAACAGTATATACGTCTATAACGTTATATATCCTAACCTAAGGCAACCTAACATCTCGGATGCAATATTTGACAACATTCCTAGCCTGTCGAACCCTACTTCTCGGAGGGAACATCTCGGATGTAATATTCTACAACCTTCCAGGCGTGTCGGACCCTATTTCTCGGTGGGAACATTATATGAGTCTATAACGTTGTATATCGTAATCGAAGGCAACCTATTATCTCAGACGTAATATTTTACAATATTCCTGGCGTGTCGGTACATACTTTTCGTTGGGAATATTATATGCGTCCATAACGGTCGATATCGTAATCTAAGGCAATCTAACATCTCGGATGCAATATTTGACAACATTCCTGGCCTGTCGAACCCTACTTCTCGGAGGGAACAGTATGTACGTCTATAACGTTATATATCCTAACCTAAGGCAACCTGACATCTCGGATGTAATATTCTACATCATTCCAGGCGTGTCGGGCCCTACTTCTCGGTGGGAACATTATATGAGTCTATAACGTTGTATATCGTAATCTAAGGCAACCTATTATCTCAGACGTAATATTTTACAATATTCCTGGCGTGTCGGTGCATACTTTTCGGTGGGAATATTATATGCGTCCATAACGGTCGATATCGTAATCTAAGGCAATCTAACATCTCGGATGCAATATTTGACAATATTCCTGGCCTGTCGAAACCTACTTCTCGGAGGGAACAGTATGTACGTCTATAACGTTATATATCCTAACCTAAGGCAACCTAACATCTGAGATGTAATATTCTACAACCTTCCAGGCGTGTTGGACCCTACCTCTCGGTGGGAACATTACGTGCGTCTATAACGTTATATATGCTAACCTAAGGCAACCTAACATCTCGGATGCAATATTTGACAACATTCCTGGCCTGTCGAACCCTACTTCTCGGCGGGAACAGTATATACGTCTATAACGTTATATATCCTAACCTAAGGCAACCTGACATCTCGGATGTATTATTCTACAACATTCCAGGCGTGTCGGAGCCTACTTCTCAGTGGGAACATTATATGCGTCTATAACGTTGTATATCTTTATCTAAGGCAACCTAACATCTCGGATGCAATATTTGACAACATTCCTGGCCTGTCGAACCCTACTTCTCGGAGGGAACAGTATATACGTCTATAACGTTATATATCCTAACCTAGGGCAACCTAACATCTCGGATGTAATATTCTACAACCTTCCAGGCGTGTCGGACCCTACTTCTCGGTGGGAACATTATATGCGTCTATAACGTTGTATATCCTTATCTAAGGCAACCTAACATCTCGGATGCAATATTTGACAACATTCCTGGCCTGTCGAACCCTACTTCTCGGAGGGAACAGTGTATACGTCTGTAACGTCATATATCCTAACCTAAGGTAACCTAACATCTCGGATAAACATTTAACAACATTCCAGGCGTGTTGGAACCCTACGCCTCGGTGGTAACATTACGTGCGTCTATAACGTTATATATGCTATCCTAAGGCAACCTAACATCTGGGATGCAATATTTGACAACATTCCTGGCCTGTCGAACCCTACTTCTCGGAGGGAACAGTATATACGTCTATAACGTTATATATCCTAACCTAAGGCAACCTAACATCTCGGATGCAATATTTGACAACATTCCTAGCCTGTCGAACCCTACTTCTCGGAGGGAACATCTCGGATGCAATATTCTACAACCTTCCATGCGTGTCGGGCCCTACTTCTCGGTGGGAACATTATATGAGTCTATAACGTTGTATATCGTAATCTAAGGCAACCTATTATCTCAGACGTAATATTTTACAATATTCCTGGCGTGTCGGTGCATACTTTTCGGTGGGAATATTATATGCGTTCATCACGGTCGGTATCGTAATCTAAGGCAATCTAACATCTCGGATGCAATATTTGACAACATTCCTGGCCTGTCGAACCCTACTTCTCGGAGGGAACAGTATGTACGTCTATAACGTTATATATCCTTATCTAAGGCAACCTAACATCTCGGATGCAATATTTGACAACATTCCTAGCCTGTCGAACCCTACTTCTCGGAGGGAACAGTATATACGTCTATAACGTTATATATACTAACCTAAGGCAACCTGACATCTCGGATGTAATATTCTACATCATTCCAGGCGTGTCGGGCCCTACTTCTCGGTGGGAACATTATATGAGTCTATAACGTTGTATATCGTAATCTAAGGCAACCTATTATCTCAGACGTAATATTTTGCAATATTCCTGGCGTGTCGGTGCATACTTTTCGGTGGGAATATTATATGCGTCCATAACGGTCGATATCGTAATCTAAGGCAATGTAACATCTCGGATGCAATATTTGACAACATTCCTGGCCTGTCGAACCCTACTTCTCGGAGGGAACAGTATGTACGTCTATAACGTTATATATCCTAACCTAAGGCAACCTAACATCTCAGATGTAATATTCTACAACATTCCAGGCGTGTTGGACCCTACTTCTCGGTGGGAACATTACGTGCGTCTATAACGTTATATATGCTAACCTAAGGCAACCTAACATCTCGGATGCAATATTTGACAACATTCCTGGCCTGTCGAACCCTACTTCTCGGCGGGAACAGTATATACGTCTATAACGTTATATATCCTAACCTAAGGCAACCTGACATCTCGGATGTATTATTCTACAACATTCCAGGCGTGTCGGAGCCTACTTCTCAGTGGGAACATTTTATGCGTCTATAACGTTATATATCCTAACCTAAGGCAACCTAACATCTCGGATGTAATATTCTACAACCTTCCAGGCGTGTTGGAACCCTACGCCTCGGTGGTAACATTACGTGCGTCTATAACGTTATATATGATATCCTAAGGCAACCTAACATCTCGGATGCAATATTTGACAACATTCCTGGCCTGTCGAACCCTACTTCTCGGAGGGAACAGTATATACGTCTATAACGTTATATATCCTAACCTAAGGCAACCTGACATCTCGGATGTATTATTCTACAACATTCCAGGCGTGTCGGACCCTACTTCTCAGTGGGAACATTATATGCGTCTATAACGTTATATATCCTAACCTAAGGCAACCTAACATCTCGGATGTAATATTCTACAACATTCCAGGCGTGTCGGACCCTACTTCTCGGTCGGAACATTGTATGTGTCTATAACGTTGCATATCCCAATCTAAGGCAACCTAACATCTCGAATGCAATATTTGACAACATTACTGGCCTGTCGAACTCTACTGCTCGGAGGGTACAGTATATACGTCTATAACGGTATATATCCTAATCTAAGGCAACCTAACATCTCGGATGAAATATTTGACAACATTCCTGGCGTGTCGGACTCTACTTCTCGGTGGGAACAGTATATACGTCTGTAACGTCATATATCCTAACCTAAGGTAACCTAACATCTCGGATAAACATTTAACAACATTCCAGGCGTGTTGGAACCCTACGCCTCGGTGGTAACATTACGTGCGTCTATAACGTTATATATGCTATCCTAAGGCAACCTAACATCTGGGATGCAATATTTGACAACATTCCTGGCCTGTCGAACCCTACTTCTCGGAGGGAACAGTATATACGTCTATAACGTTATATATCCTAACCTAAGGCAACCTAACATCTCGGATGCAATATTTGACAACATTCCTAGCCTGTCGAACCCTACTTCTCGGAGGGAACATCTCGGATGTAATATTCTACAACCTTCCAGGCGTGTCGGACCCTATTTCTCGGTGGGAACATTATATGAGTCTATAACGTTGTATATCGTAATCGAAGGCAACCTATTATCTCAGACGTAATATTTTACAATATTCCTGGCGTGTCGGTACATACTTTTCGTTGGGAATATTATATGCGTCCATAACGGTCGATATCGTAATCTAAGGCAATCTAACATCTCGGATGCAATATTTGACAACATTCCTGGCCTGTCGAACCCTACTTCTCGGAGGGAACAGTATGTACGTCTATAACGTTATATATCCTAACCTAAGGCAACCTGACATCTCGGATGTAATATTCTACATCATTCCAGGCGTGTCGGGCCCTACTTCTCGGTGGGAACATTATATGAGTCTATAACGTTGTATATCGTAATCTAAGGCAACCTATTATCTCAGACGTAATATTTTACAATATTCCTGGCGTGTCGGTGCATACTTTTCGGTGGGAATATTATATGCGTCCATAACGGTCGATATCGTAATCTAAGGCAATCTAACATCTCGGATGCAATATTTGACAACATTCCTGGCCTGTCGAACCCTACTTCTCGGAGGGAACAGTATGTACGTCTATAACGTTATATATCCTAACCTAAGGCAACCTAACATCTGAGATGTAATATTCTACAACCTTCCAGGCGTGTTGGACCCTACCTCTCGGTGGGAACATTACGTGCGTCTATAACGTTATATATGCTAACCTAAGGCAACCTAACATCTCGGATGCAATATTTGACAACATTCCTGGCCTGTCGAACCCTACTTCTCGGCGGGAACAGTATATACGTCTATAACGTTATATATCCTAACCTAAGGCAACCTGACATCTCGGATGTATTATTCTACAACATTCCAGGCGTGTCGGAGCCTACTTCTCAGTGGGAACATTTTATGCGTCTATAACGTTATATATCCTAACCTAAGGCAACCTAACATCTCGGATGTAATATTCTACAACCTTCCAGGCGTGTTGGAACCCTACGCCTCGGTGGTAACATTACGTGCGTCTATAACGTTATATATGATATCCTAAGGCAACCTAACATCTCGGATGCAATATTTGACAACATTCCTGGCCTGTCGAACCCTACTTCTCGGAGGGAACAGTATATACGTCTATAACGTTATATATCCTAACCTAAGGCAACCTGACAACTCGGATGTATTATTCTACAACATTCCAGGCGTGTCGGACCCTACTTCTCAGTGGGAACATTATATGCGTCTATAACGTTATATATCCTAACCTAAGGCAACCTAACATCTCGGATGTAATATTCTACAACATTCCAGGCGTGTCGGACCCTACTTCTCGGTCGGAACATTGTATGTGTCTATAACGTTGCATATCCTAATCTAAGGCAACCTAACATCTCGAATGCAATATTTGACAACATTACTGGCCTGTCGAACCCTACTGCTCGGAGGGAACAGTATATACGTCTATAACGGTATATATCCTAATCTAAGGCAACCTAACATCTCGGATGAAATATTTGACAACATTCCTGGCCTGTCGAACCCTACTTCTCGGAGGGAACAGTATATACGTCTATAACGTTATATATCCTAACCTAAGGTAACCTAACATCTCGGATAAACATTTAACAACATTCCAGGCGTGTTGGAACCCTACGCCTCGGTGGTAACATTACGTGCGTCTATAACGTTATATATGCTATCCTAAGGCAACCTAACATCTGGGATGCAATATTTGACAACATTCCTGGCCTGTCGAACCCTACTTCTCGGAGGGAACAGTATATACGTCTATAACGTTATATATCCTAACCTAAGGCAACCTAACATCTCGGATGCAATATTTGACAACATTCCTAGCCTGTCGAACCCTACTTCTCGGAGGGAACATCTCGGATGTAATATTCTACAACCTTCCAGGCGTGTCGGACCCTATTTCTCGGTGGGAACATTATATGAGTCTATAACGTTGTATATTGTAATCGAAGGCAACCTATTATCTCAGACGTAATATTTTACAATATTCCTGGCGTGTCGGTACATACTTTTCGTTGGGAATATTATATGCGTCCATAACGGTCGATATCGTAATCTAAGGCAATCTAACATCTCGGATGCAATATTTGACAACATTCCTGGCCTGTCGAACCCTACTTCTCGGAGGGAACAGTATGTACGTCTATAACGTTATATATCCTAACCTAAGGCAACCTAACATCTCGGATGTAATATTCTACAACCTTCCAGGCGTGTCGGACCCTACTTCTCGGTGGGAACATTATATGCGTCTATAACGTTGCATATCCTAATCTAAGGCAACCTAACATCTCGGATGCAATATTTGACAATATTCCTGGCCTGTCGAAACCTACTTCTCGGAGGGAACAGTATATACGTCTATAACGTTATATACCCTAACCTAGGGCAACCTAACATCTCGGATGTAATATTCTACAACCTTCCAGGCGTGTCGGACCCTACTTCTCGGTGGGAACATTATATGCGTCTATAACGTTGTATATCTTTATCTAAGGCAACCTAACATCTCGGATGCAATATTTGACAACATTCCTGGCCTGTCGAACCCTACTTCTCGGAGGGAACAGTATATACGTCTATAACGTTATATATCCTAACCTAGGGCAACCTAACATCTCGGATGTAATATTCTACAACCTTCCAGGCGTGTCGGACCCTACTTCTCGGTGGGAACATTATATGCGTCTATAACGTTGTATATCCTTATCTAAGGCAACCTAACATCTCGGATGCAATATTTGACAACATTCCTGGCCTGTCGAACCCTACTTCTCGGAGGGAACAGTATATACGTCTATAACGGTATATATCCTAATCTAAGGCAACCTAACCTCTCGGATGTAACATTTGACAACATTCCACGCGTGTCGATCCCTACGTCTCGGTGGTAACATTACATGCGTCTATAACGTTATATATCCTAACCTAAGGCAACCTAACATCTCGGATGTAACATTTGACAACATTCCAGGCATGTCGGTCCCTACGTCTCGGTGGTAACATTATATGCGTTGTTAACGTTATATATCCTTATCTAAGGCAACCTAACATCTCGGATGCAATATTTGACAACATTCCTGGCCTGTCGAACCCTACTTCTCGGAGGGAACAGTGTATACGTCTGTAACGTCATATATCCTAACCTAAGGTAACCTAACATCTCGGATAAACATTTAACAACATTCCAGGCGTGTTGGAACCCTACGCCTCGGTGGTAACATTACGTGCGTCTGTAACGTTATATATGCTATCCTAAGGCAACCTAACATCTGGGATGCAATATTTGACAACATTCCTGGCCTGTCGAACCCTACTTCTCGGAGGGAACAGTATATACGTCTATAACGTTATATATCCTAACCTAAGGCAACCTAACATCTCGGATGCAATATTTGACAACATTCCTAGCCTGTCGAACCCTACTTCTCGGAGGGAACATCTCGGATGCAATATTCTACAACCTTCCATGCGTGTCGGGCCCTACTTCTCGGTGGGAACATTATATGAGTCTATAACGTTGTATATCGTAATCTAAGGCAACCTATTATCTCAGACGTAATATTTTACAATATTCCTGGCGTGTCGGTGCATACTTTTCGGTGGGAATATTATATGCGTTCATCACGGTCGGTATCGTAATCTAAGGCAATCTAACATCTCGGATGCAATATTTGACAACATTCCTGGCCTGTCGAACCCTACTTCTCGGAGGGAACAGTATGTACGTCTATAACGTTATATATCCTAACCTAAGGCAACCTAACATCTCGGATGTAATATTCTACAACCTTCCAGGCGTGTCGGACCCTACTTCTCGGTGGGAACATTATATGCGTCTATAACGTTGCATATCCTAATCTAAGGCAACCTAACATCTCGGATGCAATATTTGACAACATTCCTGCCGTGTCGGACCCTACTTCTCGGTGGGAACAGTATATACGTCTGTAACGTCATATATCCTAACCGAAGGCAACCTAACATCTCGGATATAACATTTGACAACATTCCCGGCGTGTTGGAAACCTACGTCTCGGTGGTAACATTACGTGCTTCTATAACGTTATATATGCTAACGTAAGGCAACCTAACATCTCGGATGCAATATTTGACAACATTCCTGGCCTGTCAAACCCTACTTCTCGGAGGGAACAGCATATACGTCTATGACGTCATATATCCTAACCTAAGGTAACCTAACATCTCGGATGTAACATTTGACAACATTCCAGGTGTGTCGGTCCCTACGTCTCGGTGGTAACGTTACATGCGTCTATAACGTTATATATCCTAACCTAAGGCAACCTAACATCTCGGATGTAACATTTGACAACATTCCAGGCATGTCGGTCCCTACGTCTCGGTGGTAACATTATATGCGTCTATAACGTTATACATCCTTATCTAAGGCAACCTAACATCTCGGATGCAATATTTAACAACATTCCTAGCCTGTCGAACCCTACTTCTCGGAGGGAACAGTATATACGTCTATAACGATATATATCCTAACCTAAGGCAACCTAACATCTCGGATGTAATATTCTACAACCTTCCAGGCGTGTCGGACCCTACTTCTCGGTGGGAACATTATATGAGTCTATAACGTTGTATATCGTAATCTAAGGCAACCTATTATCTCAGACGTAACATTTTGAAATATTCCTGGCGTGTCGGTGCATACTTTTCGGTGGGAATATTATATGCGTCCATAACGGTCGATATCGTAATCTAAGGCAACCTAACATCTCGGATGCAATATTTGACAATATTCCTGGCCTGTCGAAACCTACTTCTCGGAGGGAACAGTATATACGTCTATAACGTTATATATCCTAACCTAGGGCAACCTAACATCTCGGATGTAATATTCTACAACCTTCCAGGCGTGTCGGACCCTACTTCTCGGTGGGAACATTATATGCGTCTATAACGTTGTATATCCTTATCTAAGGCAACCTAACATCTCGGATGCAATATTTGACAACATTCCTGGCCTGTCGAACCCTACTTCTCGGAGGGAACAGTATATACGTCTATAACGGTATATATCCTAATCTAAGGCAACCTAACCTCTCGGATGTAACATTTGACAACATTCCACGCGTGTGGATCCCTACGTCTCGGTGGTAACATTACATGCGTCTATAACGTTATATATCCTAACCTAAGGCAGCCTAACATCTCGGATGTAACATTTGACAACATTCCAGGGGTGTCGGTCCCTACGTCTCGGTGGGAACATTGTATGCGTCTATAACGTTGCATATCCTTATCTAAGGCAACCTAACATCTCGGATGTAACATTTGACAACATTCCAGGCATGTCGGTCCCTACGTCTCGGTGGTAACATTATATGCGTTGTTAACGTTATATATCCTTATCTAAGGCAACCTAACATCTCGGATGCAATATTTGACAATATTCCTGGCCTGTCGAAACCTACTTCTCGGAGGGAACAGTATATACGTCTATAACGTTATATATCCTAACCTAGGGCAACCTAACATCTCGGATGTAATATTCTACAACCTTCCAGGCGTGTCGGACCCTACTTCTCGGTGGGAACATTATATGCGTCTATAACGTTGTATATCCTTATCTAAGGCAACCTAACATCTCGGATGCAATATTTGACAACATTCCTGGCCTGTCGAACCCTACATCTCGGAGGGAACAGTATATACGTCTATAGCGGTATATATCCTAATCTAAGGCCACCTAACATCTCGTATGTAATATTTGACAACATTCCTGGCGTGTCGAACCCTACTTCTCGGTGGGAACAGTATATACGTCTATAACGTTATATATCCTAACGTAAGGCAACCTAACATCTCGGATGTAATATTTGACAACATTCCTGCCGTGTCGGACCCTACTTCTCGGTGGGAACAGTATATACGTCTGTAACGTCATATATCCTAACCTAAGGCAACCTAACATCTCGGATATAACATTTGACATCATTCCCGGCGTGTTGGAACCCTACGTCTCGGTGGTAACATTACGTGCTTCTATAACGTTATATATGCTAACCTAAGGCAACCTAACATCTCGGATGTAACATCTGACAACATTCCAGGCATGTCGGTCCCTACGTCTCGGTGGTAACATTATATGCGTCTATAACGTTATATATCCTTATCTAAGGCAACCTAACATCTCGGATGCAATATTTGACAACATTCCTAGCCTGTCGAACCCTACTTCTCGGAGGGAACATCTCGGATGTAATATTCTACAACCTTCCAGGCGTGTCGGACCCTACTTCTCGGTGGTAACATTATATGCGTTGTTAACGTTATATATCCTTATCTAAGGCAACCTAACATCTCGGATGCAATATTTGACAACATTCCTAGCCTGTCGAACCCTACTTCTCGGAGGGAACAGTATATACGTCTATAACGTTATATATACTAACCTAAGGCAACCTGACATCTCGGATGTAATATTTGACAACATTCCTGCCGTGTCGGACCCTACTTCTCGGTGGGAACAGTATATACGTCTGTAACGTCATATATCCTAACCTAAGGCAACCTAACATCTCGGATATAACATTTGACATCATTCCCGGCGTGTTGGAACCCTACGTCTCGGTGGTAACATTACGTGCTTCTATAACGTTATATATGCTAACCTAAGGCAACCTAACATCTCGGATGTAACATTTGACAACATTCCAGGCATGTCGGTCCCTACGTCTCGGTGGTAACATTATATGCGTCTATAACGTTATATATCCTTATCTAAGGCAACCTAACATCTCGGATGCAATATTTGACAACATTCCTAGCCTGTCGAACCCTACTTCTCGGAGGGAACATCTCGGATGTAATATTCTACAACCTTCCAGGCGTGTCGGACCCTATTTCTCGGTGGGAACATTATATGAGTCTATAACGTTGTATATCGTAATCGAAGGCAACCTATTATCTCAGACGTAATATTTTACAATATTCCTGGCGTGTCGGTACATACTTTTCGTTGGGAATATTATATGCGTCCATAACGGTCGATATCGTAATCTAAGGCAACCTAACATCTCGAATGCAATATTTGACAACATTCCTGGCCTGTCGAACCCTACTTCTCGGAGGGAACATCTCGGATGTAATATTCTACAACCTTCCAGGCGTGTCGGACCCTACTTCTCGGTGGTAACATTATATGCGTTGTTAACGTTATATATCCTTATCTAAGGCAACCTAACATCTCGGATGCAATATTTGACAACATTCCTAGCCTGTCGAACCCTACTTCTCGGAGGGAACAGTATATACGTCTATAACGTTATATATACTAACCTAAGGCAACCTGACATCTCGGATGAAATATTTGACAACATTCCTGGCGTGTCGGACTCTACTTCTCGGTGGGAACAGTATATACGTCTGTAACGTCATATATCCTAACCTAAGGTAACCTAACATCTCGGATAAACATTTAACAACATTCCAGGCGTGTTGGAACCCTACGCCTCGGTGGTAACATTACGTGCGTCTATAACGTTATATATGCTATCCTAAGGCAACCTAACATCTGGGATGCAATATTTGACAACATTCCTGGCCTGTCGAACCCTACTTCTCGGAGGGAACAGTATATACGTCTATAACGTTATATATCCTAACCTAAGGCAACCTAACATCTCGGATGCAATATTTGACAACATTCCTAGCCTGTCGAACCCTACTGCTCGGAGGGAACATCTCGGATGTAATATTCTACAACCTTCCAGGCGTGTCGGACCCTATTTCTCGGTGGGAACATTATATGAGTCTATAACGTTGTATATCGTAATCGAAGGCAACCTATTATCTCAGACGTAATATTTTACAATATTCGTGGCGTGTCGGTACATACTTTTCGTTGGGAATATTATATGCGTCCATAACGGTCGATATCGTAATCTAAGGCAATCTAACATCTCGGATGCAATATTTGACAACATTCCTGGCCTGTCGAACCCTACTTCTCGGAGGGAACAGTATATACGTCTATAACGTTATATATACTAACCTAAGGCAACCTGACATCTCGGATGTAATATTCTACATCATTCCAGGCGTGTCGGGCCCTACATCTCGGTGGGAACATTATATGAGTCTATAACGTTGTATATCGTAATCTAAGGCAACCTATTATCTCAGACGTAATATTTTACAATATTCCTGGCGTGTCGGTGCATACTTTTCGGTGGGAATATTATATGCGTCCATAACGGTCGATATCGTAATCTAAGGCAATCTAACATCTCGGATGCAATATTTGACAACATTCCTGGCCTGTCGAACCCTACTTCTCGGAGGGAACAGTATGCACGTCTATAACGTTATATATCCTAACCTAAGGCAACCTAACATCTCGGATGTAATATTCTACAACCTTCCAGGCGTGTTGGAACCCTACGCCTCGGTGGTAACATTACGTGCGTCTATAACGTTATATATGCTATCCTAAGGCAACCTAACATCTCGGATGCAATATTTGACAACATTCCTGGCCTGTCGAACCCTACTTCTCGGAGGGAACAGTATATACGTCTATAACGTTATATATCCTAACCTAAGGCAACCTGACATCTCGGATGTATTATTCTACAACATTCCAGGCGTGTCGGACCCTACTTCTCAGTGGGAACATTATATGCGTCTATAACGTTATATATCCTAACCTAAGGCAACCTAACATCTCGGATGTAATATTCTACAACCTTCCAGGCGTGTCGGATCCTACTTCTCGGTGGGAACATTGTATGCGTCTATAACGTTGCATATCCTAATCTAAGGCAACCTAACATCTCGAATGCAATATTTGACAACATTCCTGGCCTGTCGAACCCTACTGCTCGGAGGGAACAGTATATACGTCTATAACGGTATATATCCTAATCTAAGGCAACCTAACATCTCGGATGAAATATTTGACAACATTCCTGGCGTGTCGGACTCTACTTCTCGGTGGGAACAGTATATACGTCTGTAACGTCATATATCCTAACCTAAGGTAACCTAACATCTCGGATAAACATTTAACAACATTCCACGCGTGTTGGAACCCTACGCCTCGGTGGTAACATTACGTGCGTCTATAACGTTATATATGCTAACCTAAGGCAACCTAACATCTGGGATGCAATATTTGACAACATTCCTGGCCTGTCGAACCCTACCTCTCGCAGGGAACAGTATATACGTCTATAACGTTATATATCCTAACCTAAGGCAACCTAACATCTCGGATGCAATATTTGACAACATTCCTAGCCTGTCGAACCCTACTGCTCGGAGGGAACATCTCGGATGTAATATTCTACAACCTTCCAGGCGTGTCGGACCCTATTTCTCGGTGGGAACATTATATGAGTCTATAACGTTGTATATCGTAATCGAAGGCAACCTATTATCTCAGACGTAATATTTTACAATATTCCTGGCGTGTCGGTACATACTTTTCGTTGGGAATATTATATGCGTCCATAACGGTCGATATCGTAATCTAAGGCAATCTAACATCTCGGATGCAATATTTGACAACATTCCTAGCCTGTCGAACCCTAGGTCTCGGTGGTAACATTATATGCGTTGTTAACGTTATATATCCTTATCTAAGGCAACCTAACATCTCGGATGCAATATTTGACAACATTCCTAGCCTGTCGAACCCTACTTCTCGGAGGGAACAGTATATACGTCTATAACGTTATATATACTAACCTAAGGCAACCTGACATCTCGGATGTAATATTCTACATCATTCCAGGCGTGTCGGGCCCTACTTCTCGGTGGGAACATTATATGAGTCTATAACGTTGTATATCGTAATTTAAGGCAACCTATTATCTCAGACGTAATATTTTACAATATTCCTGGCGTGTCGGTGCATACTTTTCGGTGGGAATATTATATGCGTCCATAACGGTCGATATCGTAATCTAAGGCAATCTAACATCTCGGATGCAATATTTGACAACAATCCTGGCCTGTCGAACCCTACTTCTCGGAGGGAACAGTATGTACGTCTATAACGTTATATATCCTAACCTAAGGCAACCTAACATCTGAGATGTAATATTCTACAACCTTCCAGGCGTGTTGGACCCTACTTCTCGGTGGGAACATTACGTGCGTTAACGTTATATATGCTAACCTAAGGCAACCTAACATCTCGGATGCAATATTTGACAACATTCCTGGCCTGTCGAGCCCTACTTCTCGGCGGGAACAGTATATACGTCTATAACGTTATATATCCTAACCTAAGGCAACCTGACATCTCGGATGTATTATTCTACAACATTCCAGGCGTGTCGGAGCCTACTTCTCAGTGGGAACATTTTATGCGTCTATAACGTTATATATCCTATCCTAAGGCAACCTAACATCTCGGATGCAATATTTGACAACATTCCTGGCCTGTCGAACCCTACTTCTCGGAGGGAACAGTATATACGTCTATAACGTTATATATCCTAACCTAAGGCAACCTGACATCTCGGATGTATTATTCTACAACATTCCAGGCGTGTCGGACCCTACTTCTCAGTGGGAACATTATATGCGTCTATAACGTTATATATCCTAACCTAAGGCAACCTAACATCTCGGATGTAATATTCTACAACATTCCAGGCGTGTCGGACCCTACTTCTCGATGGGAACATTATATGCGTCTATAACCTTGTATATCCTAATCTAAGGCAACCTAACATCTCGGATGCAATATTTGACAACATTCCTGGCCTGTCGAACCCTACATCTCGGAGGGAACAGTATATACGTCTATAGCGGTATATATCCTAATCTAAGGCCACCTAACATCTCGTATGTAATATTTGACAACATTCCTGGCGTGTCGAACCCTACTTCTCGGTGGGAACAGTATATACGTCTATAACGTTATATATCCTAACGTAAGGCAACCTAACATCTCGGATGTAATATTTGACAACATTCCTGCCGTGTCGGACCCTACTTCTCGGTGGGAACAGTATATACGTCTGTAACGTCATATATCCTAACCTAAGGCAACCTAACATCTCGGATATAACATTTGACATCATTCCCGGCGTGTTGGAACCCTACGTCTCGGTGGTAACATTACGTGCTTCTATAACGTTATATATGCTAACCTAAGGCAACCTAACATCTCGGATGTAACATTTGACAACATTCCAGGCATGTCGGTCCCTACGTCTCGGTGGTAACATTATATGCGTCTATAACGTTATATATCCTTATCTAAGGCAACCTAACATCTCGGATGCAATATTTGACAACATTCCTAGCCTGTCGAACCCTACTTCTCGGAGGGAACATCTCGGATGTAATATTCTACAACCTTCCAGGCGTGTCGGACCCTATTTCTCGGTGGGAACATTATATGAGTCTATAACGTTGTATATCGTAATCGAAGGCAACCTATTATCTCAGACGTAATATTTTACAATATTCCTGGCGTGTCGGTACATACTTTTCGTTGGGAATATTATATGCGTCCATAACGGTCGATATCGTAATCTAAGGCAACCTAACATCTCGAATGCAATATTTGACAACATTCCTGGCCTGTCGAACCCTACTGCTCGGAGGGAACAGTATATACGTCTATAACGGTATATATCCTAATCTAAGGCAACCTAACATCTCGGATGAAATATTTGACAACATTCCTGGCGTGTCGGACTCTACTTCTCGGTGGGAACAGTATATACGTCTGTAACGTCATATATCCTAACCTAAGGTAACCTAACATCTCGGATAAACATTTAACAACATTCCAGGCGTGTTGGAACCCTACGCCTCGGTGGTAACATTACGTGCGTCTATAACGTTATATATGCTATCCTAAGGCAACCTAACATCTGGGATGCAATATTTGACAACATTCCTGGCCTGTCGAACCCTACTTTTCGGAGGGAACAGTATATACGTCTATAACGTTATATATCCTAACCTAAGGCAACCTAACATCTCGGATGCAATATTTGACAACATTCCTAGCCTGTCGAACCCTACTGCTCGGAGGGAACATCTCGGATGTAATATTCTACAACCTTCCAGGCGTGTCGGACCCTATTTCTCGGTGGGAACATTATATGAGTCTATAACGTTGTATATCGTAATCGAAGGCAACCTATTCTCTCAGTCGTAATATTTTACAATATTCCTGGCGTGTCGGTACATACTTTTCGTTGGGAATATTATATGCGTCCATAAGGGTCGATATCGTAATCTAAGGCAATCTAACATCTCGGATGCAATATTTGACAACATTCCTGGCCTGTCGAACCCTACTTCTCGGAGGGAACAGTATATACGTCTATAACGTTATATATACTAACCTAAGGCAACCTGACATCTCGGATGTAATATTCTACATCATTCCAGGCGTGTCGGGCCCTACATCTCGGTGGGAACATTATATGAGTCTATAACGTTGTATATCGTAATCTAAGGCAACCTATTATCTCAGACGTAATATTTTACAATATTCCTGGCGTGTCGGTGCATACTTTTCGGTGGGAATATTATATGCGTCCATAACGGTCGATATCGTAATCTAAGGCAATCTAACATCTCGGATGCAATATTTGACAACATTCCTGGCCTGTCGAACCCTACTTCTCGGAGGGAACAGTATGTACGTCTATAACGTTATATATCCTAACCTAAGGCAACCTAACATCTCGGATGTAATATTCTACAACCTTCCAGGCGTGTTGGAACCCTACGCCTCGGTGGTAACATTACGTGCGTCTATAACGTTATATATGCTATCCTAAGGCAACCTAACATCTCGGATGCAATATTTGACAACATTCCTGGCCTGTCGAACCCTACTTCTCGGAGGGAACAGTATATACGTCTATAACGTTATATATCCTAACCTAGGGCAACCTGACATCTCGGATGTATTATTCTACAACATTCCAGGCGTGTCGGACCCTACTTCTCAGTGGGAACATTATATGCGTCTATAACGTTATATATCCTAACCTAAGGCAACCTAACATCTCGGATGTAATATTCTACAACCTTCCAGGCGTGTCGGATCCTACTTCTCGGTGGGAACATTGTATGCGTCTATAACGTTGCATATCCTAATCTAAGGCAACCTAACATCTCGAATGCAATATTTGACAACATTCCTGGCCTGTCGAACCCTACTGCTCGGAGGGAACAGTATATACGTCTATAACGGTATATATCCTAATCTAAGGCAACCTAACATCTCGGATGAAATATTTGACAACATTCCTGGCGTGTCGGACTCTACTTCTCGGTGGGAACAGTATATACGTCTGTAACGTCATATATCCTAACCTAAGGTAACCTAACATCTCGGATAAACATTTAACAACATTCCAGGCGTGTTGGAACCCTACGCCTCGGTGGTAACATTACGTGCGTCTATAACGTTATATATGCTATCCTAAGGCAACCTAACATCTGGGATGCAATATTTGACAACATTCCTGGCCTGTCGAACCCTACTTCTCGGAGGGAACAGTATATACGTCTATAACGTTATATATCCTAACCTAAGGCAACCTAACATCTCGGATGCAATATTTGACAACATTCCTAGCCTGTCGAACCCTACTGCTCGGAGGGAACATCTCGGATGTAATATTCTACAACCTTCCAGGCGTGTCGGACCCTATTTCTCGGTGGGAACATTATATGAGTCTATAACGTTGTATATCGTAATCGAAGGCAACCTATTATCTCAGACGTAATATTTTACAATATTCCTGGCGTGTCGGTACATACTTTTCGTTGGGAATATTATATGCGTCCATAACGGTCGATATCGTAATCTAAGGCAATCTAACATCTCGGATGCAATATTTGACAACATTCCTGGCCTGTCGAACCCTACTTCTCGGAGGGAACAGTATATACGTCTATAACGTTATATATACTAACCTAAGGCAACCTGACATCTCGGATGTAATATTCTACATCATTCCAGGCGTGTCGGGCCCTACATCTCGGTGGGAACATTATATGAGTCTATAACGTTGTATATCGTAATCTAAGGCAACCTATTATCTCAGACGTAATATTTTACAATATTCCTGGCGTGTCGGTGCATACTTTTCGGTGGGAATATTATATGCGTCCATAACGGTCGATATCGTAATCTAAGGCAATCTAACATCTCGGATGCAATATTTGACAACATTCCTGGCCTGTCGAACCCTACTTCTCGGAGGGAACAGTATGTACGTCTGTAACGTTATATATCCTAACCTAAGGCAACCTAACATCTCGGATGTAATATTCTACAACCTTCCAGGCGTGTTGGAACCCTACGCCTCGGTGGTAACATTACGTGCGTCTATAACGTTATATATGCTATCCTAAGGCAACCTAACATCTCGGATGCAATATTTGACAACATTCCTGGCCTGTCGAACCCTACTTCTCGGAGGGAACAGTATATACGTCTATAACGTTATATATCCTAACCTAAGGCAACCTGACATCTCGGATGTATTATTCTACATCATTCCAGGCGTGTCGGACCCTACTTCTCAGTGGGAACATTATATGCGTCTATAACGTTATATATCCTAACCTAAGGCAACCTAACATCTCGGATGTAATATTCTACAACCTTCCAGGCGTGTCGGATCCTACTTCTCGGTGGGAACATTGTATGCGTCTATAACGTTGCATATCCTAATCTAAGGCAACCTAACATCTCGAATGCAATATTTGACAACATTCCTGGCCTGTCGAACCCTACTGCTCGGAGGGAACAGTATATACGTCTATAACGGTATATATCCTAATCTAAGGCAACCTAACATCTCGGATGAAATATTTGACAACATTCCTGGCGTGTCGGACTCTACTTCTCGGTGGGAACAGTATATACGTCTGTAACGTCATATATCCTAACCTAAGGTAACCTAACATCTCGGATAAACATTTAACAACATTCCAGGCGTGTTGGAACCCTACGCCTCGGTGGTAACATTACGTGCGTCTATAACGTTATATATGCTATCCTAAGGCAACCTAACATCTGGGATGCAATATTTGACAACATTCCTGGCCTGTCGAACCCTACTTCTCGGAGGGAACAGTATATACGTCTATAACGTTATATATCCTAACCTAAGGCAACCTAACATCTCGGATGCAATATTTGACAACATTCCTAGCCTGTCGAACCCTACTGCTCGGAGGGAACATCTCGGATGTAATATTCTACAACCTTCCAGGCGTGTCGGACCCTATTTCTCGGTGGGAACATTATATGAGTCTATAACGTTGTATATCGTAATCGAAGGCAACCTATTATCTCAGTCGTAATATTTTACAATATTCCTGGCGTGTCGGTACATACTTTTCGTTGGGAATATTATATGCGTCCATAACGGTCGATATCGTAATCTAAGGCAATCTAACATCTCGGATGCAATATTTGACAACATTCCTGGCCTGTCGAACCCTACTTCTCGGAGGGAACAGTATATACGTCTATAACGTTATATATACTAACCTAAGGCAACCTGACATCTCGGATGTAATATTCTACATCATTCCAGGCGTGTCGGGCCCTACATCTCGGTGGGAACATTATATGAGTCTATAACGTTGTATATCGTAATCTAAGGCAACCTATTATCTCAGACGTAATATTTTACAATATTCCTGGCGTGTCGGTGCATACTTTTCGGTGGGAATATTATATGCGTCCATAACGGTCGATATCGTAATCTAAGGCAATCTAACATCTCGGATGCAATATTTGACAACATTCCTGGCCTGTCGAACCCTACTTCTCGGAGGGAACAGTATGTACGTCTATAACGTTATATATCCTAACCTAAGGCAACCTAACATCTCGGATGTAATATTCTACAACCTTCCAGGCGTGTTGGAACCCTACGCCTCGGTGGTAACATTACGTGCGTCTATAACGTTATATATGCTATCCTAAGGCAACCTAACATCTCGGATGCAATATTTGACAACATTCCTGGCCTGTCGAACCCTACTTCTCGGAGGGAACAGTATATACGTCTATAACGTTATATATCCTAACCTAAGGCAACCTGACATCTCGGATGTATTATTCTACAACATTCCAGGCGTGTCGGACCCTACTTCTCAGTGGGAACATTATATGCGTCTATAACGTTATATATCCTAACCTAAGGCAACCTAACATCTCGGATGTAATATTCTACAACCTTCCAGGCGTGTCGGATCCTACTTCTCGGTGGGAACATTGTATGCGTCTATAACGTTGCATATCCTAATCTAAGGCAACCTAACATCTCGAATGCAATATTTGACAACATTCCTGGCCTGTCGAACCCTACTGCTCGGAGGGAACAGTATATACGTCTATAACGGTATATATCCTAATCTAAGGCAACCTAACATCTCGGATGAAATATTTGACAACATTCCTGGCGTGTCGGACTCTACTTCTCGGTGGGAACAGTATATACGTCTGTAACGTCATATATCCTAACCTAAGGTAACCTAACATCTCGGATAAACATTTAACAACATTCCAGGCGTGTTGGAACCCTACGCCTCGGTGGTAACATTACGTGCGTCTATAACGTTATATATGCTATCCTAAGGCAACCTAACATCTGGGATGCAATATTTGACAACATTCCTGGCCTGTCGAACCCTACTTCTCGGAGGGAACAGTATATACGTCTATAACGTTATATATCCTAACCTAAGGCAACCTAACATCTCGGATGCAATATTTGACAACATTCCTAGCCTGTCGAACCCTACTGCTCGGAGGGAACATCTCGGATGTAATATTCTACAACCTTCCAGGCGTGTCGGACCCTATTTCTCGGTGGGAACATTATATGAGTCTATAACGTTGTATATCGTAATCGAAGGCAACCTATTATCTCAGTCGTAATATTTTACAATATTCCTGGCGTGTCGGTACATACTTTTCGTTGGGAATATTATATGCGTCCATAACGGTCGATATCGTAATCTAAGGCAATCTAACATCTCGGATGCAATATTTGACAACATTCCTGGCCTGTCGAACCCTACTTCTCGGAGGGAACAGTATATACGTCTATAACGTTATATATACTAACCTAAGGCAACCTGACATCTCGGATGTAATATTCTACATCATTCCAGGCGTGTCGGGCCCTACATCTCGGTGGGAACATTATATGAGTCTATAACGTTGTATATCGTAATCTAAGGCAACCTATTATCTCAGACGTAATATTTTACAATATTCCTGGCGTGTCGGTGCATACTTTTCGGTGGGAATATTATATGCGTCCATAACGGTCGATATCGTAATCTAAGGCAATCTAACATCTCGGATGCAATATTTGACAACATTCCTGGCCTGTCGAACCCTACTTCTCGGAGGGAACAGTATGTACGTCTATAACGTTATATATCCTAACCTAAGGCAACCTAACATCTCGGATGTAATATTCTACAACCTTCCAGGCGTGTTGGAACCCTACGCCTCGGTGGTAACATTACGTGCGTCTATAACGTTATATATGCTATCCTAAGGCAACCTAACATCTCGGATGCAATATTTGACAACATTCCTGGCCTGTCGAACCCTACTTCTCGGAGGGAACAGTATATACGTCTATAACGTTATATATCCTAACCTAAGGCAACCTGACATCTCGGATGTATTATTCTACAACATTCCAGGCGTGTCGGACCCTACTTCTCAGTGGGAACATTATATGCGTCTATAACGTTATATATCCTAACCTAAGGCAACCTAACATCTCGGATGTAATATTCTACAACCTTCCAGGCGTGTCGGATCCTACTTCTCGGTGGGAACATTGTATGCGTCTATAACGTTGCATATCCTAATCTAAGGCAACCTAACATCTCGAATGCAATATTTGACAACATTCCTGGCCTGTCGAACCCTACTGCTCGGAGGGAACAGTATATACGTCTATAACGGTATATATCCTAATCTAAGGCAACCTAACATCTCGGATGAAATATTTGACAACATTCCTGGCGTGTCGGACTCTACTTCTCGGTGGGAACAGTATATACGTCTGTAACGTCATATATCCTAACCTAAGGTAACCTAACATCTCGGATAAACATTTAACAACATTCCACGCGTGTTGGAACCCTACGCCTCGGTGGTAACATTACGTGCGTCTATAACGTTATATATGCTAACCTAAGGCAACCTAACATCTGGGATGCAATATTTGACAACATTCCTGGCCTGTCGAACCCTACTTCTCGCAGGGAACAGTATATACGTCTATAACGTTATATATCCTAACCTAAGGCAACCTAACATCTCGGATGCAATATTTGACAACATTCCTAGCCTGTCGAACCCTACTGCTCGGAGGGAACATCTCGGATGTAATATTCTACAACCTTCCAGGCGTGTCGGACCCTATTTCTCGGTGGGAACATTATATGAGTCTATAACGTTGTATATCGTAATCGAAGGCAACCTATTATCTCAGACGTAATATTTTACAATATTCCTGGCGTGTCGGTACATACTTTTCGTTGGGAATATTATATGCGTCCATAACGGTCGATATCGTAATCTAAGGCAATCTAACATCTCGGATGCAATATTTGACAACATTCCTAGCCTGTCGAACCCTAGGTCTCGGTGGTAACATTATATGCGTTGTTAACGTTATATATCCTTATCTAAGGCAACCTAACATCTCGGATGCAATATTTGACAACATTCCTAGCCTGTCGAACCCTACTTCTCGGAGGGAACAGTATATACGTCTATAACGTTATATATACTAACCTAAGGCAACCTGACATCTCGGATGTAATATTCTACATCATTCCAGGCGTGTCGGGCCCTACTTCTCGGTGGGAACATTATATGAGTCTATAACGTTGTATATCGTAATTTAAGGCAACCTATTATCTCAGACGTAATATTTTACAATATTCCTGGCGTGTCGGTGCATACTTTTCGGTGGGAATATTATATGCGTCCATAACGGTCGATATCGTAATCTAAGGCAATCTAACATCTCGGATGCAATATTTGACAACAATCCTGGCCTGTCGAACCCTACTTCTCGGAGGGAACAGTATGTACGTCTATAACGTTATATATCCTAACCTAAGGCAACCTAACATCTGAGATGTAATATTCTACAACCTTCCAGGCGTGTTGGACCCTACTTCTCGGTGGGAACATTACGTGCGTCTATAACGTTATATATGCTAACCTAAGGCAACCTAACATCTCGGATGCAATATTTGACAACATTCCTGGCCTGTCGAGCCCTACTTCTCGGCGGGAACAGTATATACGTCTATAACGTTATATATCCTAACCTAAGGCAACCTGACATCTCGGATGTATTATTCTACAACATTCCAGGCGTGTCGGAGCCTACTTCTCAGTGGGAACATTTTATGCGTCTATAACGTTATATATCCTATCCTAAGGCAACCTAACATCTCGGATGCAATATTTGACAACATTCCTGGCCTGTCGAACCCTACTTCTCGGAGGGAACAGTATATACGTCTATAACGTTATATATCCTAACCTAAGGCAACCTGACATCTCGGATGTATTATTCTACAACATTCCAGGCGTGTCGGACCCTACTTCTCAGTGGGAACATTATATGCGTCTATAACGTTATATATCCTAACCTAAGGCAACCTAACATCTCGGATGTAATATTCTACAACATTCCAGGCGTGTCGGACCCTACTTCTCGATGGGAACATTATATGCGTCTATAACCTTGTATATCCTAATCTAAGGCAACCTAACATCTCGGATGCAATATTTGACAACATTCCTGGCCTGTCGAACCCTACATCTCGGAGGGAACAGTATATACGTCTATAGCGGTATATATCCTAATCTAAGGCCACCTAACATCTCGTATGTAATATTTGACAACATTCCTGGCGTGTCGAACCCTACTTCTCGGTGGGAACAGTATATACGTCTATAACGTTATATATCCTAACGTAAGGCAACCTAACATCTCGGATGTAATATTTGACAACATTCCTGCCGTGTCGGACCCTACTTCTCGGTGGGAACAGTATATACGTCTGTAACGTCATATATCCTAACCTAAGGCAACCTAACATCTCGGATATAACATTTGACATCATTCCCGGCGTGTTGGAACCCTACGTCTCGGTGGTAACATTACGTGCTTCTATAACGTTATATATGCTAACCTAAGGCAACCTAACATCTCGGATGTAACATTTGACAACATTCCAGGCATGTCGGTCCCTACGTCTCGGTGGTAACATTATATGCGTCTATAACGTTATATATCCTTATCTAAGGCAACCTAACATCTCGGATGCAATATTTGACAACATTCCTAGCCTGTCGAACCCTACTTCTCGGAGGGAACATCTCGGATGTAATATTCTACAACCTTCCAGGCGTGTCGGACCCTATTTCTCGGTGGGAACATTATATGAGTCTATAACGTTGTATATCGTAATCGAAGGCAACCTATTATCTCAGACGTAATATTTTACAATATTCCTGGCGTGTCGGTACATACTTTTCGTTGGGAATATTATATGCGTCCATAACGGTCGATATCGTAATCTAAGGCAACCTAACATCTCGAATGCAATATTTGACAACTTTCCTGGCCTGTCGAACCCTACTGCTCGGAGGGAACAGTATATACGTCTATAACGGTATATATCCTAATCTAAGGCAACCTAACATCTCGGATGAAATATTTGACAACATTCCTGGCGTGTCGGACTCTACTTCTCGGTGGGAACAGTATATACGTCTGTAACGTCATATATCCTAACCTAAGGTAACCTAACATCTCGGATAAACATTTAACAACATTCCAGGCGTGTTGGAACCCTACGCCTCGGTGGTAACATTACGTGCGTCTATAACGTTATATATGCTATCCTAAGGCAACCTAACATCTGGGATGCAATATTTGACAACATTCCTGGCCTGTCGAACCCTACTTTTCGGAGGGAACAGTATATACGTCTATAACGTTATATATCCTAACCTAAGGCAACCTAACATCTCGGATGCAATATTTGACAACATTCCTAGCCTGTCGAACCCTACTGCTCGGAGGGAACATCTCGGATGTAATATTCTACAACCTTCCAGGCGTGTCGGACCCTATTTCTCGGTGGGAACATTATATGAGTCTATAACGTTGTATATCGTAATCGAAGGCAACCTATTATCTCAGTCGTAATATTTTACAATATTCCTGGCGTGTCGGTACATACTTTTCGTTGGGAATATTATATGCGTCCATAACGGTCGATATCGTAATCTAAGGCAATCTAACATCTCGGATGCAATATTTGACAACATTCCTGGCCTGTCGAACCCTACTTCTCGGAGGGAACAGTATATACGTCTATAACGTTATATATACTAACCTAAGGCAACCTGACATCTCGGATGTAATATTCTACATCATTCCAGGCGTGTCGGGCCCTACATCTCGGTGGGAACATTATATGAGTCTATAACGTTGTATATCGTAATCTAAGGCAACCTATTATCTCAGACGTAATATTTTACAATATTCCTGGCGTGTCGGTGCATACTTTTCGGTGGGAATATTATATGCGTCCATAACGGTCGATATCGTAATCTAAGGCAATCTAACATCTCGGATGCAATATTTGACAACATTCCTGGCCTGTCGAACCCTACTTCTCGGAGGGAACAGTATGTACGTCTATAACGTTATATATCCTAACCTAAGGCAACCTAACATCTCGGATGTAATATTCTACAACCTTCCAGGCGTGTTGGAACCCTACGCCTCGGTGGTAACATTACGTGCGTCTATAACGTTATATATGCTATCCTAAGGCAACCTAACATCTCGGATGCAATATTTGACAACATTCCTGGCCTGTCGAACCCTACTTCTCGGAGGGAACAGTATATACGTCTATAACGTTATATATCCTAACCTAGGGCAACCTGACATCTCGGATGTATTATTCTACAACATTCCAGGCGTGTCGGACCCTACTTCTCAGTGGGAACATTATATGCGTCTATAACGTTATATATCCTAACCTAAGGCAACCTAACATCTCGGATGTAATATTCTACAACCTTCCAGGCGTGTCGGATCCTACTTCTCGGTGGGAACATTGTATGCGTCTATAACGTTGCATATCCTAATCTAAGGCAACCTAACATCTCGAATGCAATATTTGACAACATTCCTGGCCTGTCGAACCCTACTGCTCGGAGGGAACAGTATATACGTCTATAACGGTATATATCCTAATCTAAGGCAACCTAACATCTCGGATGAAATATTTGACAACATTCCTGGCGTGTCGGACTCTACTTCTCGGTGGGAACAGTATATACGTCTGTAACGTCATATATCCTAACCTAAGGTAACCTAACATCTCGGATAAACATTTAACAACATTCCAGGCGTGTTGGAACCCTACGCCTCGGTGGTAACATTACGTGCGTCTATAACGTTATATATGCTATCCTAAGGCAACCTAACATCTGGGATGCAATATTTGACAACATTCCTGGCCTGTCGAACCCTACTTCTCGGAGGGAACAGTATATACGTCTATAACGTTATATATCCTAACCTAAGGCAACCTAACATCTCGGATGCAATATTTGACAACATTCCTAGCCTGTCGAACCCTACTGCTCGGAGGGAACATCTCGGATGTAATATTCTACAACCTTCCAGGCGTGTCGGACCCTATTTCTCGGTGGGAACATTATATGAGTCTATAACGTTGTATATCGTAATCGAAGGCAACCTATTATCTCAGACGTAATATTTTACAATATTCCTGGCGTGTCGGTACATACTTTTCGTTGGGAATATTATATGCGTCCATAACGGTCGATATCGTAATCTAAGGCAATCTAACATCTCGGATGCAATATTTGACAACATTCCTGGCCTGTCGAACCCTACTTCTCGGAGGGAACAGTATATACGTCTATAACGTTATATATACTAACCTAAGGCAACCTGACATCTCGGATGTAATATTCTACATCATTCCAGGCGTGTCGGGCCCTACATCTCGGTGGGAACATTATATGAGTCTATAACGTTGTATATCGTAATCTAAGGCAACCTATTATCTCAGACGTAATATTTTACAATATTCCTGGCGTGTCGGTGCATACTTTTCGGTGGGAATATTATATGCGTCCATAACGGTCGATATCGTAATCTAAGGCAATCTAACATCTCGGATGCAATATTTGACAACATTCCTGGCCTGTCGAACCCTACTTCTCGGAGGGAACAGTATGTACGTCTGTAACGTTATATATCCTAACCTAAGGCAACCTAACATCTCGGATGTAATATTCTACAACCTTCCAGGCGTGTTGGAACCCTACGCCTCGGTGGTAACATTACGTGCGTCTATAACGTTATATATGCTATCCTAAGGCAACCTAACATCTCGGATGCAATATTTGACAACATTCCTGGCCTGTCGAACCCTACTTCTCGGAGGGAACAGTATATACGTCTATAACGTTATATATCCTAACCTAAGGCAACCTGACATCTCGGATGTATTATTCTACAACATTCCAGGCGTGTCGGACCCTACTTCTCAGTGGGAACATTATATGCGTCTATAACGTTATATATCCTAACCTAAGGCAACCTAACATCTCGGATGTAATATTCTACAACCTTCCAGGCGTGTCGGATCCTACTTCTCGGTGGGAACATTGTATGCGTCTATAACGTTGCATATCCTAATCTAAGGCAACCTAACATCTCGAATGCAATATTTGACAACATTCCTGGCCTGTCGAACCCTACTGCTCGGAGGGAACAGTATATACGTCTATAACGGTATATATCCTAATCTAAGGCAACCTAACATCTCGGATGAAATATTTGACAACATTCCTGGCGTGTCGGACTCTACTTCTCGGTGGGAACAGTATATACGTCTGTAACGTCATATATCCTAACCTAAGGTAACCTAACATCTCGGATAAACATTTAACAACATTCCAGGCGTGTTGGAACCCTACGCCTCGGTGGTAACATTACGTGCGTCTATAACGTTATATATGCTATCCTAAGGCAACCTAACATCTGGGATGCAATATTTGACAACATTCCTGGCCTGTCGAACCCTACTTCTCGGAGGGAACAGTATATACGTCTATAACGTTATATATCCTAACCTAAGGCAACCTAACATCTCGGATGCAATATTTGACAACATTCCTAGCCTGTCGAACCCTACTGCTCGGAGGGAACATCTCGGATGTAATATTCTACAACCTTCCAGGCGTGTCGGACCCTATTTCTCGGTGGGAACATTATATGAGTCTATAACGTTGTATATCGTAATCGAAGGCAACCTATTATCTCAGACGTAATATTTTACAATATTCCTGGCGTGTCGGTACATACTTTTCGTTGGGAATATTATATGCGTCCATAACGGTCGATATCGTAATCTAAGGCAATCTAACATCTCGGATGCAATATTTGACAACATTCCTGGCCTGTCGAACCCTACTTCTCGGAGGGAACAGTATATACGTCTATAACGTTATATATACTAACCTAAGGCAACCTGACATCTCGGATGTAATATTCTACATCATTCCAGGCGTGTCGGGCCCTACATCTCGGTGGGAACATTATATGAGTCTATAACGTTGTATATCGTAATCTAAGGCAACCTATTATCTCAGACGTAATATTTTACAATATTCCTGGCGTGTCGGTGCATACTTTTCGGTGGGAATATTATATGCGTCCATAACGGTCGATATCGTAATCTAAGGCAATCTAACATCTCGGATGCAATATTTGACAACATTCCTGGCCTGTCGAACCCTACTTCTCGGAGGGAACAGTATGTACGTCTATAACGTTATATATCCTAACCTAAGGCAACCTAACATCTCGGATGTAATATTCTACAACCTTCCAGGCGTGTTGGAACCCTACGCCTCGGTGGTAACATTACGTGCGTCTATAACGTTATATATGCTATCCTAAGGCAACCTAACATCTCGGATGCAATATTTGACAACATTCCTGGCCTGTCGAACCCTACTTCTCGGAGGGAACAGTATATACGTCTATAACGTTATATATCCTAACCTAAGGCAACCTGACATCTCGGATGTATTATTCTACAACATTCCAGGCGTGTCGGACCCTACTTCTCAGTGGGAACATTATATGCGTCTATAACGTTATATATCCTAACCTAAGGCAACCTAACATCTCGGATGTAATATTCTACAACCTTCCAGGCGTGTCGGATCCTACTTCTCGGTGGGAACATTGTATGCGTCTATAACGTTGCATATCCTAATCTAAGGCAACCTAACATCTCGAATGCAATATTTGACAACATTCCTGGCCTGTCGAACCCTACTGCTCGGAGGGAACAGTATATACGTCTATAACGGTATATATCCTAATCTAAGGCAACCTAACATCTCGGATGAAATATTTGACAACATTCCTGGCGTGTCGGACTCTACTTCTCGGTGGGAACAGTATATACGTCTGTAACGTCATATATCCTAACCTAAGGTAACCTAACATCTCGGATAAACATTTAACAACATTCCTGGCCTGTCGAACCCTACATCTCGGAGGGAACAGTATATACGTCTATAGCGGTATATATCCTAATCTAAGGCCACCTAACATCTCGGATGCAATATCTGACAACATTCCTGGCCTGTCGAACCCTATTTCTCGGAGAGAACAGTATATACGTCTATAACGTTATATATCCTAACCTAAGGCAACCTGACATCTCGGATGTATTATTCTACAACATTCCAGGCGTGTCGGACCCTACTTCTCGGTGGGAACATTATATGCGTCTATAACCTTGTATATCCTAATCTAAGGGAACCTAACATCTCGGATGCAATATTTGACAACATTCCTGGCCTGTCGAACCCTACATCTCGGAGGGAACAGTATATACGTCTATAGCGGTATAAAGCCTAATCTAAGGCCATCTAACATCTCGTATGTAATATTTGACAACATTCCTGGCGTGTCGAACCCTACTTCTCGGTGGGAACAGTATATACGTCTATAACGTTATATATCCTAACGTAAGGCAACCTAACATCTCGGATGTAATATTTTACAGCATTCCTGCCGTGTCGGACCCTACTTCTCGGTGGGAACAGTATATACGTCTGTACCGTCATATATCCTAACCTAAGACAACCTAACATCTCGGATGTAACATTTGACAACATTCCAGGCATGTCGGTCCCTACGTCTCGGTGGTAACATTATATGCGTCTATAACGTTATATATCCTTATCTAAGGCAACCTAACATCTCGGATGCAATATTTGACAACATTCCTAGCCTGTCGAACCCTACTTCTCGGAGGGAACATCTCGGATGTAATATTCTACAACCTTCCAGGCGTGTCGGACCCTACTTCTCGGTGGGAACATTATATGAGTCTATAACGTTGTATATCGTAATCTAAGGCAACCTATTATCTCAGACGTAATATTTTACAATATTCCTGGCGTGTCGGTACATACTTTTCGGTGGGAATATTATATGCGTCCATAACGGTCGATATCGTAATCTAAGGCAATCTAACATGTCGGATGCAATATTTGACAACATTCCTGGCCTGTCGAACCCTACTTCTCGGAGGGAACAGTATGTACGTCTATAACGTTATATATCCTAACCTAAGGCAACCTAACATCTCGGATGTAATATTCTACAACCTTCCAGGCGTGTCGGACCCTACTTCTCGGTGGGAACATTACATGCGTCTATAACGTTGCATATCCTAATCTAAGGCAGCCTAACATCTCGGATGCAATATTTGACAACATTCCTGGCCTGTCGAAGCCTACTGCTCGGAGGGAACAGTATATACGTCTATAACGGTATATATCCTAATCTAAGGCAACCTAACTTCTCGGATGTAATATTGGACAACATTCCTGGCGTGTTGGACCCTACTTCTCGGTGGGAACAGTATATACGTCTGTAACGTCATATATCCTAACCTAAGGCAACCTAACATCTCGGATATAACATTTGACAACATTCCAGGCGTATCGGTCCCTACGTCTCGGTGGTAACATTACATGCGTCTATAACGTTATATATCCTAACCTAAGGCCACCTAACATCTCGTATGTAATATTTGTCAACATTCCTGGCGTGTCGGTCCCTACGTCTCGGTGGTAACATTACATGCGTCTATGGCGGTATATATCCTAATCTTAGGCAACCTAACATCTCGGATGTAACATTTTACAACATTCCAGGCCTGTCGGTCCCTACGTCTCGGTGGTAACATTACATGCGTCTATAACGTTATATATCCTAACCTAAGGCCACCTAACATCTCGTATGTAATATTTGTCTACATTCCTGGCGTGTCGGTCCCTACGTATCGGTGGTAACATTATATGCGTCTATAACGGTCGATATCGTAATCTAAGGCAACCTAACATCTCGGATGCAATATTTGACAACATTCCTGGCCTGTCAAACCCTACTTCTCGGAGGGAACATTATATGAGTCTATAACGTTGTATATCCTAATCTAAGGCAACCTATTATCTCAGACGTAATATTTTACAATATTCCTGGTGTGTCGGTGCATACTTTTCGGTGGGAATATTATATGCGTCTATAACGGTCGATATCGTAATCTAAGGCAACCTAACATCTCGGATGCAATATTTGACAACATTCCTGGCCTGTCGAACCCTACTTCTCGGAGGGAACAGTATATACGTCTATAACGTTATATATCCTTATCTAAGGCAACCTAACATCTCGGATGCAATATTTGACAACATTCCTGGCCTGTCGAACCCTACTTCTCGGAGGGAACAGTATATACGTCTATAACGTTATATATGCTAACCTAGGGCAACCTAACATCTCGGATGTAATATTCTACAACCTTCCAGGCGTGTCGGACCCTACTTCTCGGTGGGAACATTATATGCGTCTATAACGTTGTATATCCTTATCTAAGGCAACCTAACATCTCGGATGCAATATTTGACAACATTCCTGGCCTGTCGAACCCTAATTCTTGGAGGGAACAGTATATACGTCTATAACGGTATATATCCTAATCTGAGGCATCCTAACATCTCGGATGTAACATTTGACAACATTCCAGGTGTGTCGGTCCCTACGTCTCGGTGGTAACGTTACATGCGTCTATAACGTTATATATCCTAACCTAAGGCAACCTAACATCTCGGATGCAATATTTGACAACATTCCTAGCCTGTCGAACCCTACTTCTCGGAGGGAACAGTATATACGTCTATAACGTTATATATCCTAACCTAAGGCAACCTGACATCTCGGATGTAATATTCCACATCATTCCAGGCGTGTCGGACCCTACTTCTCGGTGGGAACATTATATGCGTCTATAACGTTGTATATCCTTATCTAAGGCAACCTAACATCTCGGATGCAATATTTGACAACATTCCTGGCCTGTCGAACCCTACTGCTCGGAGGGAACAGTATATACGTCTATAACGGTATATATCCTAATCTAAGGCAACCTAACATCTCGGATGAAATATTTGAAAACATTCCTGGCCTGTCGAACCCTACTTCTCGGAGGGAACAGTATATACGTCTATAACGTTATATATCCTAACCTAAGGCAACCTGACATCTCGGATGTATTATTCTACAACATTCCAGGCGTGTCGGAGCCTACTTCTCAGTGGGAACATTTTATGCGTCTATAACGTTATATATCCTAACCTAAGGCAACCTAACATCTCGGATGTAATATTCTACAACCTTCCAGGCGTGTTGGAACCCTACGCCTCGGTGGTAACATTACGTGCGTCTATAACGTTATATATGCTATCCTAAGGCAACCTAACATCTCGAATGCAATATTTGACAACATTCCTGGCCTGTCGAACCCTACTGCTCGGAGGGAACAGTATATACGTCTATAACGGTATATATCCTAATCTAAGGCAACCTAACATCTCGGATGAAATATTTGACAACATTCCTGGCGTGTCGCACTCTACTTCTCGGTGGGAACAGTATATACGTCTGTAACGTCATATATCCTAACCTAAGGTAACCTAACATCTCGGATAAACATTTAACAACATTCCAGGCGTGTTGGAACCCTACGCCTCGGTGGTAACATTACGTGCGTCTATAACGTTATATATGCTATCCTAAGGCAACCTAACATCTGGGATGCAATATTTGACAACATTCCTGGCCTGTCAAACCCTACTTCTCGGAGGGAACAACATATACGTCTATAACGTCATATACCCTAACCTAAGGCAACCTAACATCTCGGATGTAACATTTGACAACATTCCAGGTGTATCGGTCCCTACGTCTCGGTGGTAACGTTACATGCGTCTATAACGTTATATATCCTAACCTAAGGCAACCTAACATCTCGGATGTAACATTTGACAACATTCCAGGCATGTCGGTCCCTACGTCTCGGTGGTAACATTATATGCGTCTACAACGTTATATATCCTTATCTAAGGCAACCTAACATCTCGGATGCAATATGTGACAACATTCCTGGCCTGTCGAACCCCACTTCTCGGAGGGAACAGTATATACGTCTATAACGTTATATATGCTAACCTAGGGCAACCTAACATCTCGGATGTAATATTCTACAACCTTCCAGGCGTGTCGGTCCCTACTTCTCGGTGGGAACATTATATGCGTCTATAACCTTGTATATCCTAATCTAAGGGAACCTAACATCTCGGATGCAATATTTGACAACATTCCTGGCCTGTCGAACCCTACATCTCGGAGGGAACAGTATATACGTCTATAGCGGTATAAAGCCTAATCTAAGGCCACCTAACATCTCGTATGTAATATTTGACAACATTCCTGGCGTGTCGAACCCTACTTCTCGGTGGGAACAGTATATACGTCTATAACGTTATATATCCTAACGTAAGGCAACCTAACATCTCGGATGTAATATTTTACAGCATTCCTGCCGTGTCGGACCCTACTTCTCGGTGGGAACAGTATATACGTCTGTAACGTCATATATCCTAACCTAAGGCAACCTAACATCTCGGATATAACATTTAACAAAATTCCAGGCGTGTTGGAATCCTACGCCTCGGTGGTAACATTACGTGCGTCTATAACGTTATATATGCTAACCTAAGGCAACCTAACATCTCGGATGCAATATTTGACAACATTCGTGGCCTGTCGAACCCTACTTCTCGGAGGGAACAGTATATACGTCTATAACGGTATATATCCTAATCTAAGGCAACCTAACATCTCGGATGTAACATTTGACAACATTCCAGGCGTATCGGTCCCTACGTCTCGGTGGTAACATTACATGCGTCTATAACGTTATATATCCTAACCTAAGGCCACCTAACATCTCGTATGTAATATTTGTCTACATTCCTGGCGTGTCGGTCCCTACGTATCGGTGGTAACATTATATGCGTCTATAACGGTCGATATCGTAATCTAAGGCAACCTAACATCTCGGATGCAATATTTGACAACATTCCTGGCCTGTCAAACCCTACTTCTCGGAGGGAACAACATATACGTCTATAACGTCATATACCCTAACCTAAGGCAACCTAACATCTCGGATGTAACATTTGACAACATTCCAGGTGTATCGGTCCCTACGTCTCGGTGGTAACGTTACATGCGTCTATAACGTTATATATCCTAACCTAAGGCAACCTAACATCTCGGATGTAACATTTGACAACATTCCAGGCATGTCGGGCCCTACGTCTCGGTGGTAACATTATATGCGTCTATAACGTTATATATCCTTATCTAAGGCAACCTAACATCTCGGATGCAATATTTGACAACATTCCTGGCCTGTCGAACCCTACTTCTCGGAGGGAACAGTATATACGTCTATAACGTTATATATGCTAACCTAGGGCAACCTAACATCTCGGATGTAATATTCTACAACCTTCCAGGCGTGTCGGACCCTACTTCTCGGTGGGAACATTATATGCGTCTATAACGTTGTATATCCTTATCTAAGGCAACCTAACATCTCGGATGCAATATTTGACAACATTCCTGGCCTGTCGAACCCTAATTCTTGGAGGGAACAGTATATACGTCTATAACGGTATATATCCTAATCTGAGGCATCCTAACATCTCGGATGTAACATTTGACAACATTCCAGGTGTGTCGGTCCCTACGTCTCGGTGGTAACGTTACATGCGTCTATAACGTTATATATCCTAACCTAAGGCAACCTAACATCTCGGATGCAATATTTGACAACATTCCTAGCCTGTCGAACCCTACTTCTCGGAGGGAACAGTATATACGTCTATAACGTTATATATCCTAACCTAAGGCAACCTGACATCTCGGATGTAATATTCCACATCATTCCAGGCGTGTCGGACCCTACTTCTCGGTGGGAACATTATATGCGTCTATAACGTTGTATATCCTTATCTAAGGCAACCTAACATCTCGGATGCAATATTTGACAACATTCCTGGCCTGTCGAACCCTACTGCTCGGAGGGAACAGTATATACGTCTATAACGGTATATATCCTAATCTAAGGCAACCTAACATCTCGGATGAAATATTTGAAAACATTCCTGGCCTGTCGAACCCTACTTCTCGGAGGGAACAGTATATACGTCTATAACGTTATATATCCTAACCTAAGGCAACCTGACATCTCGAATGTATTATTCTACAACATTCCAGGCGTGTCGGAGCCTACTTCTCAGTGGGAACATTTTATGCGTCTATAACGTTATATATCCTAACCTAAGGCAACCTAACATCTCGGATGTAATATTCTACAACCTTCCAGGCGTGTTGGAACCCTACGCCTCGGTGGTAACATTACGTGCGTCTATAACGTTATATATGCTATCCTAAGGCAACCTGACATCTCGGATGCAATATTTGACAACATTCCTGGCCTGTCGAACCCTACTTCTCGGAGGGAACAGTATATACGTCTATAACGTTATATATGCTAACCTAAGGCAACCTAACATCTCGGATGCAATATTTGACAACATTCGTGGCCTGTCGAACCCTACTTCTCGGAGGGAACAGTATATACGTCTATAACGGTATATATCCTAGTCTAAGGCAACCTAACATCTCGGATGTAACATTTGACAACATTCCAGGCGTATCGGTCCCTACGTCTCGGTGGTAACATTACATGCGTCTATAACGTTATATATCCTAACCTAAGGCCACCTAACATCTCGTATGTAATATTTGTCAACATTCCTGGCGTGTCGGTCCCTACGTCTCGGTGGTAACATTACATGCGTCTATGGCGGTATATATCCTAATCTTAGGCAACCTAACATCTCGGATGTAACATTTTACAACATTCCAGGCCTGTCGGTCCCTACGTCTCGGTGGTAACATTACACGCGTCTATAACGTTATATATCCTAACCTAAGGCCACCTAACATCTCGTATGTAATATTTGTCTACATTCCTGGCGTGTCGGTCCCTACGTATCGGTGGTAACATTATATGCGTCTATAACGGTCGATATCGTAATCTAAGGCAACCTAACATCTCGGATGCAATATTTGACAACATTCCTGGCCTGTCAAGCCCTACTTCTCGGAGGGAACAACATATACGTCTATAACGTCATATACCCTAACCTAAGGCAACCTAACATCTCGGATGTAACATTTGACAACATTCCAGGTGTATCGGTCCCTACGTCTCGGTGGTAACGTTACATGCGTCTATAACGTTATATATCCTAACCTAAGGCAACCTAACATCTCGGATGTAACATTTGACAACATTCCAGGCATGTCGGTCCCTACGTCTCGGTGGTAACATTATATGCGTCTATAACGTTATATATCCTTATCTAAGGCAACCTAACATCTCGGATGCAATATTTGACAACATTCCTGGCCTGTCGAACCCTACTTCTCGGAGGGAACAGTATATACGTCTATAACGTTATATATGCTAACCTAGGGCAACCTAACATCTCGGATGTAATATTCTACAACCTTCCAGGCGTGTCGGACCCTACTTCTCGGTGGGAACATTATATGCGTCTATAACGTTGTATATCCTTATCTAAGGCAACCTAACATCTCGGATGCAATATTTGACAACATTCCTGGCCTGTCGAACCCTAATTCTCGGAGGGAACAGTATATACGTCTATAACGGTATATATCCTAATCTGAGGCATCCTAACATCTCGGATGTAACATTTGACAACATTCCAGGTGTGTCGGTCCCTACGTCTCGGTGGTAACGTTACATGCGTCTATAACGTTATATATCCTAACCTAAGGCAACCTAACATCTCGGATGCAATATTTGACAACATTCCTAGCCTGTCGAACCCTACTTCTCGGAGGGAACAGTATATACGTCTATAACGTTATATATCCTAACCTAAGGCAACCTGACATCTCGGATGTAATATTCCACATCATTCCAGGCGTGTCGGACCCTACTTCTCGGTGGGAACATTATATGCGTCTATAACGTTGTATATCCTTATCTAAGGCAACCTAACATCTCGGATGCAATATTTGACAACATTCCTGGCCTGTCGAACCCTACTGCTCGGAGGGAACAGTATATACGTCTATAACGGTATATATCCTAATCTAAGGCAACCTAACATCTCGGATGAAATATTTGAAAACATTCCTGGCGTGTCGGACCCTACTTCTCGGTGGGAACAGTATATACGTCTGTAACGTCATATATCCTAACCTAAGGCAACCTAACATCTCGGATATAACATTTAACAATATTCCAGGCGTGTTGGAATCCTACGCCTCGGTGGTAACATTACGTGCGTCTATAACGTTATATATGCTAACCTAAGGCAACCTAACATCTCGGATGCAATATTTGACAACATTCCTGGCCTGTCGAACCCTACTTCTCGGAGGGAACAACATATACGTCTATAACGTCATATACCCTAACCTAAGGCAACCTAACATCTCGGATGTAACATTTGACAACATTCCAGGTGTATCGGTCCCTACGTCTCGGTGGTAACGTTACATGCGTCTATAACGTTATATATCCTAACCTAAGGCAACCTAACATCTCGGATGTAACATTTGACAACATTCCAGGCATGTCGGTCCCTACGTCTCGGTGGTAACATTATATGCGTCTATAACGTTATATATCCTTATCTAAGGCAACCTAACATCTCGGATGCAATATTTGACAACATTCCTGGCCTGTCGAACCCTACTTCTCGGAGGGAACAGTATATACGTCTATAACGTTATATATCCTAACCTAGGGCAACCTAACATCTCGGATGTAATATTCTACAACCTTCCAGGCGTGTCGGACCCTACTTCTCGGTGGGAACATTATATGCGTCTATAACGTTGTATATCCTTATCTAAGGCAACCTAACATCTCGGATGCAATATTTGACAACATTCCTGGCCTGTCGAACCCTAATTCTCGGAGGGAACAGTATATACGTCTATAACGGTATATATCCTAATCTGAGGCATCCTAACATCTCGGATGAAATATTTGAAAACATTCCTGGCGTGTCGGACCCTACTTCTCGGTGGGAACAGTATATACGTCTGTAACGTCATATATCCTAACCTAAGGCAACCTAACATCTCGGATATAACATTTAACAATATTCCAGGCGTGTTGGAATCCTACGCCTCGGTGGTAACATTACGTGCGTCTATAACGTTATATATGCTAACCTAAGGCAACCTAACATCTCGGATGCAATATTTGACAACATTCCTGGCCTGTCGAACCCTACATCTCGGAGGGAACAGTATATACGTCTATAGCGGTATATATCCTAATCTAAGGCCACCTAACATCTCGTATGTAATATTTGACAACATTCCTGGCCTGTCGAACCCTACTTCCCGGATGGAACAGTATATACGTCTATAAGGTTATATATCCTAACCTAGGGCAACCTAACATCTCGGATGTAATATTCTACAACCTTCCAGGCGTGTCGGAACCTACGTCTCGGTGGTAACATTACATGCGTCTATAACGGTATATTTCCTAATCTAAGGCAACCTAACATCTCGGATGTAATATCTGACAACATTCCTGGCCTGTCGAACCCTATTTCTCGGAGAGAACAGTATATACGTCTATAACGTTATATATCCTAACCTAAGGCAACCTAACATCTCGGATGCAATATTTGACAACATTCCTAGCCTGTCGAACCCTACTTCTCGGAGGGAACAGTATATACGTCTATAACGTTATATATCCTAACCTAAGGCAACCTGACATCTCGGATGTAATATTCCACATCATTCCAGGCGTGTCGGACCCTACTTCTCGGTGGGAACATTATATGCGTCTATAACGTTGTATATCCTTATCTAAGGCAACCTAACATCTCGGATGCAATATTTGACAACATTCCTGGCCTGTCGAACCCTACTGCTCGGAGGGAACAGTATATACGTCTATAACGGTATATATCCTAATCTAAGGCAACCTAACATCTCGGATGAAATATTTGAAAACATTCCTGGCGTGTCGGACCCTACTTCTCGGTGGGAACAGTATATACGTCTGTAACGTCATATATCCTAACCTAAGGCAACCTAACATCTCGGATATAACATTTAACAATATTCCAGGCGTGTTGGAATCCTACGCCTCGGTGGTTTCATTACGTGCGTCTATAACGTTATATATGCTAACCTAAGGCAACCTAACATCTCGGATGCAATATTTGACAACATTCCTGGCCTGTCGAACCCTACTTCTCGGAGGGAACAACATATACGTCTATAACGTCATATACCCTAACCTAAGGCAACCTAACATCTCGGATGTAACATTTGACAACATTCCAGGTGTATCGGTCCCTACGTCTCGGTGGTAACGTTACATGCGTCTATAACGTTATATATCCTAACCTAAGGCAACCTAACATCTCGGATGTAACATTTGACAACATTCCAGGCATGTCGGTCCCTACGTCTCGGTGGTAACATTATATGCGTCTATAACGTTATATATCCTTATCTAAGGCAACCTAACATCTCGGATGCAATATTTGACAACATTCCTGGCCTGTCGAACCCTACTTCTCGGAGGGAACAGTATATACGTCTATAACGTTATATATCCTAACCTAGGGCAACCTAACATCTCGGATGTAATATTCTACAACCTTCCAGGCGTGTCGGACCCTACTTCTCGGTGGGAACATTATATGCGTCTATAACGTTGTATATCCTTATCTAAGGCAACCTAACATCTCGGATGCAATATTTGACAACATTCCTGGCCTGTCGAACCCTAATTCTCGGAGGGAACAGTATATACGTCTATAACGGTATATATCCTAATCTGAGGCATCCTAACATCTCGGATGAAATATTTGAAAACATTCCTGGCGTGTCGGACCCTACTTCTCGGTGGGAACAGTATATACGTCTGTAACGTCATATATCCTAACCTAAGGCAACCTAACATCTCGGATATAACATTTAACAATATTCCAGGCGTGTTGGAATCCTACGCCTCGGTGGTAACATTACGTGTGTCTATAACGTTATATATGCTAACCTAAGGCAACCTAACATCTCGGATGCAATATTTGACAACATTCCTGGCCTGTCGAACCCTACATCTCGGAGGGAACAGTATATACGTCTATAGCGGTATATATCCTAATCTAAGGCCACCTAACATCTCGTATGTAATATTTGACAACATTCCTGGCCTGTCGAACCCTACTTCCCGGATGGAACAGTATATACGTCTATAAGGTTATATATCCTAACCTAGGGCAACCTAACATCTCGGATGTAATATTCTACAACCTTCCAGGCGTGTCGGAACCTACGTCTCGGTGGTAACATTACATGCGTCTATAACGGTATATTTCCTAATCTAAGGCAACCTAACATCTCGGATGTAATATCTGACAACATTCCTGGCCTGTCGAACCCTATTTCTCGGAGAGAACAGTATATACGTCTATAACGTTATATATCCTAACCTCTTGCAACCTGACATCTCGGATGTATTATTCTACAACATTCCAGGCGTGTCGGACCCTACTTCTCGGTGGGAACATTATATGCGTCTATAACCTTGTATATCCTAATCTAAGGGAACCTAACATCTCGGATGCAATATTTGACAACATTCCTGGCCTGTCGAACCCTACATCTCGGAGGGAACAGTATATACGTCTATAGCGGTATAAAGCCTAATCTAAGGCCACCTAACATCTCGTATGTAATATTTGACAACATTCCTGGCGTGTCGAACCCTACTTCTCGGTGGGAACAGTATATACGTCTATAACGTTATATATCCTAACGTAAGGCAACCTAACATCTCTGATGTAATATTTGACAGCATTCCTGCCGTGTCGGACCCTACTTCTCGGTGGGAACAGTATATACGTCTGTAACGTCATATATCCTAACCTAAGGCAACCTAACATCTCGGATATAACATTTGACATCATTCCAGGTGTATCGGTCCCTACGTCTCGGTGGTAACGTTACATGCGTCTATAACGTTATATATCCTAACCTAAGGCAACCTAACATCTCGGATGTAACATTTGACAACATTCCAGGCATGTCGGTCCCTACGTCTCGGTGGTAACATTATATGCGTCTATAACGTTATATATCCTTATCTAAGGCAACCTAACATCTCGGATGCAATATTTGACAACATTCCTGGCCTGTCGAACCCTACTTCTCGGAGGGAACAGTATATACGTCTATAACGTTATATATGCTAACCTAGGGCAACCTAACATCTCGGATGTAATATTCTACAACCTTCCAGGCGTGTCGGACCCTACTTCTCGGTGGGAACATTATATGCGTCTATAACGTTGTATATCCTTATCTAAGGCAACCTAACATCTCGGATGCAATATTTGACAACATTCCTGGCCTGTCGAACCCTAATTCTCGGAGGGAACAGTATATACGTCTATAACGGTATATATCCTAATCTGAGGCATCCTAACATCTCGGATGAAATATTTGAAAACATTCCTGGCGTGTCGGACCCTACTTCTCGGTGGGAACAGTATATACGTCTGTAACGTCATATATCCTAACCTAAGGCAACCTAACATCTCGGATATAACATTTAACAATATTCCAGGCGTGTTGGAATCCTACGCCTCGGTGGTAACATTACGTGCGTCTATAACGTTATATATGCTAACCTAAGGCAACCTAACATCTCGGATGCAATATTTGACAACATTCCTGGCCTGTCGAACCCTACATCTCGGAGGGAACAGTATATACGTCTATAGCGGTATATATCCTAATCTAAGGCCACCTAACATCTCGTATGTAATATTTGACAACATTCCTGGCCTGTCGAACCCTACTTCCCGGATGGAACAGTATATACGTCTATAAGGTTATATATCCTAACCTAGGGCAACCTAACATCTCGGATGTAATATTCTACAACCTTCCAGGCGTGTCGGAACCTACGTCTCGGTGGTAACATTACATGCGTCTATAACGGTATATTTCCTAATCTAAGGCAACCTAACATCTCGGATGTAATATCTGACAACATTCCTGGCCTGTCGAACCCTATTTCTCGGAGAGAACAGTATATACGTCTATAACGTTATATATCCTAACCTAAGGCAACCTGACATCTCGGATGTATTATTCTACAACATTCCTGGCGTGTCGAACCCTACTTCTCGGTGGGAACAGTATATACGTCTATAACGTTATATATCCTAACGTAAGGCAACCTAACATCTCTGATGTAATATTTGACAGCATTCCTGCCGTGTCGGACCCTACTTCTCGGTGGGAACAGTATATACGTCTGTAACGTCATATATCCTAACCTAAGGCAACCTAACATCTCGGATATAACATTTGACATCATTCCCGGCGTGTTGGAACCCTACGTCTCGGTGGTAACATTACGTGCTTCTATAACGTTATATATGCTAACCTAAGGCAACCTAACATCTCGGATGTAACATTTGACAACATTCCAGGCATGTCGGTCCCTACGTCTCGGTGGTAACATTATATGCGTCTATAACGTTATATATCCTTATCTAAGGCAACCTAACATCTCGGATGCAATATTTGACAACATTCCTAGCCTGTCGAACCCTACTTCTCGGAGGGAACATCTCGGATGTAATATTCTACAACCTTCCAGGCGTGTCGGACCCTACTTCTCGGTGGGAACATTATATGAGTCTATAACGTTGTATATCGTAATCTAAGGCAACCTATTATCTCAGACGTAATATTTTACAATATTCCTGGCGTGTCGGTACATACTTTTCGGTGGGAATATTATATGCGTCCATAACGGTCGATATCGTAATCTAAGGCAATCTAACATCTCGGATGCAATATTTGACAACATTCCTGGCCTGTCGAACCCTACTTCTCGGAGGGAAGAGTATGTACGTCTATAACGTTATATATCCTAACCTAAGGCAACCTAACATCTCGGATGTAATATTCTACAACCTTCCAGGCGTGTCGGACCCTACTTCTCGGTGGGAACATTACATGCGTCTATAACGTTGCATATCCTAATCTAAGGCAGCCTAACATCTCGGATGCAATATTTGACAACATTCCTGGCCTGTCGAAGCCTACTGCTCGGAGGGAACAGTATATACGTCTATAACGGTATATATCCTAATCTAAGGCAACCTAACATCTCGGATGTAATATTGGACAACATTCCTGGCGTGTCGGACCCTACTTCTCGGTGGGAACAGTATATACGTCTGTAACGTCATATATCCTAACCTAAGGCAACCTAACATCTCGGATATAACATTTAACAATATTCCAGGCGTGTTGGAATCCTACGCCTCGGTGGTAACATTACGTGCGTCTATAACGTTATATATGCTAACCTAAGGCAACCTAACATCTCGGATGCAATATTTGACAACATTCCTGGCCTGTCGAACCCTACTTCTCGGAGGGAACAGTATATACGTCTATAACGTTATATATCCTAACCTAAGGCCACCTGACATCTCGGATGTATTATTCTACAACATTCCAGGCGTGTCGGACCCTACTTCTCAGTGGGAACATTATATGCTTCTATAACGTTATATATCCTAACCTAAGGCAACCTAACATCTCGGATGTAACATTTGACAACATTCCAGGTGTATCGGTCCCTACGTCTCGGTGGTAACGTTACATGCGTCTATAACGTTATATATCCTAACCTAAGGCAACCTAACATCTCGGATGCAATATTTGACAACATTCCTAGCCTGTCGAACCCTACTTCTCGGAGGGAACAGTATATACGTCTATAACGTTATATATCCTAACCTAAGGCAACCTGACATCTCGGATGTAATATTCCACATCATTCCAGGCGTGTCGGACCCTACTTCTCGGTGGGAACATTATATGCGTCTATAACGTTGCATATCCTTATCTAAGGCAACCTAACATCTCGGATGCAATATTTGACAACATTCCTGGCCTGTCGAACCCTACTGCTCGGAGGGAACAGTATATACGTCTATAACGGTATATATCCTAATCTAAGGCAACCTAACATCTCGGATGAAATATTTGAAAACATTCCTGGCGTGTCGGACCCTACTTCTCGGTGGGAACAGTATATACGTCTGTAACGTCATATATCCTAACCTAAGGCAACCTAACATCTCGGATATAACATTTAACAATATTCCAGGCGTGTTGGAATCCTACGCCTCGGTGGTAACATTACGTGCGTCTATAACGTTATATATGCTAACCTAAGGCAACCTAACATCTCGGATGCAATATTTGACAACATTCCTGGCCTGTCGAACCCTACATCTCGGAGGGAACAGTATATACGTCTATAGCGGTATATATCCTAATCTAAGGCCACCTAACATCTCGTATGTAATATTTGACAACATTCCTGGCCTGTCGAACCCTACTTCCCGGATGGAACAGTATATACGTCTATAAGGTTATATATCCTAACCTAGGGCAACCTAACATCTCGGATGTAATATTCTACAACCTTCCAGGCGTGTCGGACCCTACGTCTCGGTGGTAACATTACATGCGTCTATAACGGTATATTTCCTAATCTAAGGCAACCTAACATCTCGGATGCAATATCTGACAACATTCCTGGCCTGTCGAACCCTATTTCTCGGAGAGAACAGTATATACGTCTATAACGTTATATATCCTAACCTAAGGCAACCTGACATCTCGGATGTATTATTCTACAACATTCCAGGCGTGTCGGACCCTACTTCTCGGTGGGAACATTATATGCGTCTATAACCTTGTATATCCTAATCTAAGGGAACCTAACATCTCGGATGCAATATTTGACAACATTCCTGGCCTGTCGAACCCTACATCTCGGAGGGAACAGTATATACGTCTATAGCGGTATAAAGCCTAATCTAAGGCCACCTAACATCTCGTATGTAATATTTGACAACATTCCTGGCGTGTCGAACCCTACTTCTCGGTGGGAACAGTATATACGTCTATAACGTTATATATCCTAACGTAAGGCAACCTAACATCTCGGATGTAATATTTGACAGCATTCCTGCCGTGTCGGACCCTACTTCTCGGTGGGAACAGTATATACGTCTGTAACGTCATATATCCTAACCTAAGGCAACCTAACATCTCGGATATAACATTTGACATCATTCCCGGCGTGTTGGAACCCTACGTCTCGGTGGTAACATTACGTGCTTCTATAACGTTATATATGCTAACCTAAGGCAACCTAACATCTCGGATGTAACATTTGACAACATTCCAGGCATGTCGGTCCCTACGTCTCGGTGGTAACATTATATGCGTCTATAACGTTATATATCCTTATCTAAGGCAACCTAACATCTCGGATGCAATATTTGACAACATTCCTAGCCTGTCGAACCCTACTTCTCGGAGGGAACATCTCGGATGTAATATTCTACAACCTTCCAGGCGTGTCGGACCCTACTTCTCGGTGGGAACATTATATGAGTCTATAACGTTGTATATCGTAATCTAAGGCAACCTATTATCTCAGACGTAATATTTTACAATATTCCTGGCGTGTCGGTACATACTTTTCGGTGGGAATATTATATGCGTCCATAACGGTCGATATCGTAATCTAAGGCAATCTAACATCTCGGATGCAATATTTGACAACATTCCTGGCCTGTCGAACCCTACTTCTCGGAGGGAAGAGTATGTACGTCTATAACGTTATATATCCTAACCTAAGGCAACCTAACATCTCGGATGTAATATTCTACAGCCTTCCAGGCGTGTCGGACCCTACTTCTCGGTGGGAACATTACATGCGTCTATAACGTTGCATATCCTAATCTAAGGCAGCCTAACATCTCGGATGCAATATTTGACAACATTCCTGGCCTGTCGAAGCCTACTGCTCGGAGGGAACAGTATATACGTCTATAACGGTATATATCCTAATCTAAGGCAACCTAACATCTCGGATGTAATATTGGACAACATTCCTGGCGTGTCGGACCCTACTTCTCGGTGGGAACAGTATATACGTCTGTAACGTCATATATCCTAACCTAAGGCAACCTAACATCTCGGATATAACATTTAACAATATTCTAGTCGTGTTGGAATCCTACGCCTCGGTGGTAACATTACGTGCGTCTATAACGTTATATATGCTAACCTAAGGCAACCTAACATCTCGGATGCAATATTTGACAACATTCCTGGCCTGTCGAACCCTACTTCTCGGAGGGAACAGTATATACGTCTATAACGTTATATATCCTAACCTAAGGCAACCTGACATCTCGGATGTATTATTCTACAACATTCCAGGCGTGTCGGACCCTACTTCTCAGTGGGAACATTATATGCTTCTATAACGTTATATATCCTAACCTAAGGCAACCTAACATCTCGGATGTAATATTCTACAACCTTCCAGGCGTGTGGGACCCTACTTCTCGGTGGGAACATTATATGCGTCTATAACGTTGTATATCCTTATCTAAGGCAACCTAACATCTCGGATGCAATATTTGACAACATTCGTGGCCTGTCGAACCCTACTTCTCGGAGGGAACAGTATATACGTCTATAACGGTATATATCCTAATCTAAGGCAACCTAACATCTCGGATGTAACATTTGACAACATTCCAGGCGTATCGGTCCCTACGTCTCGGTGGTAACATTACATGCGTCTATAACGTTATATATCCTAACCTAAGGCCACCTAACATCTCGTATGTAATATTTGTCAACATTCCTGGCGTGTCGGTCCCTACGTCTCGGTGGTAACATTACATGCGTCTATGGCGGTATATTTCCTAATCTAAGGCAACCTAACATCTCGGATGCAATATCTGACAACATTCCTGGCCTGTCGAACCCTATTTCTCGGAGAGAACAGTATATACGTCTATAACGTTATATATCCTAACCTAAGGCAACCTGACATCTCGGATGTATTATTCAACAACATTCCAGGCGTGTCGGACCCTACTTCTCGGTGGGAACATTATATGCGTCTATAACCTTGTATATCCTAATCTAAGGGAACCTAACATCTCGGATGCAATATTTGACAACATTCCTGGCCTGTCGAACCCTACATCTCGGAGGGAACAGTATATACGTCTATAGCGGTATAAAGCCTAATCTAAGGCCACCTAACATCTCGTATGTAATATTTGACAACATTCCTGGCGTGTCGAACCCTACTTCTCGGTGGGAACAGTATATACGTCTATAACGTTATATATCCTAACGTAAGGCAACCTAACATCTCGGATGTAATATTTGACAGCATTCCTGCCGTGTCGGACCCTACTTCTCGGTGGGAACAGTATATACGTCTGTAACGTCATATATCCTAACCTAAGGCAACCTAACATCTCGGATATAACATTTGACATCATTCCCGGCGTGTTGGAACCCTACGTCTCGGTGGTAACATTACGTGCTTCTATAACGTTATATATGCTAACCTAAGGCAACCTAACATCTCGGATGTAACATTTGACAACATTCCAGGCATGTCGGTCCCTACGTCTCGGTGGTAACATTATATGCGTCTATAACGTTATATATCCTTATCTAAGGCAACCTAACATCTCGGATGCAATATTTGACAACATTCCTAGCCTGTCGAACCCTACTTCTCGGAGGGAACATCTCGGATGTAATATTCTACAACCTTCCAGGCGTGTCGGACCCTACTTCTCGGTGGGAACATTATATGAGTCTATAACGTTGTATATCGTAATCTAAGGCAACCTATTATCTCAGACGTAATATTTTACAATATTCCTGGCGTGTCGGTACATACTTTTCGGTGGGAATATTATATGCGTCCATAACGGTCGATATCGTAATCTAAGGCAATCTAACATCTCGGATGCAATATTTGACAACATTCCTGGCCTGTCGAACCCTACTACTCGGAGGGAAGAGTATATACGTCTGTAACGTCATATATCCTAACCTAAGGCAACCTAACATCTCGGATATAACATTTAACAATATTCCAGGCGTGTTGGAATCCTACGCCTCGGTGGTAACATTACGTGCGTCTATAACGTTATATATGCTAACCTAAGGCAACCTAACATCTCGGATGCAATATTTGACAACATTCCTGGCCTGTCGAACCCTACTTCTCGGAGGGAACAGTATATACGTCTATAACGTTATATATCCTAACCTAAGGCCACCTGACATCTCGGATGTATTATTCTACAACATTCCAGGCGTGTCGGACCCTACTTCTCAGTGGGAACATTATATGCTTCTATAACGTTATATATCCTAACCTAAGGCAACCTAACATCTCGGATGTAACATTTGACAACATTCCAGGTGTATCGGTCCCTACGTCTCGGTGGTAACGTTACATGCGTCTATAACGTTATATATCCTAACCTAAGGCAACCTAACATCTCGGATGTAACATTTGAGAACATTCCAGGCATGTCGGTCCCTACGTCTCGGTGGTAACATTATATGCGTCTATAACGTTATATATCCTTATCTAAGGCAACCTAACATCTCGGATGCAATATTTGACAACATTCCTGGCCTGTCGAACCCTACTTCTCGGAGGGAACAGTATATACGTCTATAACGTTATATATGCTAACCTAGGGCAACCTAACATCTCGGATGTAATATTCTACAACCTTCCAGGCGTGTCGGACCCTACTTCTCGGTGGGAACATTATATGCGTCTATAACGTAGTATATCCTTATCTAAGGCAACCTAACATCTCGGATGCAATATTTGACAACATTCCTGGCCTGTCGAACCCTAATTCTCGGAGGGAACAGTATATACGTCTATAACGGTATATATCCTAATCTGAGGCATCCTAACATCTCGGATGTAACATTTGACAACATTCCAGGTGTGTCGGTCCCTACGTCTCGGTGGTAACATTACATGCGTCTATGGCGGTATATATCCTAATCGTAGGCAACCTAACATCTCGTATGTAATATTTGACAACATTCCTGGCGTGTCGGTCCCTACGTCTCGGTGGTAACATTACATGCGTCTATGGCGGTATATATCCTAATCGTAGGCAACCTAACATCTCGTATGTAATATTTGACAACATTCCTGGCGTGTCGAACCCTACTTCTCGGTGGGAACAGTATATACGTCTATAACGTTATATATCCTAACGTAAGGCAACCTAACATCTCGGATGTAATATTTGACAGCATTCCTGCCGTGTCGGACCCTACTTCTCGGTGGGAACAGTATATACGTCTGTAACGTCATATATCCTAACCTAAGGCAACCTAACATCTCGGATATAACATTTGACATCATTCCCGGCGTGTTGGAACCCTACGTCTCGGTGGTAACATTACGTGCTTCTATAACGTTATATATGCTAACCTAAGGCAACCTAACATCTCGGATGTAACATTTGACAACATTCCAGGCATGTCGGTCCCTACGTCTCGGTGGTAACATTATATGCGTCTATAACGTTATATATCCTTATCTAAGGCAACCTAACATCTCGGATGCAATATTTGACAACATTCCTAGCCTGTCGAACCCTACTTCTCGGAGGGAACATCTCGGATGTAATATTCTACAACCTTCCAGGCGTGTCGGACCCTACTTCTCGGTGGGAACATTATATGAGTCTATAACGTTGTATATCGTAATCTAAGGCAACCTATTATCTCAGACGTAATATTTTACAATATTCCTGGCGTGTCGGTACATACTTTTCGGTGGGAATATTATATGCGTCCATAACGGTCGATATCGTAATCTAAGGCAATCTAACATCTCGGATGCAATATTTGACAACATTCCTGGCCTGTCGAACCCTACTTCTCGGAGGGAAGAGTATGTACGTCTATAACGTTATATATCCTAACCTAAGGCAACCTAACATCTCGGATGTAATATTCTACAACCTTCCAGGCGTGTCGGACCCTACTTCTCGGTGGGAACATTACATGCGTCTATAACGTTGCATATCCTAATCTAAGGCAGCCTAACATCTCGGATGCAATATTTGACAACATTCCTGGCCTGTCGAAGCCTACTGCTCGGAGGGAACAGTATATACGTCTATAACGGTATATATCCTAATCTAAGGCAACCTAACATCTCGGATGTAATATTGGACAACATTCCTGGCGTGTCGGACCCTACTTCTCGGTGGGAACAGTATATACGTCTGTAACGTCATATATCCTAACCTAAGGCAACCTAACATCTCGGATATAACATTTAACAATATTCCAGGCGTGTTGGAATCCTACGCCTCGGTGGTAACATTACGTGCGTCTATAACGTTATATATGCTAACCTAAGGCAACCTAACATCTCGGATGCAATATTTGACAACATTCCTGGCCTGTCGAACCCTACTTCTCGGAGGGAACAGTATATACGTCTATAACGTTATATATCCTAACCTAAGGCCACCTGACATCTCGGATGTATTATTCTACAACATTCCAGGCGTGTCGGACCCTACTTCTCAGTGGGAACATTATATGCTTCTATAACGTTATATATCCTAACCTAAGCCAACCTAACATCTCGGATGTAACATTTGACAACATTCCAGGTGTATCGGTCCCTACGTCTCGGTGGTAACGTTACATGCGTCTATAACGTTATATATCCTAACCTAAGGCAACCTAACATCTCGGATGTAACATTTGACAACATTCCAGGCATGTCGGTCCCTACGTCTCGGTGGTAACATTATATGCGTCTATAACGTTATATATCCTTATCTAAGGCAACCTAACATCTCGGATGCAATATTTGACAACATTCCTGGCCTGTCGAACCCTACTTCTCGGAGGGAACAGTATATACGTCTATAACGTTATATATGCTAACCTAGGGCAACCTAACATCTCGGATGTAATATTCTACAACCTTCCAGGCGTGTCGGACCCTACTTCTCGGTGGGAACATTATATGCGTCTATAACGTAGTATATCCTTATCTAAGGCAACCTAACATCTCGGATGCAATATTTGACAACATTCCTGGCCTGTCGAACCCTAATTCTCGGAGGGAACAGTATATACGTCTATAACGGTATATATCCTAATCTGAGGCATCCTAACATCTCGGATGTAACATTTGACAACATTCCAGGTGTGTCGGTCCCTACGTCTCGGTGGTAACATTACATGCGTCTATAACGTTATATATCCTAACCTAAGGCCACCTAACATCTCGTATGTAATATTTGTCAACATTCCTGGCGTGTCGGTCCCTACGTCTCGGTGGTAACATTACATGCGTCTATGGCGGTATATATCCTAATCGTAGGCAACCTAACATCTCGGATGTAACATTTTACAACATTCCAGGCCTGTCGGTCCCTACGTCTCGGTGGTAACATTACATGCGTCTATAACGTTATATATCCTAACCTAAGGCCACCTAACATCTCGTATGTAATATTTGTCTACATTCCTGGCGTGTCGGTCCCTACGTATCGGTGGTAACATTATATGCGTCTATAACGGTCGATATCGTAATCTAAGGCAACCTAACATCTCGGATGCAATATTTGACAACATTCCTGGCCTGTCAAACCCTACTTCTCGGAGGGAACAACATATACGTCTATAACGTCATATACCCTAACCTAAGGCAACCTAACATCTCGGATGTAACATTTGACAACATTCCAGGTGTATCGGTCCCTACGTCTCGGTGGTTACGTTACATGCGTCTATAACGTTATATATCCTAACCTAAGGCAACCTAACATCTCGGATGTAACATTTGACAACATACCAGGCATGTCGGTCCCTACGTCTCGGTGGTAACATTATATGCGTCTATAACGTTATATATCCTTATCTAAGGCAACCTAACATCTCGGATGCAATATTTGACAACATTCCTAGCCTGTCGAACCCTACTTCTCGGAGGGAATAGTATATACGTCTGTAACGTTATATATCCTAACCTAAGGCAACCTGACATCTCGGATGTAATATTCTACATCATTCCAGGCGTGTCGGTCCCAACGTCTCGGTGGTAACATTACATGCGTCTATAACGGTATATTTCCTAATCTAAGGCAACCTAATATCTCGGATGCAATATTTGACAACATTCCTGGCCTGTCGAACCATACTTCTCGGAGGGAACAGTATATACGTCTATAACGTTATATATGCTAACCTAGGGCAACCTAACATCTCGGATGTAATATTCTACAACCTTCCAGGCGTGTCGGACCCTACTTCTCGGTGGGAACATTATATGCGTCTATAACGTTGTATATCCTTATCTAAGGCAACCTAACATCTCGGATGCAATATTTGACAACATTCCTGGCCTGTCGAACCCTAATTCTCGGAGGGAACAGTATATACGTCTATAACGGTATATATCCTAATCTGAGGCATCCTAACATCTCGGATGTAACATTTGACAACATTCCAGGTGTGTCGGTCCCTACGTCTCGGTGGTAACGTTACATGCGTCTATAACGTTATATATCCTAACCTAAGGCAACCTAACATCTCGGATGCAATATTTGACAACATTCCTAGCCTGTCGAACCCTACTTCTCGGAGGGAACAGTATATACGTCTATAACGTTATATATCCTAACCTAAGGCAACCTGACATCTCGGATGTAATATTCCACATCATTCCAGGCGTGTCGGACCCTACTTCTCGGTGGGAACATTATATGCGTCTATAACGTTGCATATCCTTATCTAAGGCAACCTAACATCTCGGATGCAATATTTGACAACATTCCTGGCCTGTCGAACCCTACATCTCGGAGGGAACAGTATATACGTCTATAGCGGTATAAAGCCTAATCTAAGGCCACCTAACATCTCGTATGTAATATTTGACAACATTCCTGGCGTGTCGAACCCTACTTCTCGGTGGGAACAGTATATACGTCTATAACGTTATATATCCTAACGTAAGGCAACCTAACATCTCGGATGTAATATTTGACAGCATTCCTGCCGTGTCGGACCCTACTTCTCGGTGGGAACAGTATATACGTCTGTAACGTCATATATCCTAACCTAAGGCAACCTAACATCTCGGATATAACATTTGACATCATTCCCGGCGTGTTGGAACCCTACGTCTCGGTGGTAACATTACGTGCTTCTATAACGTTATATATGCTAACCTAAGGCAACCTAACATCTCGGATGTAACATTTGACAACATTCCAGGCATGTCGGTCCCTACGTCTCGGTGGTAACATTATATGCGTCTATAACGTTATATATCCTTATCTAAGGCAACCTAACATCTCGGATGCAATATTTGACAACATTCCTAGCCTGTCGAACCCTACTTCTCGGAGGGAACATCTCGGATGTAATATTCTACAACCTTCCAGGCGTGTCGGACCCTACTTCTCGGTGGGAACATTATATGAGCCTATAACGTTGTATATCGTAATCTAAGGCAACCTATTATCTCAGACGTAATATTTTACAATATTCCTGGCGTGTCGGTACATACTTTTCGGTGGGAATATTATATGCGTCCATAACGGTCGATATCGTAATCTAAGGCAATATAACATCTCGGATGCAATATTTGACAACATTCCTGGCCTGTCGAACCCTACTTCTCGGAGGGAAGAGTATGTACGTCTATAACGTTATATATCCTAACCTAAGGCAACCTAACATCTCGGATGTAATATTCTACAACCTTCCAGGCGTGTCGGACCCTACTTCTCGGTGGGAACATTACATGCGTCTATAACGTTGCATATCCTAATCTAAGGCAGCCTAACATCTCGGATGCAATATTTGACAACATTCCTGGCCTGTCGAAGCCTACTGCTCGGAGGGAACAGTATATACGTCTATAACGGTATATATCCTAATCTAAGGCAACCTAACATCTCGGATGTAATATTGGACAACATTCCTGGCCTGTCGAACCCTACTTCTCGGAGGGAACAGTATATACGTCTATAACGTTATATATGCTAACCTAGGGCAACCTAACATCTCGGATGTAATATTCTACAACCTTCCAGGCGTGTCGGACCCTACTTCTCGGTGGGAACATTATATGCGTCTATAACGTAGTATATCCTTATCTAAGGCAACCTAACATCTCGGATGCAATATTTGACAACATTCCTGGCCTGTCGAACCCTAATTCTCGGAGGGAACAGTATATACGTCTATAACGGTATATATCCTAATCTGAGGCATCCTAACATCTCGGATGTAACATTTGACAACATTCCAGGTGTGTCGGTCCCTACGTCTCGGTGGTAACATTACATGCGTCTATAACGTTATATATCCTAACCTAAGGCCACCTAACATCTCGTATGTAATATTTGTCAACATTCCTGGCGTGTCGGTCCCTACGTCTCGGTGGTAACATTACATGCGTCTATGGCGGTATATATCCTAATCGTAGGCAACCTAACATCTCGTATGTAATATTTGACAACATTCCTGGCGTGTCGAACCCTACTTCTCGGTGGGAACAGTATATACGTCTATAACGTTATATATCCTAACGTAAGGCAACCTAACATCTCGGATGTAATATTTGACAGCATTCCTGCCGTGTCGGACCCTACTTCTCGGTGGGAACAGTATATACGTCTGTAACGTCATATATCCTAACCTAAGGCAACCTAACATCTCGGATATAACATTTGACATCATTCCCGGCGTGTTGGAACCCTACGTCTCGGTGGTAACATTACGTGCTTCTATAACGTTATATATGCTAACCTAAGGCAACCTAACATCTCGGATGTAACATTTGACAACATTCCAGGCATGTCGGTCCCTACGTCTCGGTGGTAACATTATATGCGTCTATAACGTTATATATCCTTATCTAAGGCAACCTAACATCTCGGATGCAATATTTGACAACATTCCTAGCCTGTCGAACCCTACTTCTCGGAGGGAACATCTCGGATGTAATATTCTACAACCTTCCAGGCGTGTCGGACCCTACTTCTCGGTGGGAACATTATATGAGTCTATAACGTTGTATATCGTAATCTAAGGCAACCTATTATCTCAGACGTAATATTTTACAATATTCCTGGCGTGTCGGTACATACTTTTCGGTGGGAATATTATATGCGTCCATAACGGTCGATATCGTAATCTAAGGCAATCTAACATCTCGGATGCAATATTTGACAACATTCCTGGCCTGTCGAACCCTACTTCTCGGAGGGAAGAGTATGTACGTCTATAACGTTATATATCCTAACCTAAGGCAACCTAACATCTCGGATGTAATATTCTACAACCTTCCAGGCGTGTCGGACCCTACTTCTCGGTGGGAACATTACATGCGTCTATAACGTTGCATATCCTAATCTAAGGCAGCCTAACATCTCGGATGCAATATTTGACAACATTCCTGGCCTGTCGAAGCCTACTGCTCGGAGGGAACAGTATATACGTCTATAACGGTATATATCCTAATCTAAGGCAACCTAACATCTCGGATGTAATATTGGACAACATTCCTGGCGTGTCGGACCCTACTTCTCGGTGGGAACAGTATATACGTCTGTAACGTCATATATCCTAACCTAAGGCAACCTAACATCTCGGATGTAACATTTGAGAACATTCCAGGCATGTCGGTCCCTACGTCTCGGTGGTAACATTATATGCGTCTATAACGTTATATATCCTTATCTAAGGCAACCTAACATCTCGGATGCAATATTTGACAACATTCCTGGCCTGTCGAACCCTACTTCTCGGAGGGAACAGTATATACGTCTATAACGTTATATATGCTAACCTAGGGCAACCTAACATCTCGGATGTAATATTCTACAACCTTCCAGGCGTGTCGGACCCTACTTCTCGGTGGGAACATTATATGCGTCTATAACGTAGTATATCCTTATCTAAGGCAACCTAACATCTCGGATGCAATATTTGACAACATTCCTGGCCTGTCGAACCCTAATTCTCGGAGGGAACAGTATATACGTCTATAACGGTATATATCCTAATCTGAGGCATCCTAACATCTCGGATGTAACATTTGACAACATTCCAGGTGTGTCGGTCCCTACGTCTCGGTGGTAACATTACATGCGTCTATGGCGGTATATATCCTAATCGTAAGCAAACTAACATCTCGTATGTAATATTTGACAACATTCCTGGCGTGTCGGTCCCTACGTCTCGGTGGTAACATTACATGCGTCTATGGCGGTATATATCCTAATCGTAGGCAACCTAACATCTCGTATGTAATATTTGACAACATTCCTGGCGTGTCGAACCCTACTTCTCGGTGGGAACAGTATATACGTCTATAACGTTATATATCCTAACGTAAGGCAACCTAACATCTCGGATGTAATATTTGACAGCATTCCTGCCGTGTCGGACCCTACTTCTCGGTGGGAACAGTATATACGTCTGTAACGTCATATATCCTAACCTAAGGCAACCTAACATCTCGGATATAACATTTGACATCATTCCCGGCGTGTTGGAACCCTACGTCTCGGTGGTAACATTACGTGCTTCTATAACGTTATATATGCTAACCTAAGGCAACCTAACATCTCGGATGTAACATTTGACAACATTCCAGGCATGTCGGTCCCTACGTCTCGGTGGTAACATTATATGCGTCTATAACGTTATATATCCTTATCTAAGGCAACCTAACATCTCGGATGCAATATTTGACAACATTCCTAGCCTGTCGAACCCTACTTCTCGGAGGGAACATCTCGGATGTAATATTCTACAACCTTCCAGGCGTGTCGGACCCTACTTCTCGGTGGGAACATTATATGAGTCTATAACGTTGTATATCGTAATCTAAGGCAACCTATTATCTCAGACGTAATATTTTACAATATTCCTGGCGTGTCGGTACATACTTTTCGGTGGGAATATTATATGCGTCCATAACGGTCGATATCGTAATCTAAGGCAATCTAACATCTCGGATGCAATATTTGACAACATTCCTGGCCTGTCGAACCCTACTTCTCGGAGGGAAGAGTATGTACGTCTATAACGTTATATATCCTAACCTAAGGCAACCTAACATCTCGGATGTAATATTCTACAACCTTCCAGGCGTGTCGGACCCTACTTCTCGGTGGGAACATTACATGCGTCTATAACGTTGCATATCCTAATCTAAGGCAGCCTAACATCTCGGATGCAATATTTGACAACATTCCTGGCCTGTCGAAGCCTACTGCTCGGAGGGAACAGTATATACGTCTATAACGGTATATATCCTAATCTAAGGCAACCTAACATCTCGGATGTAATATTGGACAACATTCCTGGCGTGTCGGACCCTACTTCTCGGTGGGAACAGTATATACGTCTGTAACGTCATATATCCTAACCTAAGGCAACCTAACATCTCGGATATAACATTTAACAATATTCCAGGCGTGTTGGAATCCTACGCCTCGGTGGTAACATTACGTGCGTCTATAACGTTATATATGCTAACCTAAGGCAACCTAACATCTCGGATGCAATATTTGACAACATTCCTGGCCTGTCGAACCCTACTTCTCGGAGGGAACAGTATATACGTCTATAACGTTATATATCCTAACCTAAGGCCACCTGACATCTCGGATGTATTATTCTACAACATTCCAGGCGTGTCGGACCCTACTTCTCAGTGGGAACATTATATGCTTCTATAACGTTATATATCCTAACCTAAGCCAACCTAACATCTCGGATGTAACATTTGACAACATTCCAGGTGTATCGGTCCCTACGTCTCGGTGGTAACGTTACATGCGTCTATAACGTTATATATCCTAACCTAAGGCAACCTAACATCTCGGATGTAACATTTGACAACATTCCAGGCATGTCGGTCCCTACGTCTCGGTGGTAACATTATATGCGTCTATAACGTTATATATCCTTATCTAAGGCAACCTAACATCTCGGATGCAATATTTGACAACATTCCTGGCCTGTCGAACCCTACTTCTCGGAGGGAACAGTATATACGTCTATAACGTTATATATGCTAACCTAGGGCAACCTAACATCTCGGATGTAATATTCTACAACCTTCCAGGCGTGTCGGACCCTACTTCTCGGTGGGAACATTATATGCGTCTATAACGTAGTATATCCTTATCTAAGGCAACCTAACATCTCGGATGCAATATTTGACAACATTCCTGGCCTGTCGAACCCTAATTCTCGGAGGGAACAGTATATACGTCTATAACGGTATATATCCTAATCTGAGGCATCCTAACATCTCGGATGTAACATTTGACAACATTCCAGGTGTGTCGGTCCCTACGTCTCGGTGGTAACATTACATGCGTCTATAACGTTATATATCCTAACCTAAGGCCACCTAACATCTCGTATGTAATATTTGTCAACATTCCTGGCGTGTCGGTCCCTACGTCTCGGTGGTAACATTACATGCGTCTATGGCGGTATATATCCTAATCGTAGGCAATCTAACATCTCGGATGTAACATTTTACAACATTCCAGGCCTGTCGGTCCCTACGTCTCGGTGGTAACATTACATGCGTCTATAACGTTATATATCCTAACCTAAGGCCACCTAACATCTCGTATGTAATATTTGTCTACATTCCTGGCGTGTCGGTCCCTACGTATCGGTGGTAACATTATATGCGTCTATAACGGTCGATATCGTAATCTAAGGCAACCTAACATCTCGGATGCAATATTTGACAACATTCCTGGCCTGTCAAACCCTACTTCTCGGAGGGAACAACATATACGTCTATAACGTCATATACCCTAACCTAAGGCAACCTAACATCTCGGATGTAACATTTGACAACATTCCAGGTGTATCGGTCCCTACGTCTCGGTGGTTACGTTACATGCGTCTATAACGTTATATATCCTAACCTAAGGCAACCTAACATCTCGGATGTAACATTTGACAACATACCAGGCATGTCGGTCCCTACGTCTCGGTGGTAACATTATATGCGTCTATAACGTTATATATCCTTATCTAAGGCAACCTAACATCTCGGATGCAATATTTGACAACATTCCTAGCCTGTCGAACCCTACTTCTCGGAGGGAATAGTATATACGTCTGTAACGTTATATATCCTAACCTAAGGCAACCTGACATCTCGGATGTAATATTCTACATCATTCCAGGCGTGTCGGTCCCAACGTCTCGGTGGTAACATTACATGCGTCTATAACGGTATATTTCCTAATCTAAGGCAACCTAATATCTCGGATGCAATATTTGACAACATTCCTGGCCTGTCGAACCATACTTCTCGGAGGGAACAGTATATACGTCTATAACGTTATATATGCTAACCTAGGGCAACCTAACATCTCGGATGTAATATTCTACAACCTTCCAGGCGTGTCGGACCCTACTTCTCGGTGGGAACATTATATGCGTCTATAACGTTGTATATCCTTATCTAAGGCAACCTAACATCTCGGATGCAATATTTGACAACATTCCTGGCCTGTCGAACCCTAATTCTCGGAGGGAACAGTATATACGTCTATAACGGTATATATCCTAATCTGAGGCATCCTAACATCTCGGATGTAACATTTGACAACATTCCAGGTGTGTCGGTCCCTACGTCTCGGTGGTAACGTTACATGCGTCTATAACGTTATATATCCTAACCTAAGGCAACCTAACATCTCGGATGCAATATTTGACAACATTCCTAGCCTGTCGAACCCTACTTCTCGGAGGGAACAGTATATACGTCTATAACGTTATATATCCTAACCTAAGGCAACCTGACATCTCGGATGTAATATTCCACATCATTCCAGGCGTGTCGGACCCTACTTCTCGGTGGGAACATTATATGCGTCTATAACGTTGCATATCCTTATCTAAGGCAACCTAACATCTCGGATGCAATATTTGACAACATTCCTGGCCTGTCGAACCCTACATCTCGGAGGGAACAGTATATACGTCTATAGCGGTATAAAGCCTAATCTAAGGCCACCTAACATCTCGTATGTAATATTTGACAACATTCCTGGCGTGTCGAACCCTACTTCTCGGTGGGAACAGTATATACGTCTATAACGTTATATATCCTAACGTAAGGCAACCTAACATCTCGGATGTAATATTTGACAGCATTCCTGCCGTGTCGGACCCTACTTCTCGGTGGGAACAGTATATACGTCTGTAACGTCATATATCCTAACCTAAGGCAACCTAACATCTCGGATATAACATTTGACATCATTCCCGGCGTGTTGGAACCCTACGTCTCGGTGGTAACATTACGTGCTTCTATAACGTTATATATGCTAACCTAAGGCAACCTAACATCTCGGATGTAACATTTGACAACATTCCAGGCATGTCGGTCCCTACGTCTCGGTGGTAACATTATATGCGTCTATAACGTTATATATCCTTATCTAAGGCAACCTAACATCTCGGATGCAATATTTGACAACATTCCTAGCCTGTCGAACCCTACTTCTCGGAGGGAACATCTCGGATGTAATATTCTACAACCTTCCAGGCGTGTCGGACCCTACTTCTCGGTGGGAACATTATATGAGCCTATAACGTTGTATATCGTAATCTAAGGCAACCTATTATCTCAGACGTAATATTTTACAATATTCCTGGCGTGTCGGTACATACTTTTCGGTGGGAATATTATATGCGTCCATAACGGTCGATATCGTAATCTAAGGCAATATAACATCTCGGATGCAATATTTGACAACATTCCTGGCCTGTCGAACCCTACTTCTCGGAGGGAAGAGTATGTACGTCTATAACGTTATATATCCTAACCTAAGGCAACCTAACATCTCGGATGTAATATTCTACAACCTTCCAGGCGTGTCGGACCCTACTTCTCGGTGGGAACATTACATGCGTCTATAACGTTGCATATCCTAATCTAAGGCAGCCTAACATCTCGGATGCAATATTTGACAACATTCCTGGCCTGTCGAAGCCTACTGCTCGGAGGGAACAGTATATACGTCTATAACGGTATATATCCTAATCTAAGGCAACCTAACATCTCGGATGTAATATTGGACAACATTCCTGGCGTGTCGGACCCTACTTCTCGGTGGGAACAGTATATACGTCTGTAACGTCATATATCCTAACCTAAGGCAACCTAACATCTCGGATATAACATTTAACAATATTCCAGGCGTGTTGGAATCCTACGCCTCGGTGGTAACATTACGTGCGTCTATAACGTTATATATGCTAACCTAAGGCAACCTAACATCTCGGATGCAATATTTGGCAACATTCCTGGCCTGTCGAACCCTACTTCTCGGAGGGAACAGTATATACGTCTATAACGTTATATATCCTAACCTAAGGCCACCTGACATCTCGGATGTATTATTCTACAACATTCCAGGCGTGTCGGACCCTACTTCTCAGTGGGAACATTATATGCTTCTATAACGTTATATATCCTAACCTAAGGCAACCTAACATCTCGGATGTAACATTTGACAACATTCCAGGTGTATCGGTCCCTACGTCTCGGTGGTAACGTTACATGCGTCTATAACGTTATATATCCTAACCTAAGGCAACCTAACATCTCGGATGTAACATTTGACAACATTCCAGGCATGTCGGTCCCTACGTCTCGGTGGTAACATTATATGCGTCTATAACGTTATATATCCTTATCTAAGGCAACCTAACATCTCGGATGCAATATTTGACAACATTCCTGGCCTGTCGAACCCTACTTCTCGGAGGGAACAGTATATACGTCTATAACGTTATATATGCTAACCTAGGGCAACCTAACATCTCGGATGTAATATTCTACAACCTTCCAGGCGTGTCGGACCCTACTTCTCGGTGGGAACATTATATGCGTCTATAACGTAGTATATCCTTATCTAAGGCAACCTAACATCTCGGATGCAATATTTGACAACATTCCTGGCCTGTCGAACCCTAATTCTCGGAGGGAACAGTATATACGTCTATAACGGTATATATCCTAATCTGAGGCATCCTAACATCTCGGATGTAACATTTGACAACATTCCAGGTGTGTCGGTCCCTACGTCTCGGTGGTAACATTACATGCGTCTATAACGTTATATATCCTAACCTAAGGCCACCTAACATCTCGTATGTAATATTTGTCAACATTCCTGGCGTGTCGGTCCCTACGTCTCGGTGGTAACATTACATGCGTCTATGGCGGTATATATCCTAATCGTAGGCAACCTAACATCTCGTATGTAATATTTGACAACATTCCTGGCGTGTCGAACCCTACTTCTCGGTGGGAACAGTATATACGTCTATAACGTTATATATCCTAACGTAAGGCAACCTAACATCTCGGATGTAATATTTGACAGCATTCCTGCCGTGTCGGACCCTACTTCTCGGTGGGAACAGTATATACGTCTGTAACGTCATATATCCTAACCTAAGGCAACCTAACATCTCGGATATAACATTTGACATCATTCCCGGCGTGTTGGAACCCTACGTCTCGGTGGTAACATTACGTGCTTCTATAACGTTATATATGCTAACCTAAGGCAACCTAACATCTCGGATGTAACATTTGACAACATTCCAGGCATGTCGGTCCCTACGTCTCGGTGGTAACATTATATGCGTCTATAACGTTATATATCCTTATCTAAGGCAACCTAACATCTCGGATGCAATATTTGACAACATTCCTAGCCTGTCGAACCCTACTTCTCGGAGGGAACATCTCGGATGTAATATTCTACAACCTTCCAGGCGTGTCGGACCCTACTTCTCGGTGGGAACATTATATGAGTCTATAACGTTGTATATCGTAATCTAAGGCAACCTATTATCTCAGACGTAATATTTTACAATATTCCTGGCGTGTCGGTACATACTTTTCGGTGGGAATATTATATGCGTCCATAACGGTCGATATCGTAATCTAAGGCAATCTAACATCTCGGATGCAATATTTGACAACATTCCTGGCCTGTCGAACCCTACTTCTCGGAGGGAAGAGTATGTACGTCTATAACGTTATATATCCTAACCTAAGGCAACCTAACATCTCGGATGTAATATTCTACAACCTTCCAGGCGTGTCGGACCCTACTTCTCGGTGGGAACATTACATGCGTCTATAACGTTGCATATCCTAATCTAAGGCAGCCTAACATCTCGGATGCAATATTTGACAACATTCCTGGCCTGTCGAAGCCTACTGCTCGGAGGGAACAGTATATACGTCTATAACGGTATATATCCTAATCTAAGGCAACCTAACATCTCGGATGTAATATTGGACAACATTCCTGGCGTGTCGGACCCTACTTCTCGGTGGGAACAGTATATACGTCTGTAACGTCATATATCCTAACCTAAGGCAACCTAACATCTCGGATATAACATTTAACAATATTCTAGTCGTGTTGGAATCCTACGCCTCGGTGGTAACATTACGTGCGTCTATAACGTTATATATGCTAACCTAAGGCAACCTAACATCTCGGATGCAATATTTGACAACATTCCTGGCCTGTCGAACCCTAATTCTCGGAGGGAACAGTATATACGTCTATAACGGTATATATCCTAATCTGAGGCATCCTAACATCTCGGATGTAACATTTGACAACATTCCAGGTGTGTCGGTCCCTACGTCTCGGTGGTAACGTTACATGCGTCTATAACGTTATATATCCTAACCTAAGGCAACCTAACATCTCGGATGCAATATTTGACAACATTCCTAGCCTGTCGAACCCTACTTCTCGGAGGGAACAGTATATACGTCTATAACGTTATATATCCTAACCTAAGGCAACCTGACATCTCGGATGTAATATTCCACATCATTCCAGGCGTGTCGGACCCTACTTCTCGGTGGGAACATTATATGAGTCTATAACGTTGTATATCCTAATCTGAGGCAACCTATTATCTCAGACGTAATATTTTACAATATTCCTGGCGTGTCGGTGCATACTTTTCGGTTGGAATATTATATGCGTCTATAACGGTCGATATCGTAATCTAAGGCAACCTAACATCTCGGATGCAATATTTGACAACATTCCTGGCCTGTCGAACCCTACTTCTCGGAGGGAACAGTATATACGTCTATAACGTTATATATCCTAACATAGGGCAACCTAACATCTCGGATGTCTTATTCTACAACCTTCCAGGCGTGTCGGACCCTACTTCTCGGTGGGAACATTATATGCGTCTATAACGTTGTATATCCTTATCTAAGGCAACCTAACATCTCGGATGCAATATTTGACAACATTCCTGGCGTGTCGAACCCTACTTCTCGGTGGGAACAGTATATACGTCTATAACGGTATATATCCTAATCTAAGGCAACCTAACATCTCGGATGAAATATTTGACAACAATCCTGGCCTGTCGAACCCTACATCTCGGAGGGAACAGTATATACGTCTGTAACGTCATATATCCTAACCTAAGACAACCTAACATCTCGGATGTAACATATGACAACATTCCAGGCGTGTCGGTCCCTACGTCTCGGTGGTAACATTACATGCGTCTATAACGGTATATATCCTAATCTTAGGTAACCTAACATCTCGGATGTAACATTTGACAACATTCCAGGTGTGTCGGTTCCTACGTCTCGGTGGTAACGTTACATGCGTCTATAACGTCATATACCCTAACCTAAGGCAACCTAACATCTCGGATGTAACATTTGACAACATTCCAGGCATGTCGGTCCCTACGTCTCGGTGGTAACATTATATGCGTCTATAACGTTATATATCCTTATCTAAGGCAACCTAACATCTCGGATGCAATATTTGACAACATTCCTAGCCTGTCGAACCCTACTTCTAGGAGGGAACAATATATACGTCTATAACGTTATATATCCTAACCTAAGGCAACCTGACATCTCGGATGTAATATTTTACATCATTCCAGGCGTGTCGGACCCTACTTCTCGGTGGGAACATTATATGAGTCTATAACGTTGTGTATCCTAATCTAAGGCAACCTATTATCTCAGACGTAATATTTTACAATATTCCTGGCGTGTCGGTGCATACTTTTCGGTGGGAACATTGTATGCGTCTATAACGTTGCATATCCTAATCTAAGGCAACCTAACATCTCGGATGCAATATTTGACAACATTCCTGGCCTGTCGAACCCTACTGCTCGGAGGGAACAGTATATACGTCTATAACGGTATATATCCTAACCTAAGGCAACCTATAATCTCGGATGTAACATTTGACAACATTCCAGGTGTGTCGGTCCCTACGTCTCGGTGGTAACGTTACATGCGTCTATAACGTTATATATCCTAACCTAAGGCAACCTAACATCTCGGATGTAATATTCTACAACCTTCCAGGCGTGTCGGACCCTACTTCTCGGTGGGAACATTGTATGCGTCTATAACGTTGCATATCCTAATCTAAGGCAACCTAACATCTCGGATGCAATATTTGACAACATTCCTGGCCTGTCGAACCCTACTTCTCGGAGGGAACAGTATATACGTCTATAACGGTATATATCCTAATCTAAGGCAACCTAACATCTCGGATGAAATATTTGACAACATTCCTGGCGTGTCGAACCCTACATCTCGGAGGGAACAGTATATACGTCTGTAACGTCATATATCCTAACCTAAGGCAACCTAACATCTCGGATGCAATATATGACAACATTCCTGGCCTGTCGAACCCTACTTCTCGGAGGGAACAGTATATACGTCTATAACGTTATATATGCTAACCTAGGGCAACCTAACATCTCGGATGTAATATTCTACAACCTTCCAGGCGTGTCGGACCCTACGTCTCGGTGGTAACATTACATGCGTCTATAACGGTATATTTCCTAATCTAAGGCAACCTAACATCTCGGATGTAATATTTGACAGCATTCCTGCCGTGTCGGACCCTACTTCTCGGTGGGAACAGTATATACGTCTGTAACGTCATATATCCTAACCTAAGGCAACCTAACATCTCGGATATAACATTTGACATCATTCCCGGCGTGTTGGAACCCTACGTCTCGGTGGTAACATTACGTGCTTCTATAACGTTATATATGCTAACATAAGGCAACCTAACATCTCGGATGTAACATTTGACAACATTCCAGGCATGTCGGTCCCTACGTCTCGGTGGTAACATTATATGCGTCTATAACGTTATATATCCTTATCTAAGGCAACCTAACATCTCGGATGCAATATTTGACAACATTCCTAGCCTGTCGAACCCTACTTCTCGGAGGGAACATCTCGGATGTAATATTCTACAACCTTCCAGGCGTGTCGGACCCTACTTCTCGGTGGGAACATTATATGAGTCTATAACGTTGTATATCGTAATCTAAGGCAACCTATTATCTCAGACGTAATATTTTACAATATTCCTGGCGTGTCGGTACATACTTTTCGGTGGGAATATTATATGCGTCCATAACGGTCGATATCGTTATCTAAGGCAATCTAACATCTCGGATGCAATATTTGACAACATTCCTGGCCTGTCGAACCCTACTTCTCGGAGGGAACAGTATGTACGTCTATAACGTTATATATCCTAACCTAAGGCAACCTAACATCTCGGATGTAATATTCTACAACCTTCCAGGCGTGTCGGACCCTACTTCTCGGTGGGAACATTATATGCGTCTATAACGTTGCATATCCTAATCTAAGGCAACCTAACATCTCGGATGCAATATTTGACAACATTCCTGGCCTGTCGAAGCCTACTGCTCGGAGGGAACAGTATATACGTCTATAACGGTATATATCCTAATCTAAGGCAACCTAACATCTCGGATGTAATATTGGACAACATTCCTGGCGTGTCGGACCCTACTTCTCGGTGGGAACAGTATATACGTCTGTAACGTCATATATCCTAACCTAAGGCAACCTAACATCTCGGATATAACATTTAACAATATTCCAGGCGTGTTGGAATCCTACGCCTCGGTGGTAACATTACGTGCGTCTATAACGTTATATATGCTAACCTAAGGCAACCTAACATCTCGGATGCAATATTTGACAACATTCCTGGCCTGTCGAACCCTACTTCTCGGAGGGAACAGTATATACGTCTATAACGTTATATATCCTAACCTAAGGCAACCTGACATCTCGGATGTATTATTCTACAACATTCCAGGCGTGTCGGACCCTACTTCTCAGTGGGAACATTATATGCTTCTATAACGTTATATATCCTAACCTAAGGCAACCTAACATCTCGGATGTAATATTCTACAACCTTCCAGGCGTGTGGGACCCTACTTCTCGGTGGGAACATTATATGCGTCTATAACGTTGTATATCCTTATCTAAGGCAACCTAACATCTCGGATGCAATATTTGACAACATTCGTGGCCTGTCGAACCCTACTTCTCGGAGGGAACAGTATATACGTCTATAACGGTATATATCCTAATCTAAGGCAACCTAACATCTCGGATGTAACATTTTACAACATTCCAGGCCTGTCGGTCCCTACGTCTCGGTGGTAACATTACATGCGTCTATAACGTTATATATCCTAACCTAAGGCCACCTAACATCTCGTATGTAATATTTGTCTACATTCCTGGCGTGTCGGTCCCTACGTATCGGTGGTAACATTATATGCGTCTATAACGGTCGATATCGTAATCTAAGGCAACCTAACATCTCGGATGCAATATTTGACAACATTCCTGGCCTGTCAAACCCTACTTCTCGGAGGGAACAACATATACGTCTATAACGTCATATACCCTAACCTAAGGCAACCTAACATCTCGGATGTAACATTTGACAACATTCCAGGTGTATCGGTCCCTACGTCTCGGTGGTAACGTTACATGCGTCTATAACGTTATATATCCTAACCTAAGGCAACCTAACATCTCGGATGTAGCATTTGACAACATACCAGGCATGTCGGTCCCTACGTCTCGGTGGTAACATTATATGCGTCTATAACGTTATATATCCTTATCTAAGGCAACCTAACATCTCGGATGCAATATTTGACAACATTCCTAGCCTGTCGAACCCTACTTCTCGGAGGGAATAGTATATACGTCTATAACGTTATATATCCTAACCTAAGGCAACCTGACATCTCGGATGTAATATTCTACATCATTCCAGGCGTGTCGGTCCCAACGTCTCGGTGGTAACATTACATGCGTCTATAACGGTATATTTCCTAATCTAAGGCAACCTAACATCTCGGATGCAATATTTGACAACATTCCTGGCCTGTCGAACCCTACTTCTCGGAGGGAACAGTATATACGTCTATAACGTTATATATGCTAACCTAGGGCAACCTGACATCTCGGATGTAATATTCCACATCATTCCAGGCGTGTCGGACCCTACTTCTCGGTGGGAACATTATATGAGTCTATAACGTTGTATATCCTAATCTGAGGCAACCTATTATCTCAGACGTAATATTTTACAATATTCCTGGCGTGTCGGTGCATACTTTTCGGTTGGAATATTATATGCGTCTATAACGGTCGATATCGTAATCTAAGGCAACCTAACATCTCGGATGCAATATTTGACAACATTCCTGGCCTGTCGAACCCTACTTCTCGGAGGGAACAGTATATACGTCTATAACGTTATATATCCTAACATAGGGCAACCTAACATCTCGGATGTCTTATTCTACAACCTTCCAGGCGTGTCGGACCCTACTTCTCGGTGGGAACATTATATGCGTCTATAACGTTGTATATCCTTATCTAAGGCAACCTAACATCTCGGATGCAATATTTGACAACATTCCTAGCCTGTCGAACCCTACTTCTCGGAGGGAACATCTCGGATGTAATATTCTACAACCTTCCAGGCGTGTCGGACCCTACTTCTCGGTGGGAACATTATATGAGTCTATAACGTTGTATATCGTAATCTAAGGCAACCTATTATCTCAGACGTAATATTTTACAATATTCCTGGCGTGTCGGTACATACTTTTCGGTGGGAATATTATATGCGTCCATAACGGTCGATATCGTTATCTAAGGCAATCTAACATCTCGGATGCAATATTTGACAACATTCCTGGCCTGTCGAACCCTACTTCTCGGAGGGAACAGTATGTACGTCTATAACGTTATATATCCTAACCTAAGGCAACCTAACATCTCGGATGTAATATTCTACAACCTTCCAGGCGTGTCGGACCCTACTTCTCGGTGGGAACATTATATGCGTCTATAACGTTGCATATCCTAATCTAAGGCAACCTAACATCTCGGATGCAATATTTGACAACATTCCTGGCCTGTCGAAGCCTACTGCTCGGAGGGAACAGTATATACGTCTATAACGGTATATATCCTAATCTAAGGCAACCTAACATCTCGGATGTAATATTGGACAACATTCCTGGCGTGTCGGACCCTACTTCTCGGTGGGAACAGTATATACGTCTGTAACGTCATATATCCTAACCTAAGGCAACCTAACATCTCGGATGCAATATTTGACAACATTCCTGGCCTGTCGAACCCTACTTCTCGGAGGGAACAGTATATACGTCTATAACGTTATATATCCTAACCTAAGGCAACCTGACATCTCGGATGTATTATTCTACAACATTCCAGGCGTGTCGGACCCTACTTCTCAGTGGGAACATTATATGCTTCTATAACGTTATATATCCTAACCTAAGGCAACCTAACATCTCGGATGTAATATTCTACAACCTTCCAGGCGTGTGGGACCCTACTTCTCGGTGGGAACATTATATGCGTCTATAACGTTGTATATCCTTATCTAAGGCAACCTAACATCTCGGATGCAATATTTGACAACATTCGTGGCCTGTCGAACCCTACTTCTCGGAGGGAACAGTATATACGTCTATAACGGTATATATCCTAATCTAAGGCAACCTAACATCTCGGATGTAACATTTTACAACATTCCAGGCCTGTCGGTCCCTACGTCTCGGTGGTAACATTACATGCGTCTATAACGTTATATATCCTAACCTAAGGCCACCTAACATCTCGTATGTAATATTTGTCTACATTCCTGGCGTGTCGGTGCATACTTTTCGGTTGGAATATTATATGCGTCTATAACGGTCGATATCGTAATCTAAGGCAACCTAACATCTCGGATGCAATATTTGACAACATTCCTGGCCTGTCCAACCCTACTTCTCGGAGGGAACAGTATATACGTCTATAACGTTATATATCCTAACATAGGGCAACCTAACATCTCGGATGTCTTATTCTACAACCTTCCAGGCGTGTCGGACCCTACTTCTCGGTGGGAACATTATATGCGTCTATAACGTTGTATATCCTTATCTAAGGCAACCTAACATCTCGGATGCAATATTTGACAACATTCCTGGCGTGTCGAACCCTACTTCTCGGTGGGAACAGTATATACGTCTATAACGGTATATATCCTAATCTAAGGCAACCTAACATCTCGGATGAAATATTTGACAACAATCCTGGCCTGTCGAACCCTACATCTCGGAGGGAACAGTATATACGTCTGTAACGTCATATATCCTAACCTAAGACAACCTAACATCTCGGATGTAACATATGACAACATTCCAGGCGTGTCGGTTCCTACGTCTCGGTGGTAACATTACATGCGTCTATAACGGTATATATCCTAATCTTAGGTAACCTAACATCTCGGATGTAACATTTGACAACATTCCAGGTGTGTCGGTTCCTACGTCTCGGTGGTAACGTTACATGCGTCTATAACGTCATATACCCTAACCTAAGGCAACCTAACATCTCGGATGTAACATTTGACAACATTCCAGGCATGTCGGTCCCTACGTCTCGGTGGTAACATTATATGCGTCTATAACGTTATATATCCTTATCTAAGGCAACCTAACATCTCGGATGCAATATTTGACAACATTCCTAGCCTGTCGAACCCTACTTCTAGGAGGGAACAATATATACGTCTATAACGTTATATATCCTAACCTAAGGCAACCTGACATCTCGGATGTAATATTTTACATCATTCCAGGCGTGTCGGACCCTACTTCTCGGTGGGAACATTATATGAGTCTATAACGTTGTGTATCCTAATCTAAGGCAACCTATTATCTCAGACGTAATATTTTACAATATTCCTGGCGTGTCGGTGCATACTTTTCGGTGGGAACATTGTATGCGTCTATAACGTTGCATATCCTAATCTAAGGCAACCTAACATCTCGGATGCAATATTTGACAACATTCCTGGCCTGTCGAACCCTACTGCTCGGAGGGAACAGTATATACGTCTATAACGGTATATATCCTAACCTAAGGCAACCTAACATCTCGGATGTAACATTTGACAACATTCCAGGTGTGTCGGTCCCTACGTCTCGGTGGTAACGTTACATGCGTCTATAACGTTATATATCCTAACCTAAGGCAACCTAACATCTCGGATGTAATATTCTACAACCTTCCAGGCGTGTCGGACCCTACTTCTCGGTGGGAACATTGTATGCGTCTATAACGTTGCATATCCTAATCTAAGGCAACCTAACATCTCGGATGCAATATTTGACAACATTCCTGGCCTGTCGAACCCTACTTCTCGGAGGGAACAGTATATACGTCTATAACGGTATATATCCTAATCTAAGGCAACCTAACATCTCGGATGAAATATTTGACAACATTCCTGGCGTGTCGAACCCTACATCTCGGAGGGAACAGTATATACGTCTGTAACGTCATATATCCTAACCTAAGGCAACCTAACATCTCGGATGTAATATTCTACAACCTTCCAGGCGTGTGGGACCCTACTTCTCGGTGGGAACATTATATGCGTCTATAACGTTGTATATCCTTATCTAAGGCAACCTAACATCTCGGATGCAATATTTGACAACATTCGTGGCCTGTCGAACCCTACTTCTCGGAGGGAACAGTATATACGTCTATAACGGTATATATCCTAATCTAAGGCAACCTAACATCTCGGATGAAATATTTGACAACATTCCTGGCGTGTCGAACCCTACATCTCGGAGGGAACAGTATATACGTCTGTAACGTCATATATCCTAACCTAAGGCAACCTAACATCTCGGATGTAATATTCTACAACCTTCCAGGCGTGTGGGACCCTACTTCTCGGTGGGAACATTATATGCGTCTATAACGTTGTATATCCTTATCTAAGGCAACCTAACATCTCGGATGCAATATTTGACAACATTCGTGGCCTGTCGAACCCTACTTCTCGGAGGGAACAGTATATACGTCTATAACGGTATATATCCTAATCTAAGGCAACCTAACATCTCGGATGTAACATTTGACAACATTCCAGGCGTATCGGTCCCTACGTCTCGGTGGTAACATTACATGCGTCTATAACGTTATATATCCTAACCTAAGGCCACCTAACATCTCGTATGTAATATTTGTCAACATTCCTGGCGTGTCGGTCCCTACGTCTCGGTGGTAACATTACATGCGTCTATGGCGGTATATATCCTAATCTTAGGCAACCTAACATCTCGGATGTAACATTTTACAACATTCCAGGCCTGTCGGTCCCTACGTCTCGGTGGTAACATTACATGCGTCTATAACGTTATATATCCTAACCTAAGGCCACCTAACATCTCGTATGTAATATTTGTCTACATTCCTGGCGTGTCGGTCCCTACGTATCGGTGGTAACATTATATGCGTCTATAACGGTCGATATCGTAATCTAAGGCAACCTAACATCTCGGATGCAATATTTGACAACATTCCTGGCCTGTCAAACCCTACTTCTCGGAGGGAACAACATATACGTCTATAACGTCATATACCCTAACCTAAGGCAACCTAACATCTCGGATGTAACATTTGACAACATTCCAGGTGTATCGGTCCCTACGTCTCGGTGGTAACGTTACATGCGTCTATAACGTTATATATCCTAACCTAAGGCAACCTAACATCTCGGATGTAACATTTGACAACATTCCAGGCGTGTCGGTCCCTACGTCTCGGTGGTAACATTACATGCGTCTATAGCGGTATATATCCTAATCTTAGGAAACCTAACATCCCGGATGTAACATTTTACAACATTCCATGCCTGTCGGTCCCTACGTCTCGGTGGTAACATTATATGAGTCTATAACGTTGTATATCCTAATCTAAGGCAACCTATTATCTCAGACGTAATATTTTACAATATTCCTGGCGTGTCGGTGCATACTTTTCGGTTGGAATATTATATGCGTCTATAACGGTCGATATCGTAATCTAAGGCAACCTAACATCTCGGATGAAATATTTGACAACATTCCTGGCCTGTCGAACCCTACATCTCGGAGGGAACAGTATATACGTCTGTAACGTCATATATCCTAACCTAAGACAACCTAACATCTCGGATGTAACATATGACAACATTCCAGGCGTGTCGGTCCCTACGTCTCGGTGGTAACATTACATGCGTCTATAACGGTATATATCCTAATCTTAGGTAACCTAACATCTCGGATGTAACATTTGACAACATTCCAGGTGTGTCGGTTCCTACGTCTCGGTGGTAACGTTACATGCGTCTATAACGTCATATACCCTAACCTAAGGCAACCTAACATCTCGGATGTAACATTTGACAACATTCCAGGCATGTCGGTCCCTACGTCTCGGTGGTAACATTATATGCGTCTATAACGTTATATATCCTTATCTAAGGCAACCTAACATCTCGGATGTAACATTTGACAACATTCCAGGTGTGTCGGTTCCTACGTCTCGGTGGTAACGTTACATGCGTCTATAACGTTATATATCCTAACCTAAGGCAACCTAACATCTCGGATATAACATTTAACAACATTCCAGGCGTGTTGGAACCCTACGCCTCGGTGGTAACATTACGTGCGTCTATAACGATATATATGCTAACCTAAGGCAACCTAACATCTCGGATGCAATATTTGACAACATTCCTGGCCTGTCGAACCCTACATCTCGGAGGGAACAGTATATACGTCTATAGCGGTATATATCCTAATCTAAGGCCACCTAACATCTCGTATGTAATATTTGACAACATTCCTGGCCTGTCGAACCCTACTTCCCGGATGGAACAGTATATACGTCTATAAGGTTATATATCCTAACCTAGGGCAACCTAACATCTCGGATGTAATATTCTACAACCTTCCAGGCGTGTCGGACCCTACGTCTCGGTGGTAACATTACATGCGTCTATAACGGTATATTTCCTAATCTAAGGCAACCTAACATCTCGGATGCAATACTCTGAACCCGGTCCCTGGAAGGGGCACGAGTCTGCTACCTCGCCTTAAGGGCATACGCAACATTTTCCCATCGACTTCCCAGCGCGAACCAGTCCTCTGGAACGGGAGAGGAAAAACCCAGCAGCGCCGCGGCGATCGTTTTCCCGCGGTGTGGGCCCTTCAGTTACCCCGACGCTCGACCGAGACTAAGTCTCGTTCGGCCGCAGGGGCATCCACGGGGAACCTCGGGGAGGCGGGCCCACCGCATGCTCGCGTGCATGCTCGCTCTGATCCTGTAGGGAGAAACGCACATGATTAGTAAATAAGTTTGAAATTCGCGGAGGAGGAGGAGGGCTCGACGGGAACAGTTAGCTGCGAAGATGTGCAGCGCTACTCCGCCTTGCCCCGGCGCTCCGACAACGCCGGGGTGAGCCGTCCCCAAGAACGAGGGAGGGAAAATTTCGGAATCGGATTGAGCAAGCCTACTCCAGGAAACCTTTCAGCCAGAGCGATTCTCTGCTGAAATCGGCGAGCGTAGAGAAGGCCTCTGGTGACGACACCAGATACGGTGCCGCCTCCGGCCAACTCCACTCACCCGCAGGAACGAAGGTCCGCAGAGCTTCCCTCTGCGGTTCGAAGATAGGACACTCCAGGAGGAAGTGGCCTACCGTGTCCACCGCACTACCGCAGACGCACGTCGCATCGTCGGCAACGGCATACGTCAAGAGACGAGCCATGAAGTTGCCGTGACCCGACAGCACCTGCGTGGTGTAGTGATTCGGCTTCAGCCAGCCGGCAGCCAACCTCTCCCGGACGTCCTTGAAGAATTCGAATGTTGTGCGGCCCTTGGGGGAAGATGTCCACAAGGCTTGCCACACATTCGTCGCTTCTTCCTTCACGCGTTTTTTGCCGTCATCCGCATCGCTTGGGATGACGGCGTTCCCTAACCTGGCGTCTTTTCCTCTACGAAGATTGTAGAGGGCCCTATTTTGCTGGACGACGATATCGATGGGGGCCGCGCCGGCCACCACGCACGCACTTTCCCACGATATCCGGCGATACGCGCCGGTAACCGCGATCAAAGCGCGGCGCTGCGCGGACCTGAGCACCCTCCACTCCCTCTGCGAGCACAGGTCGGCCCATCCCGCTGAGGCGTATACCACTTTCGGGACGAATGCTCCCCTGTATATCCCGGCTAGGGAGTCGAAGCGAAGCCCCCAACTACTCCTCGCCAGCCTACTTAATCTCGCGAACAGCGACCCGACCTTGTCGCTTATTTTCTGGCAATGCGTTCGGACGCGCATTCCTTTATCGAACGTGACGCCTAGGTACTTAACCGCGGGTCTAAATTTTATCTTCGCGTCTCCTATACGGATGGTCGGTGGTCTACCGGCAAGGTCGGCTTTCGAAGGCCGAACGGCCTTGCGTTTTCTATCGGGACGGGCGCCTCCTCTTCGACCTAAAATTTGCCGCTCGATCCAGCCACTCTTGAGGACAATTGCCTCCGTCTTTGTGGCCGAGATTTCGAGTTTGGCCGAGCTACACCACCTAAGTATTTGGTTCGCGACCTGTTGACCTTGGGTCTCGAGGTCACGCCTACTATTTCCGCTTATTAGGACGAGAAGATCGTCCGCATAAGCGATAAACCTATTCTCGACTGTGGTCTGAAGTGACCGCAGGAGATCGTCGAACATGAGGTTCCAGCAGGCGGGACCGAGTACGGAGCCTTGCGGACACCCCCTCGTCGCCTGCTTCGAAACCTGTTCGGAAGCTATCGAGATCTTAACCCGTCGGCCGTCGAAGTAATTAGAAATTACTCCGAAAACATTCCGAGGGCAGTCTCGCTCTCTAAGGGAATTCAAAACTAGGGGCCACAAGACGTTGTCGAAGGCCCCGGAGATGTCGAAGAGCATTGCCGCCACGTATCGATCCTGCGAGGCATCGACCAGGCGGCGCAACTCCATGATAGCGTCCTCCGTCGACTTTCCGGGCGTGAACCCGAATTGCCGGTCGGACACTTTTCCAGGCGCCAACGACGTCTGATAGAGGCGCTTCTTGAGAAGCTTTTCGAAAAGTTTACCTATCACTGAGAGGAGGCAGATCGGACGGTAGGATTTTGGATCCTTCTCGTCTTTCCCTTCCTTAAGAAGTACTCGTAGAGAGCCCTCCTTCCAGACGAAGGGAAAGACGCCCCATTGAAGGCATCCATTAAAAAGCCGCGTAATTTGGCCGGGAATGATTCTAACCGCGGTTTTCAGCGCGCGGACCTCGACGTGGTCCGGCCCTGGCGCTTTATTATTTTTGAATGTTCGAACGGTACCCACGACCTCTGCCTCCGTGATGGGGGCAGCGTCGGGAGTACCGGGCGCGATGCGTGCGCCTTCCCTAATGACACGTTGATCCGGCGTGTCTTCTTCTTCCCGGTCGTCGGGAACGTGTGCCTCCAAGAGCAAGCTGGCTGTTTCGCGGCAATTCGATGTGACTTCACTACCACGCCGGAGAGTGCTGAGAACTCTCTCAACTCGGAGTTTCTTCGCCTGGTACTTGTATACGGTGCTCCAGGGCCCCGAGTTCCCGTTCGACGTAACAAATCGTCGCCAGCTTTTGAGCTTCGTCCGCTTCACCGTCCTACTGTATTCCCGCAAAGAAGAACGGTACTCTAGTAGTTTTGCCCGGCGGGCGGCTTCGTCTCTTTCCCTCTGGAAGGCACGACGTAGACGATACACGTGCTTTTTCTTTTTGGTTAACTCGCGGGTCCACCACGGGTTGGACTTTCTAAATACGCGTTTACGTGGCATCGACGCGGCGCAGGCGTCAGTAATGACGCCTGTGAGCGTTTCCGCCATCTTCTCGACGTCTTCCATAGAGTCGAGCCGGAGGGCCTCAAGCCTCGATCTAGATAGATCGGCTAGGCGACCGCAGTAGCGCTCCCAATCGGCCCGACGAGTGTCGAACCGAGTAGATAGGGACAGAATATTCTGAACCCGGCCCCGGGAAGGGACACGAGTCTGCTACCTCGCCTTAAGGGCATACGCAGGTGTCGAACCGAGTGCTCGCACCACCCCGATCCGCCGCTTTGGCTCTCGGTACCCTCAGCCCAATATCTATGGCGTTGTGATCGCTATTGGCCCAACCGCACCTTACCTTCCAGCCCCTGACGAAAGGGAGCATGGATGGCGACACCAGGGTTACATCGATGAAAGACTCACCCCTCGTCGACCAATAGGTGGGCGGCTGCCGAGCGTCATTCACAACTTCCATGCCAAACGATCGGATGAGCGCTTCGAACATCGCACCTCTTTCGTCTGTTCTCTGTGGCCCCCAGAGTGACGACCGAGCGTTGGCATCTACCGACACTATGAGTCTCTTCCCCCTCAGAGACTGAAACACCATCTCGAGGTGTCTGAGGTGCTCCTCGATTTCGTCGCTATACTGGAAATAGCATGATGCGACGTATATCGAGAAGCCGGGCGCTAGCACTTCTGCACACACACAGTGTTCCGTGCTTAGCTGCGAGACAAAAACCATCTCGAAGCGAGGGTTGCACACGGCAACCGCAGCCCACGGGAATTGTGAACTGACGGCCGCCACCCTCGCCCCGATCCCTAGTCCACTAACGGTGTGGCTCGCGCCCGAAGAACTGACGTATGGTTCCTGCAACAGCAGGACGTCTAAGTGCTTCGAGGCTACGAGCTGACGCACCTCGCCTGCAACTGTAGCTGAATGTTGCATGTTCAGCTGCAGTATCCTAATACCCGTGGTCTCGATTACGGACGGTGACGTCGTCGTCGACGTCGGTACGGTCGCGGATGCTGACGCGGGCGCGGTGGGGTTGTGGGGGGACGCGGTCGCGGAGGGAGGGTTCGCGGAGCTATCGCTTGATTTTATTTTTGTTCCTATCACAGACTCAGCCGGAGATACCGGATCCGACCTGAGTCTCGCGTCGCATTTCGTGATTCGTATCTGGACAGCGCGAAGGCTGATACCTAGAGGCCGCGCCAGAGTCATATGAGCAGAAGCACACCCGGTCGCGGCTTGGCGATGATGCCGAGGAGCGGCCGTCATCGAGCGCGTTACCGGACGGCTTCGTTGCTCGACAATGGGGCCAACACCTGGGGGCGAGGTCTCGGGCCGAAGGATGTTCGCCCGCCTTGACCTATTCATCGCCACGATGACTCCTCCCGATCCTGCCCTCACCCGGAGATCCGAATGGAGGGCTATTTTACCTCCGGAGTATTTAGGATCGAATGAAGCCATCATGAAATTTGCGAAATTAGGGGGGGTGATGCTTCATACATGGAGTGAAGGTGGGGTCGTCACTCCCCATCGGCGCGCATCACACGCCGCTCTGCCTCTTGGTGCTTTCTCACGAATCGGGAAGGAGGGGTCGTTACTCCCCAACAGCGCGCACCGACGCTGCCCTGCCGGGGTGCACCTGAGTTCCGCAGTGAGCACTGCGGACGGTACACGGTAGGTGGGAACTCGTTGAGCTGGTGAGCTGAACGAGTTTCCGGGTAATAGAGATAAGTCGTCCTTGGACGATGTGCGGAGTCTCGACTTCGAAATGGGGTATCCACTGGTCGACCGTCCGAGCGTTCGATACGCTCGGTTGGTCGACTGGGACCCATGCGATGACCGATCCGTGGGTCGGCCACCTGATTGTTTAGACTAGGGCATTTTTGCCCTTTTCGAGACTCGAGGGGAGACTGGTCTCCCAGCCTTAGCCAAATACGAGCCAGGCCATAGTCGTGCAAATACCATGAGGAGTGATCGGCCGGAAGTCGGCAAACTGCCCCTTAACTGGCATCTAGGCGAGCTCGTTAATTACGTTTCTTGTGGGGCCTCGTCTAGCTGACAAGACGAATCCCCTACGCAATTTTCGAGTTCTTGGTGCTCGAGGTCTCACTAGACACTCGAGGCACCGATGCCAGGGGCTAGTGGCCTGCTTACGTCGACAGGATGAGTTTATCAGGTCACTGAGTGCCCACTACTACTGAATTTTTCACCATCACTCACCGTTCCTGTCTGGCGGCTGACTAGACCGAACACTCTTCAGCTTCGGAGGGTGGGGTCGCCACTCCCCAACGGTGTGCACGATCACCGTTCCGTGCCCGATCTCGGATGCAATATCTGACAACATTCCTGGCCTGTCGAACCCTATTTCTCGGAGGGAACAGTATATACGTCTATAACGTTATATATCCTAACCTAAGGCAACCTGACATCTCGGATGTATTATTCTACAACATTCCAGGCGTGTCGGACCCTACTTCTCGGTGGGAACATTATATGCGTCTATAACCTTGTATATCCTAATCTAAGGGAACCTAACATCTCGGATGCAATATTTGACAACATTCCTGGCCTGCCGAACCCTACATCTCGGAGGGAACAGTATATACGTCTATAACGGTATATATCCTAATCTAAGGCAACCTAACATCTCGGATGAAATATTTGACAACATTCCTGGCCTGTCGAACCCTACATCTCGGAGGGAACAGTATATACGTCTGTAACGTCATATATCCTAACCTAAGACAACCTAACATCTCGGATGTAACATATGACAACATTCCAGGCGTGTCGGTCCCTACGTCTCGGTGGTAACATTACATGCGTCTATAACGGTATATATCCTAATCTTAGGTAACCTAACATCTCGGATGTAACATTTGACAACATTCCAGGTGTGTCGCTTCCTACGTCTCGGTGGTAACGTTACATGCGTCTATAACGTCATATACCCTAACCTAAGGCAACCTAACATCTCGGATGTAACATTTGACAACATTCCAGGCATGTCGGTCCCTACGTCTCGGTGGTAACATTATATGCGTCTATAACGTTATATATCCTTATCTAAGGCAACCTAACATCTCGGATGCAATATTTGACAACATTCCTAGCCTGTCGAACCCTACTTCTAGGAGGGAACAATATATACGTCTATAACGTTATATATCCTAACCTAAGGCAACCTGACATCTCGGATGTAATATTTTACATCATTCCAGGCGTGTCGGACCCTACTTCTCGGTGGGAACATTATATGAGTCTATAACGTTGTGTATCCTAATCTAAGGCAACCTATTATCTCAGACGTAATATTTTACAATATTCCTGGCGTGTCGGTACATACTTTTCGGTGGGAATATTATATGGGTCTATAACGGTCGATATCGTATTCTAAGGCAACCTAACATCTCGGATGGAATATTTGACAACATTCCTGGCCTGTCAAACCCTACTTCTCGGAGAGAACAGCATATACGTCTATAACGTCATATATCCTAACCTAAGGCAACCTAACATCTCGGATGTAACATTTGACAACATTCCATGTGTGTCGGTCCCTACGTCTCGGTGGTAACGTTACATGCGTCTATAACGTTATATATCCTAACCTAAGGCAACCTAACATCTCGGATGTAATATTCTACAACCTTCCAGGCGTGTCGGACCCTACTTCTCGGTGGGAACATTGTATGCGTCTATAACGTTGCATATCCTAATCTAAGGCAACCTAACATCTCGGATGCAATATTTGACAACATTCCTGGCCTGTCGAACCCTACTGCTCGGAGGGAACAGTATATACGTCTATAACGGTATATATCCTAATCTTAGGTAACCTAACATCTCGGATGTAACATTTGACAACATTCCAGGTGTGTCGCTTCCTACGTCTCGGTGGTAACGTTACATGCGTCTATAACGTCATATACCCTAACTTAAGGCAACCTAACATCTCGGATGTAACATTTGACAACATTCCAGGCATGTCGGTCCCTACGTCTCGGTGGTAACATTATATGCGTCTATAACGTTATATATCCTTATCTAAGGCAACCTAACATCTCGGATGCAATATTTGACAACATTCCTAGCCTGTCGAACCCTACTTCTAGGAGGGAACAATATATACGTCTATAACGTTATATATCCTAACCTAAGGCAACCTGACATCTCGGATGTAATATTTTACATCATTCCAGGCGTGTCGGACCCTACTTCTCGGTGGGAACATTATATGAGTCTATAACGTTGTGTATCCTAATCTAAGGCAACCTATTATCTCAGACGTAATATTTTACAATATTCCTGGCGTGTCGGTACATACTTTTCGGTGGGAATATTATATGGGTCTATAACGGTCGATATCGTATTCTAAGGCAACCTAACATCTCGGATGGAATATTTGACAACATTCCTGGCCTGTCAAACCCTACTTCTCGGAGAGAACAGCATATACGTCTATAACGTCATATATCCTAACCTAAGGCAACCTAACATCTCGGATGTAACATTTGACAACATTCCATGTGTGTCGGTCCCTACGTCTCGGTGGTAACGTTACATGCGTCTATAACGTTATATATCCTAACCTAAGGCAACCTAACATCTCGGATGTAATATTCTACAACCTTCCAGGCGTGTCGGACCCTACTTCTCGGTGGGAACATTGTATGCGTCTATAACGTTGCATATCCTAATCTAAGGCAACCTAACATCTCGGATGCAATATTTGACAACATTCCTGGCCTGTCGAACCCTACTGCTCGGAGGGAACAGTATATACGTCTATAACGGTATATATCCTAATCTTAGGTAACCTAACATCTCGGATGTAACATTTGACAACATTCCAGGTGTGTCGCTACCTACGTCTCGGTGGTAACGTTACATGCGTCTATGACGTCATATACCCTAACTTAAGGCAACCTAACATCTCGGATGTAACATTTGACAACATTCCAGGCATGTCGGTCCCTACGTCTCGGTGGTAACATTATATGCGTCTATAACGTTATATATCCTTATCTAAGGCAACCTAACATCTCGGATGCAATATTTGACAACATTCCTAGCCTGTCGAACCCTACTTCTAGGAGGGAACAATATATACGTCTATAACGTTATATATCCTAACCTAAGGCAACCTGACATCTCGGATGTAATATTTTACATCATTCCAGGCGTGTCGGACCCTACTTCTCGGTGTGAACATTATATGAGTCTATAACGTTGTGTATCCTAATCTAAGGCAACCTATTATCTCAGACGTAATATTTTACAATATTCCTGGCGTGTCGGTACATACTTTTCGGTGGGAATATTATATGGGTCTATAACGGTCGATATCGTATTCTAAGGCAACCTAACATCTCGGATGGAATATTTGACAACATTCCTGGCCTGTCAAACCCTACTTCTCGGAGAGAACAGCATATACGTCTATAACGTCATATATCCTAACCTAAGGCAACCTAACATCTCGGATGTAACATTTGACAACATTCCATGTGTGTCGGTCCCTACGTCTCGGTGGTAACGTTACATGCGTCTATAACGTTATATATCCTAACCTAAGGCAACCTAACATCTCGGATGTAATATTCTACAACCTTCCAGGCGTGTCGGACCCTACTTCTCGGTGGGAACATTGTATGCGTCTATAACGTTGCATATCCTAATCTAAGGCAACCTAACATCTCGGATGCAATATTTGACAACATTCCTGGCCTGTCGAACCCTACTGCCCGGAGGGAACAGTATATACGTCTATAACGGTATATATCCTAATCTAAGGCAACCTAACATCTCGGATGAAATATTTGACAACATTCCTGGCGTGTCGAACCCTACATCTCGGAGGGAACAGTATATACGTCTGTAACGTCATATATCCTAACCTAAGGCAACCTAACATCTCGGATATAACATTTAACAACATTCCAGGCGTGTTGGAACCCTACGTCTCGGTGGTAACATTACGTGCGTCTATAACGTTATATATGCTAACCTAGGGCAACCTAACATCTCGGATGCAATATTTGACAACATTCCTGGCCTGTCAAACCCTAGTTCTCGGAGGGAACAGCATATACGTCTATAACGTCATATATCCTAACCTAAGGCAACCTAACATCTCGGATGTAACATTTGACAACATTCCAGGTGTGTCGGTTCCTACGCCTCGGTGGTAACGTTACATGCGTCTATAACGTTATATATCCAAACCTAAGGCAACCTAACATCTCGGATGTAACATTTGACAGCATTCCAGGCATGTCGGTCCCTACGTCTCGGTGGTAACATTATATGCGTCTATAACGTTATATATCCTTATCTAAGGCAACCTAACATCTCGGATGGAATATTTGACAACATTCCTGGCCTGTCAAACCCTACTTCTCGGAGAGAACAGCATATACGTCTATAACGTCATATATCCTAACCTAAGGCAACCTAACATCTCGGATGTAACATTTGACAACATTCCATGTGTGTCGGTCCCTACGTCTCGGTGGTAACGTTACATGCGTCTATAACGTTATATATCCTAACCTAAGGCAACCTAACATCTCGGATGTAATATTCTACAACCTTCCAGGCGTGTCGGACCCTACTTCTCGGTGGGAACATTGTATGCGTCTATAACGTTGCATATCCTAATCTAAGGCAACCTAACATCTCGGATGCAATATTTGACAACATTCCTGGCCTGTCGAACCCTACTGCCCGGAGGGAACAGTATATACGTCTATAACGGTATATATCCTAATCTAAGGCAACCTAACATCTCGGATGAAATATTTGACAACATTCCTGGCGTGTCGAACCCTACATCTCGGAGGGAACAGTATATACGTCTGTAACGTCATATATCCTAACCTAAGGCAACCAAACATCTCGGATATAACATTTAACAACATTCCAGGCGTGTTGGAACCCTACGTCTCGGTGGTAACATTACGTGCGTCTATAACGTTATATATGCTAACCTAGGGCAACCTAACATCTCGGATGCAATATTTGACAACATTCCTGGCCTGTCAAACCCTAGTTCTCGGAGGGAACAGCATATACGTCTATAACGTCATATATCCTAACCTAAGGCAACCTAACATCTCGGATGTAACATTTGACAACATTCCAGGTGTGTCGGTTCCTACGCCTCGGTGGTAACGTTACATGCGTCTATAACGTTATATATCCAAACCTAAGGCAACCTAACATCTCGGATGTAACATTTGACAGCATTCCAGGCATGTCGGTCCCTACGTCTCGGTGGTAACATTATATGCGTCTATAACGTTATATATCCTTATCTAAGGCAACCTAACATCTCGGATGGAATATTTGACAACATTCCTGGCCTGTCAAACCCTACTTCTCGGAGAGAACAGCATATACGTCTATAACGTCATATATCCTAACCTAAGGCAACCTAACATCTCGGATGTAACATTTGACAACATTCCATGTGTGTCGGTCCCTACGTCTCGGTGGTAACGTTACATGCGTCTATAACGTTATATATCCTAACCTAAGGCAACCTAACATCTCGGATGTAATATTCTACAACCTTCCAGGCGTGTCGGACCCTACTTCTCGGTGGGAACATTGTATGCGTCTATAACGTTGCATATCCTAATCTAAGGCAACCTAACATCTCGGATGCAATATTTGACAACATTCCTGGCGTGTCGAACCCTACATCTCGGAGGGAACAGTATATACGTCTGTAACGTCATATATCCTAACCTAAGGCAACCTAACATCTCGGATATAACATTTAACAACATTCCAGGCGTGTTGGAACCCTACGTCTCGGTGGTAACATTACGTGCGTCTATAACGTTATATATGCTAACCTAGGGCAACCTAACATCTCGGATGCAATATTTGACAACATTCCTGGCCTGTCAAACCCTAGTTCTCGGAGGGAACAGCATATACGTCTATAACGTCATATATCCTAACCTAAGGCAACCTAACATCTCGGATGTAACATTTGACAACATTCCAGGTGTGTCGGTTCCTACGCCTCGGTGGTAACGTTACATGCGTCTATAACGTTATATATCCAAACCTAAGGCAACCTAACATCTCGGACGTAACATTTGACAGCATTCCAGGCATGTCGGTCCCTACGTCTCGGTGGTAACATTATATGCGTCTATAACGTTATATATCCTTATCTAAGGCAACCTAACATCTCGGATGGAATATTTGACAACATTCCTGGCCTGTCAAACCCTACTTCTCGGAGAGAACAGCATATACGTCTATAACGTCATATATCCTAACCTAAGGCAACCTAACATCTCGGATGTAACATTTGACAACATTCCATGTGTGTCGGTCCCTACGTCTCGGTGGTAACGTTACATGCGTCTATAACGTTATATATCCTAACCTAAGGCAACCTAACATCTCGGATGTAATATTCTACAACCTTCCAGGCGTGTCGGACCCTACTTCTCGGTGGGAACATTGTATGCGTCTATAACGTTGCATATCCTAATCTAAGGCAACCTAACATCTCGGATGCAATATTTGACAACATTCCTGGCCTGTCGAACCCTACTGCCCGGAGGGAACAGTATATACGTCTATAACGGTATATATCCTAATCTAAGGCAACCTAACATCTCGGATGAAATATTTGACAACATTCCTGGCGTGTCGAACCCTACATCTCGGAGGGAACAGTATATACGTCTGTAACGTCATATATCCTAACCTAAGGCAACCTAACATCTCGGATATAACATTTAACAACATTCCAGGCGTGTTGGAACCCTACGTCTCGGTGGTAACATTACGTGCGTCTATAACGTTATATATGCTAACCTAGGGCAACCTAACATCTCGGATGCAATATTTGACAACATTCCTGGCCTGTCAAACCCTAGTTCTCGGAGGGAACAGCATATACGTCTATAACGTCATATATCCTAACCTAAGGCAACCTAACATCTCGGATGTAACATTTGACAACATTCCAGGTGTGTCGGTTCCTACGCCTCGGTGGTAACGTTACATGCGTCTATAACGTTATATATCCAAACCTAAGGCAACCTAACATCTCGGATGTAACATTTGACAGCATTCCAGGCATGTCGGTCCCTACGTCTCGGTGGTAACATTATATGCGTCTATAACGTTATATATCCTTATCTAAGGCAACCTAACATCTCGGATGGAATATTTGACAACATTCCTGGCCTGTCAAACCCTACTTCTCGGAGAGAACAGCATATACGTCTATAACGTCATATATCCTAACCTAAGGCAACCTAACATCTCGGATGTAACATTTGACAACATTCCATGTGTGTCGGTCCCTACGTCTCGGTGGTAACGTTACATGCGTCTATAACGTTATATATCCTAACCTAAGGCAACCTAACATCTCGGATGTAATATTCTACAACCTTCCAGGCGTGTCGGACCCTACTTCTCGGTGGGAACATTGTATGCGTCTATAACGTTGCATATCCTAATCTAAGGCAACCTAACATCTCGGATGCAATATTTGACAACATTCCTGGCCTGTCGAACCCTACTGCCCGGAGGGAACAGTATATACGTCTATAACGGTATATATCCTAATCTAAGGCAACCTAACATCTCGGATGAAATATTTGACAACATTCCTGGCGTGTCGAACCCTACATCTCGGAGGGAACAGTATATACGTCTGTAACGTCATATATCCTAACCTAAGGCAACCTAACATCTCGGATATAACATTTACCAACATTCCAGGCGTGTTGGAACCCTACGTCTCGGTGGTAACATTACGTGCGTCTATAACGTTATATATGCTAACCTAGGGCAACCTAACATCTCGGATGCAATATTTGACAACATTCCTGGCCTGTCAAACCCTAGTTCTCGGAGGGAACAGCATATACGTCTATAACGTCATATATCCTAACCTAAGGCAACCTAACATCTCGGATGTAACATTTGACAACATTCCAGGTGTGTCGGTTCCTACGTCTCGGTGGTAACGTTACATGCGTCTATAACGTTATATATCCAAACCTAAGGCAACCTAACATCTCGGATGTAACATTTGACAACATTCCAGGCATGTCGGTCCCTACGTCTCGGTGGTAACATTATATGCGTCTATAACGTTATATATCCTTATCTAAGGCAACCTAACATCTCGGATGCAATATTTCACAACATTCCTAGCCTGTCGAACCCTACTTCTCGGAGGGAACAGTATATACGTCTATAACGTTATATATCCTTACCTAAGGCAACCTGACATCTCGGATGTAATATTCTACATCATTCCAGGCGTGTCGGACCCTACTTCTCGGTGGGAACATTATATGAGTCTATAACGTTGTATATCCTAATCTAAGGCACCCTATTATCTCAGACGTAATATTTTACAATATTCCTGGCGTGTCGGGGCATACTTTTCGGTGGGAATATTATATGGGTCTATAACGGTCGATATCGTATTCTAAGGCAACCTAACATCTCGGACGGAATATTTGACAACATTCCTGGCCTGTCAAACCCTACTTCTCGGAGAGAACAGCATATACGTCTATAACGTCATATATCCTAACCTAAGGCAACCTAACATCTCGGATGTAACATTTGACAACATTCCAGGTGTGTCGGTCCCTACGTCTCGGTGGTAACGTTACATGCGTCTATAACGTTATATAATCTAACCTAAGGCAACCTAACATCTCGGATGTAATATTCTACAACCTTCCAGGCGTGTCGGACCCTACTCCTCGGTGGGAATATTGTATGCGTCTATAACGTTGCATATCCTAATCTAAGGCAACCTAACATCTCGGATGCAATATTTGACAACATTCCTGGCCTGTCGAACCCTACTGCTCGGAGGGAACAGTATATACGTCTATAACGGTATATATCCTAATCTAAGGCAACCTAACATCTCGGATGAAATATTTGACAACGTTCCTGGCCTGTCGAACCCCACATCTCGGAGGGAACAGTATATACGTCTGTAACGTCATATATCCTAACCTAAGGCAACCTAACATATCGGATATAACATTTAACAGCATTCCAGGCGTGTTGGAACCCTACGTCTCGGTGGTAACATTACATGCGTCTATAACGTTATATATGCTAACCTAGGGCAACCTAACATCTCGGATGCAATATTTGACAACATTCCTGGCCTGTCAAACCCTACTTCTCGGAGGGAACAGCATATACGTCTATAACGTCATATATCCTAACCTAAGGCAACCTAACATCTCGGATGTAACATTTGACAACATTCCAGGTGTTTCGGTTCCTACGTCTCGGTGGTAACGTTACATGCGTCTATAACGTTATATATCCTAACCTAAGGCAACCTAACATCTCGGATGTAACATTTGACAACATTCCAGGCATGTCGGTCCCTACGTCTCGGTGGTAACATTATATGCGTCTATAACGTTATATATCCTTATCTAAGGCAACCTAACATCTCGGATGCAATATTTGACAACATTCCTGGCCTGTCAAACCCTACTTCTCGGAGGGAACAGCATATACGTCTATAACGTCATATATCCTAACCTAAGGCAACCTAACATCTCGGATGTAACATTTGACAACATTCCAGGCGTGTCGGTCCCTACGTCTCGGTGGTAACATTACATGCGTCTATAACGGTATATTTCCTAATCTAAGGCAACCTAACATCTCGGATGCAATATTTGACAACATTCCTGGCCAGTCGAACCCTACTTCTCGGAGGGAACAGTATATACGTCTATAACGTTATATATCCTAACCTAAGGCAACCTAAAATCTCGGATGTAATATTCTACATCATTCCAGGCGTGTCGGACCCTACTTCTCGGTGGGAACATTATATGAGTCTATAACGTTGTATATCCTAATCTAAGGCAACCTATTATCTCAGACGTAATATTTTACAATATTCCTGGCGTGTCGGTGCATACTTTTCGGTGGGAATATTATATGCGTCTATAACGGTCGATATCGTAATCTAAGGCAACCTAACATCTCGGATGCAATATTTGACAACATTCCTGGCCTGTCGAACCCTACTTCTCGGAGGGAACAGTATATACGTCTACAACGTCATATATCCTAACCTAAGGCAACCTAACATATCGGATGTAACATTTGACAACATTCCAGGCGTGTCGGTCCCAACGTCTCGGTGGTAACATTACATGCGTCTATAACGGTATATTTCCTAATCTAAGGCAACCTAACATCTCGGATGCAATATTTGACAACATTCCTGGCCTGTCGAACCCTACTTCTCGGTGGTAACATTACATGCGTCTATAACGTTATATATCCTAACCTAAGGCCACCTAACATCTCGTATGTAATATTTGTCAACATTCCTGGCGTGTCAGTCCCTACGTCTCGGTGGTAACATTACATGCGTCTATAGCGGTATATATCCTAAACTTAGGCAACCTAACATCTCGGATGTAACATTTTACAACATTCCAGGCCTGTCGGTCCCTACGTCTCGGTGGTAACATTACATGCGTCTATAACGTTATATATCTTAACCTAAGGCCACCTAACATCTCGTATGTAATATTTGACAACATTCCTGGCGTGTCGAAACCTACTTCTCGGTGGGAACAGTATATACGTCTATAACGTTATATATCCTAACCTAAGGCAACCTAAAATCTCGGATGTAATATTTGACAACATTCCTGGCGTGTCGGACCCTACTTCTCGGTGGGAACAGTATATACGCTTGTAACGTCATATATCCTAACCTAAGGCAACCTAACATCTCGGATATAACATTTAACAACATTCCAGGCGTGTCGGTCCCTACGTCTCGGTGGTAACATTACATGCGTCTATAACGGTATATTTCCTAACCTAAGGCAACCTGACATCTCGGATGTAACATTTGACAACATTCCAGGCATGTCGGTCCCTACGTCTCGGTGGTAACATTATATGCGTCTATAACGTTATATATCCTTATCTAAGGCAACCTAACATCTCGGATGCAATATTTGACAACATTCCTAGCCTGTCGAACCCTACTTCTCGGAGGGAACAGTATATACGTCTATAACGTTATATATCCTAACCTAAGGCAACCTGACATCTCGGATGTAATATTCTACATCATTCCAGGCGTGTCGGACCCTACTTCTCGGTGGGAACATTATATGAGTCTATAACGTTGTATATCCTAATCTAAGGCAACCTATTGTCTCAGACGTAATATTTTACAATATTCCTGGCGTGTCGGTGCATACTTTTCGGTGGGAATATTATATGGGTCTATAACGGTCGATATCGTATTCTAAGGCAACCTAACATCTCGGATGCAATATTTGACAACATTCCTGGCCTGTCAAACCCTACTTCTCGGAGGGAACAGCATATACGTCTATAACGTCATATATCCTAACCTAAGGCAACCTAACATCTCGGATGTAACATTTGACAACATTCCAGGCGTGTCGGTCCCTACGTCTCGGTGGTAACATTACATGCGTCTATAGCGGTATATATCCTAATCTTAGGCAACCTAACATCTCGGATGTAACATTTTACAACATTCCAGGCCTGTCGGTCCCTACGTCTCGGTGGTAACATTACATGCGTCTATAACGTTATATATCTTAACCTAAGGCCACCTAACATCTCGTATGTAATATTTGACAACATTCCTGGCGTGTCGAACCCTACTTCTCGGTGGGAACAGTATATACGTCTATAACGTTATATATCCTAACCTAAGGCAACCTAAAATCTCGGATGTAATATTTGACAACATTCCTGGCGTGTCGGACCCTACTTCTCGGTGGGAACAGTATATACGCTTGTAACGTCATATATCCTAACCTAAGGCAACCTAACATCTCGGATATAACATTTAACAACATTCCAGGCGTGTCGGTCCCTACGTCTCGGTGGTAACATTACATGCGTCTATAACGGTATATTTCCTAACCTAAGGCAACCTGACATCTCGGATGTAACATTTGACAACATTCCAGGCATGTCGGTCCCTACGTCTCGGTGGTAACATTATATGCGTCTATAACGTTATATATCCTTATCTAAGGCAACCTAACATCTCGGATGCAATATTTGACAACATTCCTAGCCTGTCGAACCCTACTTCTCGGAGGGAACAGTATATACGTCTATAACGTTATATATCCTAACCTAAGGCAACCTGACATCTCGGATGTAATATTCTACATCATTCCAGGCGTGTCGGACCCTACTTCTCGGTGGGAACATTATATGAGTCTATAACGTTGTATATCCTAATCTAAGGCAACCTATTGTCTCAGACGTAATATTTTACAATATTCCTGGCGTGTCGGTGCATACTTTTCGGTGGGAATATTATATGGGTCTATAACGGTCGATATCGTATTCTAAGGCAACCTAACATCTCGGATGCAATATTTGACATCATTCCTGGCCTGTCAAACCCTACTTCTCGGAGGGAACAGCATATACGTCTATAACGTCATATATCCTAACCTAAGGCAACCTAACATCTCGGATGTAACATTTGACAACATTCCAGGCGTGTCGGTCCCTACGTCTCGGTGGTAACATTACATGCGTCTATAACGGTATATTTCCTAATCTAAGGCAACCTAACATCTCGGATGCAATATTTGACAACATTCCTGGCCTGTCGAACCCTACTTCTCGGAGGGAACAGTATATACGTCCATAACGGTATATGTCCTAATCTAAGGCAACCTAACATCTCGGATGCAATATTTGACAACATTCCTGGCCTGTCGAACCCTACTTCTCGGAGGGAACAGCATATACGTCTATAACGTCATATATGCTAACGTAAGGCAACCTAACATCTCGGATGTAACATTTGACAACATTCCAGGTGTGTCGGTCCCTACGTCTCGGTGGTAAAGTTACATGCGTCTATAACGTTATATATCCTAACCTAAGGCAACCTAACATCTCGGATGTAACATTTGACAACATTCCAGGCATGTCGGTCCCTACGTCTCGGTGGTAACATTATATGCGTCTATAACGTTATATATCCTTATCTAAGGCAACCTAACATCTCGGATGCAATATTTGACAACATTCCTAGCCTGTCGAACCCTACTCCTCGGAGGAAACAGTATATACGTCTATAACGTTATATATCCTAACCTAAGGCAACCTGACATCTCGGATGTAATATTCTACATCATTCCAGGCGTGTCGGACCCTACTTCTCGGTGGGAACATTATATGCGTCTATAGCGGTATATATCCTAATCTAAGGCCACCTAACATCTCGTATGTAACATTTGACAACATTCCAGGTGTGTCGGTCCCTACGTCTCGGTGGTAACGTTACATGCGTCTATAACGTTATATATCCTAACCTAAGGCAACCTAACATCTCGGATGTAACATTTGACAACATTCCAGGCATGTCGGTCCCTACGTCTCGGTGGTAACATTATATGCGTCTATAACGTTATATATCATTATCTGAGGCAACCTAACATCTCGGATGCAATATTTGACAACATTCCTAGCCTGTCGAACCCTACTTCTCGGAGGGAACAGTATATACGTCTATAACGTTATATATCCTAACCTAAGGCAACCTGACATCTCGGATGTAATATTCTACATCATTCCAGGCGTGTCGGACCCTACTTCTCGGTGGGAACATTATACGCGTCTATAGCGGTATATATCCTAATCTTAGGCAACCTAGCATCTCGGATGTAACATTTTACAACATTCCAGGCCTGTCGGTCCCTACGTCTCGGTGGTAACATTACATGCGTCTATAACGTTATATATCCTAACCTAAGGCCACCTAACATCTCGTATGTAATATTTGACAACATTCCTGGCGTGTCGAACCCTACTTCTCGGTGGGAACAGTATATACGTCTATAACGTTATATATCCTAACCTAAGGCAACCTAACATCTCGGATGTAATATTCTACAACATTCCAGGCGTGTCGGACCCTACTTCTCGGTGGGAACATTATATGCGTCTATAACGTTGTATATCCTAATCTAAGGCAACCTAACATCTCGGATGCAATATTTGACAACATTCCTGGCCTGTCGAACCCTACATCTCGGAGGGAACAGTATATAGGTCTATAGCGGTATATATCCTAATCTAAGGCCACCTAACATCTCGTATGTAATATTTGACAACATTCCTGGCGTGTCGAACCCTACTTCTCGGTGGGAACAGTATATACGTCTATAACGTTATATATCCTAACGTAAGGCAACCTAACATCTCGGATGTAATATTTGACAACATTCCTGGCGTGTCGGACCCTACTTCTCGGTGGGAACAGTATATACGTCTATAACGTTATATATCCTAACGTAAGGCAACCTAACATCTCGGATGTAATATTTGACAACATTCCTGGCGTGTCGGACCCTACTTCTCGGTGGGAACAGTATATACGTCTATAACGTTATATATCCTAACCTAAGGCAACCTAACATCTCGGATGTAACATTTGACAACATTCCAGGCATGTCGGTCCCTACGTCTCGGTGGTAACATTATATGCGTCTATAACGTTATATATCCTTATCTAAGGCAACCTAACATCTCGGATGCAATATTTGACAACATTCCTAGCCTGTCGAACCCTACTCCTCGGAGGAAACAGTATATACGTCTATAACGTTATATATCCTAACCTAAGGCAACCTGACATCTCGGATGTAATATTCTACATCATTCCAGGCGTGTCGGACCCTACTTCTCGGTGGGAACATTATACGCGTCTATAGCGGTATATATCCTAATCTTAGGCAACCTAGCATCTCGGATGTAACATTTTACAACATTCCAGGCCTGTCGGTCCCTACGTCTCGGTGGTAACATTACATGCGTCTATAACGTTATATATCCTAACCTAAGGCCACCTAACATCTCGTATGTAATATTTGACAACATTCCTGGCGTGTCGAACCCTACTTCTCGGTGGGAACAGTATATACGTCTATAACGTTATATATCCTAACCTAAGGCAACCTAACATCTCGGATGTAATATTCTACAACATTCCAGGCGTGTCGGACCCTACTTCTCGGTCTGAGCATTATGTGCGTCTATAACGTTGTATATCCTAATCTAAGGCAACCTAACATCTCGGATGCAATATTTGACAACATTCCTGGCCTGTCGAACCCTACATCTCGGAGGGAACAGTATATAGGTCTATAGCGGTAAATATCCTAATCTAAGGCCAACTAACATCTCGTATGTAATATTTGACAACATTCCTGGCGTGTCGAACCCTACTTCTCGGTGGGAACAGTATATACGTCTATAACGTTATATATCCTAACCTAAGGCAACCTAACATCTCGGATGTAATATTTGACAACATTCCTGGCGTGTCGGACCCTACTTCTCGGTGGGAACAGTATATACGTCTGTAACGTCATATATCCTAACCTAAGGCAACCTAACATCTCGGATATAACATTTGACAACATTCCAGGCGTGTTGGAACCCTACGTCTCTGTGGTAACATTACGTGCGTCTATAACGCTATATATGCTATCCTAAGGCAACCTAACATCTCGGATGCAATATTTGACAACATTCCTGGCCTGTCGAACCCTATTTCTCGGAGGGAACAGTATATACGTCTATAACGTTATATATCCTAACCTAAGGCAACCTGACATCTCGGATGTATTATTCTACAACATTCCAGGCGTGTCGGACCCTACTTCTCGGTGGGAACATTATATGCGTCTATAACGTTGTATATCCTAATCTAAGGCAACCTAACATCTCGGATGCAATATTTGACAACATTCCTGGCCTGTCGAACCCTACATCTCGGAGGGAACAGTATATAGGTCTATAGCGGTATATATCCTAATCTAAGGCCACCTAACATCTCGTATGTAATATTTGACAACATTCCTGGCGTGTCGAACCCTACTTCTCGGTGGGAACAGTATATACGTCTATAACGTTATATATCCTAACGTAAGGCAACCTAACATCTCGGATGTAATATTTGACAACATTCCTGGCGTGTCGGACCCTACTTCTCGGTGGGAACAGTATATACGTCTATAACGTTATATATCCTAACGTAAGGCAACCTAACATCTCGGATGTAATATTTGACAACATTCCTGGCGTGTCGGACCCTACTTCTCGGTGGGAACAGTATATACGTCTATAACGTTATATATCCTAACCTAAGGCAACCTAACATCTCGGATGTAACATTTGACAACATTCCAGGCATGTCGGTCCCTACGTCTCGGTGGTAACATTATATGCGTCTATAACGTTATATATCCTTATCTAAGGCAACCTAACATCTCGGATGCAATATTTGACAACATTCCTAGCCTGTCGAACCCTACTCCTCGGAGGAAACAATATATACGTCTATAACGTTATATATCCTAACCTAAGGCAACCTGACATCTCGGATGTAATATTCTACATCATTCCAGGCGTGTCGGACCCTACTTCTCGGTGGGAACATTATATGCGTCTATAGCGGTATATATCCTAATCTAAGGCCACCTAACATCTCGTATGTAACATTTGACTACATTCCAGGTGTGTCGGTCCCTACGTCTCGGTGGTAACATTATATGCGTCTATAACGTTATATATCCTTATCTGAGGCAACCTAACATCTCGGATGCAATATTTGACAACATTCCTAGCCTGTCGAACCCTACTTCTCGGAGGGAACAGTATATACGTCTATAACGTTATATATCCTAACCTAAGGCAACCTGACATCTCGGATGTAATATTCTACATCATTCCAGGCGTGTCGGACCCTACTTCTCGGTGGGAACATTATACGCGTCTATAGCGGTATATATCCTAATCTTAGGCAACCTAGCATCTCGGATGTAACATTTTACAACATTCCAGGCCTGTCGGTCCCTACGTCTCGGTGGTAACATTACATGCGTCTATAACGTTATATATCCTAACCTAAGGCCACCTAACATCTCGTATGTAATATTTGACAACATTCCTGGCGTGTCGAACCCTACTTCTCGGTGGGAACAGTATATATGTCTGTAACGTCATATATCCTAATCTTAGGCAACCTAACATCTCGGATGTAACATTTTACAACATTCCAGGCCTGTCGGTCCCTACGTCTCGGTGGTAACATTACATGCGTCTATAACGTTATTTATCCTAACCTAAGGCCACCTAACATCTCGTATGTAATATTTGACAACATTCCGTGGCGTGTCGAACCCTACTTCTCGGTGGGAACAGTATATACGTCTATAACGTTATATATCCTAACCTAAGGCAACCTAACATCTCGGATGTAATATTTGACAACATTCCTGGCGTGTCGGACCCTACTTCTCGGTGGGAACAGTATATACGTCTGTAACGTCATATATCCTAACCTAAGGCAACCTAACATCTCGGATATAACATTTGACAACATTCCAGGCGTGTTGGAACCCTACGTCTCTGTGGTAACATTACGTGCGTCTATAACGCTATATATGCTATCCTAAGGCAACCTAACATCTCGGATGCAATATTTCACAACATTCCTGGCCTGTCGAACCCTATTTCTCGGAGGGAACAGTATATACGTCTATAACGTTATATATCCTAACCTAAGGCAACCTGACATCTCGGATGTATTATTCTACAACATTCCAGGCGTGTCGGACCCTACTTCTCGGTGGGAACATTATATGCGTCTATAACGTTGTATATCCTAATCTAAGGCAACCTAACATCTCGGATGCAATATTTGACAACATTCCTGGCCTGTCGAACCCTACATCTCGGAGGGAACAGTATATAGGTCTATAGCGGTATATATCCTAACCTAAGGCCACCTAACATCTCGTATGTAATATTTGACAACATTCCGTGGCGTGTCGAACCCTACTTCTCGGTGGGAACAGTATATACGTCTATAACGTTATATATCCTAACCTAAGGCAACCTAACATCTCGGATGTAATATTTGACAACATTCCTGGCGTGTCGGACCCTACTTCTCGGTGGGAACAGTATATACGTCTGTAACGTCATATATCCTAACCTAAAGCAACCTAACATCTCGGATATAACATTTGACAACATTCCAGGCGTGTTGGAACCCTACGTCTCTGTGGTAACATTACGTGCGTCTATAACGCTATATATGCTATCCTAAGGCAACCTAACATCTCGGATGCAATATTTCACAACATTCCTGGCCTGTCGAACCCTATTTCTCGGAGGGAACAGTATATACGTCTATAACGTTATATATCCTAACCTAAGGCAACCTGACATCTCGGATGTATTATTCTACAACATTCCAGGCGTGTCGGACCCTACTTCTCGGTGGGAACATTATATGCGTCTATAACGTTGTATATCCTAATCTAAGGCAACCTAACATCTCGGATGCAATATTTGACAACATTCCTGGCCTGTAAAACCCTACATCTCGGAGGGAACAGTATATAGGTCTATAGCGGTATATATCCTAATCTAAGGCCACCTAACATCTCGTATGTAATATTTGACAACATTCCTGGCGTGTCGAACCCTACTTCTCGGTGGGAACAGTATATACGTCTATAACGTTATATATCCTAACGTAAGGCAACCTAACATCTCGGATGTAATATTTGACAACATTCCTGGCGTGTCGGACCCTACTTCTCGATGGTAACAGTATATATGTCTGTAACGTCATATATCCTAATCTTAGGCAACCTAACATCTCGGATGTAACATTTTACAACATTCCAGGCCTGTCGGTCCGTAAGTCTCGGTGGTAACATTACATACGTCTATAACGTTATTTATCCTAACCTAAGGCCACCTAACATCTCGTATGTAATATTTGACAACATTCCTGGCGTGTCGAACCCTACTTCTCGGTGGGAACAGTATATACGTCTATAACGTTATATATCCTAACCTAAGGCAACCTAACATCTCGGATGTAATATTTGACAACATTCCTGTCGTGTCGGACCCTACTTCTCGGTGGGAACAGTATATACGTCTGTAACGTCATATATCCTAACCTAAGGCAACCTAACATCTCGGATATAACATTTGACAACATTCCAGGCGTGTTGGAACCCTACGTCTCTGTGGTAACATTACGTGCGTCTATAACGCTATATATGCTATCCTAAGGCAACGTAACATCTCGGATGCAATATTTGACAACATTCCTGGCCTGTCGAACCCTATTTCTGGGAGGGAACAGTATAAACGTCTATAACGTTATATATCCTAACCTAAGGCAACCTGACATCTCGGATGTATTATTCTACAACATTCCAGGCGTGTCGGACCCTACTTCTCGGTGGGAACATTATATGCGTCTATAACGTTGTATATCGTAATCTAAGGCAACCTAACATGTCGGATGCAATATTTGACAACATTCCTGGCCTGTCGAACCCTACATCTCGGAGGGAACAGTATATAGGTCTATAGCGGTATATATCCTAATCTAAGGCCACCTAACATCTCGTATGTAATATTTGACAACATTCCTGGCGTGTCGAACCCTACTTCTCGGTGGGAACAGTATATACGTCTATAACGTTATATACCCTAACCTAAGGCAACCTAACATCTCGGATGTAACATTTGACAACATTCCAGGCATGTCGGTCCCTACGTCTCGGTGGTAACATTATATGCGTCTATAACGTTATATATCCTTATCTAAGGCAACCTAACATCTCGGATGCAATATTTGACAACATTCCTAGCCTGTCGAACCCTACTCCTCGGAGGAAACAGTATATACGTCTATAACGTTATATATCCTAACCTAAGGCAACCTGACATCTCGGATGTAATATTCTACATCATTCCAGGCGTGTCGGACCCTACTTCTCGGTGGGAACATTATATGCGTCTATAGCGGTATATATCCTAATCTAAGGCCACCTAACATCTCGTATGTAACATTTGACAACATTCCAGGTGTGTCGGTCCCTACGTCTCGGTGGTAACATTATATGCGTCTATAACGTTATATATCCTTATCTGAGGCAACCTAACATCTCGGATGCAATATTTGACAACATTCCTAGCCTGTCGAACCCTACTTCTCGGAGGGAACAGTATATACGTCTATAACGTTATATATCCTAACCTAAGGCAACCTAACATCTCGGATGTAATATTCTACAACATTCCAGGCGTGTCGGACCCTACTTCTCGGTGGGAACATTATATGCGTCTATAACGTTGTATATCCTAATCTAAGTCAACCTAACATCTCGGATGCAATATTTGACAACATTCCTGGCCTGTCGAACCCTACATCTCGGAGGGAACAGTATATAGGTCTATAGCGGTATATATCCTAATCTAAGGCCACCTAACATCTCGTATGTAATATTTGACAACATTCCTGGCGTGTCGAACCCTACTTCTCGGTGGGAACAGTATATACGTCTATAACGTTATATATCTTAACCTAAGGCAACCTAACATCTCGGATGCAATATTTGACAACATTCCTGGCCTGTCGCACCCTATTTCTCGGAGGGAACAGTATATACGTCTATAACGTTATATATCCTAACCTAAGGCAACCTGACATCTCGGATGTATTATTCTACAACATTCCAGGCGTGTCGGACCCTACTTCTCGGTGGGAACATTATATGCGTCTATAACGTTGTATATCCTAATCTAAGGCAACCTAACATCTCGGATGCAATATTTGACAACATTCCTGGCCTGTCGAACCCTACATCTCGGAGGGAACAGTATATAGGTCTATAGCGGTATATATCCTAATCTAAGGCCACCTAACATCTCGTATGTAATATTTGACAACATTCCTGGCGTGTCGAACCCTACTTCTCGGTGGGAACAGTATATACGTCTATAACGTTATATATCCTAACGTAAGGCAACCTAAAATCTCGGATGTAATATTTGACAACATTCCTGGCGTGTCGGACCCTACTTCTCGGTGGGAACAGTATATATGTCTGTAACGTCATATATCCTAATCTTAGGCAACCTAACATCTCGGATATAACATTTGACAACATTCCAGGCGTGTTGGAACCCTACGTCTCTGTGGTAACATTACGTGCGTCTATAACGCTATATATGCTATCCTAAGGCAACCTAACATCTCGGATGCAATATTTGACAACATTCCTGGCCTGTCGCACCCTATTTCTCGGAGGGAACAGTATATACGTCTATAACGTTATATACCCTAACCTAAGGCAACCTGACATCTCGGATGTATTATTCTACAACATTCCAGGCGTGTCGGACCCTACTTCTCGGTGGGAACATTATATGCGTCTATAACGTTGTATATCCTAATCTAAGTCAACCGAACATCTCGGATGCAATATTTGACAACATTCCTGGCCTGTCGAACCCTACATCTCGGAGGGAACAGTATATAGGTCTATAGCGGTATATATCCTAATCTAAGGCCACCTAACATCTCGTATGTAATATTTGACAACATTCCTGGCGTGTCGAACCCTACTTCTCGGTGGGAACAGTATATACGTCTATAACGTTATATATCCTAACCTAAGGCAACCTAACATCTCGGATGCAATATTTGACAACATTCCTGGCGTGTCGGACCCTACTTCTCGGTGGGAACAGTATATACGTCTGTAACGTCATATATCCTAACCTAAGGCAACCTAACATCTCGGATATAACATTTGACAACATTCCGGGCGTGTTGGAACCCTACGTCTCTGTGGTAACATTACGTGCGTCTATAACGCTATATATGCTATCCTAAGGCAACCTAACATCTCGGATGCAATATTTCACAACATTCCTGGCCTGTCGAACCCTATTTCTCGGAGGGAACAGTATATACGTCTATAACGTTATATATCCTAACCTAAGGCAACCTGACATCTCGGATGTATTATTCTACAACATTCCAGGCGTGTCGGACCCTACTTCTCGGTGGGAACATTATATGCGTCTATAACGTTGTATATCCTAATCTAAGGCAACCTAAAATCTCGGATGCAATATTTGACAACATTCCTGGCCTGTCGAACCCTACATCTCGGAGGGAACAGTATATAGGTCTATAGCGGTATATATCCTAATCTAAGGCCACCTAACATCTCGTATGTAATATTTGACAACATTCCTGGCGTGTCGAACCCTACTTCTCGGTGGGAACAGTATATACGTCTATAACGTTATATATCCTAACGTAAGGCAACCTAAAATCTCGGATGTAATATTTGACAACATTCCTGGCGTGTCGGACCCTACTTCTCGGTGGGAACAGTATATATGTCTGTAACGTCATATATCCTAATCTTAGGCAACCTAACATCTCGGATGTAACATTTGACAACATTCCAGGCGTGTCAGTCCCTACGTCTCGGTGGTAACATTACATGCGTCTATAACGGTATATTTCCTAATCTAAGGCAACCTAACATCTCGGATGCAATATTTGACAACATTCCTGGCCTGTCGAACCCTACTTCTCGGAGGGAACAGTATATACGTCTATAACGTTATATATCCTAACCTAAGGCAACCTGACATCTCGGATGTATTATTCTACAACATTCTCGGCGTGTCGGACCCTACTTCTCAGTGTGAACATTATATGCGTCTATAACGTTGTATATCCTAATCTAAGGCAACCTAACATCTCGGATGCAATATTTGACAACATTCCTGGCCTGTCGAATCCTACTTCTCGGAGTGAACAGCATATACGTCTATAACGTCATATATCCTAACCTAAGGCAACCTAACATCTCGGATGTAACATTTGACAACATTCCAGGCGTGTCGGTCCCTACGTCTCGGTGATAACATTACATGCGTCTATAGCGGTATATATCCTAATCTTAGGCAACCTAACATCTCGGATGTAACATATTACAACATTCCAGGCCTGTCGGTCCCTACGTCACGGTGGTAACATTACATGCGTCTATAACGTTATATATCCTAACCTAAGGCCACCTAACATCTCGTATGTAATATTTGATAATATTCCTGGCGTGTCGGTCCCTACGTCTCGGTGGTAACATTACATGCGTCTATAGCGGTATATATCCTAATCTTAGGCAACCTAACATCTCGGATGAAACATTTTACAACATTCCAGGCCCGTCGGTCCCTACGTCTCGGTGGTAACATTACATGCGTCTATAACGCTATATATCCTAACCTAAGGCCACCTAACACCTCGTATGTAATATTTGACAACATTCCTGGCGTGTCGAACCCTACTTCTCGGTGGGAACAGTATATACGTCTATAACGTTATATATCCTAACCTAAGGCAACCTAACTTCTCGGATGTAATATTTGACAACATTCCTGGCGTGTCGGACCCTACTTCTCGGTGGGAACAGTATATACGTCTGTAACGTCATATATCCTAACCTAAGGCAACCTAACATCTCGGATATAACATTTGACAACATTCCCGGCGTGTTGGAACCCTACGTCTCTGTGGTAACATTACGTGCGTCTATAACGCTATATATGCTAACCTAAGGCAACCTAACATCTCGGATGCAATATTTGACAACATTCCTGGCCTGTCGAACCCTATTTCTCGGAGGGAGCAGTATATACGTCTATAACGTTATATATCCTAACCTAAGGCAACCTGACATCTCGGATGTATTATTCTACAACATTCCAGACGTGACGGACCCTACTTCTCGGTGGGAACATTATATGCGTCTATAACGTTGTATATCCTAATCTAAGGCAACCTAACACCTCGGATGCAATATTTGACAACATTCCTGGCCTGTCGAACCCTACATCTCGTAGGGAACAGTATATACGTCTATAGCGGTATATATCCTAATCTAAGGCCACCTAACATCTCGTATGTAATATTTGACAACATTCCTGGCGTGTCGAACCCTACTTCTCGGTGGGAACAGTATATACGTATATAACGTTATATATCCTAACGTAAGGCAACCTAACATCTCGGATGTAATATTTGACAACATTCCTGGCGTGTCGGACCCTACTTCTCGGTGGGAACAGGTTATACGTCTATAACGTCATATACCCTAACCTAAGACAACCTAACATCTCGGATGTAACATTTGACAACATTGCAGGTGTGTCGGTCCCTACGTCTCGGTGGTAACGTTACATGCGTCTATAACGTTATATATCCTAACCTAAGGCAACCTAACATCTCGGATGTAACATTTGACAACATTCCAGGCATGTCGGTCCCTACGTCTCGGTGGTAACATTATATGCGTCTATAACGTTATATATCCTTATCTAAGGCAACCTAACATCTCGGATGCAATATTTGACAACATTCCTAACCTGTCGAACCCTACTTCTCGGAGGGAACAGTATATACGTCTATAACGTTATATATTCTAACCTAAGGCAACCTGACATCTCGGATGTAATATTCTACATCATTCCAGGCGTGTCGGACCCTACTTCTCGGTGGGAACATTATATGCGTCTATAACGTTGTATATCCTTATCTAAGGCAACCTAACATCTCGGATGCAATATTTGACAACATTCCTGGCCTGTCGAACCCTACATCTCGGAGGGAAGATTATATACGTCTATAGCGGTATATATCCTAATCTAAGGCAACCTAACATCTCGGATGCAATATTTGATAACATTCCTGGCCTGTCGAACCCTACTTCTCGGAGGGAACAGTATATACGTCTATAACGTTATATATCCTTACCCAAGGCAACCTGACATCTCGGATGTAATATTCTACATCATTCCAGGCGTGTCGGTCCCTACGTCTCGGTGGTAATATTACATATGTCTATAACGTTATATATCCTAACCTAAGGCAACCTAACATCTCGGATGCAATATTTGACAACATTCCAGGCCTGTCGGTCCCTACGTCACGGTGGTAACATTACATGCGTCTATAACGTTATATATCCTAACCTAAGGCCACCTAACATCTCGGATGCAATATTTGACAACATTCCTGGCCTGTCGAATCCTACTTCTCGGAAGGAACAGCATATACGTCTATAACGTCATATATCTTAACCTAAGGCAACCTAACATCTCGGATGTAACATTTGACAACATTCCAGGCGTGTCGGTCCCTACGTCTCGGTGATAACATTACATGCGTCTATAGCGGTATATATCCTAATCTTAGGCAACCTAACATCTCGGATATAACATTTGACAACATACCCGGCGTGTTGGAACCCTACGTCTCGGTGGTAACATTACGTGCGTCTATAACGTTATATATGCTAACCTAAGGCAACCTAACATCTCGGATGCAATATTTGACAACATTCCTGGCCTGTCGAACCCTACTTCTCGGAGGGAACAGTATATACGTCTATAACGTTATATATCCTAACCTAAGGCAACCTGACATCTCGGATGTAATATTCTACATCATTCCAGGCGTGTCGAACCCTACTTCTCGGATGGAACGGTATATACGTCTATAACGGTATATATCCTAATCTAAGGCAACCTAACATCTCGGATGTAACATTTGACAACATTCCAGGCGTGTCGGTCCCTACGTCTCGGTGGTAACATTACATGCGTCTATAACGTTATATATCCTAACCTAAGGCAACCTAACATCTCGGATGCAATATTTGACAACATTCCTGGCCTGTCGAATCCTACTTCTCGGAGGGAACAGCATATACGTCTATAACGTCATATATCCTAACCTAAGGCAACCTAACATCTCGGATGTAACATTTGACAACATTCCAGGTGTGTCGGTCCCTACGTCTCGGTGGTAACGTTACATGCGTCTACAACGTTATATATCCTAACCTAAGGCAACCTAACATCTCGGATGTAACATTTGACAACATTCCAGGCGTGTCGGTCCCTACGTCTCGGTGGTAACATTACATGCGTCTATAACGATATATTTCCTAATCTAAGGCAACCTAACATCTCGGATGCAATATTTGACAACATTCCTGGCCTGTCGAACCCTACTTCTCGGAGGGAACAGTATATACGTCTATAACGTTATATATCCTAACCTAAGGCAACCTGACATCTCGGAAGTATTATTCTACAACATTCCAGGCGTGTCGGACCCTACTTCTCAGTGGGAACATTATATGCGTCTATAACGTTGTATATCCTAATCTAAGGCAACCTAACATCTCGGATGCAATATTTGACAACATTCCTTGCCTGTCGAACCCCACTGCTCGGAGGGAACAGTATGTACGTCTATAACGTTATATATCCTCACCTAAGGCAACCTAACATCTCGGATGTAATATTCTACAACCTTCCAGGCGTGTCGGACCCTACTTCTTGGTGGTAACATTACATGCGTCTATAGCGGTATATATCCTAATCTTAGGCAACCTAACATCTCGGATGTAACATTTTATAACATTCCAGGCCTGTCGGTCCCTACGTCTCGGTGGTAACATTACGTGCGTCTATAACGTTATATATGCTAACCTAAGGCAACCTAACATCTCGGATGCAATATTTGACTACATTCCTGGCCTGTCGAACCCTACTTCTCGGAGGGAACAGCATATACGTCTATAACGTCATATATCCTAACCTAAGGCAACCTAACATCTCGGATGTAACATTTGACAACATTCCAGGTGTGTCGGTCCCTACGTCTCGGTGGTAAGGTTACATGCGTCTATAACGTTATATATCCAAACCTAAGGCAACCTAACATCTCGGATGTAACATTTGACAACATTCCAGGCATGTCGGTCCGTACGTCTCGGTGGTAACATTATATGCGTCTATAACGTTATATATCCTAACCTAAGGCCACCTAACATCTCGTATGTAATATTTGACAACATTCCTGGCGTGTCGAGCCCTACTTCTCGGTGGGAACAGTATATACGTCTATAACGTTATATATCGTAACCTAAGGCAACCTCACATCTCGGATGTAATATTCTGCACCATTCCAGGCGTGCCGAACCCTACTTCTCGGATGGAACTGTATATACGTCTATAACGGTATATATCCTAATCTAAGGCAACCTAACATCTCGGATGTAACATTTGACAACATTCCAGGCGTGTCGGTCCCTACGTCTCGGGGATAACATTACATGCGTCTATAGCGGTATATATCCTAATCTTAGGCAACCTAACATCTCGGATGTAACATTTTACAACATTCCAGGCCTGTCGGTCCCTACGTCACGGTGGTAACATTACATGCGTCTATAACGTTATATATCCTAACCTAAGGCCACCTAACATCTCGTATGTAATATTTGACAACATTCCTGGCGTGTCGAACCCTACTTCTCGGTGGGAACAGTATATACGTCTATAACGTTATATATCCTAACGTAAGGCAACCTAACATCTCGGATGCAATATTTGACAACATACCCGGCGTGTTGGAACCCTACGTGTCGGTGGTAACATTACGTGCGTCTATAACGTTATATATGCTAACCTAAGGCAACCTAACATCTCGGATGCAATATTTGACAACATTCCTGCCCTGTCGAACCCTACTTCTCGGAGGGAACAGTATATACGTCTATAATGTTATATATCCTAACCTAAGGCAACCTGACATCTCGGATGTAATATTCTACATCATTCCAGGCGTGTCGAACCCTACTTCTCGGATGGAACTGTATATACGTCTATAACGGTATATATCCTAATCTAAGGCAACCTAACATCTCGGATGTAACATTTGACAACATTCCAGGCGTGTCGGTCCCTACGTCTCGGTGGTAACATTACATGCGTCTATAACGTTATATATCCTAACCTAAGGCAACCTAACATCTCGTATGTAATATTTGATAACATTCCTGGCGTGTCGAACCCTACTTCTCGGAGGGAACAGCATATACGTCTATAACGTCATATATCCTAACCTAAGGCAACCTAACATCTCGGATATAACATTTGACAACATACCCGGCGTGTCGGTCCCTACGTCTGGGTGGTAACATTACATGCGTCTATAACGTTATATATCCTAACCTAAGGCAACCTAACATCTCGGATGCAATATTTGACAACATTCCTGGCCTGTCGAACCCTACTTCTCGGAGGGAACAGCATATACGTCTATAACGTCATATATCCTAACCTAAGGCAACCTGACATCTCGGATGTATTATTCTACAACATTCCAGGCGTGTCGGACCCTACTTCTCAGTGGGAACATTATATGCGTCTATAACGTTGTATATCCTAATCTAAGGCAACCTAACATCTCGGATGCAATATTTGACAACATTCCTGGCCTGTCGAATCCTACTTCTCGGAGTGAACAGCATATACGTCTATAACGTCATATATCCTAACCTAAGGCAACCTAACATCTCGGATGTAACATTTGACAACATTCCAGGCGTGTCGGTCCCTACGTCTCGGTGATAACATTACATGCGTCTATAGCGGTATATATCCTAATCTTAGGCAACCTAACATCTCGGATGTAACATTTTACAACATTCCAGGCCTGTCGGTCCCTACGTCACGGTGGTAACATTACATGCGTCTATAACGTTATATATCCTAACCTAAGGCCACCTAACATCTCGTATGTAATATTTGATAATATTCCTGGCGTGTCGGTCCCTACGTCTCGGTGGTAACATTACATGCGTCTATAGCGGTATATATCCTAATCTTAGGCAACCTAACATCTCGGATGAAACATTTTACAACATTCCAGGCCCGTCGGTCCCTACGTCTCGGTGGTAACATTACATGCGTCTATAACGCTATATATCCTAACCTAAGGCCACCTAACACCTCGTATGTAATATTTGACAACATTCCTGGCGTGTCGAACCCTACTTCTCGGTGGGAACAGTATATACGTCTATAACGTTATATATGCTAACCTAAGGCAACCTAACTTCTCGGATGTAATATTTGACAACATTCCTGGCGTGTCGGACCCTACTTCTCGGTGGGAACAGTATATACGTCTGTAACGTCATATATCCTAACCTAAGGCAACCTAACATCTCGGATATAACATTTGACAACATTCCCGGCGTGTTGGAACCCTACGTCTCTGTGGTAACATTACGTGCGTCTATAACGCTATATATGCTAACCTAAGGCAACCTAACATCTCGGATGCAATATTTGACAACATTCCTGGCCTGTCGAACCCTATTTCTCGGAGGGAGCAGTATATACGTCTATAACGTTATATATCCTAACCTAAGGCAACCTGACATCTCGGATGTATTATTCTACAACATTCCAGGCGTGACGGACCCTACTTCTCGGTGGGAACATTATATGCGTCTATAACGTTGTATATCCTAATCTAAGGCAACCTAACACCTCGGATGCAATATTTGACAACATTCCTGGCCTGTCGAACCCTACATCTCGTAGGGAACAGTATATACGTCTATAGCGGTATATATCCTAATCTAAGGCCACCTAACATCTCGTATGTAATATTTGACAACATTCCTGGCGTGTCGAACCCTACTTCTCGGTGGGAACAGTATATACGTATATAACGTTATATATCCTAACGTAAGGCAACCTAACATCTCGGATGTAATATTTGACAACATTCCTGGCGTGTCGGACCCTACTTCTCGGTGGGAACAGATTATACGTCTATAACGTCATATATCCTAACCTAAGACAACCTAACATCTCGGATGTAACATTTGACAACATTGCAGGTGTGTCGGTCCCTACGTCTCGGTGGTAACGTTACATGCGTCTATAACGATATATATCCTAACCTAAGGCAACCTAACATCTCGGATGTAACATTTGACAACATTCCAGGCATGTCGGTCCCTACGTCTCGGTGGTAACATTATATGCGTCTATAACGTTATATATCCTTATCTAAGGCAACCTAACATCTCGGATGCAATATTTGACAACATTCCTAACCTGTCGAACCCTACTTCTCGGAGGGAACAGTATATACGTCTATAACGTTATATATTCTAACCTAAGGCAACCTGACATCTCGGATGTAATATTCTACATCATTCCAGGCGTGTCGGACCCTACTTCTCGGTGGGAACATTATATGCGTCTATAACGTTGTATATCCTTATCTAAGGCAACCTAACATCTCGGATGCAATATTTGACAACATTCCTGGCCTGTCGAACCCTACATCTCGGAGGGAAGATTATATACGTCTATAGCGGTATATATCCTAATCTAAGGCAACCTAACATCTCGGATGCAATATTTGATAACATTCCTGGCCTGTCGAACCCTACTTCTCGGAGGGAACAGTATATACGTCTATAACGTTATATATCCTTACCCAAGGCAACCTGACATCTCGGATGTAATATTCTACATCATTCCAGGCGTGTCGGTCCCTACGTCTCGGTGGTAATATTACATATGTCTATAACGTTATATATCCTAACCTAAGGCAACCTAACATCTCGGATGCAATATTTGACAACATTCCAGGCCTGTCGGTCCCTACGTCACGGTGGTAACATTACATGCGTCTATAACGTTATATATCCTAACCTAAGGCCACCTAACATCTCGGATGCAATATTTGACAACATTCCTGGCCTGTCGAATCCTACTTCTCGGAAGGAACAGCATATACGTCTATAACGTCATATATCTTAACCTAAGGCAACCTAACATCTCGGATGTAACATTTGACAACATTCCAGGCGTGTCGGTCCCTACGTCTCGGTGATAACATTACATGCGTCTATAGCGGTATATATCCTAATCTTAGGCAACCTAACATCTCGGATGTAACATTTTACAACATTCCAGGCCTGTCGGTCCCTACGTCACAGTGGTAACATTACATGCGTCTATAACGTTATATATCCTAACCTAAGGCCACCTAACATCTCGTATGTAATATTCGATAACATTCCTGGCGTGTCGAACCCTACTTCTCGGAGGGAACAGCATATACGTCTATAACGTCATATATCCTAACCTAAGGCAACCTAACATCTCGGATATAACATTTGACAAAATACCCGGCGTGTTGGAACCCTACGTCTCGGTGGTAACATTACGTGCGTCTATAACGTTATATATGCTAACCTAAGGCAACCTAACATCTCGGATGCAATATTTGACAACATTCCTGCCCTGTCGAACCCTACTTCTCGGAGGGAACAGTATATACGTCTATAATGTTATATATCCTAACCTAAGGCAACCTGACATCTCGGATGTAATATTCTACATCATTCCAGGCGTGTCGAACCCTACTTCTCGGATGGAACTGTATATACGTCTATAACGGTATATATCCTAATCTAAGGCAACCTAACATCTCGGATGTAACATTTGACAACATTCCAGGCGTGTCGGTCCCTACGTCTCGGTGGTAACATTACATGCGTCTATAACGTTATATATCCTAACCTAAGGCAACCTAACATCTCGTATGTAATATTTGATAACATTCCTGGCGTGTCGAACCCTACTTCTCGGAGGGAACAGCATATACGTCTATAACGTCATATATCCTAACCTAAGGCAACCTAACATCTCGGATATAACATTTGACAACATACCCGGCGTGTCGGTCCCTACGTCTGGGTGGTAACATTACATGCGTCTATAACGTTATATATCCTAACCTAAGGCAACCTAACATCTCGGATGCAATATTTGACAACATTCCTGGCCTGTCGAACCCTACTTCTCGGAGGGAACAGCATATACGTCTATAACGTCATATATCCTAACCTAAGGCAACCTAACATCTCGGATGTAACATTTGACAACATTCCAGGTGTGTCGGTCCCTACGTCTCGGTGGTAACGTTACATGCGTCTACAACGTTATATATCCTAACCTAAGGCAACCTAACATCTCGGATGTAACATTTGACAACATTCCAGGCGTGTCGGTCCCTACGTCTCGGTGGTAACATTACATGCGTCTATAACGATATATTTCCTAATCTAAGGCAACCTAACATCTCGGATGCAATATTTGACAACATTCCTGGCCTGTCGAACCCTACTTCTCGGAGGGAACAGTATATACGTCTATAACGTTATATATCCTAACCTAAGGCAACCTGACATCTCGGATGTATTATTCTACAACATTCCAGGCGTGTCGGACCCTACTTCTCAGTGGGAACATTATATGCGTCTATAACGTTGTATATCCTAATCTAAGGCAACCTAACATCTCGGATGCAATATTTGACAACATTCCTTGCCTGTCGAACCCCACTGCTCGCAGGGAACAGTATGTACGTCTATAACGTTATATATCCTCACCTAAGGCAACCTAACATCTCGGATGTAATATTCTACAACCTTCCAGGCGTGTCGGACCCTACATCTCGGTGGTAACGTTACATGCGTCTATAGCGGTATATATCCTAATCTTAGGCAACCTAACATCTCGGATGTAACATTTTACAACATTCCAGGCCTGTCGGTCCCTACGTCTCGGTGGTAACATTACGTGCGTCTATAACGTTATATATGCTAACCTAAGGCAACGTAACATCTCGGATGCAATATTTGACAACATTCCTGGCCTGTCGAACCCTACTTCTCGGAGGGAACAGCATATACGTCTATAACGTCATATATCCTAACCTAAGGCAACCTAACATCTCGGATGTAACATTTGACAACATTCCAGGTGTGTCGGTCCCTACGTCTCGGTGGTAAGGTTACATGCGTCTATAACGTTATATATCCAAACCTAAGGCAACCTAACATCTCGGATGTAACATTTGACAACATTCCAGGCATGTCGGTCCCTACGTCTCGGTGGTAACATTATATGCGTCTATAACGTTATATATCCTTATCTAAGGCAACCTAACACCTCGGATGCAATATTTGACAACATTCCTGGCCTGTCGAACCCTACATCTCGTAGGGAACAGTATATACGTCTATAGCGGTATATATCCTAATCCAAGGCCACCTAACATCTCGTATGTAATATTTGACAACATTCCTGGCGTGTCGAACCCTACTTCTCGGTGGGAACAGTATATACGTCTATAACGTTATATATCCTAACGTAAGGCAACCTAACATCTCGGATGTAATATTTGACAACATTCCTGGCGTGTCGGACCCTACTTCTCGGTGGGAACAGATTATACGTCTATAACGTCATATATCCTAACCTAAGACAACCTAACATTTCGGATGTAACATTTGACAACATTGCAGGTGTGTCGGTCCCTACGTCTCGGTGGTAACGTTACATGCGTCTATAACGTTATATATCCTAACCTAAGGCCACCTAACATCTCGGATGTAACATATGACAACATTCCTGGCGTGTCGAACCCTACTTCTCGGTGGGAACAGTATATACGTCTATAACGTTATATATCCTAACGTAAGCCAACCAAACATCTCGGATGCAATATTTGACAACATACCGGGCGTGTTGGAACCCTACGTCTCGGTGGTAACATTACGTGCGTCTATAACGTTATATATGCTAACCTAAGGCAACCTAACATCTCGGATGCAATATTTGACAACTTTCCTGGCCTGTCGAACCCTACTTCTCGGAGGGAACAGTATATACGTCTATAACGTTATATATCCTAACCTAAGGCAACCTGACATCTCGGATGTAATATTCTACATCATTCCAGGCGTGTCGAACGCTACTTCTCGGATGGAACTGTATATACGTCTATAACGTTATATATCCTAATCTAAGGCAACCTAACATCTCGGATGTAACATTTGACAACATTCCAGGCGTGTCGGTCCTTACGTCTCGGTGGTAACATTACATGCGTCTATAACGTTATATATCCTAACCTAAGGCAACCTAACATCTCGGATGCAATATTTGACAACATTCCTGGCCTGTCGAATCCTACTTCTCGGAAGGAACAGCATATACGTCTATAACGTCATATATCTTAACCTAAGGCAACCTAACATCTCGGATGTAACATTTGACAACATTCCAGGCGTGTCGGTCCCTACGTCTCGGTGATAACATTACATGCGTCTATAGCGGTATATATCCTAATCTTAGGCAACCTAACATCTCGGATGTAACATTTTACAACATTCCAGGCCTGTCGGTCCCTACGTCACAGTGGTAACATTACATGCGTCTATAACGTTATATATCCTAACCTAAGGCCACCTAACATCTCGTATGTAATATTCGATAACATTCCTGGCGTGTCGAACCCTACTTCTCGGAGGGAACAGCATATACGTCTATAACGTCATATATCCTAACCTAAGGCAACCTAACATCTCGGATATAACATTTGACAACATACCCGGCGTGTTGGAACCCTACGTCTCGGTGGTAACATTACGTGCGTCTATAACGTTATATATGCTAACCTAAGGCAACCTAACATCTCGGATGCAATATTTGACAACATTCCTGGCCTGTCGAACCCTACTTCTCGGAGGGAACAGTATATACGTCTATAACGTTATATATCCTAACCTAAGGCAACCTGACATCTCGGATGTAATATTCTACATCATTCCAGGCGTGTCGAACCCTACTTCTCGGATGGTACTGTATATACGTCTATAACGGTATATATCCTAATCTAAGGCAACCTAACATCTCGGATGTAACATTTGACAACATTCCAGGCGTGTCGGTCCCTACGTCTCGGTGGTAACATTACATGCGTCTATAACGTTATATATCCTAACCTAAGGCAACCTAACATCTCGGATGCAATATTTGACAACATTCCTGGCCTGTCGAATCCTACTTCTCGGAGGGAACAGCATATACGTCTATAACGTCATATATCCTCACCTAAGGCAACCTAACATCTCGGATGTAATATTCTACAACCTTCCAGGCGTGTCGGACCCTACTTCTCGGTGGTAACATTACATGCGTCTATAGCGGTATATATCCTAATCTTAGGCAACCTAACATCCCGGATGTTACATTTTACAACATTCCAGGCCTGTCGGTCCCTACGTCTCGGTGGTAACATTACGTGCGTCTATAACGTTATATATGCTAACCTAAGGCAACCTAACATCTCGGATGCAATATTTGACAACATTCCTGGCCTGTCGAACCCTACTTCTCGGAGGGAACAGCATATACGTCTATAACGTCATATATCCTAACCTAAGGCAACCTAACATCTCGGATGTAACATTTGACAACATTCCAGGTGTGTCGGTCCCTACGTCTCGGTGGTAAGGTTACATGCGTCTATAACGTTATATATCCAAACCTAAGGCAACCTAACATCTCGGATGTAACATTTGACAACATTCCAGGCATGTCGGTCCGTACGTCTCGGTGGTAACATTATATGCGTCTATAACGTTATATATCCTAACCTAAGGCCACCTAACATCTCGTATGTAATATTTGACAACATTCCTGGCGTGTCGAGCCCTACTTCTCGGTGGGAACAGTATATACGTCTATAACGTTATATATCCTAACGTAAGGCAACCTAACATCTCGGATGCAATATTTGACAACATACCCGGCGTGTTGGAACCCTACGTCTCGGTGGTAACATTACGTGCGTCTATAACGTTATATATGCTATCCTAAGGCAACCTAACATCTCGGATGCAATATTTGACAACATTCCTGGCCTGTCGAACCCTACTTCTCGGAGGGAACAGTATATACGTCTATAATGTTATATATCCTAACCTAAGGCAACCTGACATCTCGGATGTAATATTCTACATCATTCCAGGCGTGTCGAACCCTACTTCTCGGATGGAACTGTATATACGTCTATAACGGTATATATCCTAATCTAAGGCAACCTAACATCTCGGATGTAACATTTGACAACATTCCAGGCGTGTCGGTCCCTACGTCTCGGTGGTAACATTACATGCGTCTATAACGTTATATATCCTAACCTAAGGCAACCTAACATCTCGTATGTAATATTTGATAACATTCCTGGCGTGTCGAACCCTACTTCTCGGAGGGAAGATTATATACGTCTATAGCGGTATATAGCCTAATCTAAGGCAACCTAACATCTCGGATGCAATATTTGATAACATTCCTGGCCTGTCGAACCCTACTTCTCGGAGGGAACAGTACATACGTCTATAACGTTATATATCCTTACCCAAGGCAACCTGACATCTCGGATGTAATATTCTACATCATTCCAGGCGTGTCGGTCCCTACGTCTCGGTGGTAATATTACATATGTCTATAACGTTATATATCCTAACCTAAGGCAACCTAACATCTCGGATGCAATATTTGACAACATTCCAGGCCTGTCGGTCCCTACGTCACGGTGGTAACATTACATGCGTCTATAACGTTATATATCCTAACCTAAGGCCACCTAACATCTCGTATGTAATATTTGACAACATTCCTGGCGTGTCGAACCCTACTTCTCGGTGGGAACAGTATATACGTCTATAACGTTATATATCCTAACGTAAGCCAACCAAACATCTCGGATGCAATATTTGACAACATACCGGGCGTGTTGGAACCCTACGTCTCGGTGGTAACATTACGTGCGTCTATAACGTTATATATGCTAACCTAAGGCAACCTAACATCTCGGATGCAATATTTGACAACATTCCTGGCCTGTCGAACCCTACTTCTCGGAGGGAACAGTATATACGTCTATAATGTTATATATCCTAACCTAAGGCAACCTGACATCTCGGATGTAATATTCTACATCATTCCAGGCGTGTCGAACCCTACTTCTCGGATGGAACTGTATATACGTCTATAACGGTATATATCCTAATCTAAGGCAACCTAACATCTCGGATGTAACATTTGACAACATTCCAGGCGTGTCGGTCCCTACGTCTCGGTGGTAACATTACATGCGTCTATAACGTTATATATCCTAACCTAAGGCAACCTAACATCTCGTATGTAATATTTGATAACATTCCTGGCGTGTCGAACCCTACTTCTCGGAGGGAACAGCATATACGTCTATAACGTCATATATCCTAACCTAAGGCAACCTAACATCTCGGATATAACATTTGACAACATACCCGGCGTGTCGGTCCCTACGTCTGGGTGGTAACATTACATGCGTCTATAACGTTATATATCCTAACCTAAGGCAACCTAACATCTCGGATGCAATATTTGACAACATTCCTGGCCTGTCGAACCCTACTTCTCGGAGGGAACAGCATATACGTCTATAACGTCATATATCCTAACCTAAGGCAACCTAACATCTCGGATGTAACATTTGACAACATTCCAGGTGTGTCGGTCCCTACGTCTCGGTGGTAACGTTACATGCGTCTACAACGTTATATATCCTAACCTAAGGCAACCTAACATCTCGGATGTAACATTTGACAACATTCCAGGCGTGTCGGTCCCTACGTCTCGGTGGTAACATTACATGCGTCTATAACGATATATTTCCTAATCTAAGGCAACCTAACATCTCGGATGCAATATTTGACAACATTCCTGGCCTGTCGAACCCTACTTCTCGGAGGGAACAGTATATACGTCTATAACGTTATATATCCTAACCTAAGGCAACCTGACATCTCGGATGTATTATTCTACAACATTCCAGGCGTGTCGGACCCTACTTCTCAGTGGGAACATTATATGCGTCTATAACGTTGTATATCCTAATCTAAGGCAACCTAACATCTCGGATGCAATATTTGACAACATTCCTTGCCTGTCGAACCCCACTGCTCGGAGGGAACAGTATGTACGTCTATAACGTTATATATCCTCACCTAAGGCAACCTAACATCTCGGATGTAATATTCTACAACCTTCCAGGCGTGTCGGACCCTACTTCTCGGTGGTAACATTACATGCGTCTATAGCGGTATATATCCTAATCTTAGGCAACCTAACATCTCGGATGTAACATTTTACAACATTCCAGGCCTGTCGGTCCCTACGTCTCGGTGGTAACATTACGTGCGTCTATAACGTTATATATGCTAACCTAAGGCAACCTAACATCTCGGATGCAATATTTGACAACATTCCTGGCCTGTCGAACCCTACTTCTCGGAGGGAACAGCATATACGTCTATAACGTCATATATCCTAACCTAAGGCCACCTAACATCTCGGATGTAACATTTGACAACATTCCAGGTGTGTCGGTCCCTACGTCTCGGTGGTAAGGTTACATGCGTCTATAACGTTATATATCCAAACCTAAGGCAACCTAACATCTCGGATGTAACATTTGACAACATTCCAGGCATGTCGGTCCGTACGTCTCGGTGGTAACATTATATGCGTCTATAACGTTATATATCCTAACCTAAGGCCACCTAACATCTCGTATGTAATATTTGACAACATTCCTGGCGTGTCGAGCCCTACTTCTCGGTGGGAACAGTATATACGTCTATAACGTTATATATCGTAACCTAAAGCAACCTCACATCTCGGATGTAATATTCTGCACCATTCCAGGCGTGTCGAACCCTAATTCTCGGTGGGAACATTATATGACTCTATAACGTTGTATATCCTAACCTAAGGCAACCTATTATCTCAGACGTAATATTTTACAATATTCCTGGCGTGTCGGTGCATACTTTTCGGTGGGAATATTATATGCGTCTACAACGGTCGATATCGTAATCTAAGGCAATCTAACATCTCGGATGCAATATTTGACAACATTCCTGGCCTGTCGAACCCTACATCTCGGAGGGAACAGTATATACGTCTATAACGTTATATATCCTAACCTAGGGCAGCCTAACATCTCGGATGTAATATTCTACAACCTTCCAGGCTTGTCGGACCCTACTTCTCGGTGGGAACATTATATGCGTCTATAACGTTGTATATCCTTATCTAAGGCAACCTAACATCTCGGATGCAATATTTGACAACATTCCTGGCGTGTCGAACCCTACTTCTCGGTGTGAACAGTATATACGTCTATAACGTTATATATCTTAACCTAAGGCAACCTAACATCTCGGATGTAATATTCGACAACATTCCTGGCGTGTCGGACCCTACGTCTCGGTGGTAACATTACATGCGTCTATAGCGGTATATATCCTAATCTTGGCAACCTAACATCTCGGATGTAACATTTTACAACATTCCAGGCCTGTCGGTCCCTACGTCTCGGTGGTAACATTACATGCGTCTATAACGTTATATATCCTAACCTAAGGCCACCTAACATCTCGTATGTAATATTTGACAACATTCCTGGCGTGTCGAACCCTACTTCTCGGTGGGAACAGTATATACGTCTATAACGTTATATATCCTAACGTAAGGTAACCTAACATCTCGGATGTAATATTTGACAACATTCCTGGCGTGTCGGACCCTACTTCTCGGTGGGAACAGTATATACGTCTGTAACGACATATATCCTAACCTAAGGCAACCTAACATCTCGGATATAACATTTGACAACATACCCGGCGTGTTGGAACCCTACGTCTCGGTGATAACATTACGTGCGTCTATAACGTTATATATGCTAACCTAAGGCAACCTAACATCTCGGATGCAATATTTGACAACATTCCTGGCCTGTCGAACCCTACTTCTCGGAGGGAACAGTATATACGTCTATAACGTCATATATCCTAACCTAAGGCAACCTAACATCTCGGATGTAACATTTGACAACATTCCAGGCGTGTCGGTCCCTACGTCTCGGTGGTAACATTACATGCGTCTATAACGTTATATATCTTAACCTAAGGCCACCTAACACCTCGTATGTAATATTTGACAACATTCCTGGCGTGTCGAACCCTACTTCTCGGTGGGAACAGTATATACGTCTATAACGTTATATATCCTAACGTAAGGTAACCTAACATCTCGGATGTAATATTTGACAACATTCCTGGCGTGTCGGACCCTACTTCTCGGCGGGAACAGCATATACGTCTATAACGTCATATATCCTAACCTAAGGCAACCTAACATCTCGGATGTAACATTTGACAACATTCCAGGTGTGTCGGTCCCTACGTCTCGGTGGTAACGTTACATGCGTCTTCAACGTTATATATCCTAACCTAAGGCAACCTAACATCTCGGATGTAACATTTGACAACATTCCAGGCGTGTCGGTCCCTACGTCTCGGTGGTAACATTACATGCGTCTATAACGGTATATTTCCTAATCTAAGGCAACCTAACATCTCGGATGCAATATTTGATAACATTCCCGGCCTGTCGAACCCTACTTCTCGGAGGGAACAGTATATACGTCTATATCGTTATATATCCTAACCGAAGGCAACCTGACATCTCGGATGTAATATTCTACATCATTCCAGGCGTGTCGGACCCTATTTCTCGGTGGTAACATTACATGCGTCTATAGCGGTATATATCCTAATCTTAGGCAACCTAACATCTCGGATGTAACATTTTACAACATTCCAGGCCTGTCGGTCCCTACGTCTCGGTGGTAACATTACGTGCGTCTATAACGTTATATATGCTAACCTAAGGCAACCTAACATCTCGGATGCAATATTTGACAACATTCCTGGCCTGTCGAACCCTACTTCTCGGAGGGAACAGCATATACGTCTATAACGTCATATATCCTAACCTAAGGCAACCTAACATCTCGGATGTAACATTTGACAACATTCCAGGTGTGTCGGTCCCTACGTCTCGGTGGTAAGGTTACATGCGTCTATAACGTTATATATCCAAACCTAAGGCAACCTAACATCTCGGATGTAACATTTGACAACATTCCAGGCATGTCGGTCCGTACGTCTCGGTGGTAACATTACATGCGTCTATAACGGTATATATCCTAATCTTAGGCAACCTAACATCTCGGATGCAATATTTGACAACATTCCTGGCCTGTCGAACCCTACCTCTCGGAGGGAACAGCATATACATCTATAACGTCATATATCCTAGCCTAAGGCAACCTAACATCTCGGATGTAACATTTGACAACATTCCATGCCTGTCGGTCCCTACGTCTCGGTGGTAACATTACATGCTTCTATAACGTTATATATCCTAACCTAAGGCCACCTAACATCTCGTATGTAATATTTGACAACATTCCTGGCGTGTCGGACCCTACTACTCGGTGGGAACAGTATATACGTCTGTAACGTCATATATCCTAACCTAAGGCAACCTAACATCTCGGATATAACATTTGACAACATTGCAGGCGTGTTGGAACCCTACGTCTCGGTGGTAACATTACGTGCGTCTATAACGTTATATATGCTAACCTAAGGCAATCTAACATCTCGGATGCAATATTTGACAACATTCCTGGCCTGTCGAACCCTACTTCTCGGAGGGAACAGTATATTCGTCTATAACGTTATATTTCCTAACCTAAGGCAACCTGACATCTCGGATGTATTATTCTACAACATTCCAGGCGTGTCGGACCCTACTTCTCAGTGGGAACATTATATGCGTCTATAACGTTGTATATCCCAATCTAAGGCAACCTAACACCTCGGATGCAATATTTGACAACATTCCTGGCCTGTCGAACCCTACATCTCGGAGGGAACAGTATATACGTCTGTAACGACATATATCCTAACCTAAGGCAACCTAACATCTCGGATATAACATTTGACAACATACCCGGCGTGTTGGAACCCTACGTCTCGGTGATAACATTACGTGCGTCTATAACGTTATATATGCTAACCTAAGGCAACCTAACATCTCGGATGCAATATTTGACAACATTCCTGGCCTGTCGAACCCTACTTCTCGGAGGGAACAGTATATACGTCTATAACGTCATATATCCTAACCTAAGGCAACCTAACATCTCGGATGTAACATTTGACAACATTCCAGGCGTGTCGGTCCCTACGTCTCGGTGGTAACATTACATGCGTCTATAACGTTATATATCCTAACCTAAGGCCACCTAACACCTCGTATGTAATATTTGACAACATTCCTGGCGTGTCGAACCCTACTTCTCGGTGGGAACAGTATATACGTCTATAACGTTATATATCCTAACGTAAGGTAACCTAACATCTCGGATGTAATATTTGACAACATTCCTGGCGTGTCGGACCCTACTTCTCGGCGGGAACAGCATATACGTCTATAACGTCATATATCCTAACCTAAGGCAACCTAACATCTCGGATGTAACATTTGACAACATTCCAGGTGTGTCGGTCCCTACGTCTCGGTGGTAACGTTACATGCGTCTTCAACGTTATATATCCTAACCTAAGGCAACCTAACATCTCGGATGTAACATTTGACAACATTCCAGGCGTGTCGGTCCCTACGTCTCGGTGGTAACATTACATGCGTCTATAACGGTATATTTCCTAATCTAAGGCAACCTAACATCTCGGATGCAATATTTGATAACATTCCCGGCCTGTCGAACCCTACTTCTCGGAGGGAACAGTATATACGTCTATATCGTTATATATCCTAACCGAAGGCAACCTGACATCTCGGATGTAATATTCTACATCATTCCAGGCGTGTCGGACCCTATTTCTCGGTGGTAACATTACATGCGTCTATAGCGGTATATATCCTAATCTTAGGCAACCTAACATCTCGGATGTAACATTTTACAACATTCCAGGCCTGTCGGTCCCTACGTCTCGGTGGTAACATTACGTGCGTCTATAACGTTATATATGCTAACCTAAGGCAACCTAACATCTCGGATGCAATATTTGACAACATTCCTGGCCTGTCGAACCCTACTTCTCGGAGGGAACAGCATATACGTCTATAACGTCATATATCCTAACCTAAGGCAACCTAACATCTCGGATGTAACATTTGACAACATTCCAGGTGTGTCGGTCCCTACGTCTCGGTGGTAAGGTTACATGCGTCTATAACGTTATATATCCAAACCTAAGGCAACCTAACATCTCGGATGTAACATTTGACAACATTCCAGGCATGTCGGTCCGTACGTCTCGGTGGTAACATTACATGCGTCTATAACGGTATATATCCTAATCTTAGGCAACCTAACATCTCGGATGCAATATTTGACAACATTCCTGGCCTGTCGAACCCTACCTCTCGGAGGGAACAGCATATACATCTATAACGTCATATATCCTAGCCTAAGGCAACCTAACATCTCGGATGTAACATTTGACAACATTCCATGCCTGTCGGTCCCTACGTCTCGGTGGTAACATTACATGCTTCTATAACGTTATATATCCTAACCTAAGGCCACCTAACATCTCGTATGTAATATTTGACAACATTCCTGGCGTGTCGGACCCTACTACTCGGTGGGAACAGTATATACGTCTGTAACGTCATATATCCTAACCTAAGGCAACCTAACATCTCGGATATAACATTTGACAACATTGCAGGCGTGTTGGAACCCTACGTCTCGGTGGTAACATTACGTGCGTCTATAACGTTATATATGCTAACCTAAGGCAACCTAACATCTCGGATGCAATATTTGACAACATTCCTGGCCTGTCGAACCCTACTTCTCGGAGGGAACAGTATATTCGTCTATAACGTTATATTTCCTAACCTAAGGCAACCTGACATCTCGGATGTATTATTCTACAACATTCCAGGCGTGTCGGACCCTACTTCTCAGTGGGAACATTATATGCGTCTATAACGTTGTATATCCCAATCTAAGGCAACCTAACACCTCGGATGCAATATTTGACAACATTCCTGGCCTGTCGAACCCTACATTTCGGAGGGAACAGTATATACGTATATAGCGGTATATATCCTAACCTAAGGCAAACTAACATCTCGTATGTAATATTTGACAACATTCCTGGCGTGTCGAACCCTACTTCTCGGTGGGAACAGTATATACGTCTATAACGTTATATATCATAACCGAAGGCAACCTGACATCTCGGATGTAATATTCTACATCATTCAAGGCGTGTCGGACCCTACTTCTCGTTGGGAACATTATATGAGTCTATAACGTTGTATATCCTAATCTAAGGCAACCTATTATCTCAGACGTAATATTTTACAATATTCCTCGCGTGTCGGTGCATACTTTTCGGTGGGAATATTATATGCGCCCACAACGGTCGATATCGTAATCTAAGGCAATCTAACATCTCGGATGCAATATTTGACAACATTCCTTGCCTGTCGAACCCTACTGCTCGGAGGGAACAGTATGTACGTCTATAACGTTATATATCCTAACCTAAGGCAACCTAACATCTCGGATGTAATATTCTACAACCTTCCAGGCGTGTCGGACCCTACTTCTCGGTGGTAACATTACATGCGTCTATAGCGGTATATATCCTAATCTTAGGCAACCTAACATCTCGGATGTAACATTTTACAACATTCCAGGCCTGTCGGTCCCTACGTCTCGGTGGTAACATTACGTGCGTCTATAACGTTATATATGCTAACCTAAGGCAACCTAACATCTCGGATGCAATATTTGACAACATTCCTGGCCTGTCGAACCCTACTTCTCGGAGGGAACAGCATATACGTCTATAACGTCATATATCCTAACCTAAGGCAACCTAACATCTCGGATGTAACATTTGACAACATTCCAGGTGTGTCGGTCCCTACGTCTCGGTGGTAAGGTTACATGCGTCTATAACGTTATATATCCAAACCTAAGGCAACCTAACATCTCGGATGTAACATTTGACAACATTCCAGGCATGTCGGTCCGTACGTCTCGTTGGGAACATTATATGCGTCTATAACGTTGTATATCCTTATCTAAGGCAACCTAACATCTCGGATGCAATATTTGACAACATTCCTGGCGTGTCGAACCCCACTTCTCGGTGTGAACAGTATATACGTCTATAACGTTATATATCCTAACCTAAGGCAACCTAACATCTCGGATGTAATATTCGACAACATTGCTGGCGTGTCGGACCCTACTTCTCGGTGGGAACAGTATATACGTCTGTAACGTCATATATCCTAACCTAAGACAACCTAACATCTCGGATGTAACATTTGACAACATTGCAGGCGTGTTGGAACCCTACGTCTCGGTGGTAACATTACATGCGTCTATAACGTTATATATCCTAACCTAAGGCAACCTAACATCTCGGATGCAATATTTGGCAACATTCCTGGCCTGTCGAACCCTACTTCTCGGAGGGAACAGCATATACGTCTATAACGTCATATATCCTAACCTAAGGCAAGCTAACATCTCGGATGTAACATTTGACAACATTCCATGCGTGTCGGTCCCTACGTCTCGGTGGTAACATTACATGCGTCTATAACGGTATATTTCCTCATCTAAGGCAACCTAACATCTCGGATGCAATATTTGACAACATTCCTGGCCTGTCGAACCCTAATTCTCGGAGGGAACAGTATATACGTCTATAACGTTGTATATCCTAGACTAAGGCAACCTAACATCTCGGATGTAACATTTGACAACATTCCAGGCGTGTCGGTCCCTACGTCTCGGTGGTAACATTACATGCGTCTATAACGGTATATATCCTAATCTTAGGCAACCTAACATCTCGGATGCAATATTTGACAACATTCCTGGCCTGTCGAACGCTACTTCTCGGAGGGAACAGTATATACGTCTATAACGTTATATATCCTAGCCTAAGGCAACCTAACATCTCGGATGTAACATTTGACAACATTCCAGGCATGTCGGTCCCTACGTCTCGGTGGTAACATTACATGCGTCTATAACGGTATATATCCTAATCTTAGGCAATCTAACATCTCGGATGTAACATTTTACCACACTCCAGGCGTGTCGGACCCTACGTCTCGGTGGTAACATTACATGCGTCTATAGCGGTATATATCCTAATCTTAGGCAACCTAACATCTCGTATGTAATATTTGACAACATTCCTGGCCTGTCGAACCCTACCTCTCAGAGGGAACAGCATATACATCTATAACGTCATATATCCTGACCTAAGGCAACCTAACATCTCGGATATAACATTTGACAACATTGCAGGCGTGTTGGAACCCTACGTCTCGGTGGTAACATTACGTGCGTCTATAACGTTATATATGCTAACCTAAGGCAACCTAACATCTCGGATGCAATATTTGACAACATTCCTGGCCTGTCGAACCCTACTTCTCGGAGGGAACAGCATATACGTCTATAACGTCATATATCCTAACCTAAGGCAACCTAACATCTCGGATGTAACATTTGACAACATTCCATGCGTGTCGGTCCCTACGTCTCGGTGGTAACATTACATGCGTCTATAACGGTATATTTCCTAATCTAAGGCAACCTAACATCTCGGATGCAATATTTGACAACATTCCTGGCCTGTCGAACCCTACTTCTCGGAGGGAACAGTATATACGTCTATAACGTTATATATCGTAACCAAAGGCAACCTAACATCTCGGATGTAATATTTGACAACATTCCTGGCGTGTCGGACCCTACTTCTCGGTGGGAACAGTATATACGTCTGTAACGTCATATATCCTAACCTAAGGCAACCTAACATCTCGGATATAACATTTGACAACATTGCAGGCGTGTCGGTCCCTACGTCTCGGTGGTAACATTACATGCGTCTATAACGGTATATTTCCTAATCTAAGGCAACCTAACATCTCGGATGCAATATTTGACAACATTCCTGGCCTGTCGAACGCTACTTCTCGGAGGGAACAGTATATACGTCTATAACGTTATATATCCTAGCCTAAGGCAACCTAACATCTCGGATGTAACATTTGACAACATTCCAGGCGTGTCGGTCCCTACGTCTCGGTGGTAACATTACATGCGTCTATAACGGTATATATCCTAATCTTAGGCAACCTAACATCTCGGATGTAACATTTTACCACATTCCAGGCGTGTCGGACCCTACGTCTCGGTGGTAACATTACATGCGTCTATAACTATATATATCTTAACCTAAGGTCACCTAACATCTCGTATGTAATATTTGACAACATTCCTGGCCTGTCGAACTCTACCTCTCGGAGGGAACAGCATATACATCTATAACGTCATATATCCTAGCCTAAGGCAACCTAACATCTCGGATGTAACGTTTGACAACATTCCAGGCGTGTCGGTCCCTACGTCTCGGTGGTAACGTTACATGCGTCTTCAACGTTATATATCCTAACCTAAGGCAACCTAACATCTCGGATGTAACATTTGACAACATTCCAGGCGTGTCGGTCCCTACGTCTCGGTGGTAACATTACATGCGTCTATAACGGTATATTTCCTAATCTAAGGCAACCTAACATCTCGGATGCAATATTTGATAACATTCCCGGCCTGTCGAACCCTACTTCTCGGAGGGAACAGTATATACGTCTATATCGTTATATATCCTAACCGAAGGCAACCTGACATCTCGGATGTAATATTCTACATCATTCCAGGCGTGTCGGACCCTATTTCTCGGTGGTAACATTACATGCGTCTATAGCGGTATATATCCTAATCTTAGGCAACCTAACATCTCGGATGTAACATTTTACAACATTCCAGGCCTGTCGGTCCCTACGTCTCGGTGGTAACATTACGTGCGTCTATAACGTTATATATGCTAACCTAAGGCAACCTAACATCTCGGATGCAATATTTGACAACATTCCTGGCCTGTCGAACCCTACTTCTCGGAGGGAACAGCATATACGTCTATAACGTCATATATCCTAACCTAAGGCAACCTAACATCTCGGATGTAACATTTGACAACATTCCAGGTGTGTCGGTCCCTACGTCTCGGTGGTAAGGTTACATGCGTCTATAACGTTATATATCCAAACCTAAGGCAACCTAACATCTCGGATGTAACATTTGACAACATTCCAGGCATGTCGGTCCGTACGTCTCGGTGGTAACATTACATGCGTCTATAACGGTATATATCCTAATCTTAGGCAACCTAACATCTCGGATGCAATATTTGACAACATTCCTGTCCTGTCGAACCCTACCTCTCGGAGGGAACAGCATATACATCTATAACGTCATATATCCTAGCCTAAGGCAACCTAACATCTCGGATGTAACATTTGACAACATTCCATGCCTGTCGGTCCCTACGTCTCGGTGGTAACATTACATGCTTCTATAACGTTATATATCCTAACCTAAGGCCACCTAACATCTCGTATGTAATATTTGACAACATTCCTGGCGTGTCGGACCCTACTACTCGGTGGGAACAGTATATACGTCTGTAACGTCATATATCCTAACCTAAGGCAACCTAACATCTCGGATATAACATTTGACAACATTGCAGGCGTGTTGGAACCCTACGTCTCGGTGGTAACATTACGTGCGTCTATAACGTTATATATGCTAACCTAAGGCAACCTAACATCTCGGATGCAATATTTGACAACATTCCTGGCCTGTCGAACCCTACTTCTCGGAGGGAACAGTATATTCGTCTATAACGTTATATTTCCTAACCTAAGGCAACCTGACATCTCGGATGTATTATTCTACAACATTCCAGGCGTGTCGGACCCTACTTCTCAGTGGGAACATTATATGCGTCTATAACGTTGTATATCCCAATCTAAGGCAACCTAACACCTCGGATGCAATATTTGACAACATTCCTGGCCTGTCGAACCCTACATCTCGGAGGGAACAGTATATACGTATATAGCGGTATATATCCTAACCTAAGGCAAACTAACATCTCGTATGTAATATTTGACAACATTCCTGGCGTGTCGAACCCTACTTCTCGGTGGGAACAGTATATACGTCTATAACGTTATATATCATAACCGAAGGCAACCTGACATCTCGGATGTAATATTCTACATCATTCAAGGCGTGTCGGACCCTACTTCTCGTTGGGAACATTATATGAGTCTATAACGTTGTATATCCTAATCTAAGGCAACCTATTATCTCAGACGTAATATTTTACAATATTCCTCGCGTGTCGGTGCATACTTTTCGGTGGGAATATTATATGCGCCCACAACGGTCGATATCGTAATCTAAGGCAATCTAACATCTCGGATGCAATATTTGACAACATTCCTTGCCTGTCGAACCCTACTGCTCGGAGGGAACAGTATGTACGTCTATAACGTTATATATCCTAACCTAAGGCAACCTAACATCTCGGATGTAATATTCTACAACCTTCCAGGCGTGTCGGACCCTACTTCTCGGTGGTAACATTACATGCGTCTATAGCGGTATATATCCTAATCTTAGGCAACCTAACATCTCGGATGTAACATTTTACAACATTCCAGGCCTGTCGGTCCCTACGTCTCGGTGGTAACATTACGTGCGTCTATAACGTTATATATGCTAACCTAAGGCAACCTAACATCTCGGATGCAATATTTGACAACATTCCTGGCCTGTCGAACCCTACTTCTCGGAGGGAACAGCATATACGTCTATAACGTCATATATCCTAACCTAAGGCAACCTAACATCTCGGATGTAACATTTGACAACATTCCAGGTGTGTCGGTCCCTACGTCTCGGTGGTAAGGTTACATGCGTCTATAACGTTATATATCCAAACCTAAGGCAACCTAACATCTCGGATGTAACATTTGACAACATTCCAGGCATGTCGGTCCGTACGTCTCGTTGGGAACATTATATGCGTCTATAACGTTGTATATCCTTATCTAAGGCAACCTAACATCTCGGATGCAATATTTGACAACATTCCTGGCGTGTCGAACCCCACTTCTCGGTGTGAACAGTATATACGTCTATAACGTTATATATCCTAACCTAAGGCAACCTAACATCTCGGATGTAATATTCGACAACATTGCTGGCGTGTCGGACCCTACTTCTCGGTGGGAACAGTATATACGTCTGTAACGTCATATATCCTAACCTAAGACAACCTAACATCTCGGATGTAACATTTGACAACATTGCAGGCGTGTTGGAACCCTACGTCTCGGTGGTAACATTACATGCGTCTATAACGTTATATATCCTAACCTAAGGCAACCTAACATCTCGGATGCAATATTTGGCAACATTCCTGGCCTGTCGAACCCTACTTCTCGGAGGGAACAGCATATACGTCTATAACGTCATATATCCTAACCTAAGGCAAGCTAACATCTCGGATGTAACATTTGACAACATTCCATGCGTGTCGGTCCCTACGTCTCGGTGGTAACATTACATGCGTCTATAACGGTATATTTCCTCATCTAAGGCAACCTAACATCTCGGATGCAATATTTGACAACATTCCTGGCCTGTCGAACCCTAATTCTCGGAGGGAACAGTATATACGTCTATAACGTTGTATATCCTAGACTAAGGCAACCTAACATCTCGGATGTAACATTTGACAACATTCCAGGCGTGTCGGTCCCTACGTCTCGGTGGTAACATTACATGCGTCTATAACGGTATATATCCTAATCTTAGGCAACCTAACATCTCGGATGCAATATTTGACAACATTCCTGGCCTGTCGAACGCTACTTCTCGGAGGGAACAGTATATACGTCTATAACGTTATATATCCTAGCCTAAGGCAACCTAACATCTCGGATGTAACATTTGACAACATTCCAGGCATGTCGGTCCCTACGTCTCGGTGGTAACATTACATGCGTCTATAACGGTATATATCCTAATCTTAGGCAATCTAACATCTCGGATGTAACATTTTACCACACTCCAGGCGTGTCGGACCCTACGTCTCGGTGGTAACATTACATGCGTCTATAGCGGTATATATCCTAATCTTAGGCAACCTAACATCTCGTATGTAATATTTGACAACATTCCTGGCCTGTCGAACCCTACCTCTCAGAGGGAACAGCATATACATCTATAACGTCATATATCCTGACCTAAGGCAACCTAACATCTCGGATATAACATTTGACAACATTGCAGGCGTGTTGGAACCCTACGTCTCGGTGGTAACATTACGTGCGTCTATAACGTTATATATGCTAACCTAAGGCAACCTAACATCTCGGATGCAATATTTGACAACATTCCTGGCCTGTCGAACCCTACTTCTCGGAGGGAACAGCATATACGTCTATAACGTCATATATCCTAACCTAAGGCAACCTAACATCTCGGATGTAACATTTGACAACATTCCATGCGTGTCGGTCCCTACGTCTCGGTGGTAACATTACATGCGTCTATAACGGTATATTTCCTAATCTAAGGCAACCTAACATCTCGGATGCAATATTTGACAACATTCCTGGCCTGTCGAACCCTACTTCTCGGAGGGAACAGTATATACGTCTATAACGTTATATATCGTAACCAAAGGCAACCTAACATCTCGGATGTAATATTTGACAACATTCCTGGCGTGTCGGACCCTACTTCTCGGTGGGAACAGTATATACGTCTGTAACGTCATATATCCTAACCTAAGGCAACCTAACATCTCGGATATAACATTTGACAACATTGCAGGCGTGTCGGTCCCTACGTCTCGGTGGTAACATTACATGCGTCTATAACGGTATATTTCCTAATCTAAGGCAACCTAACATCTCGGATGCAATATTTGACAACATTCCTGGCCTGTCGAACGCTACTTCTCGGAGGGAACAGTATATACGTCTATAACGTTATATATCCTAGCCTAAGGCAACCTAACATCTCGGATGTAACATTTGACAACATTCCAGGCGTGTCGGTCCCTACGTCTCGGTGGTAACATTACATGCGTCTATAACGGTATATATCCTAATCTTAGGCAACCTAACATCTCGGATGTAACATTTTACCACATTCCAGGCGTGTCGGACCCTACGTCTCGGTGGTAACATTACATGCGTCTATAACTATATATATCTTAACCTAAGGTCACCTAACATCTCGTATGTAATATTTGACAACATTCCTGGCCTGTCGAACTCTACCTCTCGGAGGGAACAGCATATACATCTATAACGTCATATATCCTAGCCTAAGGCAACCTAACATCTCGGATGTAACGTTTGACAACATTCCAGGCGTGTCGGTCCCTACGTCTCGGTGGTAACATTACATGCGTCTATAACGGTATATATCCTAATCTTGGGCAACCTAACATCTCGGATGTATCATTTTACCACATTCCAGGCGTGTCGGTCCCTACGTCTCGGTGGTAACATTACATGCGTCTATAACGTTATATATCCTAACCTAAGGCCACCTAACATCTCGTATGTAATATTTGACAACATTCCTGGCGTGTCGGTCCCTACGTCTCGGTGGTAACATTACATGCGTCTATAGCGGTATATATCCTAATCTTAGGCAACCTAACATCTCGTGTGTAATATTTGACAACATTCCTGGCCTGTCGAACCCTACCTCTCGGAGGGAACAGCATATACATCTATAACGTCATATATCCTAGCCTAAGGCAACCTAACATCTCGGATGTAACATTTGACAACATTCCATGCCTGTCGGTCCCTACGTCTCGGTGGTAACATTACATGCTTCTATAACGTTATATATCCTAAGCTAAGGCCACCTAACATCTCGTATGTAATATTTGACAACATTCCTGGCGTGTCGAGCCCTACTTCTCGGTGGGAACAGTATATACGTCTATAACGTTATATATCGTAACCTAAGGCAACCTCACATCTCGGATGTAATATTTGACAACATTCCTGGCGTGTCGGACCCTACTTCTCGGTGGGAACAGTATATACGTCTGTAACGTCATATATCCTAACCTAAGGCAACCTAACATCTCGGATATAACATTTGACAACATTGCAGGCGTGTTGGAATCCTACGTCTCGGTGGTAACATTACGTGCGTCTATAACGTTATATATGCTAACTTATGACAACCTAACATCTCGGATGCAATATTTGACAACATTCCTGGCCTGTCGAACCCTACTTCTCGGAGGGAACAGCATATACGTCTATAACGTCATATATCCTAACCTAAGGCAACCTAACATCTCGGATGTAACATTTGACAACATTCCATGCGTGTCGGTCCCTACGTCTCGGTGGTAACATTACATGCGTCTATAACGGTATATTTCCTAATCTAAGGCAACCTAACATCTCGGATGCAATATTTGACAACATTCCTGGCCTGTCGAACCCTACTTCTCGGAGGGAACAGTATATACGTCTATAACGTTATATATCCTAACCTAGGGCAACCTAACGTCTCGGATGTAATATTCTACAACCTTCCAGGCGTGTCGGACCCTACTTCTCGGTGGGAACATTATATGCGTCTACAACGTTATATATCCTAACCTAAGGCAACCTAACATCTCGGATGCAATATTTGACAACATTCCTGGCCTGTCGAACCCTACTTCTCGGAGGGAACAGCATATACGTCTATAACGTCATATATCCTAACCTAAGGCAATCTAACATCTCGGATATAACATTTGACAACATACCCGGCGTGTTGGAACCCTACGTCTCGGTGGTAACATTACGTGCGTCTATAACGTTATATATGCTAACCTAAGGCAACCTAACATCTCGGATGCAATATTTGACAACATTCCTGGCCTGTCGAACCCTACTTCTCGGAGGGAACAGTATATACGTCTATAACGTTTTATATCCTAACCTAAGGCAACCTGACATCTCGGATGTAATATTCTACATCATTCCAGGCGTGTCGAACCCTACTTCTCGGATGGAACTGCATATACGTCTATAACGGTATTTATCCTAATCTAAGGCAACCTAACATCTCGGATGTATCATTTTACCACATTCCAGGCGTGTCGGTCCCTACGTCTCGGTGGTAACGTTACATGCGTCTTCAACGTTATATATCCTAACCTAAGGCAACCTAACATCTCGGATGTAACATTTGACAACATTCCAGGCGTGTCGGTCCCTACGTCTCGGTGGTAACATTACATGCGTCTATAACGGTATATTTCCTAATCTAAGGCAACCTAACATCTCGGATGCAATATTTGACAACATTCCTGGCCTGTCGAACCCTACTTCTCGGAGGGAACAGTATGTACGTCTATAACGTTATATATCCTAACCTAAGGCAACCTGACATCTCGGATGTATTATTCTACAACATTCCAGGCGTGTCGGACCCTACTTCTCAGTGGGAACATTATATGCGTCTATAACGTTGTATATCCTAATCTAAGGCAACCTAACATCTCGGATGCAATATTTGACAACATTCCTGGCCTGTCGAACCCTACATCTCGGAGGGAACAGTATATACGTCTATAGCGGTATATATCCTAATCTAAGGCAACCTAACACCTCGGATGTAACATTTGACAACATTCCTGGCCTGTCGGTCCCTACGTCTCGGTGGTAACATTACATGCTTCTATAACGTTATATATCCTAACCTAAGGCCACCTAACATCTCGTATGTAATATTTGACAACATTCCTGGCGTGTCGAGCCCTACTTCTCGGTGGGAACAGTATATACGTCTATAACGTTATATATCGTAACCAAAGGCAACCTAACATCTCGGATGTAATATTTGACAACATTCCTGGCGTGTCGGACCCTACTTCTCGGTGGGAACAGTATATACGTCTGTAACGTCATATATCCTAACCTAAGGCAACCTAACATCTCGGATATAACATTTGACAACATTGCAGGCGTGTTGGAACCCTACGTCTCGGTGGTAACATTACGTGCGTCTATAACGTTATATATGCTAACCTAAGGCAACCTAACATCTCGGATGCAATATTTGACAACATTCCTGGCCTGTCGAACCCTACTTCTCGGAGGGAACAGCATATACATCTATAACGTCATATATCCTAACCTAAGGCAACCTTACATCTCGGATGTAACATTTGACAACATTCCAGGTGTGTCGGTCCCTACGTCTCGGTGGTAACGTTACATGCGTCTTCAACGTTATATATCCTAACCTAAGGCAACCTAACATCTCGGATGTAACATTTGACAACATTCCAGGCGTGTCGGTCCCTACGTCTCGGTGGTAACATTACATGCGTCTATAACGGTATATTTCCTAATCTAAGGCAACCTAACATCTCGGATGCAATATTTGACAACATTCCTGGCCTGTCGAATCCTACTTCTCGGAGGGAACAGCATATACGTCTATAACGTCATATATCCTAACCTAAGGCAACCTAACATCTCGGATGTAACATTTTACAACATTCCAGGCCTGTCGGTCCCTACGTCTCGGGGATAACATTACATGCGTCTATAGCGGTATATATCCTAATCTTAGGCAACCTAACATCTCGGATGTAACATTTTACAACATTCCAGGCCTGTCGGTCCCTACGTCACGGTGGTAACATTACATGCGTCTATAACGTTATATATCCTAACCTAAGGCCACCTAACATCTCGTATGTAATATTTAATAACATTCCTGGCGTGTCGAACCCTACTTCTCGGAGGGAACAGCATATAGGTCTATAACGTCATATATCCTAACCTAAGGCAATCTAACATCTCGGATATAACATTTGACAACATACCCGGCGTGTTGGAACCCTACGTCTCGGTGGTAACATTACGTGCGTCTATAACGTTATATATGCTAACCTAAGGCAACCTAACATCTCGGATGCAATATTTGACAACATTCCTGTCCTGTCGAACCCTACTTCTCGGAGGGAACAGTATATACGTCTATAACGTTATATATCCTAACCTAAGGCAACCTGACATCTCGGATGTATTATTCTACAACATTCCAGGCGTGTCGGACCCTACTTCTCAGTGGGAACATTATATGCGTCTATAACGTTGTATATCCTAATCTAAGGCAACCTAACATCTCGGATGCAATATTTGACAACATTCCTGGCCTGTCGAACCCTACTTCTCGGAGGGAACAGCATATACGTCTATAACGTCATATATCCTAACCTAATTCAACCTAACATCTCGGATGTAACATTTGACAACATTCCAGGTGTGTCGGTCCCTACGTCTCGGTGGTAACGTTACATGCGTCTTCAACGTTATATATCCTAACCTAAGGCAACCTAACATCTCGGATGTAACATTTGACAACATTCCAGGCGTGTCGGTCCCTACGTCTCGGTGGTAACATTACATGCGTCTATAACGGTATATTTCCTAATCTAAGGCAACCTAACATCTCGGATGCAATATTTGACAACATTCCTGGCCTGTCGAACCCTACTTCTCGGAGGGAACAGTATATACGTCTATAACGTTATGTATCCTAACCTAAGGCAACCTAACATCTCGGATGCAATATTTGATAACATTCCTGGCCTGTCGAACCCTACTTCTCGGAGGGAACAGTATATACGTCTATAACCTTATATATCCTAACCGAAGGCAACCTGACATCTCGGATGTAATATTCTACATCATTCCAGGCGCGTCGGACCCTACTTCTCGTTGGGAACATTATATGAGTCTATAACGTTGTATATCCTAATCTAAGGCAACCTATTATCTCAGACGTAATATTTTACAATATTCCTCGCGTGTCGGTGCATACTTTTCGGTGGGAATATTATATGCGTCCACAACGGTCGATATCGTAATCTAATGCAATCTAACATCTCGGATGCAATATTTGACAACATTCCTGGCCTGTCGAAACCTACTTCTCGGTGGGAACAGTATATACGTCTATAACGTCATATATCCTAACCTAAGGCAACCTAAGATCTCGGATGTAACATTTGACAACATTCCAGGTGTGTCGGTCCCTACGTCTCGGTGGTAAGGTTACATGCGTCTATAACGTTATATATCCAAACCTAAGGCAACCTAACATCTCGGATGTAACATTTGACAACATTCCAGGCATGTCGGTCCGTACGTCTCGGTGGTAACATTATATGCGTCTATAACGTTATATATCCTAACCTAAGGCCACCTAAAATCTCGTATGTAATATTTGACAACATTCCTGGCGTGTCGAGCCCTACTTCTCGGTGGGAACAGTATATACGTCTATAACGTTATATATCGTAACCAAAGGCAACCTAGCATCTCGGATGTAATATTTGACAACATTCCTGGCGTGTCGGACCCTACTTCTCGGTGGGAACAGTATATACGTCTGTAACGTCATATATCCTAACCTAATGCAACCTAACATCTCGGATATAACATTTGACAACATTGCAGGCGTGTTGGAACCCTACGTCTCGGTGGTAACATTACGTGCGTCTATAACGTTATATATGCTAACCTAAGGCAACCTAACATCTCGGATGCAATATTTGACAACATTCCTGGCCTGTCGAACCCTACTTCTCGGAGGGAACAGCATATACATCTATAACGTCATATATCCTAGCCTAAGGCAACCTAACATCTCGGATGTAACGTTTGACAACATTCCAGGCGTGTCGGTCCCTACGTCTCGGTGGTAACATTACATGCGTCTATAACGGTATATATCCTAATCTTGGGCAACCTAACATCTCGGATGTATCATTTTACCACATTCCAGGTGTGTCGGTCCCTACGTCTCGGTGGTAAGGTTACATGCGTCTATAACGTTATATATCCTAACCTAAGGCCACCTAACATCTCGTATGTAATATTTGACAACATTCCTGGCGTGTCGGTCCCTACGTCTCGGTGGTAACATTACATGCGTCTACAGCGGTATATATCCTAATCTTAGGCAACCTAACATCTCGTGTGTAATATTTGACAACATTCCTGGCCTGTCGAACCCTACCTCTCGGAGGGAACAGCATATACATCTATAACGTCATATATCCTAGCCTAAGGCAACCTAACATCTCGGATGTAACATTTGACAACATTCCATGCCTGTCGGTCCCTACGTCTCGGTGGTAACATTACATGCTTCTATAACGTTATATATCCTAACCTAAGGCCACCTAACATCTCGTATGTAATATTTGACAACATTCCTGGCGTGTCGAGCCCTACTTCTCGGTGGGAACAGTATATACGTCTATAACGTTATATATCGTAACCTAAGGCAACCTCACATCTCGGATGTAATATTTGACAACATTCCTGGCCTGTCGAACCCTACTTCTCGGAGGGAACAGTATATACGTCTATAACGTTTTATATCCTAACCTAAGGCAACCTGACATCTCGGATGTAATATTCTACATCATTCCAGGCGTGTCGAACCCTACTTCTCGGATGGAACTGCATATACGTCTATAACGGTATTTATCCTAATCTAAGGCAACCTAACATCTCGGATGTATCATTTTACCACATTCCAGGCGTGTCGGTCCCTACGTCTCGGTGGTAACGTTACATGCGTCTTCAACGTTATATATCCTAACCTAAGGCAACCTAACATCTCGGATGTAACATTTGACAACATTCCAGGCGTGTCGGTCCCTACGTCTCGGTGGTAACATTACATGCGTCTATAACGGTATATTTCCTAATCTAAGGCAACCTAACATCTCGGATGCAATATTTGACAACATTCCTGGCCTGTCGAACCCTACTTCTCGGAGGGAACAGTATGTACGTCTATAACGTTATATATCCTAACCTAAGGCAACCTGACATCTCGGATGTATTATTCTACAACATTCCAGGCGTGTCGGACCCTACTTCTCAGTGGGAACATTATATGCGTCTATAACGTTGTATATCCTAATCTAAGGCAACCTAACATCTCGGATGCAATATTTGACAACATTCCTGGCCTGTCGAACCCTACATCTCGGAGGGAACAGTATATACGTCTATAGCGGTATATATCCTAATCTAAGGCAACCTAACACCTCGGATGTAACATTTGACAACATTCCTGGCCTGTCGGTCCCTACGTCTCGGTGGTAACATTACATGCTTCTATAACGTTATATATCCTAACCTAAGGCCACCTAACATCTCGTATGTAATATTTGACAACATTCCTGGCGTGTCGAGCCCTACTTCTCGGTGGGAACAGTATATACGTCTATAACGTTATATATCGTAACCAAAGGCAACCTAACATCTCGGATGTAATATTTGACAACATTCCTGGCGTGTCGGACCCTACTTCTCGGTGGGAACAGTATATACGTCTGTAACGTCATATATCCTAACCTAAGGCAACCTAACATCTCGGATATAACATTTGACAACATTGCAGGCGTGTTGGAACCCTACGTCTCGGTGGTAACATTACGTGCGTCTATAACGTTATATATGCTAACCTAAGGCAACCTAACATCTCGGATGCAATATTTGACAACATTCCTGGCCTGTCGAACCCTACTTCTCGGAGGGAACAGCATATACATCTATAACGTCATATATCCTAACCTAAGGCAACCTTACATCTCGGATGTAACATTTGACAACATTCCAGGTGTGTCGGTCCCTACGTCTCGGTGGTAACGTTACATGCGTCTTCAACGTTATATATCCTAACCTAAGGCAACCTAACATCTCGGATGTAACATTTGACAACATTCCAGGCGTGTCGGTCCCTACGTCTCGGTGGTAACATTACATGCGTCTATAACGGTATATTTCCTAATCTAAGGCAACCTAACATCTCGGATGCAATATTTGACAACATTCCTGGCCTGTCGAATCCTACTTCTCGGAGGGAACAGCATATACGTCTATAACGTCATATATCCTAACCTAAGGCAACCTAACATCTCGGATGTAACATTTTACAACATTCCAGGCCTGTCGGTCCCTACGTCTCGGGGATAACATTACATGCGTCTATAGCGGTATATATCCTAATCTTAGGCAACCTAACATCTCGGATGTAACATTTTACAACATTCCAGGCCTGTCGGTCCCTACGTCACGGTGGTAACATTACATGCGTCTATAACGTTATATATCCTAACCTAAGGCCACCTAACATCTCGTATGTAATATTTAATAACATTCCTGGCGTGTCGAACCCTACTTCTCGGAGGGAACAGCATATAGGTCTATAACGTCATATATCCTAACCTAAGGCAATCTAACATCTCGGATATAACATTTGACAACATACCCGGCGTGTTGGAACCCTACGTCTCGGTGGTAACATTACGTGCGTCTATAACGTTATATATGCTAACCTAAGGCAACCTAACATCTCGGATGCAATATTTGACAACATTCCTGTCCTGTCGAACCCTACTTCTCGGAGGGAACAGTATATACGTCTATAACGTTATATATCCTAACCTAAGGCAACCTGACATCTCGGATGTATTATTCTACAACATTCCAGGCGTGTCGGACCCTACTTCTCAGTGGGAACATTATATGCGTCTATAACGTTGTATATCCTAATCTAAGGCAACCTAACATCTCGGATGCAATATTTGACAACATTCCTGGCCTGTCGAACCCTACTTCTCGGAGGGAACAGCATATACGTCTATAACGTCATATATCCTAACCTAATTCAACCTAACATCTCGGATGTAACATTTGACAACATTCCAGGTGTGTCGGTCCCTACGTCTCGGTGGTAACGTTACATGCGTCTTCAACGTTATATATCCTAACCTAAGGCAACCTAACATCTCGGATGTAACATTTGACAACATTCCAGGCGTGTCGGTCCCTACGTCTCGGTGGTAACATTACATGCGTCTATAACGGTATATTTCCTAATCTAAGGCAACCTAACATCTCGGATGCAATATTTGACAACATTCCTGGCCTGTCGAACCCTACTTCTCGGAGGGAACAGTATATACGTCTATAACGTTATGTATCCTAACCTAAGGCAACCTAACATCTCGGATGCAATATTTGATAACATTCCTGGCCTGTCGAACCCTACTTCTCGGAGGGAACAGTATATACGTCTATAACCTTATATATCCTAACCGAAGGCAACCTGACATCTCGGATGTAATATTCTACATCATTCCAGGCGCGTCGGACCCTACTTCTCGTTGGGAACATTATATGAGTCTATAACGTTGTATATCCTAATCTAAGGCAACCTATTATCTCAGACGTAATATTTTACAATATTCCTCGCGTGTCGGTGCATACTTTTCGGTGGGAATATTATATGCGTCCACAACGGTCGATATCGTAATCTAATGCAATCTAACATCTCGGATGCAATATTTGACAACATTCCTGGCCTGTCGAAACCTACTTCTCGGTGGGAACAGTATATACGTCTATAACGTCATATATCCTAACCTAAGGCAACCTAAGATCTCGGATGTAACATTTGACAACATTCCAGGTGTGTCGGTCCCTACGTCTCGGTGGTAAGGTTACATGCGTCTATAACGTTATATATCCAAACCTAAGGCAACCTAACATCTCGGATGTAACATTTGACAACATTCCAGGCATGTCGGTCCGTACGTCTCGGTGGTAACATTATATGCGTCTATAACGTTATATATCCTAACCTAAGGCCACCTAAAATCTCGTATGTAATATTTGACAACATTCCTGGCGTGTCGAGCCCTACTTCTCGGTGGGAACAGTATATACGTCTATAACGTTATATATCGTAACCAAAGGCAACCTAGCATCTCGGATGTAATATTTGACAACATTCCTGGCGTGTCGGACCCTACTTCTCGGTGGGAACAGTATATACGTCTGTAACGTCATATATCCTAACCTAATGCAACCTAACATCTCGGATATAACATTTGACAACATTGCAGGCGTGTTGGAACCCTACGTCTCGGTGGTAACATTACGTGCGTCTATAACGTTATATATGCTAACCTAAGGCAACCTAACATCTCGGATGCAATATTTGACAACATTCCTGGCCTGTCGAACCCTACTTCTCGGAGGGAACAGCATATACATCTATAACGTCATATATCCTAGCCTAAGGCAACCTAACATCTCGGATGTAACGTTTGACAACATTCCAGGCGTGTCGGTCCCTACGTCTCGGTGGTAACATTACATGCGTCTATAACGGTATATATCCTAATCTTGGGCAACCTAACATCTCGGATGTATCATTTTACCACATTCCAGGTGTGTCGGTCCCTACGTCTCGGTGGTAAGGTTACATGCGTCTATAACGTTATATATCCAAACCTAAGGCAACCTAACATCTCGGATGTAACATTTGACAACATTCCAGGCATGTCGGTCCGTACGTCTCGGTGGTAACATTATATGCGTCTATAACGTTATATATCCTAACCTAAGGCCACCTAACATCTCGTATGTAATATTTGACAACATTCCTGGCGTGTCGAGCCCTACTTCTCGGTGGGAACAGTACATACGTCTATAACGTTATATATCGTAACCTAAGGCAACCTCACATCTCGGATGTAATATTCTGCACCATTCCAGGCGTGTCGGACCCTAATTCTCGGTGGGAACATTATATGAGTCTATAACGTTGTATATCCTAATCTAAGGCAACCTATTATCTCAGACGTAATATTTTACAATATTCCTGGCGTGTCGGTGCATACTTTTCGGTGGGAATATTATATGCGTCTATAACGGTCGATATCGTAATCTAAGGCAATCTAACATCTCGGATGCAATATTTGACAACATTCCTGGCCTGTCGAACCCTACATCACGGAGGGAACAGTATATACGTCTATAACGTTATATATCCTAACCTAGGGCAGCCTAACATCTGGGATGTAATATTCTACAACCTTCCAGGCTTGTCGGACCCTACTTCTCGGTGGGAACATTATATGCGTCTATAACGTTGTATATCCTTATCTAAGGCAACCTAACATCTCGGATGCAATATTTGACAACATTCCTGGCGTGTCGAACCCTACTTCTCGGTGTGAACAGTATATACGTCTATAACGTTATATATCCTAACCTAAGGCAACCTAACATCTCGGATGTAATATTCGACAACATTCCTGGCGTGTCGGACCCTACTTCTCGGTGGGAACAATATATACGTCTGTAACGTCATATATCCTAACCTAAGACAACCATACATCTCGGATGTAACATTTGACAACATTGCAGGCGTGTTGGAACCCTACGTCTCGGTGGTAACATTACATGCGTCTATAGCGTTATATATGCTAACCTAAGGCAACCTAACATCTCGGATGCAATATTTGACAACATTCCTGGCCTGTCGAACCCTACTTCTCGGAGGGAACAGTATATACGTCTATAACGTCATATATCCTAACCTAAGGCAACCTAACATCTCGGATGTAACATTTGACAACATTCCAGGCGTGTCGGTCCCTACGTCTCGGTGGTAACATTACATGCGTCTATAGCGGTATATATCCTAATCTTGGCAACCTAACATCTCGGATGTAACATTTTACAACATTCCAGGCCTGTCGTTCCCTACGTCTCGGTGGTACCATTACATGCGTCTATAACGTTATATATCCTAACCTAAGGCCACCTAACATCTCGTATGTAATATTTGACAACATTCCTGGCGTGTCGAACCCTACTTCTCGGTGGGAACAGTATATACGTCTATAACGTTATATATCCTAACGTAAGGTAACCTAACATCTCGGATGTAATATTTGACAACATTCCTGGCGTGTCGGACCCTACTTCTCGGTGGGAACAGTATATACGTCTGTAACGTTATATATCCTAACCTAAGGCAACCTAACATCTCGGATGTAATATTCGACAACATTGCTGGCGTGTCGGACCCTACTTGTCGGTGGGAACAGTATATACGTCTGTAGCGTCATATATCCTAACCTAAGACAACCTAACATCTCGGATGTAACATTTGACAACATTGCAGGCGTGTTGGAACCCTACGTCTCGGTGGTAACATTACATGCGTCTATAACGTTATATATCCTAACCTAAGGCAACCTAACATCTCGGATGCAATATTTGACAACATTCCTGGCCTGTCGAACGCTACTTCTCGGAGGGAACAGCATATACGTCTATAACGTCATATATCCTAACCTAAGGCAACCTAACATCTCGGATGTAACATTTGACAACATTCCATGCGTGTCGGTCCCTACTTCTCGGTGGTAACATTACATGCGTCTATAACGGTATATTTCCTCATCTAAGGCAACCTAACATCTCGGATGCAATATTTGACAACATTCCTGGCCTGTCGAACCCTAATTCTCGGAGGGAACAGTATATACGTCTATAACGTTGTATATCCTAGCCTAAGGCAACCTAACATCTCGGATGTAACATTTGACAACATTCCAGGCGTGTCGGTCCCTACGTCTCGGTGGTAACATTACATGCGTCTATAACGGTATATATCCTAATCTAAGGCAACCTAACATCTCGGATGTAACATTTGACAACATTCCTGGCGTGTCGAGCCCTACTTCTCGGTGGGAACAGTATATACGTCTATAACGTTATATATCGTAACCTAAGGCAACCTCACATCTCGGATGTAATATTTGACAACATTCCTGGCGTGTCGGACCCTACTTCTCGGTGGGAACAGTATATACGTCTGTAACGTCATATATCCTAACCTAAGGCAACCTAACATCTCGGATATAACATTTGACAACATTGCAGGCGTGTTGGAATCCTACGTCTCGGTGGTAACATTACGTGCGTCTATAACGTTATATATGCTAACTTATGGCAACCTAACATCTCGGATGCAATATTTGACAACATTCCTGGCCTGTCGAACCCTACTTCTCGGAGGGAACAGCATATACGTCTATAACGTCATATATCCTAACCTAAGGCAACCTAACATCTCGGATGTAACATTTGACAACATTCCATGCGTGTCGGTCCCTACGTCTCGGTGGTAACATTACATGCGTCTATAACGGTATATTTCCTAATCTAAGGCAACCTAACATCTCGAATGCAATATTTGACAACATTCCTGGCCTGTCGAACCCTACTTCTCGGAGGGAACAGTATATACGTCTATAACGTTATATATCCTAACCTAGGGCAACCTAACGTCTCGGATGTAATATTCTACAACCTTCCAGGGGTGTCGGACCCTACTTCTCGGTGGGAACATTATATGCGTCTACAACGTTATATATCCTAACCTAAGGCAACCTAACATCTCGGATGCAATATTTGACAACATTCCTGGCCTGTCGAACCCTACTTCTCGGAGGGAACAGCATATACGTCTATAACGTCATATATCCTAACCTAAGGCAATCTAACATCTCGGATATAACATTTGACAACATACCCGGCGTGTTGGAACCCTACGTCTCGGTGGTAACATTACATGCGTCTATCACGTTATATATCCTAACCTAAGGCAACCTAACATCTCGGATGCAATATTTGACAACATTCCTGGCCTGTCGAATCCTACTTCTCGGAGGGAACAGCATATACGTCTATAACGTCATATATCCTAACCTAAGGCAACCTAACATCTCGGATGTAACATTTGACAACATTCCAGGCGTGTCGGTCCCTACGTCTCGGGGATAACATTACATGCGTCTATAGCGGTATATATCCTAATCTTAGGCAACCTAACATCTCGGATGTATCATTTTACCACATTCCAGGCGTGTCGGTCCCTACGTCTCGGTGGTAACGTTACATGCGTCTTCAACGTTATATATCCTAACCTAAGGCAACCTAACATCTCGGATGTAACATTTGACAACATTCCAGGCGTGTCGGTCCCTACGTCTCGGTGGTAACATTACATGCGTCTATAACGGTATATTTCCTAATCTAAGGCAACCTAACATCTCGGATGCAATATTTGACAACATTCCTGGCCTGTCGAACCCTACTTCTCGGAGGGAACAGTATGTACGTCTATAACGTTATATATCCTAACCTAAGGCAACCTGACATCTCGGATGTATTATTCTACAACATTCCAGGCGTGTCGGACCCTACTTCTCGGTGGGAACATTATATGCGTCTACAACGTTATATATCCTAACCTAAGGCAACCTAACATCTCGGATGCAATATTTGACAACATTCCTGGCCTGTCGAACCCTACTTCTCGGAGGGAACAGCATATACGTCTATAACGTCATATATCCTAACCTAAGGCAATCTAACATCTCGGATATAACATTTGACAACATACCCGGCGTGTTGGAACCCTACGTCTCGGTGGTAACATTACGTGCGTCTATAACGTTATATATGCTAACCTAAGGCAACCTAACATCTCGGATGCAATATTTGACAACATTCCTGGCCTGTCGAACCCTACTTCTCGGAGGGAACAGTATATACGTCTATAACGTTTTATATCCTAACCTAAGGCAACCTGACATCTCGGATGTAATATTCTACATCATTCCAGGCGTGTCGAACCCTACTTCTCGGATGGAACTGCATATACGTCTATAACGGTATTTATCCTAATCTAAGGCAACCTAACATCTCGGATGTAACATTTGACAACATTCCAGGCGTGTCGGTCCCTACGTCTCGGTGGTAACATTACATGCGTCTATAACGGTATATTTCCTAATCTAAGGCAACCTAACATCTCGGATGCAATATTTGACAACATTCCTGGCCTGTCGAACCCTACTTCTCGGAGGGAACAGTATGTACGTCTATAACGTTATATATCCTAACCTAAGGCAACCTGACATCTCGGATGTATTATTCTACAACATTCCAGGCGTGTCGGACCCTACTTCTCAGTGGGAACATTATATGCGTCTATAACGTTGTATATCCTAATCTAAGGCAACCTAACATCTCGGATGCAATATTTGACAACATTCCTGGCCTGTCGAACCCTACATCTCGGAGGGAACAGTATATACGTCTATAGCGGTATATATCCTAATCTAAGGCAACCTAACACCTCGGATGTAACATTTGACAACATTCCTGGCCTGTCGGTCCCTACGTCTCGGTGGTAACATTACATGCTTCTATAACGTTATATATCCTAACCTAAGGCCACCTAACATCTCGTATGTAATATTTGACAACATTCCTGGCGTGTCGAGCCCTACTTCTCGGTGGGAACAGTATATACGTCTATAACGTTATATATCGTAACCAAAGGCAACCTAACATCTCGGATGTAATATTTGACAACATTCCTGGCGTGTCGGACCCTACTTCTCGGTGGGAACAGTATATACGTCTGTAACGTCATATATCCTAACCTAAGGCAACCTAACATCTCGGATATAACATTTGACAACATTGCAGGCGTGTTGGAACCCTACGTCTCGGTGGTAACATTACGTGCGTCTATAACGTTATATATGCTAACCTAAGGCAACCTAACATCTCGGATGCAATATTTGACAACATTCCTGGCCTGTCGAACCCTACTTCTCGGAGGGAACAGCATATACATCTATAACGTCATATATCCTAACCTAAGGCAACCTTACATCTCGGATGTAACATTTGACAACATTCCAGGTGTGTCGGTCCCTACGTCTCGGTGGTAACGTTACATGCGTCTTCAACGTTATATATCCTAACCTAAGGCAACCTAACATCTCGGATGTAACATTTGACAACATTCCAGTCGTGTCGGTCCCTACGTCTCGGTGGTAACATTACATGCGTCTATAACGGTATATTTCCTAATCTAAGGCAACCTAACATCTCGGATGCAATATTTGACAACATTCCTGGCCTGTCGAATCCTACTTCTCGGAGGGAACAGCATATACGTCTATAACGTCATATATCCTAACCTAAGGCAACCTAACATCTCGGATGTAACATTTTACAACATTCCAGGCCTGTCGGTCCCTACGTCTCGGGGATAACATTACATGCGTCTATAGCGGTATATATCCTAATCTTAGGCAACCTAACATCTCGGATGTAACATTTTACAACATTCCAGGCCTGTCGGTCCCTACGTCACGGTGGTAACATTACATGCGTCTATAACGTTATATATCCTAACCTAAGGCCACCTAACATCTCGTATGTAATATTTGATAACATTCCTGGCGTGTCGAACCCTACTTCTCGGAGGGAACAGCATATACGTCTATAACGTCATATATCCTAACCTAAGGCAATCTAACATCTCGGATATAACATTTGACAACATACCCGGCGTGTTGGAACCTTACGTCTCGGTGGTAACATTACGTGCGTCTATAACGTTATATATGCTAACCTAAGGCAACCTAACATCTCGGATGCAATATTTGACAACATTCCTGTCCTGTCGAACCCTACTTCTCGGAGGGAACAGTATATACGTCTATAACGTTATATATCCTAACCTAAGGCAACCTGACATCTCGGATGTATTATTCTACAACATTCCAGGCGTGTCGGACCCTACTTCTCAGTGGGAACATTATATGCGTCTATAACGTTGTATATCCTAATCTAAGGCAACCTAACATCTCGGATGCAATATTTGACAACATTCCTGGCCTGTCGAACCCTACATCTCGGAGGGAACAGTATATACGTCTATAGCGATATATATCGTAATCTAAGGCAACCTAACATCTCGGATGCAATATTTGACAACATTCCTGGCCTGTCGAACCCTACTTCTCGGAGGGAACAGCATATACGTCTATAACGTCATATATCCTAACCTAATTCAACCTAACATCTCGGATGTAACATTTGACAACATTCCAGGTGTGTCGGTCCCTACGTCTCGGTGGTAACGTTACATGCGTCTTCAACGTTATATATCCTAACCTAAGGCAACCTAACATCTCGGATGTAACATTTGACAACATTCCAGGCGTGTCGGTCCCTACGTCTCGGTGGTAACATTACATGCGTCTATAACGGTATATTTCCTAATCTAAGGCAACCTAACATCTCGGATGCAATATTTGACAACATTCCTGGCCTGTCGAACCCTACTTCTCGGAGGGAACAGTATATACGTCTATAACGTTATGTATCCTAACCTAAGGCAACCTAACATCTCGGATGCAATATTTGATAACATTCCTGGCCTGTCGAACCCTACTTCTCGGAGGGAACAGTATATACGTCTATAACCTTATATATCCTAACCGAAGGCAACCTGACATCTCGGATGTAATATTCTACATCATTCCAGGCGCGTCGGACCCTACTTCTCGTTGGGAACATTATATGAGTCTATAACGTTGTATATCCTAATCTAAGGCAACCTATTATCTCAGACGTAATATTTTACAATATTCCTCGCGTGTCGGTGCATACTTTTCGGTGGGAATATTATATGCGTCCACAATGGTCGATATCGTAATCTAAGCAATCTAACATCTCGGATACAATATTTGACAACATTCCTGGCCTGTCGAAACCTACTTCTCGGTGGGAACAGTATATACGTCTATAACGTCATATATCCTAACCTAAGGCAACCTAAGATCTCGGATGTAACATTTCACAACATTCCAGGAGTGTCGGTCCCTACGTCTCGGTGGTAAGGTTACATGCGTCTATAACGTTATATATCCAAACCTAAGGCAACCTAACATCTCGGATGTAACATTTGACAACATTCCAGGCATGTCGGTCCGTACGTCTCGGTGGTAACATTATATGCGTCTATAACGTTATATATCCTAACCTAAGGCCACCTAAAATCTCGTATGTAATATTTGACAACATTCCTGGCGTGTCGAGCCCTACTTCTCGGTGGGAACAGTATATACGTCTATAACGTTATATATCGTAACCAAAGGCAACCTAGCATCTCGGATGTAATATTTGACAACATTCCTGGCGTGTCGGACCCTACTTCTCGGTGGGAACAGTATATACGTCTGTAACGTCATATATCCTAACCTAATGCAACCTAACATCTCGGATATAACATTTGACAACATTGCAGGCGTGTTGGAACCCTACGTCTCGGTGGTAACATTACGTGCTTCTATAACGTTATATATGCTAACCTAAGGCAACCTAACATCTCGGATGCAATATTTGACAACATTCCTGGCCTGTCGAACCCTACTTCTCGGAGGGAACAGCATATACATCTATAACGTCATATATCCTAGCCTAAGGCAACCTAACATCTCGGATGTAACGTTTGACAACATTCCAGGCGTGTCGGTCCCTACGTCTCGGTGGTAACATTACATGCGTCTATAACGGTATATATCCTAATCTTGGGCAACCTAACATCTCGGATGTATCATTTTACCACATTCCAGGCGTGTCGGTCCCTACGTCTCGGTGGTAACATTACATGCGTCTATAACGTTATATATCCTAACCTAAGGCCACCTAAAATCTCGTATGTAATATTTGACAACATTCCTGGCGTGTCGGTCCCTACGTCTCGGTGGTAACGTTACATGCGTCTTCAACGTTATATATCCTAACCTAAGGCAACCTAAGATCTCGGATGTAACATTTGACAACATTCCAGGCGTGTCGGTCCCTACGTCTCGGTGGTAACATTACATGCGTCTATAACGGTATATTTCCTAATCTAAGGCAACCTAACATCTCGGATGCAATATTTGACAACATTCCTGGCCTGTCGAACCCTACTTCTCGGAGGGAACAGTATATACGTCTATAACGTTATGTATCCTAACCTAAGGCAACCTAACATCTCGGATGCAATATTTGATAACATTCCTGGCCTGTCGAACCCTACTTCTCGGAGGGAACAGTATATACGTCTATAACGTTATATATCCTAACCGAAGGCAACCTGACATCTCGGATGTAATATTCTACATCATTCCAGGCGCGTCGGACCCTACTTCTCGTTGGGAACATTATATGAGTCTATAACGTTGTATATCCTAATCTAAGGCAACCTATTATCTCAGACGTAATATTTTACAATATTCCTCGCGTGTCGGTGCATACTTTTCGGTGGGAATATTATATGCGTCCACAACGGTCGATATCGTAATCTAAGGCAATCTAACATCTCGGATGCAATATTTGACAACATTCCTGGCCTGTCGAAACCTACTTCTCGGAGGGAACAGTATATACGTCTATAACGTCATATATCCTAACCTAAGGCAACCTAACATCTCGGATGTAACATTTGACAACATTCCAGGTTTGTCGGTCCCTACGTCTCGGTGGTAAGGTTACATGCGTCTATAACGTTATATATCCAAACCTAAGGCAACCTAACATCTCGGATGTAACATTTGACAACATTCCAGGCATGTCGGTCCGTACGTCTCGGTGGTAACATTATATGCGTCTATAACGTTATATATCCTAACCTAAGGCCACCTAACATCTCGTATGTAATATTTGACAACATTCCTGGCGTGTCGAGCCCTACTTCTCGGTGGGAACAGTACATACGTCTATAACGTTATATATCGTAACCTAAGGCAACCTCACATCTCGGATGTAATATTCTGCACCATTCCAGGCGTGTCGGACCCTAATTCTCGGTGGGAACATTATATGAGTCTATAACGTTGTATATCCTAATCTAAGGCAACCTATTATCTCAGACGTAATATTTTACAATATTCCTGGCGTGTCGGTGCATACTTTTCGGTGGGAATATTATATGCGTCTATAACGGTCGATATCGTAATCTAAGGCAATCTAACATCTCGGATGCAATATTTGACAACATTCCTGGCCTGTCGAACCCTACATCACGGAGGGAACAGTATATACGTCTATAACGTTATATATCCTAACCTAGGGCAGCCTAACATCTCGGATGTAATATTCTACAACCTTCCAGGCTTGTCGGACCCTACTTCTCGGTGGGAACATTATATGCGTCTATAACGTTGTATATCCTTATCTAAGGCAACCTAACATCTCGGATGCAATATTTGACAACATTCCTGGCGTGTCGAACCCTACTTCTCGGTGTGAACAGTATATACGTCTATAACGTTATATATCCTAACCTAAGGCAACCTAACATCTCGGATGTAATATTCGACAACATTCCTGGCGTGTCGGACCCTACTTCTCGGTGGGAACAATATATACGTCTGTAACGTCATATATCCTAACCTAAGACAACCATACATCTCGGATGTAACATTTGACAACATTGCAGGCGTGTTGGAACCCTACGTCTCGGTGGTAACATTACATGCGTCTATAGCGTTATATATGCTAACCTAAGGCAACCTAACATCTCGGATGCAATATTTGACAACATTCCTGGCCTGTCGAACCCTACTTCTCGGAGGGAACAGTATATACGTCTATAACGTCATATATCCTAACCTAAGGCAACCTAACATCTCGGATGTAACATTTGACAACATTCCAGGCGTGTCGGTCCCTACGTCTCGGTGGTAACATTACATGCGTCTATAGCGGTATATATCCTAATCTTGGCAACCTAACATCTCGGATGTAACATTTTACAACATTCCAGGCCTGTCGGTCCCTACGTCTCGGTGGTACCATTACATGCGTCTATAACGTTATATATCCTAACCTAAGGCCACCTAACATCTCGTATGTAATATTTGACAACATTCCTGGCGTGTCGAACCCTACTTCTCGGTGGGAACAGTATATACGTCTATAACGTTATATATCCTAACGTAAGGTAACCTAACATCTCGGATGTAATATTTGACAACATTCCTGGCGTGTCGGACCCTACTTCTCGGTGGGAACAGTATATACGTCTGTAACGTCATATATCCTAACCTAAGGCAACCTAACATCTCGGATATAACATTTGACAACATATCCGGCGTGTTGGAACCCTACGTCTCGGTGATAACATTACGTGCGTCTATAACGTTATATATGCTAACCTAAGGCAACCTAACATCTCGGATTCAATATTTGACAACATTCCTGGCCTGTGAACCCTACTTCTCGGAGGGAACAGTATATACGTCTATAACGTTATATATCCTAACCTAAGGCAACCTGACATCTCGGATGTAATATTCTACATCATTCCAGGCGTGTCGAACCCTACTTCTCGGTGGGAACATTATATGAGTCTATAACGTTGTATATCCTAATCTAAGGCAACCTATTATCTCAGACGTAATATTTTACAATATTCCTGGCGTGTCGGTGCATACTTTTCGGTGGGAATATTATATGCGTCTATAACGGTCGATATCGTAATCTAAGGCAACCTAACATCTCGGATGTAACATTTGACAACATTCTAGGTGTGTCGGTCCCTACGTCTCGGTGGTAACGTTACATGCGTCTACAACGTTATATATCCTAACCTAAGGAAACCTAACATCTTGGATGTAACATTTGACAACATTCCAGGCATGTCGGTCCCTACGTCTCGGTGGGAACATTATATGCGTCTATAACGTTGTATATCCTTATCTAAGGCAACCTAACATCTCGGATGCAATATTTGACAACATTCCTGGCGTGTCGAACCCTACTTCTCGGTGTGAACAGTATATACGTCTATAACGTTATATATCCTAACCTAAGGCAACCTAACATCTCGGATGTAATATTCGACAACATTGCTGGCGTGTCGGACCCTACTTGTCGGTGGGAACAGTATATACGTCTGTAGCGTCATATATCCTAACCTAAGACAACCTAACATCTCGGATGTAACATTTGACAACATTGCAGGCGTGTTGGAACCCTACGTCTCGGTGGTAACATTACATGCGTCTATAACGTTATATATCCTAACCTAAGGCAACCTAACATCTCGGATGCAATATTTGACAACATTCCTGGCCTGTCGAACCCTACTTCTCGGAGGGAACAGCATATACGTCTATAACGTCATATATCCTAACCTAAGGCAACCTAACATCTCGGATGTAACATTTGACAACATTCCATGCGTGTCGGTCCCTACTTCTCGGTGGTAACATTACATGCGTCTATAACGGTATATTTCCTCATCTAAGGCAACCTAACATCTCGGATGCAATATTTGACAACATTCCTGGCCTGTCGAACCCTAATTCTCGGAGGGAACAGTATATACGTCTATAACGTTGTATATCCTAGCCTAAGGCAACCTAACATCTCGGATGTAACATTTGACAACATTCCAGGCGTGTCGGTCCCTACGTCTCGGTGGTAACATTACATGCGTCTATAACGGTATATATCCTAATCTAAGGCAACCTAACATCTCGGATGCAATATTTGACAACATTCCTGGCCTGTCGAACCCTAATTCTCGGAGGGAACAGTATATACGTCTATAACGTTGTATATCCTAGCCTAAGGCAACCTAACATCTCGGATGTAACATTTGACAACATTCCAGGCGTGTCGGTCCCTACGTCTCGGTGGTAACATTACATGCGTCTATAACGGTATATATCCTAATCTTAGGCAACCTAACATCTCGGATTCAATATTTGACAACATTCCTGGCCTGTGAACCCTACTTCTCGGAGGGAACAGTATATACGTCTATAACGTTATATATCCTAACCTAAGGCAACCTGACATCTCGGATGTAATATTCTACATCATTCCAGGCGTGTCGAACCCTACTTCTCGGTGGGAACATTATATGAGTCTATAACGTTGTATATCCTAATCTAAGGCAACCTATTATCTCAGACGTAATATTTTACAATATTCCTGGCGTGTCGGTGCATACTTTTCGGTGGGAATATTATATGCGTCTATAACGGTCGATATCGTAATCTAAGGCAACCTAACATCTCGGATGTAACATTTGACAACATTCTAGGTGTGTCGGTCCCTACGTCTCGGTGGTAACGTTACATGCGTCTACAACGTTATATATCCTAACCTAAGGAAACCTAACATCTTGGATGTAACATTTGACAACATTCCAGGCATGTCGGTCCCTACGTCTCGGTGGGAACATTATATGCGTCTATAACGTTGTATATCCTTATCTAAGGCAACCTAACATCTCGGATGCAATATTTGACAACATTCCTGGCGTGTCGAACCCTACTTCTCGGTGTGAACAGTATATACGTCTATAACGTTATATATCCTAACCTAAGGCAACCTAACATCTCGGATGTAATATTCGACAACATTGCTGGCGTGTCGGACCCTACTTGTCGGTGGGAACAGTATATACGTCTGTAGCGTCATATATCCTAACCTAAGACAACCTAACATCTCGGATGTAACATTTGACAACATTGCAGGCGTGTTGGAACCCTACGTCTCGGTGGTAACATTACATGCGTCTATAACGTTATATATCCTAACCTAAGGCAACCTAACATCTCGGATGTAACATTTGACAACATTCCAGGCGTGTCGGTCCCTACGTCTCGGTGGTAACATTACATGCGTCTATAACGGTATATATCCTAATCTAAGGCAACCTAACATCTCGGATGCAATATTTGACAACATTCCATGCGTGTCGGTCCCTACGTCTCGGTGGTAACATTACATGCGTCTATAACGGTATATTTCCTAATCTAAGGCAACCTAACATCTCGGATGCAATATTTGACAACATTCCTGGCCTGTCGAACCCTACTTCTCGGAGGGAACAGTATATACGTCTATAACGTTGTATATCCTAGCCTAAGGCAACCTAACATCTCGGATGTAACATTTGACAACATTCCAGGCGTGTCGGTCCCTACGTCTCGGTGGTAACATTACATGCGTCTATAACGGTATATATCCTAATCTAAGGCAACCTAACATCTCGGATGCAATATTTGACAACATTCCTGGCCTGTCGAACCCTAATTCTCGGAGGGAACAGTATATACGTCTATAACGTTGTATATCCTAGCCTAAGGCAACCTAACATCTCGGATGTAACATTTGACAACATTCCAGGCGTGTCGGTCCCTACGTCTCGGTGGTAACATTACATGCGTCTATAACGGTATATATCCTAATCTTAGGCAACCTAACATCTCGGATGCAATATTTGACAACATCCCTGGCCTGTCGAACGCTACTTCTCGGAGAGAACAGTATATACGTCTATAACGTTATATATCCTAGCCTAAGGCAACCTAACATCTCGGATGTAACATTTGACAACATTCCAGGCATGTCGGTCCCTACGTCTCGGTGGTAACATTACATGCGTCTAGAACGGTATATATCCTAATCTTAGGCAATCTAACATCTCGGATGTAACATTTTACCACATTCCAGGCGTGTCGGACCCTACGTCTCGGTGGTAACATTACATGCGTCTATAGCGGTATATATCCTAATCTTAGGCAACCTAACATCTCGTATGTAATATTTGACAACATTCCTGGCCTGTCGAACCCTACCTCTCCGAGGGAACAGCATATACATCTATAACGTCATATATCCTAACCTAAGGCAACCTAACATCTCGGATATAACATTTGACGACATTGCAGGCGTGTTGGAACCCTACGTCTCGGTGGTAACATTACGTGCGTCTATAACGTTATATATGCTAACCTAAGGCAACCTAACATCTCGGATGCAATATTTGATAACATTCCTGGCCTGTCGAACCCTACTTCTCGGAGGGAACAGCATATACGTCTATAACGTCATATATCCTAACCTAAGGCAACCTAACATCTCGGATGTAACATTTGACAACATTCCATGCGTGTCGGTCCCTACGTCTCGGTGGTAACATTACATGCGTCTATAACGGTATATTTCCTAATCTAAGGCAACCTAACATCTCGGATGCAATATTTGACAACATTCCTGGCCTGTCGAACCCTACTTCTCGGAGGGAACAGTATATACGTCTATAACGTTATATATCCTAACCTAGGGCAACCTAACGTCTCGGATGTAATATTCTACAACCTTCCAGGCGTGTCGGACCCTACTTCTCGGTGGGAACATTATATGCGTCTATAACGTTATATATCCTAACCTAAGGCAACCTAACATCTCGGATGCAATATTTGACAACATTCCTGGCCTGTCGAACCCTAATTCTCGGAGGGAACAGTATATACGTCTATAACGTTATATATTCTAACCTAAGGCAACCTGACATCTCGGATGTAATATTCTACATCATTCCAGGCGTGTCGAACCCTACTTCTCGGTGGGAACATTATATGAGTCTATAACGTTGTATATCCTAATCTAAGGCAACCTATTATCTCAGACGTAATATTTTACAATATTCCTGGCGTGTCGGTGCATACTTTTCGGTGGGAATATTATATGCGTCTATAACGGTCGATATCGTAATCTAAGGCAACCTAACATCTCGGATGTAACATTTGACAACATTCTAGGTGTGTCGGTCCCTACGTCTCGGTGGTAACGTTACATGCGTCTACAACGTTATATATCCTAACCTAAGGAAACCTAACATCTTGGATGTAACATTTGACAACATTCCAGGCATGTCGGTCCCTACGTCTCGGTGGGAACATTATATGCGTCTATAACGTTGTATATTCTTATCTAAGGCAACCTAACATCTCGGATGCAATATTTGACAACATTCCTGGCGTGTCGAACCCTACTTCTCGGTGTGAACAGTATATACGTCTATAACGTTATATATCCTAACCTAAGGCAACCTAACATCTCGGATGTAATATTCGACAACATTGCTGGCGTGTCGGACCCTACTTGTCGGTGGGAACAGTATATACGTCTGTAACGTCATATATCCTAACCTAAGACAACCTAACATCTCGGATGTAACATTTGACAACATTGCAGGCGTGTTGGAACCCTACGTCTCGGTGGTAACATTACATGCGTCTATAACGTTATATATCCTAACCTAAGGCAACCTAACATCTCGGATGCCATATTTGACAACATTCCTGGCCTGTCGAACCCTACTTCTCGGAGGGAACAGCATATACGTCTATAACGTCATATATCCTAACCTAAGGCAACCTAACATCTCGGATGTAACATTTGACAACATTCCATGCGTGTCGGTCCCTACGTCTCGGTGGTAACATTACATGCGTCTATAACGGTATATTTCCTCATCTAAGGCAACCTAACATCTCGGATGCAATATTTGACAACATTCCTGGCCTGTCGAACCCTAATTCTCGGAGGGAACAGTATATACGTCTATAACGTTGTATATCCTAGCCTAAGGCAACCTAACATCTCGGATGTAACATTTGACAACATTCCAGGCGTGTCGGTCCCTACGTCTCGGTGGTAACATTACATGCGTCTATAACGGTATATATCCTAATCTAAGGCAACCTAACATCTCGGATGCAATATTTGACAACATTCCATGCGTGTCGGTCCCTACGTCTCGGTGGTAACATTACATGCGTCTATAACGGTATATTTCCTAATCTAAGGCAACCTAACATCTCGGATGCAATATTTGACAACATTCCTGGCCTGTCGAACCCTACTTCTCGGAGGGAACAGTATATACGTCTATAACGTTATATATCCTAACCTAGGGCAACCTAACGTCTCGGATGTAATATTCTACAACCTTCCAGGCGTGTCGGACCCTACTTCTCGGTGGGAACATTATATGCGTCTATAACGTTATATATCCTAACCTAAGGCAACCTAACATCTCGGATGCAATATTTGACAACATTCCTGGCCTTTCGAACCCTACATCTCGGAGGGAACAGTATATACGTCTATAGCGGTATATATCCTTATCTAAGGCAACCTAACATCTCGGATGCAATATTTGACAACATTCCTGGCCTGTCGAACCCTAATTCTCGGAGGGAACAGTATATACGTCTATAACGTTGTATATCCTAGCCTAAGGCAACCTAACATCTCGGATGTAACATTTTACCACATTCCAGGCGTGTCGGACCCTACGTCTCGGTGGTAACATTACATGCGTCTATAACTATATATATCTTAACCTAAGGTCACCTAACATCTCGTATGTAATATTTGACAACATTCCTGGCCTGTCGAACTCTACCTCTCGGAGGGAACAGCATATACATCTATAACGTCATATATCCTACCCTAAGGCAACCTAACATCTCGGATGTAACGTTTGACAACATTCCAGGCGTGTCGGTCCCTACGTCTCGGTGGTAACATTACATGCGTCTATAACGGTATATATCCTAATCTTGGGCAACCTAACATCTCGGATGTAACATTTTACCACATTCCAGGCGTGTCGGTCCCTACGTCCCGGTGGTAACATTACATGCGTCTATAACGTTATATATCCTAACCTAAGGCCACCTAACATCTCGTATGTAATATTTGACAACATTCCTGGCGTGTCGGTCCCTACGTCTCGGTGGTAACATTACATGCGTCTATAGCGGTATATATCCTAATCTTAGGCAACCTAACATCTCGTGTGTAATATTTGACAACATTCCTGGCCTGTCGAACCCTACCTCTCGGAGGGAACAGCATATACGTCTATAACGTCATATATCCAAACCTAAGGCAACCTAACATCTCGGATGTAACATTTGACAACATTCCATGCGTGTCGGTCCCTACGTCTCGGTGGTAACATTACATGCTTCTATAACGTTATATATCCTAACCTAAGGCCACCTAACATCTCGGATGTAACATTTGACAACATTCCATGCGTGTCGGTCCCTACGTCTCGGTGGTAACATTACATGCGTCTGTAACGGTATATTTCCTAATCTAAGGCAACCTAACATCTCGGATGCAATATTTGACAACATTCCTGGCCTGTCGATCCCTACTTCTCGGAGGGAACAGTATATACGTCTATAACGTTATATATCCTAACCTAGGGCAACCTAACGTCTCGGATGTAATATTCTACAACCTTCCAGGCGTGTCGGACCCTACTTCTCGGTGGGAACATTATATGCGTCTATAACGTTATATATCCTAACCTAAGGCAACCTAACATCTCGGATGTAATATTTGACAACATTCCTGGCCTGTCGAACCCTACATCTCGGAGGGAACAGTATATACGTCTATAGCGGTATATATCCTTATCTAAGGCAACCTAACATCTCGGATGCAATATTTGGCAACATTCCTGGCCTGTCGAACCCTACTTCTCGGAGGGAACAGTATATACGTCTATAACGTTATATATCCTAACCGAAGGCAACCTGACATCTCGGATGTAATATTCTACATCATTCCAGGCGTGACGGACCCTACTTCTCGGTGGGAACATTATATGAGTCTATAACGTTGTATATCCTAATCTAAGGCAACCTATTATCTCAGACGTAATATTTTACAATATTCCTGGCGTGTCGGTGCATACTTTTCGGTGGGAATATTATATGCGTCCATAACGGTCGATATCGTAATCTAAAGCAATCTATCATCTCGGATGCAATATTTGACAACATTCCTGGAATATCGAACCCTACATCTCGGAGGGAACAGTATATACGTCTGTAACGTCATATATCCTAACCTAAGACAACCTAACATCTCGGATGTAACATTTGACAACATTCCAGGCGTGTCGGTCCCTACGTCTAGGTGGTAACATTACATGCGTCTATAACGTTATATATCCTAACCTAAGGCACCCTAACATCTCGGATGCAATATTTGACAACATTCCTGGCCTGTCGAACCCTACTTCTCGGAGGGAACAGCATATACATCTATAACGTCATATATCCTAGCCTAAGGCAACCTAACATCTCGTATGTAATATTCTACATCATTCTAGGCGTGTCGGACCCTACTTCTCGGTGGGAACATTATATGAGTCTATAACGTTGTATATCCTAATCTAAGGCAACCAACTGTCTCAGACGTAATATTTTACAATATTCCTCGCGTGTCGGTGCATACTTTTCGGTGGGAATATTATGTGCGTCCACAACGGTCGATATCGTAATCTAAGGCAATCTAACATCTCGGATGCAATACTTGACAACATTCCTTGCCTGTCGAACCCTACTTCTCGGAGGGAACAGTATGTACGTCTATAACGTTATATATCCTAACCTGAGGCAACCTAACATCTCGGATGTAAAATTCTACAACCTTCCAGGCGTGTCGGACCCTACATCTCGGTGGTAACATTATATGCGTCTATAACGTTGCATATCATAATCTAAGGCAACCTAACATCTCGGATGCAATATTTGACAACATTCCTGGCCTGTCGAATCTTACTGCTCGGATGAAATATGTGACAACATTTCTGGCCTGTCGAACCCTACATCTCGGAGGGAACAGTATATACGTCTGTAACGTCATATATCCTTATCTAAGGCAACCTAACATCTCGGATGCAATATTTGACAGCATTCCTAGCCTGTCGATCCCTACTTCTCGGAGGGAACAGTATATACGTCTATAACGTCATATATCCTAACCTAAGGCAACCTAACATCTCGGATGTAATATTCTACAACCTTCCAGGCGTGTCGGACCCTACTTCTCGGTGGGAACATTATATGCGTCTATAACGTTGTATATCCTTATCTAAGGCAACCTAACATCTCGGATGCAATATTTGACAACATTCGTGGCCTGTCGAACCCTACTTCTCGGAGGGAACAGTATATACGTCTATAACGTCATATATCCTAACCTAAGGCAACCTAACATCTCGCATGTAACATTTGACAACATTCCAGGCGTGTCGGTCCCTACGTCTCGGTGGTAACATTACATGCGTCTATAACGTTATATATCCTGACCTAAGGCAACCTAACATCTCGGATGCAATACTTGACAACATTCCTGGCCTGTCGAACCCTACTTCTCGGAGGGAAGAGTATATACGTCTATAACGTCATATATCCTAGCCTAAGGCAACCTAACGTCTCGGATGTAACATTTGACAACATTCCAGGCGTATCGGTCCCTACGTCTCGGTGGTAACATTACATGCGTCTATAACGGTATATATCCTAATCTTAGGCAACCTAACATCTCGGATGTAACATTTGACAACATTCCTGGCCTGTCGGTCCCTACGTCTCGGTGGTAACATTACATGCTTCTATAACGTTATATATCCTAACCTAAGGCCACCTAACATCTCGTATGTAATATTTGACAACATTCCTGGCGTGTCGAGCCCTACTTCTCGGTGGGAAGAGTATATACGTCTATAACGTTATATATCGTAACCAAAGGCAACCTAACATCTCGGATGTAATATTTGACAACATTCCTGGCGTGTCGGACCCTACTTCTCGGTGGGAACAGTATATACGTCTGTAACGTCATATATCCTAACCTAAGGCAACCTAACATCTCGGATATAACATTTGACAATATTGCAGGCGTGTTGGAACCCTACGTCTCGGTGGTAACATTACGTGCGTCTATAACGTTATATATGCTAACCTAAGGCAACCTAACATCTCGGATGCAATATTTGACAACATTCCTGGCCTGTCCAACCCTACTTCTCGGAGGGAACAGCATATACGTCTATAACGTCATATATCCAAACCTAAGGCAACCTAACATCTCGGATGTAACATTTGACAACATTCCATGCGTGTCGGTCCCTACGTCTCGGTGGTAACATTACATGCGTATATAACGGTATATTTCCTAATCTAAGGCAACCTAACATCTCGGATGCAATATTTGACAACATTCCTGGCCTGTCGAACGCTACTTCTCGGAGGGAACAGTATATACGTCTATAACGTTATATATCCTAGCCTAAGGCAACCTAACATCTCGGATGCAATATTTGACAACATTCCTGGCCTGTCGAACCCTACTTCTCGGAGGGAACAGCATATACGTCTATAACGTCATATATCCAAACCTAAGGCAACCTAACATCTCGGATGTAACATTTGACAACATTCCATGCGTGTCGGTCCCTACGTCTCGGTGGTAACATTACATGCGTCTATAACGTTATATATCCTAGCCTAAGGCAACCTAACATCTCGGATATATTATTCTACAACATTCCAGGCGTGTCGGACCCTACTTCTCGGTGGGAACATTATATGCGTCTGTAACGTTGTATATCCTAATCTAAGGCAACGTAACATCTCGGATGCAATATTTGACAACATTCCTTGCCTGTCGAACCCCACTGCTCGGAGGGAACAGTATGTACGTCTATAACGTTACATATCCTCACCTAAGGCAACCTAACATCTCGGATGTAATATTCTACAACCTTCCAGGCGTGTCGGACCCTACTTCTCGGTGGTAACATTACATGCGTCTATAGCGGTATATATCCTAATCTTAGGCAACCTAACATCTCGGATGTAACATTTTACAACATTCCAGGCCTGTCGGTCCCTACGTCTCGGTGGTAACATTACGTGCGTCTATAACGGTATATATCCTAATCTTAGGCAACCTGACATCTCGGATGTAACATTTTACCACATTCCAGGCGTGTCGGTCCCTACGTCTCGGTGGTAACATTACATGCTTCTATAACGTTATATATCCTAACCTAAGGCCACCTAACATCTCGTATGTAATATTTGACAACATTCCTGGCGTGTCGGACCCTACTTCTCGGTGGGAACAGTATATACGTCTGTAACGTCATATATCCTAACCTGAGGCAACCTAACATCTCGGATATAACATTTGACAACATTGCAGGCGTGTTGGAACCCTACGTCTCGGTGGTAACATTACGTGCGTCTATAACGTTATATATGCTAACCTAAGGCAACCTAACGTCTCGGATGTAACATTTGACAACATTCCAGGCGTGTCGGTCCCTACGTCTCGGTGGTAACATTACATGCGTCTATAACGTTGTATATCCTTATCTAAGGCAACCTAACATCTCGGATGCAATATTTGACAACATTCGTGGCCTGTCGAACCCTACTTCTCGGAGGGAACAGTATATACGTCTATAACGTCATATATCCTAACCTAAGGCAACCTATCATCTCGGATGTAACATTTGATAACATTCCAGGCAGGTCGGTCCCTACGTCTCGGTGGTAATATTATATGCGTCTATAACGTTATATATCCTTATCTAAGGCAACCTAACATCCCGGATGCAATATTTGACAACATTCCTAGCCTGTCGCACCCTACTTCTCGGAGGGAACAGTATATACGTCTATAACGTCATATATCCTAACCTAAGGCAACCTAACATCTCGGATGTAATATTCTACAACCATCCAGGCGTGTCGGACCCTACTTCTCGGTGGGATCATTATATGCGTCTATAACGTTGTATATCCTTATCTAAGGCAACCTAACATCTCGGATGCAATATTTGACAACATTCGTGGCCTGTCGAACCCTACTTCTCGGAGGGAACAGTATATACGTCTATAACGTCATATATCCTAACCTAAGGCAACCTAACATCTCGCATGTAACATTTGACTACATTCCAGGCGTGTCGGTCCCTACGTCTCGGTGGTAACATTACATGCGTCTGTAACGTCATATATCCTAACCTAAGGCAACCTAACATCTCGGATGTAATATTCTACAACCTTCCAGGCGTGTCGGACCCTACTTCTCGGTGGGAACATTATATGCGTCTATAACGTTGTATATCCTTATCTAAGGCAACCTAACATCTCGGATGCAATATTTGACAACATTCCTGGCCTGTCGAACCCTACTTCTCGGAGGGAACAGCATATACGTCTATAACGTCATATATCCAAACCTAAGGCAACCTAACATCTCGGATGTAACATTTGACAACATTCCATGCGTGTCGGTCCCTACGTCTCGGTGGTAACATTACATGCGTCTATAACGTTATATATCCTAGCCTAAGGCAACCTAACATCTCGGATATATTATTCTACAACATTCCAGGCGTGTCGGACCCTACTTCTCGGTGGGAACATTATATGCATCTGTAACGTTGTATATCCTAATCTAAGGCAACGTAACATCTCGGATGCAATATTTGACAACATTCCTGGCCTGTCGAACCCTACATCTCGGAGGGAACAGTATATACGTCTATAGCGGTATATATCCTAATCTAAGGCAACCTAACATCTCGGATGCAATATTTGACAACATTCCTTGCCTGTCGAACCCTACTTCTCGGAGGGAACAGTATGTACGTCTATAACGTTATGTATCCTAACCTAAGGCAACCTAACATCTCGGATGTAATATTCTACAATCTTCCAGGCGTGTCGGACTCTACTTCTCGGTGGTAACATTATATGCGTCTATAACGTTGCATATCCTAATCTAAGGCAACCTAACATCTCGGATGCAATATTTGACAACATTCCTGGCCTGTCGAACCCTACATCCCGGAGGGAACAGTATATACGTCTATAGCGGTATATATCCTAATCTAAGGCAACCTAACATCTCGGATGCAATATTTGACTACATTCCTGGCCTGTCGAACCCTACTTCTCGGAGGGAACAGTATATACGTCTATAACGTTATATATCCTAACCGAAGGCAACCTGACATCTCGGATGTAATATTCTACATCATTCAAGGCGTGTCGGACCCTACTTCTCGGTGGGAACATTATATGAGTCTATAACGTTGTATATCCTAATCTAAGGCAACCTATTATCTCAGACGTAATATTGTACAATATTCCACGCGTGTCGGTGCATACTTTTCGGTGGGAATATTATATGCGTCCATAACGGTCGATATCATAATCTAAGGCAATCTAACATCTCGGATGCAATATTTGACAACATTCCTTACCTGTCGAACCCTACTTCTCGGAGGGAACAGTATGTACGTCTGTAACGTTATATATCCTAACCTAAGGCAACCTAACATCTCGGATGTAATATTCTACAACCTTCCAGGCGTGTCGGACCCTACTTCCCGGTGGTAACATTATATGCGTCTATAACGTTGCATATCCTAATCTAAGGCAACCTAACATCTCGGATGCAAAATTTGACAACATTCCTGGCCTGTCGAACCCTACTGCTCGGAGGGAACAGTATATACGTCTATAACGGTATATATCCTAATCTAAGGCAACCTAACATCTCGGATGGAATATGTGACAACATTCCTGGCCTGTCGAACCCTACATCTCGGAGGGAACAGTATTTACGTCTGTAACGTCATATATCCTAACCTAAGACAACCTAACTTCTCGGATGTAACATTTGACAACATTCCAGGCCTGTCGGTCCCTACGTCTCGGTGGTAACATTACATGCGTCTATAACGTTATATATCCTAACCTAAGGCAACCTAACATCTCGGATGCAATATTTGACAACATTCCTGGCCTGTCGAACCCTACTTCTCGGAGGGAACAGCATTACCTCTATAACGTCATATATCCTAGCCTAAGGCAACCTAACATCTCGGATGTAACATTTGACAACATTCCAGGCGTGTCGGTCCCTACGTCTCGGTGGTAACATTACATGCGTCTATAACGGTATATATCCTAATCTTAGGCAACCTGACATCTCGGATGTAACATTTTACCACATTCCAGGCGTGTCGGTCCCTACGTCTCGGTGGTAACATTACATGCTTCTATAACGTTATATATCCTAACCTAAGGCCACCTAACATCTCGTATGTAATATTTGACAACATTCCTGGCGTGTCGGACCCTACTTCTCGGTGGGAACAGTATATACGTCTGTAACGTCATATATCCTAACCTAAGGCAACCTAACATCTCGGATATAACATTTGACAACATTGCAGGCGTGTTGGAACCCTACGTCTCGGTGGTAACATTACGTGCGTCTATAACGTTATATATGCTAACCTAAGGCAACCTAACATCTCGGATGCAATATTTGACAACATTCCTGGCCTGTCGAACCCTACTTCTCGGAGGGAACAGCATATACGTCTATAACGTCATATATTCAAACCTAAGGCAACCTAACATCTCGGATGTAACATTTGACAACATTCCATGCGTGTCGGTCCCTACGTCTCAGTGGTAACATTACATGCGTCTATAACGTTATATATCCTAACCTAAGGCAACCTAACATCTCGGATGCAATATTTGACAACATTCCTGGCCTGTCGAACCCTACTTCTCGGAGGGAACAGCATATACCTCTATAACGTCATATATCCTAGCCTAAGGCAACCTAACATCTCGGATGTAACATTTGACAACATTACAGGCGTGTCGGTCCCTACGTCTCGGTGGTAACATTACATGCGTCTATAACGGTATATATCCTAATCTTAGGCAACCTGACATCTCGGATGTAACATTTTACCACATTCCAGGCGTGTCGGTCCCTACGTCTCGGTGGTAACATTACATGCGTCTATAACGTTATATATCCTAACCTAAGGCACCCTAACATCTCGGATGCAATATTTGACAACATTCCTGGCCTGTCGAACCCTACTTCTCGGAGGGAACAGCATATACATCTATAACGTCATATATCCTAGCCTAAGGCAACCTAACATCTCGGATGTAATATTCTACATCATTCTAGGCGTGTCGGACCCTACTTCTCGGTGGGAACATTATATGAGTCTATAACGTTGTATATCCTAATCTAAGGCAACCAACTGTCTCAGACGTAATATTTTACAATATTCCTCGCGTGTCGGTGCATACTTTTCGGTGGGAATATTATATGCGTCCACAACGGTCGATATCGTAATCTAAGGCAATCTAACATCTCGGATGCAATACTTGACTACATTCCTTGCCTGTCGAACCCTACTTCTCGGAGGGAACAGTATGTACGTCTATAACGTTATATATCCTAACCTAAGGCAACCTAACATCTCGGATGTAAAATTCTACAACCTTCCAGGCGTGTCGGACCCTACATCTCGGTGGTAACATTATATGCGTCTATAACGTTGCATATCATAATCTAAGGCAACCTAACATCTCGGATGCAATATTTGACAACATTCCTGGCCTGTCGAATCTTACTGCTCGGATGAAATATGTGACAACATTTCTGGCCTGTCGAACCCTACATCTCGGAGGGAACAGTATATACGTCTGTAACGTCATATATCCTTATCTAAGGCAACCTAACATCTACGATGCAATATTTGACAGCATTCCTAGCCTGTCGATCCCTACTTCTCGGAGGGAACAGTATATACGTCTATAACGTCATATATCCTAACCTAAGGCAACCTAACATCTCGGATGTAATATTCTACAACCTTCCAGGCGTGTCGGACCCTACTTCTCGGTGGGAACATTATATGCGTCTATAACGTTGTATATCCTTATCTAAGGCAACCTAACATCTCGGATGCAATATTTGACAACATTCGTGGCCTGTCGAACCCTACTTCTCGGAGGGAACAGTATATACGTCTATAACGTCATATATCCTAACCTAAGGCAACCTATCATCTCGGATGTAACATTTGATAACATTCCAGGCAGGTCGGTCCCTACGTCTCGGTGGTAATATTATATGCGTCTATAACGTTATATATCCTTATCTAAGGCAACCTAACATCCCGGATGCAATATTTGACAACATTCCTAGCCTGTCGCACCCTACTTCTCGGAGGGAACAGTATATACGTCTATAACGTCATATATCCTAACCTAAGGCAACCTAACATCTCGGATGTAATATTCTACAACCATCCAGGCGTGTCGGACCCTACTTCTCGGTGGGATCATTATATGCGTCTATAAAGTTGTATATCCTTATCTAAGGCAACCTAACATCTCGGATGCAATATTTGACAACATTCGTGGCCTGTCGAACCCTACTTCTCGGAGGGAACAGTATATACGTCTATAACGTCATATATCCTAACCTAAGGCAACCTAACATCTCGCATGTAACATTTGACTACATTCCAGGCGTGTCGGTCCCTACGTCTCGGTGGTAACATTACATGCGTCTATAACGTTATATATCCTGACCTAAGGCAACCTAACATCTCGGATGCAATACTTGACAACATTCCTGGCCTGTCGAACCCTACATCTCGGAGGGAACAGTATATACGTCTATAGCGGTATATATCCTAATCTAAGGCAACCTAACATCTCGGATGCAATATTTGACTACATTCCTGGCCTGTCGAACCCTACTTCTCGGAGGGAACAGTATATACGTCTATAACGTTCTATATCCTAACCGAAGGCAACCTGACATCTCGGATGTAATATTCTACATCATTCAAGGCGTGTCGGACCCTACTTCTCGGTGGGAACATTATATGAGTCTATAACGTTGTATATCCTAATCTAAGGCAACCTATTATCTCAGACGTAATATTGTACAATATTCCACGCGTGTCGGTGCATACTTTTCGGTGGGAATATTATATGCGTCCATAACGGTCGATATCGTAATCTAAGGCAATCTAACATCTCGGATGCAATATTTGACAACATTCCTTACCTGTCGAACCCTACTTCTCGGAGGGAACAGTATGTACGTCTATAACGTTATATATCCTAACCTAAGGCAACCTAACATCTCGGATGTAAAATTCTACAACCTTCCAGGCGTGTCGGACCCTACATCTCGGTGGTAACATTATATGCGTCTATAACGTTGCATATCATAATCTAAGGCAACCTAACATCTCGGATGCAATATTTGACAATATTCCTGGCCTGTCGAATCTTACTGCTCGGATGAAATATGTGACAACATTTCTGGCCTGTCGAACCCTACATCTCGGAGGGAACAGTATATACGTCTGTAACGTCATATATCCTTATCTAAGGCAACCTAACATCTCCGATGCAATATTTGACAGCATTCCTAGCCTGTCGATCCCTACTTCTCGAAGGGAACAGTATATACGTCTATAACGTCATATATCCTAACCTAAGGCAACCTAACATCTCGGATGTAATATTCTACAACCTTCCAGGCGTGTCGGACCCTACTTCTCGGTGGGAACATTATATGCGTCTATAACGTTGTATATCCTTATCTAAGGCAACCTAACATCTCGGATGCAATATTTGACAACATTCGTGGCCTGTCGAACCCTACTTCTCGGAGGGAACAGTATATACGTCTATAACGTCATATATCCTAACCTAAGGCAACCTATCATCTCGGATGTAACATTTGATAACATTCCAGGCAGGTCGGTCCCTACGTCTCGGTGGTAATATTATATGCGTCTATAACGTTATATATCCTTATCTAAGGCAACCTAACATCCCGGATGCAATATTTGACAACATTCCTAGCCTGTCGCACCCTACTTCTCGGAGGGAACAGTATATACGTCTATAACGTCATATATCCTAACCTAAGGCAACCTAACATCTCGGATGTAATATTCTACAACCATCCAGACGTGTCGGACCCTACTTCTCGGTGGGATCATTATATGCGTCTATAACGTTGTATATCCTTATCTAAGGCAACCTAACATCTCGGATGCAATATTTGACAACATTCGTGGGCTGTCGAACCCTACTTCTCGGAGGGAACAGTATATACGTCTATAACGTCATATATCCTAACCTAAGGCAACCTAACATCTCGCATGTAACATTTGACTACATTCCAGGCGTGTCGGTCCCTACGTCTCGGTGGTAACATTACATGCGTCTATAACGTTATATATCCTGACCTAAGGCAACCTAACATCTCGGATGCAATACTTGACAACATTCCTGGCCTGTCGAACCCTACATCTCGGAGGGAACAGTATATACGTCTATAGCGGTATATATCCTAATCTAAGGCAACCTAACATCTCGGATGCAATATTTGACTACATTCCTGGCCTGTCGAACCCTACTTCTCGGAGGGAACAGTATATACGTCTATAACGTTATATATCCTAACCGAAGGCAACCTGACATCTCGGATGTAATATTCTACATCATTCAAGGCGTGTCGGACCCTACTTCTCGGTGGGAACATTATATGAGTCTATAACGTTGTATATCCTAATCTAAGGCAACCTATTATCTCAGACGTAATATTGTACAATATTCCACGCGTGTCGGTGCATACTTTTCGGTGGGAATATTATATGCGTCCATAACGGTCGATATCGTAATCTAAGGCAATCTAACATCTCGGATGCAATATTTGACAACATTCCTTACCTGTCGAACCCTACTTCTCGGAGGGAACAGTATGTACGTCTGTAACGTTATATATCCTAACCTAAGGCAACCTAACATCTCGGATGTAATATTCTACAACCTTCCAGGCGTGTCGGACCCTACTTCCCGGTGGTAACATTATATGCGTCTATAACGTTGCATATCCTAATCTAAGGCAACCTAACATCTCGGATGCAATATTTGACAACATTCCTGGCCTGTCGAATCTTACTGCTCGGATGAAATATGTGACAACATTTCTGGCCTGTCGAACCCTACATCTCGGAGGGAACAGTATATACGTCTGTAACGTCATATATACTTATCTAAGGCAACCTAACATCTCCGATGCAATATTTGACAGCATTCCTAGCCTGTCGATCCCTACTTCTCGGAGGGAACAGTATATACGTCTATAACGTCATATATCCTAACCTAAGGCAACCTAACATCTCGGATGTAATATTCTACAACCTTCCAGGCGTGTCGGACCCTACTTCTCGGTGGGAACATTATATGCGTCTATAACGTTGTATATCCTTATCTAAGGCAACCTAACATCTCGGATGCAATATTTGACAACATTCGTTGCCTGTCGAACCCTACTTCTCGGAGGGAACAGTATATACGTCTATAACGTCATATATCCTAACCTAAGGCAACCTATCATCTCGGATGTAACATTTGATAACATTCCAGGCAGGTCGGTCCCTACGTCTCGGTGGTAACATTACATGCGTCTATAACGTTATATATCCTGACCTAAGGCAACCTAACATCTCGGATGCAATACTTGACAACATTCCTGGCCTGTCGAACCCTACTTCTCGGAGGGAACAGTATATACGTCTATAACGTCATATATCCTAGCCTAAGGCAACCTAACGTCTCGGATGTAACATTTGACAACATTCCAGGCGTGTCGGTCCCTACGTCTCGGTGGTAACATTACATGCGTCTATAACGGTATATATCCTAATCTTAGGCAACCTAACATCTCGGATGTAACATTTGACAACATTCCAGGCGTGTCGGTCCCTACGTCTCGGTGGTAACATTACATGCTTCTATAACGTTATATATCCTAACCTAAGGCCACCTAACATCTCGTATGTAATATTTGACAACATTCCTGGCGTGTCGAGCCCTACTTCTCGGTGGGAACAGTATATACGTCTATAACGTTATATATCGTAACCTAAGGCAACCTCACATCTCGGATGTAATATTTGACAACATTCCTGGCGTGTCGGACCCTACTTCTCGGTGGGAACAGTATATACGTCTGTAACGTCATATATCCTAACCTAAGGCAACCTAACATCTCGGATATAACATTTGACAACATTGCAGGCGTGTTGGAACCCTACGTCTCGGTGGTAACATAACGTGCGTCTATAACGTTATATATCCTAACCTAAGGCAACCTAACATCTCGTATGCAATATTTGACAACATTCCTGGCCTTTCGAACCCTACATCTCGGAGGGAACAGTATATACGTCTATAGCGGTATATATCCTTATCTAAGGCAACCTAACATCTCGGATGCAATATTTGACAACATTCCTGCCCTGTCGAACCCTAATTCTCGGAGGGAACAGTATATACGTCTATAACGTCATATATCCAAACCTAAGGCAACCTAACATCTCGGATGTAACATTTGACAACATTCCATGCGTGTCGGTCCCTACGTCTCGGTGGTAACATTACATGCGTCTATAACGGTATATTTCCTAATCTAAGGCAACCTAACATCTCGGATGCAATATTTGACAACATTCCTGGCCTGTCGAACGCTACTTCTCGGAGGGAACAGTATATACGTCTATAACGTTATATATCCTAGCCTAAGGCAACCTAACATCTCGGATATATTATTCTACAACATTCCAGGCGTGTCGGACCCTACTTCTCGGTGGGAACATTATATGCGTCTATAACGTTGTATATCCTAATCTAAGGCAACGTAACATCTCGGATGCAATATTTGACAACATTCCTGGCCTGTCGAACCCTACATCTCGGAGGGAACAGTATATACGTCTATAGCGGTATATATCCTAATCTAAGGCAACCTAACATCTCGGATGCAATATTTGACAACATTCCTTGCCTGTCGAACCCTACTTCTCGGAGGGAACAGTATGTACGTCTATAACGTTACGTATCCTAACCTAAGGCAACCTAACATCTCGGATGTAATATTCTACAATCTTCCAGGCGTGTCGGACTCTACTTCTCGGTGGTAACATTATATGCGTCTATAACGTTGCATATCCTAATCTAAGGCAACCTAACATCTCGGATGCAATATTTGACAACATTCCTGGCCTGTCGAACCCTACATCTCGGAGGGAACAGTATATACGTCTATAGCGGTATATATCCTAATCTAAGGCAACCTAACATCTCGGATGCAATATTTGACTACATTCCTGGCCTGTCGAACCCTACTTCTCGGAGGGAACAGTATATACGTCTATAACGTTATATATCCTAACCGAAGGCAACCTGACATCTCGTATGTAATATTCTACATCATTCAAGGCGTGTCGGACCCTACTTCTCGGTGGGAACATTATATGAGTCTATAACGTTGTATATCCTAATCTAAGGCAACCTATTATCTCAGACGTAATATTGTACAATATTCCACGCGTGTCGGTGCATACTTTTCGGTGGGAATATTATATGCGTCCATAACGGTCGATATCGTAATCTAAGGCAATCTAACATCTCGGATGCAATATTTGACAACATTCCTTACCTGACGAACCCTACTTCTCGGAGGGAACAGTATGTACGTCTGTAACGTTATATATCCTAACCTAAGGCAACCTAACATCTCGGATGTAATATTCTACAACCTTCCAGGCGTGTCGGACCCTACTTCCCGGTGGTAACATTATATGCGTCTATAACGTTGCATATCCTAATCTAAGGCAACCTAACATCTCGGATGCAATATTTGACAACATTGCTGGCCTGTCGAACCCTACTTCTCGGAGGGAACAGCATATACGTCTATAACGTCATATATCCAAACCTAAGGCAACCTAACATCTCGGATGTAACATTTGACATCATTCCATGCGTGTCGGTCCCTACGTCTCGGTGGTAACATTACATGCGTCTATAACGGTATATTTCCTAATCTAAGGCAACCTAACATCTCGGATGCAATATTTGACAACATTCCTGGCCTGTCGAACGCTACTTCTCGGAGGGAACAGTATATACGTCTATAACGTTATATATCCTAGCCTAAGGCAACCAAACATCTCGGATGTAACATTTGACAACATTCCAGGCGTGTCGGTCCCTACGTCTCGGTGGTAACATTACATGCGTCTATAACGGTATATTTCCTAATCTAAGGCAACCTAACATCTCGGATGCAATATTTGACAACATTCCTGGCCTGTCGAACCCTACTTCTCGGAGGGAACAGTATATACGTCTATAACGTTATATATCCTAACCTAAGGCAACCTGACATCTCGGATATATTATTCTACAACATTCCAGGCGTGTCGGACCCTACTTCTCGGAGGGAACAGTATATACGTCTATAACGTTGTATATCCTAACCTAAGGCAACCTGACATCTCGGATGCTATATTTGACAACATTCCTGGCCTGTCGAACCCTACATCTCGGAGGGAACAGTATATACGTCTATAGCGGTATATATCCTAATCTAAGGCAACCTAACATCTCGGATGCAATATTTGACAACATTCCTGGCCTGTCGAACCCTACTTCTCGGAGGGAACAGTATATACGTCTATAACGTTATATATCCTAACCGAAGGCAACCTGACATCTCGGATGTAATATTCTACATCATTCAAGGCGTGTCGGACCCTACTTCTCGGTGGGAACATTATATGAGTCTATAACGTTCTGTATCCTAATCTAAGGCAACCTATTATCTCAGACGTAATATTTTACAATATTCCTCGGGTGTCGGTGCATACTTTTCGGTGGGAATATTATATGCGTCCATAACGGTCGATATCGTAATCTAAGGCAATCTAACATCTCGGATGCAATATTTGACAACATTCCTGGCCTGTCGAACCCTACTGCTCGGAGGGAATTGTATATACGTCTATAACGGTATATATCCTAATCAAAGGCAACCTAACATCTCGGATGAAATATGTGACAACATTCCTGGCCTGTCGAACCCTACATCTCGGAGGGAACAGTATATACGTCTATAACGTCATATATCCTAACCTAAGGCAACCTAACGTCTCGGATGTAACATTTGACAACATTCCAGGCGTGTCGGTCCCTACGTCGCGGTGGTAACATTACATGCGTCTATAACGGTATATTTCCTAATCTAAGGCAACCTAACATCTCGGATACAATATTTGACAACATTCCTGGCCTGTCGAACCCTACTTCTCGGAGGGAACAGTATATACGTCTATAACGTTATATATCCTAACCTAAGGCAACCTGACATCTCGGATGCAATATTTGACAACATTCCTGGCCTGTCGAACCCTACTTCTCGGAGGGAACAGCATATACGTCTATAACGTCATATATCCAAACCTAAGGCAACCTAACATCTCGGATGTAACATTTGACAACATTCCATGCGTGTCGGTCCCTACGTCTCGGTGGTAACATTACATGCGTCTATAACGGTATATTTCCTAATCTAAGGCAACCTAACATCTCGGATGCAATATTTGACAACATTCCTGGCCTGTCGAACGCTACTTCTCGGAGGGAACAGTATATACGTCTATAACGTTATATACCCTAGCCTAAGGCAACCAAACATCTCGGATGTAACATTTGACAACATTCCAGGCGTGTCGGTCCCTACGTCTCGGTGGTAACATTACATGCGTCTATAACGGTATATTTCCTAATCTAAGGCAACCTAACATCTCGGATGCAATATTTGACAACATTCCTGGCCTGTCGAACCCTACTTCTCGGAGGGAACAGTATATACGTCTATAACGTTATATATCCTAACCTAAGGCAACCTGACATCTCGGATATATTATTCTACAACATTCCAGGCGTGTCGGACCCTACTTCTCGGTGGGAACATTATATGCGTCTATAACGTTGTATGTCCTAATCTAAGGCAACCTAACATCTCGGATGCTATATTTGACAACATTCCTGGCCTGTCGAACCCTACATCTCGGAGGGAACAGTAAATACGTCTATAGCGGTATATATCCTAATCTAAGGCAACCTAACATCTCGGATGCAATATTTGACAACATTCCTGGCCTGTCGAACCCTACTTCTCGGAGGGAACAGTATATACGTCTATAACGTTGTATATCCTAACCTAAGGCAACCTGACATCTCGGATATATTATTCTACAACATTCCAGGCGTGTCGGACCCTACTTCTCGGTGGGAACATTATATGCGTCTATAACGTTGTATATCCTAATCTAAGGCAACCTAACATCTCGGATGCTATATTTGACAACATTCCTGGCCTGTCGAACCCTACTTCTCGGAGGGAACAGTATATACGTCTATAACGTTATATATCCTAACCGAAGGCAACCTGACATCTCGGATGTAATATTCTACATCATTCAAGGCGTGTCGGACCCTACTTCTCGGTGGGAACATTATATGAGTCTATAACGTTCTGTATCCTAATCTAAGGCAACCTATTATCTCAGACGTAATATTTTACAATATTCCTCGGGTGTCGGTGCATACTTTTCGGTGGGAATATTATATGCGTCCATAACGGTCGATATCGTAATCTAAGGCAATCTAACATCTCGGATGCAATATTTGACAACATTCCTGGCCTGTCGAACCCTACTGCTCGGAGGGAACTGTATATACGTCTATAACGGTATATATCCTAATCAAAGGCAACCTAACATCTCGGATGAAATATGTGACAACATTCCTGGCCTGTCGAACCCTACATCTCGGAGGGAACAGTATATACGTCTATAACGTCATATATCCTAACCTAAGGCAACCTAACGTCTCGGATGTAACATTTGACAACATTCCAGGCGTGTCGGTCCCTACGTCTCGGTGGTAACATTACATGCGTCTATAACGGTATATTTCCTAATCTAAGGCAACCTAACATCTCGGATGCAATATTTGACAACATTCCTGGCCTGTCGAACCCTACTTCTCGGAGGGAACAGTATATACGTCTATAACGTTATATATCCTAACCTAAGGCAACCTGACATCTCGGATATATTATTCTACAACATTCCAGGCGTGTCGGACCCTACTTCTCGGTGGGAACATTATATGCGTCTATAACGTTGTATATCCTAATCTAAGGCAACGTAACATCTCGGATGCAATATTTGACAACATTCCTGGCCTGTCGAACCCTACATCTCGGAGGGAACAGTATATACGTCTATAGCGGTATATATCCTAATCTAAGGCAACCTAACATCTCGGATGCAATATTTGACAACATTCCTGGCCTGTCGAACCCTACATCTCGGAGGGAACAGTATATACGTCTATAGCGGTATATATCCTAATCTAAGGCAACCTAACATCTCGGATGCAATATTTGACTACATTCCTGGCCTGTCGAACCCTACTTCTCGGAGGGAACAGTATATACGTCTATAACGTTATATATCCTAACCGAAGGCAACCTGACATCTCGGATGTAATATTCTACATCATTCAAGGCGTGTCGGACCCCACTTCTCGGTGGGAACATTATATGAGTCTATAACGTTGTATATCCTAATCTAAGGCAACCTATTATCTCAGACGTAATATTGTACAATATTCCACGCGTGTCGGTGCATACTTTTCGGTGGGAATATTATATGCGTCCATAACGGTCGATATCGTAATCTAAGGCAATCTAACATCTCGGATGCAATATTTGACAACATTCCTTACCTGTCGAACCCTACTTCTCGGAGGGAACAGTATGTACGTCTGTAACGTTATATATCCTAACCTAAGGCAACCTAACATCTCGGATGTAATATTCTACAACCTTTCAGGCGTGTCGGACCCTTCTTCCCGGTGGTAACATTATATGCGTCTATAACGTTGCATATCCTAATCTAAGGCAACCTAACATCTCGGATGCAAAATTTGACAACATTCCTGGCCTGTCGAACCCTACTGCTCGGAGGGAACAGTATATACGTCTATAGCGGTATATATCCTAATCTAAGGCAACCTAACATCTCGGATGCAATATTTGATAACATTCCGGGCGTGTCGAACCCTACTTCTCTGTGGGAACAGTATATACGTCTATAACGTTATATATACTAACGTAAGGCAACCTAACATCTCGGATGTAATATTTGACAACATTCCTGGCGTGTCGGACCCTACTTCTCGGTGGGAACAGTATATACGTCTGTAACGTCATATATCCTAACCTAAGGCAACCTAGCATCTCGGATATAACATTTGACAACATTGCAGGCGTGTTGGAACCCTACGTCTCGGTGGTAACATTACGTGCGTCTATAACGTTATATATGCTAACCTAAGGCAACCTGACATCTCGGATGCAATATTTGACAACATTCCTGGCCTGTCGAACCCTACTTCTCGGAGGGAACAGCATATACGTCTATAACGTCATATATCCAAACCTAAGGCAACCTAACATCTCGGATGTAACATTTGACAACATTCCATGCGTGTCGGTCCCTACGTCTCGGTGGTAACATTACATGCGTCTATAACGGTATATTTCCTAATCTAAGGCAACCTAACATCTCGGATGCAATATTTGACAACATTCCTGGCCAGTCGAACGCTACTTCTCGGAGGGAACAGTATATACGTCTATAACGTTATATATCCTAGCCTAAGGCAACCAAACATCTCGGATGTAGCATTTGACAACATTCCAGGCGTGTCGGTCCCTACGTCTCGGTGGTAACATTACATGCGTCTATAACGGTATATTTCCTAATCTAAGGCAACCTAACATCTCGGATGCAATATTTGACAACATTCCTGGCCTGACGAACCCTACTTCTCGGAGGGAACAGTATATACGTCTATAACGTTATATATCCTAACCTAAGGCAACATGACATCTCGGATATATTATTCTACAACATTCCAGGCGTGTCGGACCCTACTTCTCGGTGGGAACATTATATGCGTCTATAACGTTGTATATCCTAATCTAAGGCAACCTAACATCTCGGATGCTATATTTGACAACATTCCTGGCCTGTCGAACCCTACATCTCGGAGGGAACAGTATATACGTCTATAGCGGTAAATATCCTAATCTAAGGCAACCTAACATCTCGGATGCAATATTTGACAACATTCCTGGCCTGTCGAACCCTACTTCTCGGAGGGAACAGTATATACGTCTATAACGTTGTATATCCTAACCTAAGGCAACCTGACATCTCGGATATATTATTCTACAACATTCCAGGCGTGTCGGACCCTACTTCTCGGTGGGAACATTATATGAGTCTATAACGTTCTGTATCCTAATCTAAGGCAACCTGTTATCTCAGACGTAATATTTTACAATATTCCTCGGGTGTCGGTGCATACTTTTCGGTGGGAATATTATATGCGTCCATAACGGTCGATATCGTAATCTAAGGCAATCTAACATCTCGGATGCAATATTTGACAACATTCCTGGCCTGTCGAACCCTACTTCTCGGAGGGAACAGCATATACCTCTATAACGTCATATATCCTAGCCTAAGGCAACCTAACTTCTCGGATGTAACGTTTGACAACATTCCAGGCATGTCGGTCCCTACGTCTCGGTGGTAACATTATATGCGTCTATAACGTTATATATCCTTATCTAAGGCAACCTAACATCTCGGATGCAATATTTGACAACATTCCTGGCCTGTCGAACCCTACTGCTCGGAGGGAACAGTATATACGTCTATAGCGGTATATATCCTAATCTAAGGCAACCTAACATCTCGGATGCAATATTTGATAACATTCCTGGCGTGTCGAACCCTACTTCTCGGTGGGAACAGTATATACGTCTATAACGTTATATATCCTAACGTAAGGCAACCTAACATCTCGGATGTAATATTTGACAACATTCCTGGCGTGTCGGACCCTACTTCTCGGTGGGAACAGTATATACGTCTGTAACGTCATATATCCTAACCTAAGGCAACCTAGCATCTCGGATATAACATTTGACAACATTCCCGGCGTGTTGGAACCCTACGTCTCGGTGGTAACATTACGTGCGTCTATAACGTTATATATGCTAACCTAAGGCAACCTAACATCTCGGATGCAATATTTGACAACATTCCTGGCCTGTCGAACCCTACTTCTCGGAGGGAACAGCATATACGTCTATAACGTCATATATCCTAACCTAAGGCAACCTAACATCTCGGATGTAACATTTGACAACATTCCAGGTGTGTCGGTCCCTACGTCTCGGTGGGAAGGTTACATGCGTCTATAACGTTATATATCCTAACCTAAGGCAACCTAACATCTCGGATGTAACATTTGACAACATTCCAGGCATGTCGGTCCATACGTCTCGGTGGTAACATTATATGCGTCTATAACGTTATATATCCTTATCTAAGGCAACCTAACATCTCGGATGCAATATTTGACAACATTCGTAGCCTGTCGAACCCAACTTCTCGGAGGGAACAGTATATACGTCTATAACGTTATATATCCTAACCTAACGCAACCTGACATCTCGGATGTAATATTCTACATCATTCCAGGCGTGTCGGACCCTACTTTTCGGTGGGAGCATTATATGAGTCTATAACGTTGTATTTCCTAATCTAAGGCAATCTATTATCTCAGACGTAATATTTTACAATATTCCTGGCGTGTCGGTGCATACTTTTCGGTGGGAATATTATATGCGTCTATATCGGTCGATATCGTAATCTAAGGCAACCTAACATCTCGGATGCCATATTTGACAACATTCCTGGCCTGTCGAACCCTACTTCTCGGAGGGAACAGTATATACGTCTATAACGTTATATATCCTAACAGAAGGCAACCTGACATCTCGGATGTAATATTCTACATCATTCAAGGCGTGTCGGACCCTACTTCTCGGTGGGAACATTATATGAGTCTATAACGTTGTATATCCTAATCTAAGGCAACCTATTATCTCAGACGTAATATTGTACAATATTCCTCGCGTGTCGGTGCATACTTTTCGGTGGGAATATTATATGCGTCCATAACGGTCGATATCGTAATCTAAGGCAATCTCACATCTCGGATGCAATATTTGACAACATTCCTTGCCTGTCGAACCCTACTTCTCGGAGGGAATAGTATGTACGTCCATAAGGTTATATATCCTAACCTAAGGCAACCTAACATCTCGGATGAAATATGTGACAACATTCCTGGCCTGTCGAACCCTACATCTCGGAGGGAACACTATATACGTCTATAACGTCATATATCCTAACCTAAGGCAACCTAACGTCTCGGATGTAACATTTGACAACATTCCAGACATGTCGGTCCCTACGGCTCGGTGGTAACATTATATGCGTCTATAATGTTATATATCCTTATCTAATGCAACCTAACATCTCGGATGCAATATTTGACAACATTCCCGGCCTGTCGAACCCTACTTCTCGGAGGGAACAGTATATACGTCTATAACGGTATATTTCCTAATCTAAGGCAACCTAACATCTCGGATGCAATATTTGACAACATTCCTGGCCTGTCGAACCCTACTTCTCGGAGGGAACAGTATATACGTCTACAACATCATATATCCTAACCTAAGGCAACCTAACATCTCGGATGTAACACTTGACAACATTCCAGGCATGTCGGTCCCTACGTCTCGGTGGTAACATTATATGCCTCTATAACGTTATATATCCTAACCGAAGGCAACCTGACATCTCGGATGTAATATTCTACATCATTCAAGGCGTGTCGGACCCTACTTCTCGGTGGGAACATTATATGAGTCTATAACGTTGTATATCCTAATCTAAGGCAACCTATTATCTCAGACGTAATATTTTACAATATTCCTCGCGTGTCGGTGCATACTTTTCGGTGGGAATATTATATGCGTCCATAACGGTCGATATCGTAATCTAAGGCAATCTAACATCTCGGATGTAACATTTGACAACATTCCAGGCATGTCGGTCCCTACGTCTCGGTGGTAACATTATATGCCTCTATAACGTTGTATATCCTAATCTAAGGCAACCTAACATCTCGGATGTAATATTCTACAACCTTCCAGGCGTGTCGGACCCTACTTCTCGGTGGTAACATTATATGCGTCTATAACGTTGCATATCCTAATCTAAGGCAACCTAACATCTCGGATGCAATATTTGACAACATTCCTGGCCTGTCGAACCCTACTGCTCGGAGGGAACAGTATATACGTCTATAACGGTATATATCCTAATCTAAGGCAACCTAACATCTCGGATGAAATATGTGACAACATTCCTGGCCTGTCGAACCCTACGTCTCGCTGGTAACATTACGTGCGTCTATAACGTCATATATCCTAACCTAAGACAACCAAACATCTCGGATGTAACATTTGACAACATTCCAGGCGTGTCGGTCCCTACGTCTCGGTGGTAACATTACATGCGTCTATAACGTTATATATCCTAACCTAAGGCAACCTAACATCTCGGATGCAATATTTGACAACATTCCTGGCCTGTCGAACCCTACTTCTCGGAGGGAACAGCATATACATCTATAACGTCATATATCCTAGCCTAAGGCAACCTAACATCTCGGATGTAACATTTGACAACATTCCAGGCATGTCGGTCCCTACGTCTCGGTGGTAACATTATATGCGTCTATAACGTTATATATCCTTATCTAAGGCAACCTAACATCTCGGATGCAATATTTGACAAAATTCCTGGCCTGTCGAACCCTACTTCTCGGAGGGAACAGTATATACGTCTATAACGTTATATATCCTAACCGAAGGCAACCTGACATCTCGGATGTAATATTCTACATCATTCAAGGCGTGTCGGACCCTACGTCTCGGTGGGAACATTATATGAGTCTATAACGTTGTATATCCTAATCTAAGGCAACTTATTATCTCAGACGTAATATTTTACAATATTCCTCGCGTGTCGGTGCATACTTTTCGGTGGGAATATTATATGCGTCCATAACGGTCGATATCGTAATCTAAGGCAATCTAACATCTCGGGTGCAATATTTGACAACATTCCTTGCCTGTCGAACCCTACTTCTCGGAGGGAACAGTATGTACGTCTGTAACGTTATATATCCTAACCTAAGGCAACCTAACATCTCGGATGTAATATTCTACAACCTTCCAGGCGAGTCGGACCCTACTTTTCGGTGGTAACATTATATGCGTCTATAACGTTGCATATCCTAATCTAAGGCAACCTAACATCTCGGATGCAATATTTGACAACATTCCTTGCCTGTCGAACCCTACTGCTCGGAGGGAACAGTATATACGTCTATAGCGGTATATATCCTAATCTAAGGCAACCTAACATCTCGGATGCAATATTTGACAACATTCCTGGCCTGTCGAACCCTACTTCTCGGAGGGAACAGTATATACGTCTATAACGTTATATATCCTAACCGAAGGCAACCTGACATCTCGGATGTAATATTCTACATCATTCAAGGCGTGTCGGACCCTACTTCTCGGTGGGAACATTATATGAGTCTATAACGTTGTATATCCTAATCTAAGGCAACCTATTATCTCAGACGTAATATTTTACAATATTCCTCGCGTGTCGGTGCATACTTTTCGGTGGGAATATTATATGCGTCCATAACGGTCGATATCGTAATCTAAGGCAATCTAACATCTCGGATGCAATATTTGACAACATTCCTTGCCTGTCGAACCCTACTTCTCGGAGGGAACAGTATGTACGTCTATAAGGTTATATATCCTAACCTAAGGCAACCTAACATCTCGGATGTAATATTTGACAACATTCCTGGCGTGTCGGACCCTACTTCTCGGTGGGAACAGTATATACGTCTGTAACGTCATATATCCTAACCTAAGGCAACCTAGCATCTCGGATATAACATTTGACAACATTCCCGGCGTGTTGGAACCCTACGTCTCGGTGGTAACATTACGTGCGTCTATAACGTTATATATGCTAACCTAAGGCAACCTAACATCTCGGATGCAATATTTGACAACATTCCTGGCCTGTCGAACCCTACTTCTCGGAGGGAACAGCATATACGTCTATAACGTCATATATCCTAACCTAAGGCAACCTAACATCTCGGATGTAACATTTGACAACATTCCAGGTGTGTCGGTCCCTACGTCTCGGTGGGAAGGTTACATGCGTCTATAACGTTATATATCCTAACCTAAGGCAACCTAACAACTCGGATGTAACATTTGACAACATTCCAGGCATGTCGGTCCATACGTCTCGGTGGTAACATTATATGCGTCTATAACGTTATATATCCTTATCTAAGGCAACCTAACATCTCGGATGCAATATTTGACAACATTCGTAGCCTGTCGAACCCAACTTCTCGGAGGGAACAGTATATACGTCTATAACGTTATATATCCTAACCTAACGCAACCTGACATCTCGGATGTAATATTCCACATCATTCCAGGCGTGTCGGACCCTACTTTTCGGTGGGAGCATTATATGAGTCTATAACGTTGTATTTCCTAATCTAAGGCAATCTATTATCTCAGACGTAATATTTTACAATATTCCTGGCGTGTCGGTGCATACTTTTCGGTGGGAATATTATATGCGTCTATATCGGTCGATATCGTAATCTAAGGCAACCTAACATCTCGGATGCCATATTTGACAACATTCCTGGCCTGTCGAACCCTACTTCTCGGAGGGAACAGTATATACGTCTATAACGTTATATATCCTAACAGAAGGCAACCTGACATCTCGGATGTAATATTCTACATCATTCAAGGCGTGTCGGACCCTACTTCTCGGTGGGAACATTATATGAGTCTATAACGTTGTATATCCTAATCTAAGGCAACCTATTATCTCAGACGTAATATTGTACAATATTCCTCGCGTGTCGGTGCATACTTTTCGGTGGGAATATTATATGCGTCCATAACGGTCGATATCGTAATGTAAGGCAATCTCACATCTCGGATGCAATATTTGACAACATTCCTTGCCTGTCGAACCCTACTTCTCGGAGGGAATAGTATGTACGTCTATAAGGTTATATATCCTAACCTAAGGCAACCTAACATCTCGGATGTAATATTCTACAACCTTCACGGCGTGTCGGACCCTACTTCTCGGTGGTAACATTATATGCGTCTATAACGTTGCATATCCTAATCTAAGGCAACCTAACATCTCGGATGCAATATTTGACAACATTCCTGGCCTGTCGAACCCTACTGCTCGGAGGGAACTGTATATACGTCTATAACGGTATATATCCTAATCTAAGGCAACCTAACATCTCGGATGAAGTATGTGACAACATTCCTGGCCTGTCGAACCCTACATCTCGGAGGGAACACTATATACGTCTATAACGTCATATATCCTAACCTAAGGCAACCTAACGTCTCGGATGTAACATTTGACAACATTCCAGACATGTCGGTCCCTACGGCTCGGTGGTAACATTATATGCGTCTATAACGATATATATCCTAACAGAAGGCAACCTAACATCTCGGATGCAATATTTGACAACATTCCCGGCCTGTCGAACCCTACTTCTCGGAGGGAACAGTATATACGTCTATAACGGTATATTTCCTAATCTAAGGCAACCTAACATCTCGGATGCAATATTTGACAACATTCCTGGCCTGTCGAACCCTACTTCTCGGAGGGAACAGTATATACGTCTATAAAGTCATATATCCTAACCTAAGGCAACCTAACATCTCGGATGTAACATTTGACAACATTCCAGGCATGTCGGTCCCTACGTCTCGGTGGTAACATTATATGCCTCTATAACGTTGTATATCCTAATCTACGGCAACCTAACATCTCGAATGTAATATTCTACAACCTTCCAGGCGTGTCGGACCCTACTTCTCGGTGGTAACATTATATGCGTCTATAACGTTGCATATCCTAATCTAAGGCAACCTAACATCTCGGATGCAATATTTGACAACATTCCTGGCCTGTCGAACCCTACTTCTCGGAGGGAACAGTATGTACGTCTATAAGGTTATATATCCTAACCTAAGGCAACCTGACATCGCGGATGTAATATTCTACAACCTTCCCGGCGTGTCGGACCCTACTTCTCGGTGGTAACATTATATGCGTCTATAACGTTGCATATCCTAATCTAAGGCAACCTAACATCTCGGATGCAATATTTTACAATATTCCTCGCGTGTCGGTGCATACTTTTCGGTGGGAATATTATATGCGTCCATAACGGTCGATATCGTAATCTAAGGCAATCTAACACCTCGGATGCAATATTTGACAACATTCCTTGCCTGTCGAACCCTACTTCTCGGAGGGAACGGTATGTACGTCTGTAACGTTATATATCCTAACCTAAGGCAACCTAACATCTCGGATGTAATATTCTACAACCTTCCAGGCGTGTCGGACCCTACTTCTCGGTGGTAACATTATATGCGTCTATAATGTTGCATATCCTAATCTAAGGCAACCTAACATCTCGGATGCAATATTTGACAACATTCCTGGCCTGTCGAACCCTACTTCTCGGAGGGAACAGCATATACGTATATAACGTCATATATCCTAACCTAAGGCAACCTGATATCTCGGATGTATTATTCCACAACATTCCAGGCGTGTCGGACCCTACTTCTCAGTGGGAACATTATATGCGTCTATAACGTTGTATATCCTAATCTAAGGCAACCTAACATCTCGGATGCAATATTTGACAACATTCCTGGCCTGTCAAACCCTACATCTCGGAGGGAACATTATATACGTCTATAGCGGTATATATCCTAATCTAAGGCAACCTAACATCTCGGATGCAATATTTGATAACATTCCTGGCCTGTCGAACCCGACTTCTCGGAGGGAACAGTATATACGTCTATAACGTTATATATCCTAACCCAAGGCAACCTGACATCTCGGATGTAATATTCTGCATCATTCCAGGCGCGTCGGACCCTACTTCTCGTTCGGAACATTATATGAGTCTATAACGTTGTATATCGTAATCTAAGGCAACCTATTATCTCAGACGTAATATTTTACAATATTCCTGGCGTGTCGGTGCATACTTTTCGGTGGGAATATTATATGCGTCCATAACGGTCGATATCGTAATCTAAGGCAATCTAACATCTCGGATGCAATATTTGACAACATTCCTGGCCTGTCGAACCCTACATCTCGGAGGGAACAGTATATACGTCTATAGCGGTATATATCCTAACCTAAGGCCACCTAACATCTGGTATGTAATATTTGACAACATTCCTAGCGTGTCGAACCCTACTTCTCGGAGGGAACAGTATATACGTCTATAACGTTATATATCCTAATCTAAGGCAACCTAACATCTCGGATGCAATATTTGATAACATTCCTGACGTGTCGAACCCTACTTCTCGGTGGGAACAGTATATACGTCTATAACGTTATATATCCTAACGTAAGGCAACCTAACATCTCGGATGTAATATTCTACATCATTCAAGGCGTGTCGGACCCTACTTCTCGGTGGGAACATTATATGAGTCTATAACGTTGTATATCCTAATCTAAGGCAACCTATTATCTCAGACGTAATATTTTACAATATTCCTCGCGTGACGGTGCATACTTTTCGGTGGGAATATTATATGCGTCTATATCGGTCGATATCGTAATCTAAGGCAACCTAACATCTGGGATGCCATATTTGACAACATTCCTGGCCTGTCGAACCCTACTTCTCGGAGGGAACAGTATGTACGTCTATAAGGTTATATATCCTAACCTAAGGCAACCTAACATCTCGGATGTAATATTCTACAACCTTCCCGGCGTGTCGGACCCTACTTCTCGGTGGTAACATTATATGCGTCTATAACGTTGCATATCCTAATCTAAGGCAACCTAACATCTCGGATTCAATATTTGACAACATTCCTGGCCTGTCGAACCCTACTGCTCGGAGGGAACATTATATACGTCTATAGCGGTATATATCCTAATCTAAGGCAACCTAACATCTCGGATGCAATATTTGATAACATTCCTGGCCTGTCGAACCCGACTTCTCGGAGGGAACAGTATATACGTCTATAACGTTATATATCCTAACCCAAGGCAACCTGACATCTCGGATGTAATATTCTACATCATTCCAGGCGCGTCGGACCCTACGTCTCGGTGGTAACATTACATGCGTCTATAACGTTATATATCCTAACCTAAGGCAACCTAACATCTCGGATGCAATATATGACAACATTCCTGGCCTGTCGAACAATACTTCTCGGAGGGAACAGTATATACGTCTATAACGTTATATATCCTAATCTAAGGCAACCTACAATCTCGGATGAAATATGTGACAACATTCCTGGCCTGTCGAACCCTACGTCTCGCTGGTAACATTACGTGCGTCTATAACGTCATATATCCTAACCTAAGACAACCAAACATCTCGGATGTAACATTTGACAACATTCCAGGTGTGTCGGTCCCTACGTCTCGGTGGGAAGGTTACATGCGTCTATAACGTTATATATCCTAACCTAAGGCAACCTAACATCTCGGATGTAACATTTTACCACATTCCAGGCGTGTCGGTCCCTACGTCTCGGTGGTAACATTACATGCCTCTATAACGTTATATATCCTAACCTAAGGCCACCTAACATCTCGTATGTAATATTTGACAACATTCCTGGCGTGTCGAGCCCTACTTCTCGGTGGGAACAGTATATACGTCCATAACGTTATATATCGTAACCAAAGGCAACCTAACATCTCGGATGTAATATTTGACAACATTCCTGGCGTGTCGGACCCTACTTCTCGGTGGGAACAGTATATACGTCTGTAACGTCATATATCCTAACCTAAGGCAACCTAACATCTCGGATATAACATTTGACAACATTGCAGGCGTGTTGGAACCCTACGTCTCGGTGGTAACATTACGTGCGTCTATAACGTTATATATGCTAACCTAAGGCAACCTGACATCTCGGATGCAATATTTGACAACATTCCTGGCCTGTCGAACCCTACTTCTCGGAGGGAACAGCATATACATCTATAACGTCATATATCCAAACCTAAGGCAACCTAACATCTCGGATGTAACATTTGACAACATTCCATGCGTGTCGGTCCCTACGTCTCGGTGGTAACATTACATGCGTCTATAACGGTATATTTCCTAATCTAAGGCAACCTAACATCTCGGATGCAATATTTGACAACATTCCTGGCCTGTCGAACGCTACTTCTCGGAGGGAACAGTATATACGTCTATAACGTTATATATCCTAGCCTAAGGCAACCAAACATCTCGGATGTAACATTTGACAACATTCCAGGCGTGTCGGTCCCTACGTCTCGGTGGTAACATTACATGCGTCTATAACGGTATATTTCCTAATCTAAGGCAACCTAACATCTCGGATGCAATATTTGACAACATTCCTGGCCTGACGAACCCTACTTCTCGGAGGGAACAGTATATACGTCTATAACGTTATATATCCTAACCTAAGGCAACCTGACATCTCGGATATATTATTCTACAACATTCCAGGCGTGTCGGACCCTACTTCTCGGTGGGAACATTATATGCGTCTATAACGTTGTATATCCTAATCTAAGGCAACCTAACATCTCGGATGCAATATTTGACAACATTCCTGGCCTGTCGAACCCTACATCTCGGAGGGAACAGTATATACGTCTATAGCGGTATATATCCTAATCTAAGGCAACCTAACATCTCGGATGCAATATTTGACTACATTCCTGGCCTGTCGAACCCTACTTCTCGGAGGGAACAGTATATACGTCTATAACGTTATATATCCTAACCGAAGGCAACCTGACATCTCGGATGTAATATTCTACATCATTCAAGGCGTGTCGGACCCTACTTCTCGGTGGGAACATTATATGAGTCTATAACGTTGTATATCCCAATCTAAGGCAACCTATTATCTCAGACGTAATATTGTACAATATTCCACGCGTGTCGGTGCATACTTTTCGGTGGGAATATTATATGCGTCCATAACGGTCGATATCGTAATCTAAGGCAATCTAACATCTCGGATGCAATATTTCACAACATTCCTTACCTGTCGAACCCTACTTCTCGGAGGGAACAGTATGTACGTCTGTAACGTTATATATCCTAACCTAAGGCAACCTAACATCTCGGATGTAATATTCTACAACCTTCCAGGCGTGTCGGACCCTTCTTCCCGGTGGTAACATTATATGCGTCTATAACGTTGCATATCCTAATCTAAGGCAACCTAACATCTCGGATGCAAAATTTGACAACATTCCTGGCCTGTCGAACCCTACTGCTCGGAGGGAACAGTATATACGTCTATAACGGTATATATCCTAATCTAAGGCAACCTAACATCTCGGATGAAGTATGTGACAACATTCCTGGCCTGTCGAACCCTACATCTCGGAGGGAACAGTATTTACGTCTGTAACGTCATATATCCTAACCTAAGACAACCTAACATCTCGGATGCAATATTTGACAACATTCCTGGCCTGTCGAACCCTACTTCTCGGAGGGAACAGCATATACCTCTATAACGTCATATATCCTAGCCTAAGGCAACCTAACATCTCGGATGTAACATTTGACAACATTCCAGGCATGTCGGTCCCTACGTCTCGGTGGTAACATTATATGCGTCTATAACGTTATATATCCTTATCTAAGGCAACCTAACATCTCGGATGCAATATTTGACAACATTCCTGGCCTGTCGAACCCTACTGCTCGGAGGGAACAGTATATACGTCTATAGCGGTATATATCCTAATCTAAGGCAACCTAACATCTCGGATGCAATATTTGATAACATTCCTGGCGTGTCGAACCCTACTTCTCGGTGGGAACAGTATATACGTCTATAACGTTATATATCCTAACGTAAGGCAACCTAACATCTCGGATGTAATATTTGACAACATTCCTGGCGTGTCGGACCCTACTTCTCGGTGGGAACAGTATATACGTCTGTAACGTCATATATCCTAACCTAAGGCAACCTAGCATCTCGGATATAACATTTGACAACATTCCCGGCGTGTTGGAACCCTACGTCTCGGTGGTAACATTACGTGCGTCTATAACGTTATATATGCTAACCTAAGGCAACCTAACATCTCGGATGCAATATTTGACAACATTCCTGGCCTGTCGAACCCTACTTCTCGGAGGGAACAGCATATACGTCTATAACGTCATATATCCTAACCTAAGGCAACCTAACATCTCGGATGTAACATTTGACAACATTCCAGGTGTGTCGGTCCCTACGTCTCGGTGGGAAGGTTACATGCGTCTATAACGTTATATATCCTAACCTAAGGCAACCTAACATCTCGGATGTAACATTTGACAACATTCCAGGCATGTCGGTCCATACGTCTCGGTGGTAACATTATATGCGTCTATAACGTTATATATCCTTATCTAAGGCAACCTAACATCTCGGATGCAATATTTGACAACATTCGTAGCCTGTCGAACCCAACTTCTCGGAGGGAACAGTATATACGTCTATAACGTTATATATCCTAACCTAACGCAACCTGACATCTCGGATGTAATATTCTACATCATTCCAGGCGTGTCGGACCCTACTTTTCGGTGGGAGCATTATATGAGTCTATAACGTTGTATTTCCTAATCTAAGGCAACCTATTATCTCAGACGTAATATTGTACAATATTCCTCGCGTGTCGGTGCATACTTTTCGGTGGGAATATTATATGCGTCCATAACGGTCGATATCGTAATCTAAGGCAATCTCACATCTCGGATGCAATATTTGACAACATTCCTTGCCTGTCGAACCCTACTTCTCGGAGGGAATAGTATGTACGTCTATAAGGTTATATATCCTAACCTAAGGCAACCTAACATCTCGGATGTAATATTCTACAACCTTCACGGCGTGTCGGACCCTACTTCTCGGTGGTAACATTATATGCGTCTATAACGTTGCATATCCTAATCTAAGGCAACCTAACATCTCGGATGCAATATTTGACAACATTCCTTGCCTGTCGAACCCTACTGCTCGGAGGGAACAGTATATACGTCTATAGCGGTATATATCCTAATCTAAGGCAACCTAACATCTCGGATGCAATATTTGACAACATTCCTGGCCTGTCGAACCCTACTTCTCGGAGGGAACAGTAAATACGTCAATAACGTTATATATCCTAACCGAAGGCAACCTGACATCTCGGATGTAATATTCTACATCATTCAAGGCGTGTCGGACCCTACTTCTCGGTGGTAACATTATATGCGTCTATAATGTTGCATATCCTAATCTAAGGCAACCTAACATCTCGGATGCAATATTTGACAACATTCCTGGCCTGTCGAACCCTACTTCTCGGAGGGAACAGTATATACGTATATAACGTCATATATCCTAACCTAAGGCAACCTGATATCTCGGATGTATTATTCCACAACATTCCAGGCGTGTCGGACCCTACTTCTCAGTGGGAACATTATATGCGTCTATAACGTTGATTATCCTAATCTAAGGCAACCTAACATCTCGGATGCAATATTTGACAACATTCCTGGCCTGTCAAACCCTACATCTCGGAGGGAACATTATATACGTCTATAGCGGTATATATCCTAATCTAAGGCAACCTAACATCTCGGATGCAATATTTGATAACATTCCTGGCCTGTCGAACCCGACTTCTCGGAGGGAACAGTATATACGTCTATAACGTTATATATCCTAACCCAAGGCAACCTGACATCTCGGATGTAATATTCTGCATCATTCCAGGCGCGTCGGACCCTACTTCTCGTTCGGAACATTATATGAGTCTATAACGTTGTGTATCGTAATCTAAGGCAACCTATTATCTCAGACGTAATATTTTACAATATTCCTGGCGTGTCGGTGCATACTTTTCGGTGGGAATATTATATGCGTCCATAACGGTCGATATCGTAATCTAAGGCAATCTAACATCTCGGATGCAATATTTGACAACATTCCTGGCCTGTCGAACCCTACATCTCGGAGGGAACAGTATATACGTCTATAGCGGTATATATCCTAACCTAAGGCCACCTAACATCTGGTATGTAATATTTGACAACATTCCTAGCGTGTCGAACCCTACTTCTCGGAGGGAACAGTATATACGTCTATAACGTTATATATCCTAATCTAAGGCAACCTAACATCTCGGATGCAATATTTGATAACATTCCTGACGTGTCGAACCCTACTTCTCGGTGGGAACAGTATATACGTCTATAACGTTATATATCCTAACGTAAGGCAACCTAACATCTCGGATGTAATATTCTACATCATTCAAGGCGTGTCGGACCCTACTTCTCGGTGGGAACATTATATGAGTCTATAACGTTGTATATCCTAATCTAAGGCAACCTATTATCTCAGACGTAATATTTTACAATATTCCTCGCGTGACGGTGCATACTTTTCGGTGGGAATATTATATGCGTCTATATCGGTCGATATCGTAATCTAAGGCAACCTAACATCTGGGATGCCATATTTGACAACATTCCTGGCCTGTCGAACCCTACTTCTCGGAGGGAACAGTATATACGTCTATGACGATATATATCCTAACAGAAGGCAACCTGACATCTCGGATGTAATATTCTACATCATTCAAGGCGTGTCGGACCCTACTTCTCGGTGGGAACATTATATGAGTCTATAACGTTGTATATCCTAATCTAAGGCAACCTATTATCTCAGACGTAATATTGTACAATATTCCTCGCGTGTCGGTGCATACTTTTCGGTGGGAATATTATATGCGTCCATAACGGTCGATATCGTAATCTAAGGCAATCTAACATCTCGGATGCAATATTTGACAACATTCCTTGCCTGTCGAACCCTACTTCTCGGAGGGAACAGTATGTACGTCTATAAGGTTATATATCCTAACCTAAGGCAACCTAACATCTCGGAAGTAATATTCTACAACCTTCCCGGCGTGTCGGACCCTACTTCTCGGTGGTAACATTATATGCGTCTATAACGTTGCATATCCTAATCTAAGGCAACCTAACATCTCGGATGCAATATTTGACAACATTCCTGGCCTGTCAAACCCTACATCTCGGAGGGAACATTATATACGTCTATAGCGGTATATATCCTAATCTAAGGCAACCTAACATCTCGGATGCAATATTTGATAACATTCCTGGCCTGTCGAACCCGACTTCTCGGAGGGAACAGTATATACGTCTATAACGTTATATATCCTAACCCAAGGCAACCTGACATCTCGGATGTAATATTCTACATCATTCCAGGCGCGTCGGACCCTACTTCTCGTTCGGAACATTATATGAGTCTATAACGTTGTATATCGTAATCTAAGGCAACCTATTATCTCAGACGTAATATTTTACAATATTCCTGGCGTGTCGGTGCATACTTTTCGGTGGGAATATTATATGCGTCCATAACGGTCGATATCGTAATCTAAGGCAATCTAACATCTCGGATGCAATATTTGACAACATTCCTGGCCTGTCGAACCCTACATCTCGGAGGGAACAGTATATACGTCTATAGCGGTATATATCCTAACCTAAGGCCACCTAACATCTGGTATGTAATATTTGACAACATTCCTAGCGTGTCGAACCCTACTTCTCGGAGGGAACAGTATATACGTCTATAACGTTATATATCCTAATCTAAGGCAACCTAACATCTCGGATGCAATATTTGATAACATTCCTGACGTGTCGAACCCTACTTCTCGGTGGGAACAGTATATACGTCTATAACGTTATATATCCTAACGTAAGGCAACCTAACATCTCGGATGTAATATTTGACAACATTCCTGGCGTGTTGGAACCCTACGTCTCGGTGGTGACATTACGTGCGTCTATAACGTTATATATGCTAACCTAAGGCAACCTAACATCTCGGATGCAATATTTGACAACATTCCTGGCCTGTCGAACCCTACTTCTCGGAGGGAACAGCATATACGTCTATGACGTCATATATCCTAACCTAAGGCAACCTAACATCTCGGATGTAACATTTGACAACATTCCAGGCATGTCGGTCCCTACGTCTCGGTGGTAACATTATATGCGTCTATAACGTTATATATCCTAATCTAATGCAACCTAACGTCTCGGATGCAATATTTGACAACATTCCTGGCCTGTCGAACCCTACTTCTCGGAGGGAACAGTATATACGTCTATAACGTTATATATCCTAACCTAAGGCAACCTAACATCCCGGATGAAATATGTGACAACATTCCTGGCCTGTCGAACCCTACGTCTCGCTGGTAACATTACGTGCGTCTATAACGTCATATATCCTAACCTAAGACAACCAAACATCTCGGATGTAACATTTGACAACATTCCAGGCGTGTCGGTCCCTACGTCTCGGTGGTAACATTACATGCGTCTATAACGGTATATTTCCTAATCTAAGGCAACCTAACATCTCGGATGCAATATTTGACAACATTCCTGGCCTGTCGAACGCTACTTCTCGGAGGGAACAGTATATACGTCTATAACGTTATATATCCTAGCCTAAGGCAACCAAACATCTCGGATGTAACATTTGACAACATTCCAGGCGTGTCGGTCCCTACGTCTCGGTGGTAACATTACATGCGTCTATAACGGTATATTTCCTAATCTAAGGCAACCTAACATCTCGGATGCAATATTTGACAACATTCCTGGCCTGACGAACCCTACTTCTCGGAGGGAACAGTATATACGTCTATAACGTTATATATCCTAATCTAAGGCAACCTAACATCTCGGATGCAATATTTGATAACATTCCTGACGTGTCGAACCCTACTTCTCGGTGGGAACAGTATATACGTCTATAACGTTATATATCCTAACGTAAGGCAACCTAACATCTCGGATGTAATATTCTACATCATTCAAGGCGTGTCGGACCCTACTTCTCGGTGGGAACATTATATGAGTCTATAACGTTGTATATCCTAATCTAAGGCAACCTATTATCTCAGACGTAATATTTTACAATATTCCTCGCGTGACGGTGCATACTTTTCGGTGGGAATATTATATGCGTCTATATCGGTCGATATCGTAATCTAAGGCAACCTAACATCTGGGATGCCATATTTGACAACATTCCTGGCCTGTCGAACCCTACTTCTCGGAGGGAACAGTATATACGTCTATGACGATATATATCCTAACAGAAGGCAACCTGACATCTCGGATGTAATATTCTACATCATTCAAGGCGTGTCGGACCCTACTTCTCGGTGGGAACATTATATGAGTCTATAACGTTGTATATCCTAATCTAAGGCAACCTATTATCTCAGACGTAATATTGTACAATATTCCTCGCGTGTCGGTGCATACTTTTCGGTGGGAATATTATATGCGTCCATAACGGTCGATATCGTAATCTAAGGCAATCTAACATCTCGGATGCAATATTTGACAACATTCCTTGCCTGTCGAACCCTACTTCTCGGAGGGAACAGTATGTACGTCTATAAGGTTATATATCCTAACCTAAGGCAACCTAACATCTCGGATGTAATATTCTACAACCTTCCCGGCGTGTCGGACCCTACTTCTCGGTGGTAACATTATATGCGTCTATAACGTTGCATATCCTAATCTAAGGCAACCTAACATCTCGGATGCAATATTTGACAACATTCCTGGCCTGTCAAACCCTACATCTCGGAGGGAACATTATATACGTCTATAGCGGTATATATCCTAATCTAAGGCAACCTAACATCTCGGATGCAATATTTGATAACATTCCTGGCCTGTCGAACCCGACTTCTCGGAGGGAACAGTATATACGTCTATAACGTTATATATCCTAACCCAAGGCAACCTGACATCTCGGATGTAATATTCTACATCATTCCAGGCGCGTCGGACCCTACTTCTCGTTCGGAACATTATATGAGTCTATAACGTTGTATATCGTAATCTAAGGCAACCTATTATCTCAGACGTAATATTTTACAATATTCCTGGCGTGTCGGTGCATACTTTTCGGTGGGAATATTATATGCGTCCATAACGGTCGATATCGTAATCTAAGGCAATCTAACATCTCGGATGCAATATTTGACAACATTCCTGGCCTGTCGAACCCTACATCTCGGAGGGAACAGTATATACGTCTATAGCGGTATATATCCTAACCTAAGGCCACCTAACATCTGGTATGTAATATTTGACAACATTCCTAGCGTGTCGAACCCTACTTCTCGGAGGGAACAGTATATACGTCTATAACGTTATATATCCTAATCTAAGGCAACCTAACATCTCGGATGCAATATTTGATAACATTCCTGACGTGTCGAACCCTACTTCTCGGTGGGAACAGTATATACGTCTATAACGTTATATATCCTAACGTAAGGCAACCTAACATCTCGGATGTAATATTTGACAACATTCCTGGCGTGTTGGAACCCTACGTCTCGGTGGTGACATTACGTGCGTCTATAACGTTATATATGCTAACCTAAGGCAACCTAACATCTCGGATGCAATATTTGACAACATTCCTGGCCTGTCGAACCCTACTTCTCGGAGGGAACAGCATATACGTCTATGACGTCATATATCCTAACCTAAGGCAACCTAACACCTCGGATGTAACATTTGACAACATTCCAGGCATGTCGGTCCCTACGTCTCGGTGGTAACATTATATGCGTCTATAACGTTATATATCCTAATCTAATGCAACCTAACGTCTCGGATGCAATATTTGACAACATTCCTGGCCTGTCGAACCCTACTTCTCGGAGGGAACAGTATATACGTCTATAACGTTATATATCCTAACCTAAGGCAACCTAACATCTCGGATGAAATATGTGACAACATTCCTGGCCTGTCGAACCCTACGTCTCGCTGGTAACATTACGTGCGTCTATAACGTCATATATCCTAACCTAAGACAACCAAACATCTCGGATGTAACATTTGACAACATTCCAGGCGTGTCGGTCCCTACGTCTCGGTGGTAACATTACATGCGTCTATAACGGTATATTTCCTAATCTAAGGCAACCTAACATCTCGGATGCAATATTTGACAACATTCCTGGCCTGACGAACCCTACTTCTCGGAGGGAACAGTATATACGTCTATAACGTTATATATCCTAACCTAAGGCAACCTGACATCTCGGATATATTATTCTACAACATTCCAGGCGTGTCGGACCCTACTTCTCGGTGGGAACATTATATGCGTCTATAACGTTGTATATCCTAATCTAAGGCAACCTAACATCTCGGATGCAATATTTGACAACATTCCTGGCCTGTCGAACCCTACATCTCGGAGGGAACAGTATATACGTCTATAGCGGTATATATCCTAATCTAAGGCAACCTAACATCTCGGATGCAATATTTGACTACATTCCTGGCCTGTCGAACCCTACTTCTCGGAGGGAACAGTATATACGTCTATAACGTTATATATCCTAACCGAAGGCAACCTGACATCTCGGATGTAATATTCTACATCATTCAAGGCGTGTCGGACCCTACTTCTCGGTGGGAACATTATATGAGTCTATAACGTTGTATATCCCAATCTAAGGCAACCTATTATCTCAGACGTAATATTGTACAATATTCCACGCGTGTCGGTGCATACTTTTCGGTGGGAATATTATATGCGTCCATAACGGTCGATATCGTAATCTAAGGCAATCTAACATCTCGGATGCAATATTTGACAACATTCCTTACCTGTCGAACCCTACTTCTCGGAGGGAACAGTATGTACGTCTGTAACGTTATATATCCTAACCTAAGGCAACCTAACATCTCGGATGTAATATTCTACAACCTTCCAGGCGTGTCGGACCCTTCTTCCCGGTGGTAACATTATATGCGTCTATAACGTTGCATATCCTAATCTAAGGCAACCTAACATCTCGGATGCAAAATTTGACAACATTCCTGGCCTGTCGAACCCTACTGCTCGGAGGGAACAGTATATACGTCTATAACGGTATATATCCTAATCTAAGGCAACCTAACATCTCGGATGAAGTATGTGACAACATTCCTGGCCTGTCGAACCCTACATCTCGGAGGGAACAGTATTTACGTCTGTAACGTCATATATCCTAACCTAAGACAACCTAACATCTCGGATGCAATATTTGACAACATTCCTGGCCTGTCGAACCCTACTTCTCGGAGGGAACAGCATATACCTCTATAACGTCATATATCCTAGCCTAAGGCAACCTAACATCTCGGATGTAACATTTGACAACATTCCAGGCATGTCGGTCCCTACGTCTCGGTGGTAACATTATATGCGTCTATAACGTTATATATCCTTATCTAAGGCAACCTAACATCTCGGATGCAATATTTGACAACATTCCTGGCCTGTCGAACCCTACTGCTCGGAGGGAACAGTATATACGTCTATAGCGGTATATATCCTAATCTAAGGCAACCTAACATCTCGGATGCAATATTTGATAACATTCCTGGCGTGTCGAACCCTACTTCTCGGTGGGAACAGTATATACGTCTATAACGTTATATATCCTAACGTAAGGCAACCTAACATCTCGGATGTAATATTTGACAACATTCCTGGCGTGTCGGACCCTACTTCTCGGTGGGAACAGTATATACGTCTGTAACGTCATATATCCTAACCTAAGGCAACCTAGCATCTCGGATATAACATTTGACAACATTCCCGGCGTGTTGGAACCCTACGTCTCGGTGGTAACATTACGTGCGTCTATAACGTTATATATGCTAACCTAAGGCAACCTAACATCTCGGATGCAATATTTGACAACATTCCTGGCCTGTCGAACCCTACTTCTCGGAGGGAACAGCATATACGTCTATAACGTCATATATCCTAACCTAAGGCAACCTAACATCTCGGATGTAACATTTGACAACATTCCAGGTGTGTCGGTCCCTACGTCTCGGTGGGAAGGTTACATGCGTCTATAACGTTATATATCCTAACCTAAGGCAACCTAACATCTCGGATGTAACATTTGACAACATTCCAGGCATGTCGGTCCATACGTCTCGGTGGTAACATTATATGCGTCTATAACGTTATATATTCTTATCTAAGGCAACCTAACATCTCGGATGCAATATTTGACAACATTCGTAGCCTGTCGAACCCAACTTCTCGGAGGGAACAGTATATACGTCTATAACGTTATATATCCTAACCTAACGCAACCTGACATCTCGGATGTAATATTCTACATCATTCCAGGCGTGTCGGACCCTACTTTTCGGTGGGAGCATTATATGAGTCTATAACGTTGTATTTCCTAATCTAAGGCAATCTATTATCTCAGACGTAATATTTTACAATATTCCTGGCGTGTCGGTGCATACTTTTCGGTGGGAATATTATATGCGTCTATATCGGTCGATATCGTAATCTAAGGCAACCTAACATCTCGGATGCCATATTTGACAACATTCCTGGCCTGTCGAACCCTACTTCTCGGAGGGAACAGTATATACGTCTATAACGTTATATATCCTAACAGAAGGCAACCTGACATCTCGGATGTAATATTCTACATCATTCAAGGCGTGTCGGACCCTACTTCTCGGTGGGAACATTATATGAGTCTATAACGTTGTATATCCTAATCTAAGGCAACCTATTATCTCAGACGTAATATTGTACAATATTCCTCGCGTGTCGGTGCATACTTTTCGGTGGGAATATTATATGCGTCCATAACGGTCGATATCGTAATCTAAGGCAATCTCACATCTCGGATGCAATATTTGACAACATTCCTTGCCTGTCGAACCCTACTTCTCGGAGGGAATAGTATGTACGTCTATAAGGTTATATATCCTAACCTAAGGCAACCTAACATCTCGGATGTAATATTCTACAACCTTCACGGCGTGTCGGACCCTACTTCTCGGTGGTAACATTATATGCGTCTATAACGTTGCATATCCTAATCTAAGGCAACCTAACATCTCGGATGCAATATTTGACAACATTCCTTGCCTGTCGAACCCTACTGCTCGGAGGGAACTGTATATACGTCTATAACGGTATATATCCTAACCTAAGGCAACCTAACATCTCGGATGCAATATTTGACAACATTCCTGGCCTGTCGAACCCTACTTCTCGGAGGGAACAGTATATACGTCTATAACGTTATATATCCTAACCGAAGGCAACCTGACATCTCGGATGTAATATTCTACATCATTCAAGGCGTGTCGGACCCTACTTCTCGGTGGGAACATTATATGAGTCTATAACGTTGTATATCCTAATCTAAGGCAACCTATTATCTCAGACGTAATATTTTACAATATTCCTCGCGTGTCGGTGCATACTTTTCGGTGGGAATATTATATGCGTCCATAACGGTCGATATCGTAATCTAAGGCAATCTAACACCTCGGATGCAATATTTGACAACATTCCTTGCCTGTCGAACCCTACTTTTCGGAGGGAACGGTATGTACGTCTGTAACGTTATATATCCTAACCTAAGGCAACCTAACATCTCGGATGTAATATTCTACAACCTTCCAGGCGTGTCGGACCCTACTTCTCGGTGGTAACATTATATGCGTCTATAATGTTGCATATCCTAATCTAAGGCAACCTAACATCTCGGATGCAATATTTGACAACATTCCTGGCCTGTCGAACCCTACTTCTCGGAGGGAACAGTATATACGTATATAACGTCATATATCCTAACCTAAGGCAACCTGATATCTCGGATGTATTATTCCACAACATTCCAGGCGTGTCGGACCCTACTTCTCAGTGGGAACATTATATGCGTCTATAACGTTCTATATCCTAATCTAAGGCAACCTAACATCTCGGATGCAATATTTGACAACATTCCTGGCCTGTCAAACCCTACATCTCGGAGGGAACATTATATACGTCTATAGCGGTATATATCCTAATCTAAGGCAACCTAACATCTCGGATGCAATATTTGATAACATTCCTGGCCTGTCGAACCCGACTTCTCGGAGGGAACAGTATATACGTCTATAACGTTATATATCCTAACCCAAGGCAACCTGACATCTCGGATGTAATATTCTGCATCATTCCAGGCGCGTCGGACCCTACTTCTCGTTCGGAACATTATATGAGTCTATAACGTTGTATATCGTAATCTAAGGCAACCTATTATCTCAGACGTAATATTTTACAATATTCCTGGCGTGTCGGTGCATACTTTTCGGTGGGAATATTATATGCGTCCATAACGGTCGATATCGTAATCTAAGGCAATCTAACATCTCGGATGCAATATTTGACAACATTCCTGGCCTGTCGAACCCTACATCTCGGAGGGAACAGTATATACGTCTATAGCGGTATATATCCTAACCTAAGGCCACCTAACATCTGGTATGTAATATTTGACAACATTCCTAGCGTGTCGAACCCTACTTCTCGGAGGGAACAGTATATACGTCTATAACGTTATATATCCTAATCTAAGGCAACCTAACATCTCGGATGCAATATTTGATAACATTCCTGACGTGTCGAACCCTACTTCTCGGAGGGAACAGCATATACGTCTATGACGTCATATATCCTAACCTAAGGCAACCTAACATCTCGGATTTAACATTTGACAACATTCCAGGCATGTCGGTCCCTACGTCTCGGTGGTAACATTATATGCGTCTATAACGTTATATATCCTAATCTAATGCAACCTAACGTCTCGGATGCAATATTTGACAACATTCCTGGCCTGTCGAACCCTACTTCTCGGAGGGAACAGTATATACGTCTATAACGTTACATATCCTAACCTAAGGCAACCTAACATCTCGGATGAAATATGTGACAACATTCCTGGCCTGTCGAACCCTACGTCTCGCTGGTAACATTACGTGCGTCTATAACGTCATATATCCTAACCTAAGACAACCAAACATCTCGGATGTAACATTTGACAACATTCCAGGCGTGTCGGTCCCTACGTCTCGGTGGTAACATTACATGCGTCTATAACGTTATATATCCTAACCTAAGGCAACCTAACATCTCGGATGCAATATTTGACAACATTCCTGGCCTGTCGAACCCTACTTCTCGGAGGGAACAGCATATACATCTATAACGTCATATATCCTAGCCTAAGGCAACCTAACATCTCGGATGTAACATTTGACAACATTCCAGGCGTGTCGGTCCCTACGTCTCGGTGGTAACATTACATGCGTCTATAACGTTATATATCCTAACCTAAGACAACCAAACATCTCGGATGTAACATTTGACAACATTCCAGGTGTGTCGGTCCCTACGTCTCGGTGGGAAGGTTACATGCGTCTATAACGTTATATATCCTAACCTAAGGCAACCTAACATCTCGGATGTAACATTTTACCACATTCCAGGCGTGTCGGTCCCTACGTCTCGGTGGTAACATTACATGCCTCTATAACGTTATATATCCTAACCTAAGGCCACCTAACATCTCGTATGTAATATTTGACAACATTCCTGGCGTGTCGAGCCCTACTTCTCGGTGGGAACAGTATATACGTCTATAACGTTATATATCGTAACCAAAGGCAACCTAACATCTCGGATGTAATATTTGACAACATTCCTGGCGTGTCGGACCCTACTTCTCGGTGGGAACAGTATATACGTCTGTAACGTCATATATCCTAACCTAAGGCAACCTAACATCTCGGATATAACATTTGACAACATTGCAGGCGTGTTGGAACCCTACGTCTCGGTGGTAACATTACGTGCGTCTATAACGTTATATATGCTAACCTAAGGCAACCTGACATCTCGGATGCAATATTTGACAACATTCCTGGCCTGTCGAACCCTACTTCTCGGAGGGAACAGCATATACGTCTATAACGTCATATATCCAAACCTAAGGCAACCTAACATCTCGGATGTAACATTTGACAACATTCCATGCGTGTCGGTCCCTACGTCTCGGTGGTAACATTACATGCGTCTATAACGGTATATTTCCTAATCTAAGGCAACCTAACATCTCGGATGCAATATTTGACAACATTCCTGGCCTGTCGAACGCTACTTCTCGGAGGGAACAGTATATACGTCTATAACGTTATATATCCTAGCCTAAGGCAACCAAACATCTCGGATGTAACATTTGACAACATTCCAGGCGTGTCGGTCCCTACGTCTCGGTGGTAACATTACATGCGTCTATAACGGTATATTTCCTAATCTAAGGCAACCTAACATCTCGGATGCAATATTTGACAACATTCCTGGCCTGACGAACCCTACTTCTCGGAGGGAACAGTATATACGTCTATAACGTTATATATCCTAACCTAAGGCAACCTGACATCTCGGATATATTATTCTACAACATTCCAGGCGTGTCGGACCCTACTTCTCGGTGGGAACATTATATGCGTCTATAACGTTGTATATCCTAATCTAAGGCAACCTAACATCTCGGATGCTATATTTGACAACATTCCTGGCCTGTCGAACCCTACATCTCGGAGGGAACAGTATATACGTCTATAGCGGTATATATCCTAATCTAAGGCAACCTAACATCTCGGATGCAATATTTGACAACATTCCTGGCCTGTCGAACCCTACTTCTCGGAGGGAACAGTATATACGTCTATAACGTTGTATATCCTAACCTAAGGCAACCTGACATCTCGGATATATTATTCTACAACATTCCAGGCGTGTCGGACCCTACTTCTCGGTGGGAACATTATATGAGTCTATAACGTTCTGTATCCTAATCTAAGGCAACCTATTATCTCAGACGTAATATTTTACAATATTCCTCGGGTGTCGGTGCATACTTTTCGGTGGGAATATTATATGCGTCCATAACGGTCGATATCGTAATCTAAGGCAATCTAACATCTCGGATGCAATATTTGACAACATTCCTGGCCTGTCGAACCCTACTGCTCGGAGGGAACTGTATATACGTCTATAACGGTATATATCCTAATCAAAGGCAACCTAACATCTCGGATGAAATATGTGACAACATTCCTGGCCTGTCGAACCCTACATCTCGGAGGGAACAGTATATACGTCTATAACGTCATATATCCTAACCTAAGGCAACCTAACGTCTCGGATGTAACATTTGACAACATTCCAGGCGTGTCGGTCCCTACGTCTCGGTGGTAACATTACATGCGTCTATAACGGTATATTTCCTAATCTAAGGCAACCTAACATCTCGGATGCAATATTTGACAACATTCCTGGCCTGTCGAACCCTACTTCTCGGAGGGAACAGTATATACGTCTATAACGTTATATATCCTAACCTAAGGCAACCTGACATCTCGGATATATTATTCTACAACATTCCAGGCGTGTCGGACCCTACTTCTCGGTGGGAACATTATATGCATCTATAACGTTGTATATCCTAATCTAAGGCAACGTAACATCTCGGATGCAATATTTGACAAAATTCCTGGCCTGTCGAACCCTACTGCTCGGAGGGAACAGTATATACGTCTATAACGGTATATATCCTAATCTAAGGCAACCTAACATCTCGGATGAAGTATGTGACAACATTCCTGGCCTGTCGAACCCTACATCTCGGAGGGAACAGTATTTACGTCTGTAACGTCATATATCCTAACCTAAGACAACCTAACATCTCGGATGCAATATTTGACAACATTCCTGGCCTGTCGAACCCTACTTCTCGGAGGGAGCAGCATATACCTCTATAACGTCATATATCCTAGCCTAAGGCAACCTAACATCTCGGATGTAACATTTGACAACATTCCAGGCATGTCGGTCCCTACGTCTCGGTGGTAACATTATATGCGTCTATAACGTTATATATCCTTATCTAAGGCAACCTAACATCTCGGATGCAATATTTGACAACATTCCTGACCTGTCGAACCCTACTGCTCGGAGGGAACAGTATATACGTCTATAGCGGTATATATCCTAATCTAAGGCAACCTAACATCTCGGATGTAATATTTGACAACATTCCTGGCGTGTCGGACCCTACTTCTCGGTGGGACCAGTATATACGTCTGTAACGTCATATATCCTAACCTAAGGCAACCTAGCATCTCGGATATAACATTTGACAACATTCCCGGCGTGTTGGAACCCTACGTCACGGTGGTAACATTACGTGCGTCTATAACGTTATATATGCTAACCTAAGGCAACCTAACATCTCGGATGCAATATTTGACAACATTCCTGGCCTGTCGAACCCTACTTCTCGGAGGGAACAGCATATACGTCTATAACGTCATATATCCTAACCTAAGGCAACCTAACATCTCGGATGTAACATTTGACAACATTCCAGGTGTGTCGGTCCCTACGTCTCGGTGGGAAGGTTACATGCGTCTATAACGTTATATATCCTAACCTAAGGCAACCTAACATCTCGGATGTAACATTTGACAACATTCCAGGCATGTCGGTCCATACGTCTCGGTGGTAACATTATATGCGTCTATAACGTTATATATCCTTATCTAAGGCAACCTAACATCTCGGATGCAATATTTGACAACATTCGTAGCCTGTCGAACCCAACTTCTCGGAGGGAACAGTATATACGTCTATAACGTTATATATCCTAACCTAACGCAACCTGACATCTCGGATGTAATATTCTACATCATTCCAGGCGTGTCGGACCCTACTTTTCGGTGGGAGCATTATATGAGTCTATAACGTTGTATTTCCTAATCTAAGGCAATCTATTATCTCAGACGTAATATTTTACAATATTCCTGGCCTGTCGGTGCATACTTTTCGGTGGGAATATTATATGCGTCTATATCGGTCGATATCGTAATCTAAGGCAACCTAACATCTCGGATGCCATATTTGACAACATTCCTGGCCTGTCGAACCCTACTTCTCGGAGGGAACAGTATATACGTCTATAACGTTATATATCCTAACAGAAGGCAACCTGACATCTCGGATGTAATATTCTACATCATTCAAGGCGTGTCGGACCCTACTTCTCGGTGGGAACATTATATGAGTCTATAACGTTGTATATCCTAATCTAAGGCAACCTATTATCTCAGACGTAATATTGTACAATATTCCTCGCGTGTCGGTGCATACTTTTCGGTGGGAATATTATATGCGTCCATAACGTTCGATATCGTAATCTAAGGCAATCTCACATCACGGATGCAATATTTGACAACATTCCTTGCCTGTCGAACCCTACTTCTCGGAGGGAATAGTATGTACGTCTATAAGGTTATATATCCTAACCTAAGGCAACCTAACATCTCGGATGTAATATTCTACAACCTTCACGGCGTGTCGGACCCTACTTCTCGGTGGTAACATTATATGCGTCTATAACGTTGCATATCCTAATCTAAGGCAACCTAACATCTCGGATGCAATATTTGACAACATTCCTGGCCTGTCGAACCCTACTGCTCGGAGGGAACTGTATATACGTCTATAACGGTATATATCCTAATCTAAGGCAACCTAACATCTCGGATGCAATATTTGACAACATTCCTGGCCTGTCGAACCCTACTTCTCGGAGGGAACAGTATATACGTCTATAACGGTATATTTCCTAATCTAAGGCAACCTAACATCTCGGATGCAATATTTGACAACATTCCTGGCCTGTCGAACCCTACTTCTCGGAGGGAACAGTATATACGTCTATAACATCATATATCCTAACCTAAGGCAACCTAACATCTCGGATGTAACATTTGACAACATTCCAGGCATGTCGGTCCCTACGTCTCGGTGGTAACATTATATGCCTCTATAACGTTGTATATCCTAATCTACGGCAACCTAACATCTCGAATGTAATATTCTACAACCTTCCAGGCGTGTCGGACCCTACTTCTCGGTGGTAACATTATATGCGTCTATAACGTTGCATATCCTAATCTAAGGCAACCTAACATCTCGGATGCAATATTTGACAACATTCCTGGCCTGTCGAACCCTACTGCTCGGAGGGAACAGTATATACGTCTATAACGGTATATATCCTAATCTAAGGCAACCTAACATCTCGGATGAAATATGTGACATCATTCCTGGCCTGTCGAACCCTACGTCTCGCTGGTAACATTACGTGCGTCTATAACGTCATATATCCTAACCTAAGACAACCAAACATCTCGGATGTAACATTTGACAACATTCCAGGCGTGTCGGTCCCTACGTCTCGGTGGTAACATTACATGCGTCTATAACGTTATATATCCTAACCTAAGGCAACCTAACATCTCGGATGCAATATTTGACAACATTCCTGGCCTGTCGAACCCTACTTCTCGGAGGGAACAGCATATACATCTATAACGTCATATATCCTAGCCTAAGGCAACCTAACATCTCGGATGTATCATTTGACAACATTCCAGGCATGTCGGTCCCTACGTCTCGGTGGTAACATTATATGCGTCTATAACGTTATATATCCTTATCTAAGGCAACCTAACATCTCGGATGTAATATTCTACAACCTTCCAGGCGTGTCGGACCCTACTTCTCGGTGGTAACATTATATGCGTCTATAACGTTGCATATCCTAATCTAAGGCAACCTAACATATCGGATGCAATATTTGACAACATTCCTGGCCTGTCGAACCCTACTGCTCGGAGGGAACAGTATATACGTCTATAACGGTATATATCCTAATCTAAGGCAACCTAACATCTCGGATGAAATATGTGATAACATTCCTGGCCTGTCGAACCCTACGTCTCGCTGGTAACATTACGTGTGTCTAGAACGTCATATATCCTAACCTAAGACAACCAATCATCTCGGATGTAACATTTGACAACATTCCAGGCGTGTCGGTCCCTACGTCTCGGTGGTAACATTACATGCGTCTATAACGTTATATATCCTAACCTAAGGCAACCTAACATCTCGGATGCAATATTTGACAACATTCCTGGCCTGTCGAACCCTACTTCTCGGAGGGAACAGCATATACATCTATAACGTCATATATCCTAGCCTAAGGCAACCTAACATCTCGGATGTAACATTTGACAGCATTCCAGGCATGTCGGTCCCTACGTCTCGGTGGTAACATTATATGCGTCTATAACGTTATATATCCTTATCTAAGGCAACCTAACATCTCGGATGCAATATTTGACAAAATTCCTGGCCTGTCGAACCCTACTTCTCGGAGGGAACAGTATATACGTCTATAACGTTATATATCCTAACCGAAGGCAACCTGACATCTCGGATGTAATATTCTACATCATTCAAGGCGTGTCGGACCCTACTTCTCGGTGGGAACATTATATGAGTCTATAACGTTGTATATCCTAATCTAAGGCAACCTATTATCTCAGACGTAATATTTTACAATATTCCTCGCGTGTCGGTGCATACTTTTCGGTGGGAATATTATATGCGTCCATAACGGTCGATATCGTAATCTAAGGCAATCTAACATCTCGGATGCAATATTTGACAACATTCCTTGCCTGTCGAACCCTACTTCTCGGAGGGAACGGTATGTACGTCTGTAACGTTATATATCCTAACCTAAGGCAACCTAACATCTCGGATGTAATATTCTACAACCTTCCAGGCGTGTCGGACCCTACTTCTCGGTGGTAACATTATATGCGTCTATAATGTTGCATATCCTAATCTAAGGCAACCTAACATCTCGGATGCAATATTTGACAACATTCCTGGCCTGTCGAACCCTACTTCTCGGAGGGAACAGTATATACGTATATAACGTCATATATCCTAACCTAAGGCAACCTGATATCTCGGATGTATTATTCCACAACATTCCAGGCGTGTCGGACCCTACTTCTCAGTGGGAACATTATATGCGTCTATAACGTTGTATATCCTAATCTAAGGCAACCTAACATCTCGGATGCAATATTTGACAACATTCCTGGCCTGTCAAACCCTACATCTCGGAGGGAACATTATATACGTCTATAGCGGTATATATCCTAATCTAAGGCAACCTAACATCTCGGATGCAATATTTGATAACATTCCTGGCCTGTCGAACCCGACTTCTCGGAGGGAACAGTATATACGTCTATAACGTTATATATCCTAACCCAAGGCAACCTGACATCTCGGATGTAATATTCTACATCATTCCAGGCGCGTCGGACCCTACTTCTCGTTCGGAACATTATATGAGTCTATAACGTTGTATATCGTAATCTAAGGCAACCTATTATCTCAGACGTAATATTTTACAATATTCCTGGCGTGTCGGTGCATACTTTTCGGTGGGAATATTATATGCGTCCATAACGGTCGATATCGTAATCTAAGGCAATCTAACATCTCGGATGCAATATTTGACAACATTCCTGGCCTGTCGAACCCTACATCTCGGAGGGAACAGTATATACGTCTATAGCGGTATATATCCTAACCTAAGGCCACCTAACATCTGGTATGTAATATTTGACAACATTCCTAGCGTGTCGAACCCTACTTCTCGGAGGGAACAGTATATACGTCTATAACGTTATATATCCTAATCTAAGGCAACCTAACATCTCGGATGCAATATTTGATAACATTCCTGACGTGTCGAACCCTACTTCTCGGTGGGAACAGTATATACGTCTATAACGTTATATATCCTAACGTAAGGCAACCTAACATCTCGGATGTAATATTTGACAACATTCCTGGCGTGTCGGACCCTACTTCTCGGTGGGAACAGTATATACGTCTGTAACGTCATATATCCTAACCTAAGGCAACCTAGCATCTCGGATATAACATTTGACAACATTCCCGGCGTGTTGGAACCCTACGTCTCGGTGGTGACATTACGTGCGTCTATAACGTTATATATGCCAACCTAAGGCAACCTAACATCTCGGATGCAATATTTGACAACATTCCTGGCCTGTCGAACCCTACTTCTCGGAGGGAACAGCATATACGTCTATGACGTCATATATCCTAACCTAAGGCAACCTAACATCTCGGATGTAACATTTGACAACATTCCAGGCATGTCGGTCCCTACGTCTCGGTGGTAACATTATATGCGTCTATAACGTTATATATCCTAATCTAATGCAACCTAACGTCTCGGATGCAATATTTGACAACATTCCTGGCCTGTCGAACCCTACTTCTCGGAGGGAACAGTATATACGTCTATAACGTTATGTATCCTAACCTAAGGCAACCTAACATCTCGGATGAAATATGTGACAACATTCCTGGCCTGTCGAACCCTACGTCTCGCTGGTAACATTACGTGCGTCTATAACGTCATATATCCTAACCTAAGACAACCAAACACCTCGGATGTAACATTTGACAACATTCCAGGCGTGTCGGTCGCTACGTCTCGGTGGTAACATTACATGCGTCTATAACGTTATATATCCTAACCTAAGGCAACCTAACATCTCGGATGCAATATTTGACAACATTCCTGGCCTGTCGAACCCTACTTCTCGGAGGGAACAGCATATACATCTATAACGTCATATATCCTAGCCTAAGGCAACCTAACATCTCGGATGTAACATTTGACAACATTCCAGGCGTGTCGGTCCCTACGTCTCGGTGGTAACATTACATGCGTCTATAACGTTATATATCCTAACCTAAGGCAACCTAACATCTCGGATGCAATATATGACAACATTCCTGGCCTGTCGAACAATACTTCTCGGAGGGAACAGTATATACGTCTATAACGTTATATATCCTAATCTAAGGCAACCTACAATCTCGGATGAAATATGTGACAACATTCCTGGCCTGTCGAACCCTACTTCTCGGAGGGAACAGCATATACGTCTATAACGTCATAAATCCTAACCTAAGGCAACCTAACATTTCGGATGTAACATTTGACAACATTCCAGGCGTGTCGGTCCCTACGTCTCGGTGGTAACGTTACATGCGTCTATAACGTTATATATCCTAACCTAAGGCAACCTAACATCTCGGATGCAATATTTGACAACATTCCTGGCCTGTCGAACAATACTTCTCGGAGGGAACAGTATATACGTCTATAACGTTATATATCCTAACCTAAGGCAACCTAGCATCTCGGATGTAACATTTGACAACATTCCAGGCATGTCGGTCCCTACGTCTCGGTGGTAACATTATATGCGTCTATAACGTTATATATCCTAACGTAAGGCAACCTAACATCTCGGATGAAATATGTGACAACATTCCTGGCCTGTCGAACCCTACGTCTCGCTGGTAACATTACGTGCGTCTATAACGTCATATATCCTAACCTAAGACAACCAAACACCTCGGATGTAACATTTGACAACATTCCAGGCGTGTCGGTCCCTACGTCTCGGTGGTAACATTACATGCGTCTATAACGTTATATATCCTAACCTAAGGCAACCTAACATCTCGGATGCAATATTTGACAACATTCCTGGCCTGTCGAACCCTACTTCTCGGAGGGAACAGCATATACATCTATAACGTCATATATCCTAGCCTAAGGCAACCTAACATCTCGGATGTAACATTTGACAACATTCCAGGCGTGTCGGTCCCTACGTCTCGGTGGTAACATTACATGCGTCTATAACGTTATATATCCTAACCTAAGGCAACCTAACATCTCGGATGCAATATATGACAACATTCCTGGCCTGTCGAACAATACTTCTCGGAGGGAACAGTATATACGTCTATAACGTTATATATCCTAATCTAAGGCAACCTACAATCTCGGATGAAATATGTGACAACATTCCTGGCCTGTCGAACCCTACGTCTCGCTGGTAACATTACGTGCGTCTATAACGTCATATATCCTAACCTAAGACAACCAAACATCTCGGATGTAACATTTGACAACATTCAAGGCGTGTCGGTCCCTACGTCTCGGTGGTAACATTACATGCGTCTATAACGTTATATATCCTAACCTAAGGCGAACTAACATCTCGTATGTAATATTTGACAACATTCCTGGCCTGTCGAACCCTACTTCTCGGAGGGAACAGCATATACGTCTATAACGTCATAAATCCTAACCTAAGGCAACCTAACATTTCGGATGTAACATTTGACAACATTCCAGGCGTGTCGGTCCCTACGTCTCGGTGGTAACGTTACATGCGTCTATAACGTTATATATCCTAACCTAAGGCAACCTAACATCTCGGATGCAATATTTGACAACATTCCTGGCCTGTCGAACAATACTTCTCGGAGGGAACAGTATATACGTCTATAACGTTATATATCCTAACCTAAGGCAACCTAGCATCTCGGATGTAACATTTGACAACATTCCAGGCATGTCGGTCCCTACGTCTCGGTGGTAACATTATATGCGTCTATAACGTTATATATCCTTATCTAAGGCAACCTAACATCTCGGATGCAATATTCGACAACATTCCTGGCCTGTCGAACCCTACTTCTCGGAGGGAACAGTATATACGTCTATAACGTTATATATCCTAACCGAAGGCAACCTGACATCTCGGATGTAATATTCTACATCATTCAAGGCGTGTCGGACCCTACTTCTCGGTGGGAACATTATATGAGTCTATAACGTTGTATATCCTAATCTAAGGCAACCTATTATCTCAGACGTAATATTTTACAATATTCCTCGCGTGTCGGTGCATACATTTCGGTGGGAATATTATATGCGTCCATACCGGTCGATATCGTAATCTAAGGCAATCTAACATCTCGGATGCAATATTTGACAACATTCCTTGCCTGTCGAACCCTACTTCTCGGAGAGAACAGTATGTACGTCTGTAACGTTATATATCCTAACCTAAGGCAACCTAACATCTCGGATGTAATATTCTACAACCTTCCAGGCGTGTCGGACCCTACTTCTCGGTGGTAACATTATATGCGTCTATAACGTTGCATATCCTAATCTAAGGCAACCTAACATCTCGGATTCAATATTTGACAACATTCCTGGCCTGTAGAACCCTACTGCTCGGAGGGAACAGTATATACGTCTATAGCGGTATATATCCTAATCTAAGGCAACCTAACATCTCGGATGCAATATTTGATAACATCCCTGGCGTGTCGAACCCTACTTCTCGGTGGGAACAGTATATACGTCTATAACGTTATATATCCTAACGTAAGGCAACCTAACATCTCGGATGTAATATTTGACAACATTCCTGGCGTGTCGGACCCTACTTCTCGGTGGGAACAGTATATACGTCTGTAACGTCATATATCCTAACCTAAGGCAACCTAGCATCTCGGATATAACATTTGACAACATTCCAGGCATGTCGGTCCCTACGTCTCGGTGGTAACATTATATGCGTCTATAACGTTATATATCCTTATCTAATGCAACCTAACATCTCGGATGCAATATTTGACAACATTCCTGGCCTGTCGAACCCTACTTCTCGGAGGGAACAGTATATACGTATATAACGTCATATATCCTAACCTAAGGCAACCTAACATCTCGGATGTAACATTTGACAACATTCCAGGCGTGTTGGTCCCTACGTCTCGGTGGTAACATTACATGCGTCTATAACGTTATATATCCTAACCTAAGGCAACCTAACATCTCGGATGCAATATTTGACAACATTCCTGGCCTGTCGAACCCTACTTCTCGGAGGGAACAGCATATACATCTATAACGTCATATATCCTAGCCTAAGGCAACCTAACATCTCGGATGTAACATTTGACAACATTCCAGGCGTGTCGGTCCCTACGTCTCGGTGGTAACATTACATGCGTCTATAACGTTATATATCCTAACCTAAGGCCAACTAACATCTCGTATGTAATATTAGACAACATTCCTGGCGTGTCGAACCCTACTTCTCGGTGGGAACAGTATATACGTCTATAACGTTATATATCCTAACCTAAGGCAACCTAACATTTCGGATGTAACATTTGACAACATTCCAGGCGTGTCGGTCCCTACGTCTCGGTGGTAACGTTACATGCGTCTATAACGTTATATATCCTAACCTAAGGCAACCTAACATCTCGGATGCAATATTTGACAACATTCCTGGCCTGTCGAACAATACATCTCGGAGGGAACAGTATATACGTCTATAACGTTATATATCCTAACCTAAGGCAACCTAACATCTCGGATGAAATATGTGACAACATTCCTGGCCTGTCGAACCCTACGTCTCGCTGGTAACATTACGTGCGTCTATAACGTCATATATCCTAACCTAAGACAACCAAACATCTCGGATGTAACATTTGACAACATTCCAGGCGTGTCGTTCCCTACGTCTCGGTGGTAACATTACATGCGTCTATAACGTTATATATCCTAACCTAAGGCAACCTAACATCTCGGATGCAATATTTGACAACATTCCTGGCCTGTCGAACCCTACTTCTCGGAGGGAACAGCATATACATCTATAACGTCATATATCCTAGCCTAAGGCAACCTAACATCTCGGATGTAACATTTGACAACATTCCAGGCGTGTCGGTCCCTACGTCTCGGTGGTAACATTACATGCGTCTATAACGTTATATATCCTAACCTAAGGCCAACTAACATCTCGTATGTAATATTAGACAACATTCCTGGCGTGTCGAACCCTACTTCTCGGTGGGAACAGTATATACGTCTATAACGTTATATATCCTAACCTAAGGCAACCTAACATCTCGGATATAACATTTGACAACATTCCAGGCGTGTTGGAACCCTACGTCTCGCTGATAACATTACGTGCGTCTATAACGTTATATATGCTAACCTAAGGCAACCTAATATCCCGGATGCAATATTTGACAACATTCCTGGCCTGTCGAACCCTACTTCTCGGAGGGAACAGTATATACGTCTATAACGTTATATATCCTAACCTAAGACAACCTAACATCTCGGATGAAATATGTGACAACATTCCTGGCCTGTCGAACCCTACGTCTCGCTGGTAACATTACGTGCGTCTATAACGTCATATATCCTAACCTAAGACAACCAAACATCTCGGATGTAACATTTGACAACATTCCAGGCGTGTCGGTCCCTACGTCTCGGTGGTAACATTACATGCGTCTATAACGTTATATATCCTAACCTAAGGCAACCTAACATCTCGGATGCAATATTTGACAACATTCCTGGCCTGTCGAACCCTACTTCTCGGAGGGAACAGCATATACACCTATAACGCCATATATCCTAGCCTAAGGCAACCTAACATCTCGGATGTAACATTTGACAACATTCCAGGCGTGTCGGTCCCTACGTCTCGGTGGTAACATTACATGCGTCTATAACGTTATATATCCTAACCTAAGGCCAACTAACATCTCGTATGTAATATTAGACAACATTCCTGGCGTGTCGAACCCTACTTCTCGGTGGGAACAGTATATACGTCTATAACGTTATATATCCTAACCTAAGGCAACCCAACATCTCGGATATAACATTTGACAACATTCCAGGCGTGTTGGAACCCTACGTCTCGCTGATAACATTACGTGCGTCTATAACGTTATATATGCTAACCTAAGGCAACCTAATATCTCGGATGCAATATTTGACAACATTCCTGGCCTGTCGAACCCTACTTCTCGGAGGGAACAGCATATACGTCTATAACGTTATAAATCCTAACCTAAGGCAACCTAACATTTCGGATGTAACATTTGACAACATTCCAGGCGTGTCGGTCCCTACGTCTCGGTGGTAACGTTACATGCGTCTATAACGTTATATATCCTAACCTAAGGCAACCTAACATCTCGGATGCAATATTTGACAACATTCCTGGCCTGTCGAACAATACTTCTCGGAGGGAACAGTATATACGTCTATAACATTATATATCCTAACCTAAGGCAACCTAACATCTCGGATGAAATATGTGACAACATTCCTGGCCTGTCGAACCCTACGTCTCGCTGGTAACATTACGTGCGTCTATAGCGTCATATATCCTAACCTAAGACAACCAAACATCTCGGATGTAACATTTGACAACATTCCAGGCGTGTCGGTCCCTACGTCTCGGTGGTAACATTACATGCGTCTATAACGTTATATATCCTAACCTAAGGCCAACTAACATCTCGTATGTAATATCTGACAACATTCCTGGCGTGTCGAACCCTACTTCTCGGTGGGAACAGCATATACGTCTATAACGTCATATATCATAACCTAAGGCAACCTAACATCTCGGATGTTACATTTGACAACATTCCAGGCATGTCGGTCCCTACGTCTCGGTGGTAACATTATATGCGTCTATAACGTTATATATCCTTATCTAATGCAACCTAACATCTCGGATGCAATATTTGACAACATTCCTGGCCTGTCGAACCCTACTTCTCGGAGGGAACAGTATATACGTCTATAACGTTATATATCCTAACGTAAGGCAACCTAACATCTCGGATGTAATATTTGACAACATTCCTGGCGTGTCGGACCCTACTTCTCGGTGGGAACACTATATACGTCTGTAACGTCATATATCCTAACCTAAGGCAACCTAGCATCTCGGATATAACATTTGACAACATTCCCGGCGTGTTGGAACCCTACGTCTCGGTGGTAACATTACGTGCGTCTATAACGTTATATATGCTAACCTAAGGCAACCTAACATCTCGGATGCAATATTTGACAACATTCCTGGCCCGTCGAACCCTACTTCTCGGACGGAACAGCATATACGTCTATAACGTCATATATCCAAACCTAAGGCAACCTAATATCTCGGATGTAACATTTGACAACATTCCAGGCATGTCGGTCCCTACGTCTCGGTGGTAACATTATATGCGTCTATAACGTTATATATCCTTATCTAATGCAACCTAACATCTCGGATGCAATATTTGACAACATTCCTGGCCTGTCGAACCCTACTTCTCGGAGGGAACAGTATATACGTCTATAACGTTATATATCCTAACCTAAGGCAACCTAACATCTCGGATGAAATATGTGACAACATTCCTGGCCTGTCGATCCCTACGTCTCGCTGGTAACATTACGTGCGTCTATAACGTCATATATCCTAACCTAAGACAACCAAACATCTCGGATGTAACATTTGACAACATTCCAGGCGTGTCGGTCCCTACGTCTCGGTGGTAACATTACATGCGTCTATAACGTTATATATCCTAACCTAAGGCAACCTAACATCTCGGATGCAATATTTGACAACATTCCTGGCCTGTCGAACCCTACTACTCGGAGGGAACAGCATATACGTCTATAACGTCATAAATCCTAACCTAAGGCAACCTAACATTTCGGATGTAACATTTGACAACATTCCAGGCGTGTCGGTCCCTACGTCTCGGTGGTAACGTTACATGCGTCTATAACGTTATATATCCTAACCTAAGGCAACCTAACATCTCGGATGCAATATTTGACAACATTCCTGGCCTGTCGAACAATACTTCTCGGAGGGAACAGTATATACGTCTATAACGTTATATATCCTAACCTAAGGCAACCTAGCATCTCGGATGTAACATTTGACAACATTCCAGGCATGTCGGTCCCTACGTCTCGGTGGTAACATTATATGCGTCTATAACGTTATATATCCTTATCTAAGGCAACCTAACATCTCGGATGCAATATTTGACAACATTCCTGGCCTGTCGAACCCTACTTCTCGGAGGGAACAGTATATACGTGTATAACGTTATATATCCTAACCGAAGGCAACCTGACATCTCGGATGTAATATTCTACATCATTCAAGGCGTGTCGGACCCTACTTCTCGGTGGGAACATTATATGAGTCTATAACGTTGTATATCCTAATCTAAGGCAACCTATTATCTCAGACGTAATATTTTACAATATTCCTCGCGTGTCGGTGCATACATTTCGGTGGGAATATTATATGCGTCCATACCGGTCGATATCGTAATCTAAGGCAATCTAACATCTCGGATGCAATATTTGACAACATTCCTTGCCTGTCGAACCCTACTTCTCGGAGAGAACAGTATGTACGTCTGTAACGTTATATATCCTAACCTAAGGCAACCTAACATCTCGGATGTAATATTCTACAACCTTCCAGGCGTGTCGGACCCTACTTCTCGGTGGTAACATTATATGCGTCTATAACGTTGCATATCCTAATCTAAGGCAACCTAACATCTCGGATGCAATATTTGACAACATTCCTGGCCTGTAGAACCCTACTGCTCGGAGGGAACAGTATATACGTCTATAGCGGTATATATCCTAATCTAAGGCAACCTAACATCTCGGATGCAATATTTGATAACATCCCTGGCGTGTCGAACCCTACTTCTCGGTGGGAACAGTATATACGTCTATAACGTTATATATCCTAACGTAAGGCAACCTAACATCTCGGATGTAATATTTGACAACATTCCTGGCGTGTCGGACCCTACTTCTCGGTGGGAACAGTATATACGTCTGTAACGTCATATATCCTAACCTAAGGCAACCTAGCATCTCGGATATAACATTTGACAACATTCCAGGCATGTCGGTCCCTACGTCTCGGTGGTAACATTATATGCGTCTATAACGTTATATATCCTTATCTAATGCAACCTAACATCTCGGATGCAATATTTGACAACATTCCTGGCCTGTCGAACCCTACTTCTCGGAGGGAACAGTATATACGTATATAACGTCATATATCCTAACCTAAGGCAACCTGATATCTCGGATGTATTATTCTACAACATTCCAGGCGTGTCGGACCCTACTTCTCAGTGGGAACATTATATGCGTCTATAACGTTGTATATCCTAATCTAAGGCAACCTAACATCTCGGATGCAATATTTGACAACATTCCTGGCCTGTCAAACCCTACATCTCGGAGGGAACATTATATACGTCTATAGCGGTATGTATCCTAATCTAAGGCAACCTAACATCTCGGATGCAATATTTGATAACATTCCTGGCCTGTCGAACCCTACTTCTCGGAGGGAACAGTATATACGTCTATAACGTTATATATCCTAACCCAAGGCAACCTGACATCTCGGATGTAATATTCTACATCATTCCAGGCGCGTCGGACCCTACTTCTCGTTCGGAACATTATATGAGTCTATAACGTTGTATATCGTAATCTAAGGCAACCTATTATCTCAGACGTAATATTTTACAATATTCCTGGCGCGTCGGTGCATACTTTTCGGTGGGAATATTATATGCGTCCATAACGGTCGATATCGTAATCTAAGGCAATCTAACATCTCGGATGCAATATTTGACAACATTCCTGGCCTGTCGAACCCTACATCTCGGAGGGAACAGTATATACGTCTATAGCGGTATATATCCTAACCTAAGGCCACCTAACATCTGGTATGTAATATTTGACAACATTCCTAGCGTGTCGAACCCTACTTCTCGGAGGGAACAGTATATACGTCTATAACGTTATATATCCTAACCTAAGGCAACCTAACATCTCGGATGAAATATGTGACAACATTCCTGGCCTGTCGAACCCTACGTCTCGCTGGTAACATTACGTGCGTCTATAACGTCATATATCCTAACCTAAGACAACCAAACATCTCGGATGTAACATTTGACAACATTCCAGGCGTGTTGGTCCCTACGTCTCGGTGGTAACATTACATGCGTCTATAACGTTATATATCCTAACCTAAGGCAACCTAACATCTCGGATGCAATATTTGACAACATTCCTGGCCTGTCGAACCCTACTTCTCGGAGGGAACAGCATATACATCTATAACGTCATATATCCTAGCCTAAGGCAACCTAACATCTCGGATGTAACATTTGACAACATTCCAGGCGTGTCGGTCCCTACGTCTCGGTGGTAACATTACATGCGTCTATAACGTTATATATCCTAACCTAAGGCCAACTAACATCTCGTATGTAATATTAGACAACATTCCTGGCGTGTCGAACCCTACTTCTCGGTGGGAACAGTATATACGTCTATAACGTTATATATCCTAACCTAAGGCAACCTAACATTTCGGATGTAACATTTGACAACATTCCAGGCGTGTCGGTCCCTACGTCTCGGTGGTAACGTTACATGCGTCTATAACGTTATATATCCTAACCTAAGGCAACCTAACATCTCGGATGCAATATTTGACAACATTCCTGGCCTGTCGAACAATACATCTCGGAGGGAACAGTATATACGTCTATAACGTTATATATCCTAACCTAAGGCAACCTAACATCTCGGATGAAATATGTGACAACATTCCTGGCCTGTCGAACCCTACGTCTCGCTGGTAACATTACGTGCGTCTATAACGTCATATATCCTAACCTAAGACAACCAAACATCTCGGATGTAACATTTGACAACATTCCAGGCGTGTCGTTCCCTACGTCTCGGTGGTAACATTACATGCGTCTATAACGTTATATATCCTAACCTAAGGCAACCTAACATCTCGGATGCAATATTTGACAACATTCCTGGCCTGTCGAACCCTACTTCTCGGAGGGAACAGCATATACATCTATAACGTCATATATCCTAGCCTAAGGCAACCTAACATCTCGGATGTAACATTTGACAACATTCCAGGCGTGTCGGTCCCTACGTCTCGGTGGTAACATTACATGCGTCTATAACGTTATATATCCTAACCTAAGGCCAACTAACATCTCGTATGTAATATTAGACAACATTCCTGGCGTGTCGAACCCTACTTCTCGGTGGGAACAGTATATACGTCTATAACGTTATATATCCTAACCTAAGGCAACCTAACATCTCGGATATAACATTTGACAACATTCCAGGCGTGTTGGAACCCTACGTCTCGCTGATAACATTACGTGCGTCTATAACGTTATATATGCTAACCTAAGGCAACCTAATATCCCGGATGCAATATTTGACAACATTCCTGGCCTGTCGAACCCTACTTCTCGGAGGGAACAGTATATACGTCTATAACGTTATATATCCTAACCTAAGACAACCTAACATCTCGGATGAAATATGTGACAACATTCCTGGCCTGTCGAACCCTACGTCTCGCTGGTAACATTACGTGCGTCTATAGCGTCATATATCCTAACCTAAGACAACCAAACATCTCGGATGTAACATTTGACAACATTCCAGGCGTGTCGGTCCCTACGTCTCGGTGGTAACATTACATGCGTCTATAACGTTATATATCCTAACCTAAGGCAACCTAACATCTCGGATGCAATATTTGACAACATTCCTGGCCTGTCGAACCCTACTTCTCGGAGGGAACAGCATATACACCTATAACGCCATATATCCTAGCCTAAGGCAACCTAACATCTCGGATGTAACATTTGACAACATTCCAGGCGTGTCGGTCCCTACGTCTCGGTGGTAACATTACATGCGTCTATAACGTTATATATCCTAACCTAAGGCCAACTAACATCTCGTATGTAATATTAGACAACATTCCTGGCGTGTCGAACCCTACTTCTCGGTGGGAACAGTATATACGTCTATAACGTTATATATCCTAACCTAAGGCAACCCAACATCTCGGATATAACATTTGACAACATTCCAGGCGTGTTGGAACCCTACGTCTCGCTGATAACATTACGTGCGTCTATAACGTTATATATGCTAACCTAAGGCAACCTAATATCTCGGATGCAATATTTGACAACATTCCTGGCCTGTCGAACCCTACTTCTCGGAGGGAACAGCATATACGTCTATAACGTTATAAATCCTAACCTAAGGCAACCTAACATTTCGGATGTAACATTTGACAACATTCCAGGCGTGTCGGTCCCTACGTCTCGGTGGTAACGTTACATGCGTCTATAACGTTATATATCCTAACCTAAGGCAACCTAACATCTCGGATGCAATATTTGACAACATTCCTGGCCTGTCGAACAATACTTCTCGGAGGGAACAGTATATACGTCTATAACGTTATATATCCTAACCTAAGGCAACCTAACATCTCGGATGAAATATGTGACAACATTCCTGGCCTGTCGAACCCTACGTCTCGCTGGTAACATTACGTGCGTCTATAGCGTCATATATCCTAACCTAAGACAACCAAACATCTCGGATGTAACATTTGACAACATTCCAGGCGTGTCGGTCCCTACGTCTCGGTGGTAACATTACATGCGTCTATAACGTTATATATCCTAACCTAAGGCCAACTAACATCTCGTATGTAATATCTGACAACATTCCTGGCGTGTCGAACCCTACTTCTCGGTGGGAACAGCATATACGTCTATAACGTCATATATCATAACCTAAGGCAACCTAACATCTCGGATGTTACATTTGTCAACATTCCAGGCATGTCGGTCCCTACGTCTCGGTGGTAACATTATATGCGTCTATAACGTTATATATCCTTATCTAATGCAACCTAACATCTCGGATGCAATATTTGACAACATTCCTGGCCTGTCGAACCCTACTTCTCGGAGGGAACAGTATATACGTCTATAACGTTATATATCCTAACGTAAGGCAACCTAACATCTCGGATGTAATATTTGACAACATTCCTGGCGTGTCGGACCCTACTTCTCGGTGGGAACACTATATACGTCTGTAACGTCATATATCCTAACCTAAGGCAACCTAGCATCTCGGATATAACATTTGACAACATTCCCGGCGTGTTGGAACCCTACGTCTCGGTGGTAACATTACGTGCGTCTATAACGTTATATATGCTAACCTAAGGCAACCTAACATCTCGGATGCAATATTTGACAACATTCCTGGCCCGTCGAACCCTACTTCTCGGACGGAACAGCATATACGTCTATAACGTCATATATCCAAACCTAAGGCAACCTAATATCTCGGATGTAACATTTGACAACATTCCAGGCATGTCGGTCCCTACGTCTCGGTGGTAACATTATATGCGTCTATAACGTTATATATCCTTATCTAATGCAACCTAACATCTCGGATGCAATATTTGACAACATTCCTGGCCTGTCGAACCCTACTTCTCGGTGGGAACAGTATATACGTCTATAACGTTATATATCCTAACCTAAGGCAACCTAACATCTCGGATATAACATTTGACAACATTCCAGGCGTGTTGGAACCCTACGTCTCGCTGGTAACATTACGTGCGTCTATAACGTTATATATGCTAACCTAAGGCAACCTAACATCTCGGATGCAATATTTGACAACATTCCTGGCCTGTCGAACCCTACTTCTCGGAGGGAACAGTATATACGTCTATAACGTTATATATCCTAACCGAAGGCAACCTGACATCTCGGATGTAATATTCTACATCATTCAAGGCGTGTCGGACCCTACTTCTCGGTGGGAACATTATATGAGTCTATAACGTTGTATATCCTAATCTAAGGCAACCTATTATCTCAGACGTAATATTTTACAATATTCCTCGCGTGTCGGTGCATACTTTTCGGTGGGAATATTATATGCGTCCATAACGGTCGATATCGTAATCTAAGGCAATCTAACATCTCGGATGCAATATTTGACAACATTCCTTGCCTGTCGAACCCTACTTCTCGGAGGGAACAGTATGTACGTCTGTAACGTTATATATCCTAACCTAAGGCAACCTAACATCTCGGATGTAATATTCTACAACCTTCCAGGCGAGTCGGACCCTACTTCTCGGTGGTAACATTATATGCGTCTATAACGTTGCATATCCTAATCTAAGGCAACCTAACATCTCGGATGCAATATTTGACAACATTCCTGGCCTGTCGAACCCTACTGCTCGGAGGGAACAGTATATACGTCTATAGCGGTATATATCCTAATCTAAGGCAACCTAACATCTCGGATGCAATATTTGATAACATTCATGGCGTGTCGAACCCTACTTCTCGGTGGGAACAGTATATACGTCTATAACGTTATATATCCTAACGTAAGGCAACCTAACATCTCGGATGTAATATTTGACAACATTGCTGGCGTGTCGGACCCTACTTCTCGGTGGGAACAGTATAAACGTCTGTAACGTCATATATCCTAACCTTAGGCAACCTAGCATCTCGGATATAACATTTGACAACATTCCAGGCATGTCGGTCCGTACGTCTCGGTGGTAACATTATATGCGTCTATAACGTTATATATCCTTATCTAAGGCAACCTAACATCTCGGATGCAATATTTGACAACATTCCTAGCCTGTCGAACCCAACTTCTCGGAGGGAACAGTATATACGTCTATAACGTTATATATCCTAACCTAAGGCAACCTGACATCTCGGATATATTATTCTACAACATTCCAGGCGTGTCGGACCCTACTTCTCGGTGGGAACATTATATGCCTCTATAACGTTGTATATCCTAATCTAAGGCAACCTAACATCTCGGATGCAATATTTGACAACATTCCTGGCCTGTCGAACCCTACATCTCGGAGGGAACAGTATATACGTCTATAGCGGTATATATCCTAATCTAAGGCAACCTAACATCTCGGATGCAATATTTGACAACATTCCTGGCCTGTCGAACCCTACTTCTCGGAGGGAACAGTATATACGTCTATAACGTTATATATCCTAACCGAAGGCAACCTGACATCTCGGATGTAATATTCTACATCATTCAAGGCGTGTCGGACCCTACTTCTCGGTGGGAACATTATATGAGTCTATAACGTTGTATATCCTAATCTAAGGCAACCTATTATCTCAGACGTAATATTTTACAATATTCCTCGCGTGTCGGTGCATACTTTTCGGTGGGAATATTATATGCGTCCATAACGGTCGATATCGTAATCTAAGGCAATCTAACATCTCGGATGCAATATTTGACAACATTCCTTGCCTGTCGAACCCTACTTCTCGGAGGGAACAGTATGTACGTCTGTAACGTTATATATCCTAACCTAAGGCAACCTAACATCTCGGATGCAATATTTGACAACATTCCTGGCCTGTCGAAACTTACTTCTCGGAGGGAACAGCATATACATCTATAACGTCATATATCCTAGCCTAAGGCAACCTAACATCTCGGATGTAACATTTGACAACATTCCAGGCGTGTCGGTCCCTACGTCTCGGTGGTAACATTACATGCGTCTATAACGTTATATATCCTAACCTACGGCCAACTAACATCTCGTATGTAATATTTGACAACATTCCTGGAGTGTCGAACCCTACTTCTCGGTGGGAACAGTATATACGTCTATAACGTTATATATCCTAACGTAAGGCAACCTAACATCTCGGATGTAATATTTGACAACATTCCTGGCCTGTCGAACCCTACTTCTCGGAGGGAACAGTATATACGTCTATAACGTTATATATCCTAACCTAAGGCAACCTGACATCTCGGATATATTATTCTACAACATTCCAGGCGTGTCGGACCCTACTTCTCGGTGCGAACATTATATGCCTCTATAACGTTGTATATCCTAATCTAAGGCAACCTAACATCTCGGATGCAATATTTGACAACATTCCTGGCCTGTCGAACCCTACATCTCGGAGGGAACTTTATATACGTCTATAGCGGTATATATCCTAATCTAAGGCAACCTAACATCTCGGATGCAATATTTGACAACATTCCTGGCCTGTCGAACCCTACTTCTCGGAGGGAACAGTATATACGTCTATAACGTTATATATCCTAACCTAAGGCAACCTGACATCTCGGATATACTATTCTACAACATTCCAGGCGTGTCGGACCCTACTTCTCGGTGGGAACATTATATGCGTCTATAACGTTGTATATCCTAATCTAAGGCAACCTAACATCTCGGATGCAATATTTGACAACATTCCTGGCCTGTCGAACCCTACATCTCCGTGGTAACATTACATGCGTCTATAACGTTATATATCCTAACCTAAGGCAACCTAACATCTCGGATGCAATATTTGACAACATTCCTGGCCTGTCGAACCATACTTCTCGGAGGGAACAGCATATACCTCTATAACGTCATATATCCTAGCCTAAGGCAACCTAACATCTCGGATGTAACATTTGACAACATTCCAGGCGTGTCGGTCCCTACGTCTCGGTGGTAACATTACATGCGTCTATAACGGTATATATACTAATCTTAGGCAACCTGACATCTCGGATGTAACATTTTACCACATTCCAGGCGTGTCGGTCCCTACGTCTCGGTGGTAACATTACATGCGTCTATAACGTTATATATCCTAACCTAAGGCCAACTAACATCTGGTATGTAATATTTGACAACATTCCTGGCGTGTCGAACCCTACTTCTCGGTGGGAACAGTATATACGTCTATAACGTTATATATCCTAACCTAAGGCAACCTAACATCTCGGATGCAATATTTGACAACACTCCTGGCCTGTCGAACCCTACTTCTCGGAGGGAACAGTATATACGTCTATAACGTCATATATCCTAACCTAAGGCAACCTAACATCTCGGATGTAACATTTGACAACATTCCAGGCATGTCGGTCCCTACGTCTCGGTGGTAACATTATATGCGTCTATAACGTTATATATCCTTATCTAATGCAACCTAACATCTCGGATGCAATATTTGACAACATTCCTGGCCTGTCGAACCCTACTTCTCGGAGGGAACAGTATATACGTCTATAACGTTATATATCCTAACCTAAGGCAACCTGACATCTCGGATATATTATTCTACAACATTCCAGGCGTGTCGGACCCTACTTCTCGGTGCGAACATTATATGCCTCTATAACGTTGTATATCCTAATCTAAGGCAACCTAACATCTCGGATGCAATATTTGACAACATTCCTGGCCTGTCGAACCCTACATCTCGGAGGGAACTTTATATACGTCTATAGCGGTATATATCCTAATCTAAGGCAACCTAACATCTCGGATGCAATATTTGACAACATTCCTGGCCTGTCGAACCCTACTTCTCGGAGGGAACAGTATATACGTCTATAACGTTATATATCCTAACCTAAGGCAACCTGACATCTCGGATATATTATTCTACAACATTCCAGGCGTGCCGGACCCTACTTCTCGGTGGGAACATTATATGCGTCTATAACGTTGTATATCCTAATCTAAGGCAACCTAACATCTCGGATGCAATATTTGACAACATTCCTGGCCTGTCGAAACCTACATCTCCGTGGTAACATTACATGCGTCTATAACGTTATATATCCTAACCTAAGGCAACCTACCACCTCGGATGCAATATTTGACAACATTCCTGGCCTGTCGAACCATACTTCTCGGAGGGAACAGCATATACCTCTATAACGTCATATATCCTAGCCTAAGGCAACCTAACATCTCGGATGTAACATTTGACAACATTCCAGGCGTGTCGGTCCCTACGTCTCGGTGGTAACATTACATGCGTCTATAACGGTATATATCCTAATCTTAGGCAACCTGACATCTCGGATGTAACATTTTACCACATTCCAGGCGTGTCGGTCCCTACGTCTCGGTGGTAACATTATATGCGTCTATAACGTTATATATCCTTATCTAATGCAACCTAACATCTCGGATGCAATATTTGACAACATTCCTGGCCTGTCGAACCCTACTTCTCGGAGGGAACAGTATATACGTCTATAACGTTATATATCCTAACCTAAGGCAACCTGACATCTCGGATATATTATTCTACAACATTCCAGGCGTGTCGGACCCTACTTCTCGGTGCGAACATTATATGCCTCTATAACGTTGTATATCCTAATCTAAGGCAACCTAACATCTCGGATGCAATATTTGACAACATTCCTGGCCTGTCGAACCCTACATCTCGGAGGGAACTTTATATACGTCTATAGCGGTATATATCCTAATCTAAGGCAACCTAACATCTCGGATGCAATATTTGACAACATTCCTGGCCTGTCGAACCCTACTTCTCGGAGGGAACAGTATATACGTCTATAACGTTATATATCCTAACCTAAGGCAACCTGACATCTCGGATATATTATTCTACAACATTCCAGGCGTGCCGGACCCTACTTCTCGGTGGGAACATTATATGCGTCTATAACGTTGTATATCCTAATCTAAGGCAACCTAACATCTCGGATGCAATATTTGACAACATTCCTGGCCTGTCGAAACCTACATCTCCGTGGTAACATTACATGCGTCTATAACGTTATATATCCTAACCTAAGGCAACCTACCACCTCGGATGCAATATTTGACAACATTCCTGGCCTGTCGAACCATACTTCTCGGAGGGAACAGCATATACCTCTATAACGTCATATATCCTAGCCTAAGGCAACCTAACATCTCGGATGTAACATTTGACAACATTCCAGGCGTGTCGGTCCCTACGTCTCGGTGGTAACATTACATGCGTCTATAACGGTATATATCCTAATCTTAGGCAACCTGACATCTCGGATGTAACATTTTACCACATTCCAGGCGTGTCGGTCCCTACGTCTCGGTGGTAACATTACATGCGTCTATAACGTTATATATCCTAACCTAAGGCCAACTAACATCTGGTATGTAATATTTGACAACATTCCTGGCGTGTCGAAACCTACTTCTCGGTGGGAACAGTATATACGTCTATAACGTTATATATCCTAACCTAAGGCAACCTAACATCTCGGATGCAATATTTGACAACACTCCTGGCCTGTCGAACCCTACTTCTCGGAGGGAACAGTATATACGTCTATAACGACATATATCCTAACCTAAGGCAACCTAACATCTCGTATGTAACATTTGACAACATTCCAGGCGTGTCGGACCCTACTTCTCGGTGGGAACATTATATGCGTCTATAACGTTGTATATCCTAATCTAAGGCAACCTAACATCTCGGATGCAATATTTGACAACATTCCTGGCCTGTCGAACCCTACGTCTCGGTGGTAACATTATATGCGTCTATAACGTTATATATCCTTATCTAAGGCAACCTAACATCTCGGATGCAATATTTGACAACATTCCTAGCCTGTCGAACCCTACGTCTCGGTGGTAACATTACATGCGTCTATAACGGTATATTTCCTAATCTAAGGCAACCTAACATCTCGGATGCAATATTTGACAACATTCCTGGCCTGTCGAACCCTACTTCTCGGAGAGAACAGTATATACGTCTATAACGTCATATATCCTAACCTAAGGCAACCTAACATCTCGGATGTAACATTTGACAACATTCCAGGCATGTCGGTCCCTACGTCTCGGTGGTAACATTATATGCGTCTATAACGTTATATATCCTTATCTAAGGCAACCTAACATCTCGGATGCAATATTTGACAACATTCCTGGCCTGTCGAACCCTACTTCTCGGAGGGAACAGCATATACATCTATAACGTCATATATCCTAGCCTAAGGCAACCTAACATCTCGGATGTAACATTTGACAACATTCCAGGCGTGTCGGTCCCTACGTCTCGGTGGTAACATTACATGCGTCTATAACGTTATATATCCTAACCTAAGGCAACCTAATATCTCGGATGCAATATATGACAACATTCCTGGCCTGTCGAACCCTACTTCTCGAAGGGAACAGCATATACGTCTATAACGTCATAAATCCTAACCTAAGGCAACCTAACATCTCGGATGTAACATTTGACAACATTCCAGGCGTGTCGGTCCCTACGTCTCGGTGGTAACGTTACATGCGTCTCTAACGTTATATATCCTAACCTAAGGCAAAATAACATCTCGGATGCAATATTTGACAACATTCCTGGCCTGTCGAACAATACTTCTCGGAGGGAACAGTATATACGTCTATAACGTTATATATCCTAACCTAAGGCAACCTAGCATCTCGGATGTAACATTTGACAACATTCCAGGCATGTCGGTCCCTACGTCTCGGTGGTAACATTATATGCGTCTATAACGTTATATATCCTTATCTAAGGCAACCTAACATCTCGGATGCAATATTTGACAACATTCCTAGCCTGTCGAACCCTACGTCTCGGTGGTAACATTACATGCGTCTATAACGGTATATTTCCTAGTCTAAGGCAACCTAACATCTCGGATGCAATATTTGACAACATTCCTGGCCTGTCGAACCCTACTTCTCGGAGGGAACAGCATATACATCTATAACGTCATATATTCTAGCCTAAGGCAACCTAACATCTCGGATGTAACATTTGACAACATTCCAGGCGTGTCGGTCCCTACGTCTCGGTGGTAACATTACATGCGTCTATAACGTTATATATCCTAACCTAAGGCCAACTAACATCTCGTATGTAATATTTGACAACATTCATGGCGTGTCGAACCCTACTTCTCGGTGGGAACAGTATATACGTCTATAACGTTATATATCCTAACCTAAGGCAACCTAACATCTCGGATATAACATTTGACAACATTCCAGGCGTGTTGGAACCCTACGTCTCGCTGGTAACATTACGTGCGTCTATAACGTTATATATGCTAACCTAAGGCAACCTAATATCTCGGATGCAATATTTGACAACATTCCTGGCCTGTCGAACCCCACTTCTCGGAGGGAACAGCATATACGTCTATAACGTCATAAATCCTAACCTAAGGCAACCTAACATCTCGGATGTAACATTTGACAACATTCCAGGCGTGTCGGTCCCTACGTCTCGGTGGTAACGTTACATGCGTCTCTAACGTTATATATCCTAACCTAAGGCAACCTAGCATCTCGGATGTAACATTTTACAACATTCCAGGCATGTCGGTACCTCCGTCTCGGTGGTAACATTATATGCGTCTATAACGTTATATATCCTTATCTAAGGCAACCTAACATCTCGGATGCAATATTTGACAACATTCCTAGCCTGTCGAACCCTACGTCTCGGTGGTAACATTACATGCGTCTATAACGGTATATTTCCTAATCTAAGGCAACCTAACATCTCGGATGCAATATTTGACAACATTCCTGGCCTGTCGAACCCTACTTCTCGTGGGGAACAGTATATACGTCTATAACGTCATATATCCTAACCGAAGGCAACCTAACATCTCGGATGTAACATTTGACAACATTCCAGGCATGTCGGTCCCTACGTCTCGGTGGTAACATTATATGAGTCTATAACGTTATATATCCTTATCTAAGGCAACTTGACATCCCGGATGCAATATTTGACAACATTCCTAGGTTGTCGAACCCTACTTCTCGGAGGGAACAGTATATACGTCTATAACGTTATATATCCTAACGTAAGGCAACCTGACATTTCGGGTGTAATATTCTGCACCATTCCAGGCGTGTCGGACCCTACTTCTCGGTGGGAACATTATATGAGTCTATAACGTTGTATATCCTAATCTAAGGCAACCTATTATCTCAGACGTAATATTTTACAATATTCCTCGCATGTCGGTGCATACTTTTCGGTGGTAACATTACATGCGTCTATAACGGTATATTTCCTAATCTAAGGCAACCTAACATCTCGCATGCAATATTTGACAACATTCCTGGCCTGTCGAACCCTACTGCTCGAAGGGAACAGTATATACATCTATAACGGTATATATCCTAATCTAAGGCAACCTAACATCTCGGATGAAATATGTGACAACATTCCTGGCCTGTCGAACCCTACATCTCGGAGGGAACAGTATATACGTCTGTAACGTCATATATCCTAACCTAAGACAACCTAACATCTCGGATGTAACATTTGACAACATTCCAGGCGTGTCGGTCCCTACGTCTCGGTGGGAACAGTATATACGTCTATAACGTTATATATCCTAACCTAAGGCAACCTAACATCTCGGATGCAATATTTGACAACACTCCTGGCCTGTCGAACCCTACTTCTCGGAGGGAACAGTATATACGTCTATAACGTCATATATCCTCACCTAAGGCAACCTAACATCTCGTATGTAACATTTGACAACATTCCAGGCATGTCGGTCCCTACGTCTCGGTGGTAATATTACATGCTTCTATAACGTTATATATCCTTATCTAAGGCAACCTAACATCTCGGATGCAATATTTGACAACATTCCTGGCCTGTCGAACCCTACTGCTCGGAGGGAACAGAATATACATCTATAACGGTATATATCCTAATCTAAGGCAACCTAACATCTCGGATGAAATATGTGACAACATTCCTGGCCTGTCGAACCCTACATCTCGGAGGGAACAGTATATACGTCTGTAACGTCATATATCATAACCTAAGACAACCTAACATCTCGGATGTAACATTTGACAACATTCCAGGCGTGTCGGTCCCTACGTCTCGGTGGTAACATTACATGCGTCTATAACGTTATATATCCTTATCTGAGGCAACCTAACATCTTGGATGCAATATTTGACAACATTCCTAGCCTGTCGAACCCTACGTCTCGGTAGTAACATTACATGCGTCTATAACGGTATATTTCCTAATCTAAGGCAACCTAACATCTCGGATGCAATATTTGACAACATTCCTGGCCTGTCGAAGCCTACTGCTCGGAGGGAACAGCATATACATCTATAACGTCATATATCCTAGCCTAAGGCAACCTAACATCTCGGATATAACATTTGACAACATTCCAGGCGTGTTGGAACCCTACGTCTCGCTGGTAACATTACGTGCGTCTATAACGTTATATATGCTAACCTAAGGCAACCTAATATCTCGGATGCAATATTTGACAACATTCCTGGCCTGTCGAACCCTACTTCTCGGAGGGAACAGCATATACGTCTATAACGTCATAAATCCTAACCTAAGGCAACCTAACATCTCGGATGTAACATTTGACAACATTCCGGGCGTGTCGGTCCCTACGTCTCGGTGGTAACGTTACATGCGTCTCTAACGTTATATATCCTAACCTAAGGCAACCTAGCATCTCGGATGTAACATTTTACAACATTCCAGGCATGTCGGTACCTCCGTCTCGGTGGTAACATTATATGCGTCTATAACGTTATATATCCTTATCTAAGGCAACCTAACATCTCGGATGCAATATTTGACAACATTCCTAGCCTGTCGAACCCTACGTCTCGGTGGTAACATTACATGCGTCTATAACGGTATATTTCCTAATCTAAGGCAACCTAACATCTCGGATGCAATATTTGACAACATTCCTGGCCTGTCGAACCCTACTTCTCGTGGGGAACAGTATATACGTCTATAACGTCATATATCCTAACCGAAGGCAACCTAACATCTCGGATGTAACATTTGACAACATTCCAGGCATGTCGGTCCCTACGTCTCGGTGGTAACATTATATGAGTCTATAACGTTATATATCCTTATCTAAGGCAACTTGACATCCCGGATGCAATATTTGACAACATTCCTAGGTTGTCGAACCCTACTTCTCGGAGGGAACAGTATATACGTCTATAACGTTATATATCCTAACGTAAGGCAACCTGACATCTCGGGTGTAATATTCTGCACCATTCCAGGCGTGTCGGACCCTACTTCTCGGTGGGAACATTATATGAGTCTATAACGTTGTATATCCTAATCTAAGGCAACCTATTATCTCAGACGTAATATTTTACAATATTCCTCGCATGTCGGTGCATACTTTTCGGTGGTAACATTACATGCGTCTATAACGGTATATTTCCTAATCTAAGGCAACCTAACATCTCGCATGCAATATTTGACAACATTCCTGGCCTGTCGAACCCTACTGCTCGAAGGGAACAGTATATACATCTATAACGGTATATATCCTAATCTAAGGCAACCTAACATCTCGGATGAAATATGTGACAACATTCCTGGCCTGTCGAACCCTACATCTCGGAGGGAACAGTATATACGTCTGTAACGTCATATATCCTAACCTAAGACAACCTAACATCTCGGATGTAACATTTGACAACATTCCAGGCGTGTCGGTCCCTACGTCTCGGTGGGAACAGTATATACGTCTATAACGTTATATATCCTAACCTAAGGCAACCTAACATCTCGGATGCAATATTTGACAACACTCCTGGCCTGTCGAACCCTACTTCTCGGAGGGAACAGTATATACGTCTATAACGTCATATATCCTCACCTAAGGCAACCTAACATCTCGTATGTAACATTTGACAACATTCCAGGCATGTCGGTCCCTACGTCTCGGTGGTAACATTACATGCGTCTATAACGTTATATATCCTTATCTAAGGCAACCTAACATCTCGGATGCAATATTTGACAACATTCCTGGCCTGTCGAACCCTACTGCTCGGAGGGAACAGTATATACATCTATAACGGTATATATCCTAATCTAAGGCAACCTAACATCTCGGATGAAATATGTGACAACATTCCTGGCCTGTCGAACCCTACATCTCGGAGGGAACAGTATATACGTCTGTAACGTCATATATCATAACCTAAGACAACCTAACATCTCGGATGTAACATTTGACAACATTCCAGGCGTGTCGGTCCCTACGTCTCGGTGGTAACATTACATGCGTCTATAACGTTATATATCCTTATCTGAGGCAACCTAACATCTTGGATGCAATATTTGACAACATTCCTAGCCTGTCGAACCCTACGTCTCGGTAGTAACATTACATGCGTCTATAACGGTATATTTCCTAATCTAAGGCAACCTAACATCTCGGATGCAATATTTGACAACATTCCTGGCCTGTCGAAGCCTACTGCTCGGAGGGAACAGCATATACATCTATAACGTCATATATCCTAGCCTAAGGCAACCTAACATCTCGGATGTAACATTTGACAACATTCCAGGCGTGTCGGTCCCTACGTCTCGGTGGTAACATTACATGCGTCTATAACGTTATATATCCTAACCTAAGGCCAACTAACATCTCGTATGTAATATTTGACAACATTCCTGGCGTGTCGAACCCTACTTCTCGGTGGGAACAGTATATACGTCTATAACGTTATATATCCTAACCTAAGGCAACCTAACATCTCGGATGAAATATGTGACAACATTCCTGGCCTGTCGAACCCTACTTCTCGGAGGGAACAGTATATACGTCTATAACGTCATATATCCTAACCTAAGGCAACCTAACATCTCGGATGTAACATTTGACAACATTCCAGGCATGTCGGTCCCTACGTCTCGGTGGTAACATTATATGCGTCTATAACGTTATATATCCTTATCTAATGCAACCTAACATCTCGGATGCAATATTTGACAACATTCCTGGCCTGTCGAACCCTACTTCTCGGAGGGAACAGCATATACGCCTATAACGTTATATATCCTAACCTAAGGCAACCTGATATCTCGGATATATTATTCTACAACATTCCAGGCGTGTCGGACCCTACTTCTCGGTGGGAACATTATATGCGTCTATAACGTTGTATATCCTAATCTAAGGCAACCTAACATCTCGGATGCAATATTTGACAACATTCCTAGCCTGTCGAACCCTACGTCTCGGTGGTAACATTACATGCGTCTATAACGGTATATTTCCTAATCTAAGGCAACCTAACATTTCGGATGCAATATTTGACAACATTCCTGGCCTGTCGAACCCTACTTCTCGGAGGGAACAATATATACGTCTATAACGTCATATATCCTAACCTAAGGCAACCTAACATCTCGGATGTAACATTTGACAACATTCCAGGCATGTCGGTCCCTACGTCTCGGTGGTAACATTATATGCGTCTATAACGTTATATATCCTTATCTAAGGCAACCTAACATCTCGGATGCAATATTTGACAACATTCCTGGCCTGTCGAACCCTACTTCTCGGAGGGAACAGCATATACGTCTATAACGTCATAAATCCTAACCTAAGGCAACCTAACATCTCGGATGTAACATTTGACAACATTCCAGGCGTGTCGGTCCCTACGTCTCGGTGGTAACGTTACATGCGTCTCTAACGTTATATATCCTAACCTAAGGCAACCTAGCATCTCGGATGTAACATTTTACAACATTCCAGGCATGTCGGTCCCTACGTCTCGGTGGTAACATTATATGCGTCTATAACGTTATATATCCTTATCTAAGGCAACCTAACATCTCGGATGCAATATTTGACAACATTCCTAGCCTGTCGAACCCTACGTCTCGGTGGTAACATTACATGCGTCTATAACGGTATATTTCCTAATCTAAGGCAACCTAACATCTCGGATGCAATATTTGACAACATTCCTGGCCTGTCGAACCCTACTTCTCGTGGGGAACAGTATATACGTCTATAACGTCATATATCCTAACCTAAGGCAACCTAACATCTCGGATGTAACATTTGACAACATTCCAGGCATGTCGGTCCCTACGTCTCGGTGGTAACATTATATGCGTCTATAACGTTATATATCCTTATCTAAGGCAACTTGACATCCCGGATGCAATATTTGACAACATTCCTAGGTTGTCGAACCCTACTTCTCGGAGGGAACAGTATATACGTCTATAACGTTATATATCCTAACATAAGGCAACCTGACATCTCGGATGTAATATTCTGCACCATTCCAGGCGTGTCGGACCCTACTTCTCGGTGGGAACATTATATGAGTCTATAACGTTGTATATCCTAATCTAAGGCAACCTATTATCTCAGACGTAATATTTTACAATATTCCTCGCATGTCGGTGCATACTTTTCGGTGGTAACATTACATGCGTCTATAACGTTATATATCCTTATCTGAGGCAACCTAACATCTTGGATGCAATATTTGACAACATTCCTAGCCTGTCGAACCCTACGTCTCGGTAGTAACATTACATGCGTCTATAACGGTATATTTCCTAATCTAAGGCAACCTAACATCTCGGATGCAATATTTGACAACATTCCTTGCCTGTCGAACCCCACTTCTCGGAGGAAACAGTATGTACGTCTATAGCGGTATATATCCTAATCTAAGGCAACCTAACATCTCGGATGAAATATGTGACAACATTCCTGGCCTGTCGAACCCTACATCTCGGAGGGAACAGTATATACGTCTGTAACGTCATATATCCTAACCTAAGACAACCTAACATCTCGGATGTAACATTTGACAACATTCCAGGCGTGTCGGTCCCTACGTCTCGGTGGTAACATTACATGCGTCTATAACGTTATATATCCTTATCTGAGGCAACCTAACATCTTGGATGCAATATTTGACAACATTCCTAGCCTGTCGAACCCTACGTCTCGGTGGTAACATTACATGCGTCTATAACGGTATATTTCCTAATCTAAGGCAACCTAACATCTCGGATGCAATATTTGACAACATTCCTGGCCTGTCGAACCCTACTTCTCGGAGGGAACAGCATATACATCTATAACGTCATATATCCTAGCCTAAGGCAACCTAACATTTCGGATGTAACATTTGACAACATTCCAGGCGTGTCGGTCCCTACGTCTCGGTGGTAACATTACATGCGTCTATAACGTTATATATCCTAACCTAAGGCCAACTAACATCTCGTATGTAATATTTGACAACATTCCTGGCGTGTCGAACCCTACTTCTCGGTGGGAACAGTATATACGTCTATAACGTTATATATCCTAACCTAAGGCAACCTAACATCTCGGATGAAATATGTGACAACATTCCTGGCCTGTCGAACCCTACTTCTCGGAGGGAACAGTATATACGTCTATAACGTCATATATCCTAACCTAAGGCAACCTAACATCTCGGATGTAACATTTGACAACATTCCAGGCATGTCGGTCCCTACGTCTCGGTGGTAACATTATATGCGTCTATAACGTTATATATCCTTATCTAATGCAACCTAACATCTCGGATGCAATATTTGACAACATTCCTGGCCTGTCGAACCCTACTTCTCGTGGGGAACAGTATATACGTCTATAACGTCATATATCCTAACCTAAGGCAACCTAACATCTCGGATGTAACATTTGACAACATTCCAGGCATGTCGGTCCCTACGTCTCGGTGGTAACATTATATGCGTCTATAACGTTATATATCCTTATCTAAGGCAACTTGACATCTCGGATGCAATATTTGACAACATTCCTGGCCTGTCGAACCCTACGTCTCGGTGGTAACATTATATGCGTCTATAACGTTATATATCCTTATCTAAGGCAACCTAACATCTCGGATGCAACATTTGACAACATTCCTAGCCTGTCGAACCCTACGTCTCGGTGGTAACATTACATGCGTCTATAACGGTATATTTCCTAATCTAAGGCAACCTAACATCTCGGATGAAATATTTGACAACATTCCTGGCCTGTCGAACCCTACTTCTCGGAGGGAACAGCATATACATCTATAACGTCATATATCCTAGCCTAAGGCAACCTAACATTTCGGATGTAACATTTGACAACATTCCAGGCGTGTCGGTCCCTACGTCTCGGTGGTAACATTACATGCGTCTATAACGTTATATATCCTAACCTAAGGCCAACTAACATCTCGTATGTAATATTTGACAACATTCCTGGCGTGTCGAACCCTACTTCTCGGTGGGAACAGTATATACGTCTATAACGTTATATATCCTAACCTAAGGCAACCTAACATCTCGGATGAAATATGTGACAACATTCCTGGCCTGTCGAACCCTACTTCTCGGAGGGAACAGTATATACGTCTATAACGTCATATATCCTAACCTAAGGCAACCTAACATCTCGGATGTAACATTTGACAACATTCCAGGCATGTCGGTCCCTACGTCTCGGTGGTAACATTATATGCGTCTATAACGTTATATATCCTTATCTAATGCAACCTAACATCTCGTATGCAATATTTGACAACATTCCTGGCCTGTCGAAACCTACTTCTCGGAGGGAACAGTATATACGCCTATAACGTTATATATCCTAACCTAAGGCAACCTGACATCTCGGATATATTATTCTACAACATTCCAGGCGTGTCGGACCCTACTTCTCGGTGGGAACATTATATGCGTCTATAACGTTGTATATCCTAATCTAAGGCAACCTAACATCTCGGATGCAATATTTGACAACATTCCTGGCCTGTCGAACCCTACGTCTAGGTGGTAACATTATATGCGTCTATAACGTTATATATCCTTATCTAAGGCAACCTAACATCTCGGATGCAACATTTGACAACATTCCTAGCCTGTCGAACCCTACGTCTCGGTGGTAACATTACATGCGTCTATAACGGTATATTTCCTAATCTAAGGCAACCTAACATCTCGGATGAAATATTTGACAACATTCCTGGCCTGTCGAACCCTACTTCTCGGAGAGAACAGTATATACGTCTATAACGTCATATATCCTAACCTAAGGCAACCTAACATCTCGGATGTAACATTTGACAACATTCCAGGCATGTCGGTCCCTACGTCTCGGTGGTAACATTATATGCGTCTATAACGTTATATATCCTTATCTAAGGCAACCTAACATCTCGGATGCAATATTTGACAACATTCCTGGCCTGTCGAACCCTACGTCTCGGAGGGAACAGCATATACATCTATAACGTCATATATCCTAGCCTAAGGCAACCTAACATCTCGGATGTAACATTTGACAACATTCCAGGCGTGTCGGTCCCTACGTCTCGGTGGTAACATTACATGCGTCTATAACGTTATATATCCTAACCTAAGGCAACCTAATATCTCGGATGCAATATATGACAACATTCCTGGCCTGTCGAACCCTACTTCACGGAGGGAACAGCATATACGTCTATAACGTCATAAATCCTAACCTAAGGCAACCTAACATCTCGGATGTAACATTTGACAACATTCCAGGCGTGTCGGTCCCTACGTCTCGGTGGTAACGTTACATGCGTCTCTAACGTTATATATCCTAACCTAAGGCAACCTAACATCTCGGATGCAATATTTGACAACATTCCTGGCCTGTCGAACAATACTTCTCGGAGGGAACATTATATACGTCTATAACGTTATATATCCTAACCTAAGGCAACCTAGCATCTCGGATGTAACATTTTACAACATTCCAGGCATGTCGGTCCCTACGTCTCGGTGGTAACATTATATGCGTCTATAACGTTATATATCCTTATCTAAGGCAACCTAACATCTCGGATGCAATATTTGACAACATTCCTGGCCTGTCGAACCCTACTTCTCGGAGGGAACAGCATATACATCTATAACGTCATATATCCTAGCCTAAGGCAACCTAACATCTCGGATGTAACATTTGACAACATTCCAGGCGTGTCGGTCCCTACGTCTCGGTGGTAACATTACATGCGTCTATAACGTTATATATCCTAACCTAAGGCAACCTAATATCTCGGATGCAATATATGACAACATTCCTGGCCTGTCGAACCCTACTTCTCGGAGGGAACAGCATATACGTCTATAACGTCATAAATCCTAACCTAAGGCAATCTAACATCTCGGATGTAACATTTGACAACATTCCAGGCGTGTCGGTCCCTACGTCTCGGTGGTAACATTATATGCGTCTATAACGTTATATATCCTTATCTAAGGCAACTTGACATCCCGGATGCAATATTTGACAACATTCCTAGGTTGTCGAACCCTACTTCTCGGAGGGAACAGTATATACGTCTATAACGTTATATATCCTAACATAAGGCAACCTGACATCTCGGATGTAATATTCTGCACCATTCCAGGCGTGTCGGACCCTACTTCTCGGTGGGAACATTATATGAGTCTATAACGTTGTATATCCTAATCTAAGGCAACCTATTGTCTCAGACGTAATCTTTTACAATATTCCTCGCATGTCGGTGCATACTTTTCGGTGGTAACATTACATGCGTCTATAACGTTATATATCCTTATCTGAGGTAACCTAACATCTTGGATGCAATATTTGACAACATTCCTAGCCTGTCGAACCCTACGTCTCGGTAGTAACATTACATGCGTCTATAACGGTATATTTCCTAATCTAAGGCAACCTAACATCTCGGATGCAATATTTGACAACATTCCTTGCCTGTCGAACCCCACTTCTCGGAGGAAACAGTATGTACGTCTATAGCGGTATATATCCTAATCTAAGGCAACCTAACATCTCGGATGAAATATGTGACAACATTCCTGGCCTGTCGAACCCTACATCTCGGAGGGAACAGTATATACGTCTGTAACGTCATATATCCTAACCTAAGACAACCTAACATCTCGGATGTAACATTTGACAACATTCCAGGCGTGTCGGTCCCTACGTCTCGGTGGTAACATTACATGCGTCTATAACGTTATATATCCTTATCTGAGGCAACCTAACATCTTGGATGCAATATTTGACAACATTCCTAGCCTGTCGAACCCTACGTCTCGGTGGTAACATTACATGCGTCTATAACGGTATATTTCCTAATCTAAGGCAACCTAACATCTCGGATGCAATATTTGACAACATTCCTGGCCTGTCGAACCCTACTTCTCGGAGGGAACAGCATATACATCTATAACGTCATATATCCTAGCCTAAGGCAACCTAACATTTCGGATGTAACATTTGACAACATTCCAGGCGTGTCGGTCCCTACGTCTCGGTGGTAACATTACATGCGTCTATAACGTTATATATCCTAACCTAAGGCCAACTAACATCTCGTATGTAATATTTGACAACATTCCTGGCGTGTCGAACCCTACTTCTCGGTGGGAACAGTATATACGTCTATAACGTTATATATCCTAACCTAAGGCAACCTAACATCTCGGATGAAATATGTGACAACATTCCTGGCCTGTCGAACCCTACTTCTCGGAGGGAACAGTATATACGTCTATAACGTCATATATCCTAACCTAAGGCAACCTAACATCTCGGATGTAACATTTGACAACATTCCAGGCATGTCGGTCCCTACGTCTCGGTGGTAACATTATATGCGTCTATAACGTTATATATCCTTATCTAATGCAACCTAACATCTCGGATGCAATATTTGACAACATTCCTGGCCTGTCGAACCCTACTTCTCGGAGGGAACAGTATATACGCCTATAACGTTATATATCCTAACCTAAGGCAACCTGACATCTCGGATATATTATTCTACAACATTCCAGGCGTGTCGGACCCTACTTCTCGGTGGGAACATTATATGCGTCTATAACGTTGTATATCCTAATCTAAGGCAACCTAACATCTCGGATGCAATATTTGACAACATTCCTGGCCTGTCGAACCCTACGTCTCGGTGGTAACATTATATGCGTCTATAACGTTATATATCCTTATCTAAGGCAACCTAACATCTCGGATGCAACATTTGACAACATTCCTAGCCTGTCGAACCCTACGTCTCGGTGGTAACATTACATGCGTCTATAACGGTATATTTCCTAATCTAAGGCAACCTAACATCTCGGATGAAATATTTGACAACATTCCTGGCCTGTCGAACCCTACTTCTCGGAGGGAACAGCATATACATCTATAACGTCATATATCCTAGCCTAAGGCAACCTAACATTTCGGATGTAACATTTGACAACATTCCAGGCGTGTCGGTCCCTACGTCTCGGTGGTAACATTACATGCGTCTATAACGTTATATATCCTAACCTAAGGCCAACTAACATCTCGTATGTAATATTTGACAACATTCCTGGCGTGTCGAACCCTACTTCTCGGTGGGAACAGTATATACGTCTATAACGTTATATATCCTAACCTAAGGCAACCTAACATCTCGGATGAAATATGTGACAACATTCCTGGCCTGTCGAACCCTACTTCTCGGAGGGAACAGTATATACGTCTATAACGTCATATATCCTAACCTAAGGCAACCTAACATCTCGGATGTAACATTTGACAACATTCCAGGCATGTCGGTCCCTACGTCTCGGTGGTAACATTATATGCGTCTATAACGTTATATATCCTTATCTAATGCAACCTAACATCTCGGATGCAATATTTGACAACATTCCTGGCCTGTCGAAACCTACTTCTCGGAGGGAACAGTATATACGCCTATAACGTTATATATCCTAACCTAAGGCAACCTGACATCTCGGATATATTATTCTACAACATTCCAGGCGTGTCGGACCCTACTTCTCGGTGGGAACATTATATGCGTCTATAACGTTGTATATCCTAATCTAAGGCAACCTAACATCTCGGATGCAATATTTGACAACATTCCTGGCCTGTCGAACCCTACGTCTCGGTGGTAACATTATATGCGTCTATAACGTTATATATCCTTATCTAAGGCAACCTAACATCTCGGATGCAACATTTGACAACATTCCTAGCCTGTCGAACCCTACGTCTCGGTGGTAACATTACATGCGTCTATAACGGTATATTTCCTAATCTAAGGCAACCTAACATCTCGGATGAAATATTTGACAACATTCCTGGCCTGTCGAACCCTACTTCTCGGAGAGAACAGTATATACGTCTATAACGTCATATATCCTAACCTAAGGCAACCTAACATCTCGGATGTAACATTTGACAACATTCCAGGCATGTCGGTCCCTACGTCTCGGTGGTAACATTATATGCGTCTATAACGTTATATATCCTTATCTAAGGCAACCTAACATCTCGGATGCAATATTTGACAACATTCCTGGCCTGTCGAACCCTACTTCTCGGAGGGAACAGCATATACATCTATAACGTCATATATCCTAGCCTAAGGCAACCTAACATCTCGGATGTAACATTTGACAACATTCCAGGCGTGTCGGTCCCTACGTCTCGGTGGTAACATTACATGCGTCTATAACGTTATATATCCTAACCTAAGGCAACCTAATATCTCGGATGCAATATATGACAACATTCCTGGCCTGTCGAACCCTACTTCACGGAGGGAACAGCATATACGTCTATAACGTCATAAATCCTAACCTAAGGCAACCTAACATCTCGGATGTAACATTTGACAACATTCCAGGCGTGTCGGTCCCTACGTCTCGGTGGTAACGTTACATGCGTCTCTAACGTTATATATCCTAACCTAAGGCAACCTAACATCTCGGATGCAATATTTGACAACATTCCTGGCGTGTCGAACAATACTTCTCGGAGGGAACAGTATATACGTCTATAACGTTATATATCCTAACCTAAGGCAACCTAGCATCTCGGATGTAACATTTGACAACATTCCAGGCATGTCGGTCCCTACGTCTCGGTGGTAACATTATATGCGTCTATAACGTTATATATCCTTATCTAAGGCAACCTAACATCTCGGATGCAATATTTGACAACATTCCTAGCCTGTCGAAACCTACGTCTCGGTGGTAACATTACATGCGTCTATAACGGTATATTTCCTAGTCTAAGGCAACCTAACATCTCGGATGCAATATTTGACAACATTCCTGGCCTGTCGAACCCTACTTCTCGGAGGGAACAGCATATACATCTATAACGTCATATATCCTAGCCTAAGGCAACCTAACATCTCGGCTGTAACATTTGACAACATTCCAGGCGTGTCGGTCCCTACGTCTCGGTGGTAACATTACATGCGTCTATAACGATATATATCCTAACCTAAGGCCAACTAACATCTCGTATGTAATATTTTACAACATTCCTGGCGTGTCGAACCCTACTTCTCGGTGGGAACAGTATATACGTCTATAACGTTATATATCCTAACCTAAGGCAACCTAACATCTCGGATATAACATTTGACAACATTCCAGGCGTGTTGGAACCCTACGTCTCGCTGGTAACATTACGTGCGTCTATAACGTTATATATGCTAACCTAAGGCAACCTAATATCTCGGATGCAATATTTGACAACATTCCTGGCCTGTCGAACCCTACTTCTCGGAGGGAACAGCATATACGTCTATAGCGTCATAAATCCTAACCTAAGGCAACCTAACATCTCGGATGTAACATTTGACAACATTCCAGGCGTGTCGGTCCCTACGTCTCGGTGGTAACGTTACATGCGTCTCTAACGTTATATATCCTAACCTAAGGCAACCTAGCATCTCGGATGTAACATTTTACAACATTCCAGGCATGTCGGTCCCTACGTCTCGGTGGTAACATTATATGCGTCTATAACGTTATATATCCTTATCTAAGGCAACCTAACATCTCGGATGCAATATTTGACAACATTCCTAGCCTGTCGAACCCTACGTCTCGGTGGTAACATTACATGCGTCTATAACGGTATATTTCCTAATCTAAGGCAACCTAACATCTCGGATGCAATATTTGACAACATTCCTTGCCTGTCGAACCCCACTTCTCGGAGGAAACAGTTTGTACGTCTATAGCGGTATATATCCTAATCTAAGGCAACCTAACATCTCGGATGCAATATTTGACAACATTCCTTGCCTGTCGAACCCTACTCCTCGGAGGGAACAGTATGTACGTCTATAACGTTATATATCCTAACCTAAGGCAACCTAACATCTCGGATGTAATATTCTACAACCTTCCAGGCGTGTCGGACTCTACTTCTCGGTGGTAACATTATATGCGTCTATAACTTTGCATATCCTAATCTAAGGCAACCTAACATCTCGGATACAATATTTGACAACATTCCTGGCCTGTCGAACCCTACTGCTCGGAGGGAACAGTATATACATCTATAACGGTATATATCCTAATCTAAGGCAACCTAACATCTCGGATGAAATATGTGACAACATTCCTGGCCTGTCGAACCCTACATCTCGGAGGGAACAGTATATACGTCTGTAACGTCATATATCCTAACCTAAGACAACCTAACATCTCGGATGTAACATTTGACAACATTCCAGGCGTGTCGGTCCCTACGTCTCGGTGGTAACATTACATGCGTCTATAACGTTATATATCCTTATCTAAGGCAACCTAACATCTCGGATGCAATATTTGACAACATTCCTGGCCTGTCGAGCCCTACTGCTCGGAGGGAACAGTATATACGTCTATAGCGGTATATATCCTAATCTAAGGCAACCTAACATCTCGGATGCAATATTTGATAACATTCCTGGCGTGTCGAACTCTACTTCTCGGTGGGAACAGTATATACGTCTATAACGTTATATATCCTAACGTAAGGCAACCTAACGTCTCGGATGTAACATTTGACAACATCCCAGGCGTGTCGGTCCCTACGTCTCGGTGGTAACATTACATGCGTCTATAACGGTATATTTCCTAATCTAAGGCAACCTAACATCTCGGATGCAATATTTGACAACATTCCTGGCCTGTCGAACCCTACTGCTCGGAGGGAACAGTATATACATCTATAACGGTATATATCCTAATCTAAGGCAACCTAACATCTCGGATGAAATATGTGACAACATTCCTGGCCTGTCGAACCCTACATCTCGGAGGGAACAGTATATACGTCTGTAACGTCATATATCCTAACCTAAGACAACCTAACATCTCGGATGTAACATTTGACAACATTCCAGGCGTGTCGGTCCCTACGTCTCGGTGGTAACATTACATGCGTCTATAACGGTATATATCCTTATCTGAGGCAACCTAACATCTTGGATGCAATATTTGACAACATTCCTAGCCTGTCGAACCCTACGTCTCGGTGGTAACATTACATGCGTCTATAACGGTATATTTCCTAATCTAAGGCAACCTAACATCTCGGATGCAATATTTGACAACATTCCTGGCCTGTCGAACCCTACTTCTCGGAGGGAACAGCATATACATCTATAACGTCATATATCCTAGCCTAAGGCAACCTAACATTTCGGATGTAACATTTGACAACATTCCAGGCGTGTCGGTCCCTACGTCTCGGTGGTAACATTACATGCGTCTATAACGTTATATATCCTAACCTAAGGCCAACTAACATCTCGTATGTAATATTTGACAACATTCCTGGCGTGTCGAACCCTACTTCTCGGTGGGAACAGTGTATACGTCTATAACGTTATATATCCTAACCTAAGGCAACCTAACATCTCGGATGCAATATTTGACAACATTCCTGGCCTGTCGAACCCTACTTCTCGGAGGGAACAGCATATACATCTATAACGTCATATATCCTAGCCTAAGGCCAACTAACATCTCGTATGTAATATTTGACAACATTCCTGGCCTGTCGAACCCTACTTCTCGGAGGGAACAGTATATACGCCTATAACGTTATATATCCTAACCTAAGGCAACCTGACATCTCGGATATATTATCCTACAACATTCCAGGCGTGTCGGACCCTACTTCTCGGTGGGAACATTATATGCGTCTATAACGTTGTATATCCTAATCTAAGGCAACCTAACATCTCGGATGCAATATTTGACAACATTCCTGTCCTGTCGAACCCTACGTCTCGGTGGTAACATTATATGCGTCTATAACGTTATATATCCTTATCTAAGGCAACCTAACATCTCGGATGCAATATTTGACAACATTCCTGGCCTGTCGAACCCTACTTCTCGGAGAGAACAGTATATACGTCTATAACGTCATATATCCTAACCTAAGGCAACCTAACATCTCGGATGTAACATTTGACAACATTCCAGGCATGTCGGTCCCTACGTCTCGGTGGTAACATTATATGCGTCTATAACGTTATATATCCTTATCTAAGGCAACCTAACATCTCGGATGCAATATTTGACAACATTCCTGGCCTGTCGAACCCTACTTCTCGGAGGGAACAGCATATACATCTATAACGTCATATATCCTAGCCTAAGGCAACCTAACATCTCGGATGTAACATTTGACAACATTCCAGGCGTGTCGGTCCCTACGTCTCGGTGGTAACATTACATGCGTCTATAACGTTATATATCCTAACCTAAGGCAACCTAATATCTCGGATGCAATATATGACAACATTCCTGGCCTGTCGAACCCTACTTCTCGGAGGGAACAGCATATACGTCTATAACGTCATAAATCCTAACCTAAGGCAATCTAACATCTCGGATGTAACATTTGACAACATTCCAGGCGTGTCGGTCCCTACGTCTCGGTGGTAACGTTACATGCGTCTCTAACGTTATATATCCCAACCTAAGGCAACCTATCATCTCGGATGCAATATTTGACAACATTCCTGGCCTGTCGAACAATACTTCTCGGAGGGAACAGTATATACGTCTATAACGTTATATATCCTAACCTAAGGCAACCTAGCATCTCGGATGTAACATTTGACAACATTCCAGGCATGTCGGTCCCTACGTCTCGGTGGTAACATTATATGCGTCTATAACGTGATATATCCTTATCTAAGGCAACCTAACATCTCGGATGCAATATTTGACAACATTCCTAGCCTGTCGAAACCTACGTCTCGGTGGTAACATTACATGCGTCTATAACGGTATATTTCCTAGTCTAAGGCAACCTAACATCTCGGATGCAATATTTGACAACATTCCTGGCCTGTCGAACCCTACTTCTCGGAGGGAACAGCATATACATCTATAACGTCATATATCCTAGCCTAAGGCAACCTAACATCTCGGATGTAACATTTGACAACATTCCAGGCGTGTCGGTCCCTACGTCTCGGTGGTAACATTACATGCGTCTATAACGTTATATATCCTAACCTAAGGCCAACTAACATCTCGTATGTAATATTTGACAACATTCCTGGCGTGTCGAACCCTACTTCTCGGTGGGAACAGTATATACGTCTATAACGTTATATATCCTAACCTAAGGCAACCTAACATCTCGGATATAACATTTGACAACATTCCAGGCGTGTTGGAACCCTACGTCTAACTGGTAACATTACGTGCGTCTATAACGTTATATATGCTAACCTAAGGCAACCTAATATCTCGGATGCAATATTTGACAACATTCCTGGCCTGTCGAACCCTACTTCTCGGAGGGAACAGCATATACGTCTATAGCGTCATAAATCCTAACCTAAGGCAACCTAACATCTCGGATGTAACATTTGACAACATTCCAGGCGTGTCGGTCCCTACATCTCGGTGGTAACGTTACATGCGTCTCTAACGTTATATATCCTAACCTAAGGCAACCTAGCATCTCGGATGTAACATTTTACAACATTCCAGGCATGTCGGTCCCTACGTCTCGGTGGTAACATTATATGCGTCTATAACGTTATATATCCTTATCTAAGGCAACCTAACATCTCGGATGCAATATTTGACAACATTCCTAGCCTGTCGAACCCTACGTCTCGGTGGTAACATTACATGCGTCTATAACGGTATATTTCCTAATCTAAGGCAACCTAACATCTCGGATGCAATATTTGACAACATTCCTGGCCTGTCGAACCCTACTTCTCGTGGGGAACAGTATATACGTCTATAACGTCATATATCCTAACCTAAGGCAACCTAACATCTCGGATGTAACATTTGACAACATTCCAGGCATGTCGGTCCCTACGTCTCGGTGGTAACATTATATGCGTCTATAACGTTATATATCCTTATCTAAGGCAACTTGACATCCCGGATGCAATATTTGACACCATTCCTAGGTTGTCGAACCCTACTTCTCGGAGGGAACAGTATATACGTCTATAACGTTATATATCCTAACGTAAGGCAACCTGACATCTCGGATGTAATATTCTGCACCACTCCAGGCGTGTCGGACCCTACTTCTCGGTGGGAACATTATATGAGTCTATATCGTTGTATATCCTAATCTAAGGCAACCTATTATCTCAGACGTAATATTTTACAATATTCCTCGCATGTCGGTGCATACTTTTCGGTGGGAATATTATATGCGTCCACAACGGTCGATATCGTAATCTAAGGCAATCTAACATCTCGGATGCAATATTTGACAACATTCCTTGCCTGTCGAACCCTACTTCTCGGAGGAAACAGTATGTACGTCTATAGCGGTATATATCCTAATCTAAGGCAACCTAACATCTCGGATGCAATATTTGACAACATTCCTGGCCTGTCGAACCCTACGTCTCGGTGGTAACATTATATGCGTCTATAACGTTATATATCCTTATCTAAGGCAACCTAACATCTCGGATGCAATATTTGACAACATTCCTAGCCTGTCGAACCCTACGTCTCGGTGGTAACATTACATGCGTCTATAACGGTATATTTCCTAATCTAAGGCAACCTAACATCTCGGATGCAATATTTGACAACATTCCTGGCCTGTCGAACCCTACTTCTCGGAGAGAACAGTATATACGTCTATAACGTCATATATCCTAACCTAAGGCAACCTAACATCTCGGATGTAACATTTGACAACATTCCAGGCATGTCGGTCCCTACGTCTCGGTGGTAACATTATATGCGTCTATAACGTTATATATCCTTATCTAAGGCAACCTAACATCTCGGATGCAATATTTGACAACATTCCTGGCCTGTCGAACCCTACTTCTCGGAGGGAACAGCATATACATCTATAACGTCATATATCCTAGCCTAAGGCAACCTAACATCTCGGATGTAACATTTGACAACATTCCAGGCGTGTCGGTCCCTACGTCTCGGTGGTAACATTACATGCGTCTATAACGTTATATATCCTAACCTAAGGCAACCTAATATCTCGGATGCAATATATGACAACATTCCTGGCCTGTCGAACCCTACTTCTCGGAGGGAACAGCATATACGTCTATAACGTCATAAATCCTAACCTAAGGCAATCTAACATCTCGGATGTAACATTTGACAACATTCCAGGCGTGTCGGTCCCTACGTCTCGGTGGTAACGTTACATGCGTCTCTAACGTTATATATCCCAACCTAAGGCAACCTATCATCTCGGATGCAATATTTGACAACATTCCTGGCCTGTCGAACAATACTTCTCGGAGGGAACAGTATATACGTCTATAACGTTATATATCCTAACCTAAGGCAACCTAGCATCTCGGATGTAACATTTGACAACATTCCAGGCATGTCGGTCCCTACGTCTCGGTGGTAACATTATATGCGTCTATAACGTTATATATCCTTATCTAAGGCAACCTAACATCTCGGATGCAATATTTGACAACATTCCTAGCCTGTCGAAACCTACGTCTCGGTGGTAACATTACATGCGTCTATAACGGTATATTTCCTAGTCTAAGGCAACCTAACATCTCGGATGCAATATTTGACAACATTCCTGGCCTGTCGAACCCTACTTCTCGGAGGGAACAGCATATACATCTATAACGTCATATATCCTAGCCTAAGGCAACCTAACATCTCGGATGTAACATTTGACAACATTCCAGGCGTGTCGGTCCCTACGTCTCGGTGGTAACATTACATGCGTCTATAACGTTATATATCCTAACCTAAGGCCAACTAACATCTCGTATGTAATATTTGACAACATTCCTGGCGTGTCGAACCCTACTTCTCGGTGGGAACAGTATATACGTCTATAACGTTATATATCCTAACCTAAGGCAACCTAACATCTCGGATATAACATTTGACAACATTCCAGGCGTGTTGGAACCCTACGTCTAACTGGTAACATTACGTGCGTCTATAACGTTATATATGCTAACCTAAGGCAACCTAATATCTCGGATGCAATATTTGACAACATTCCTGGCCTGTCGAACCCTACTTCTCGGAGGGAACAGCATATACGTCTATAGCGTCATAAATCCTAACCTAAGGCAACCTAACATCTCGGATGTAACATTTGACAACATTCCAGGCGTGTCGGTCCCTACATCTCGGTGGTAACGTTACATGCGTCTCTAACGTTATATATCCTAACCTAAGGCAACCTAGCATCTCGGATGTAACATTTTACAACATTCCAGGCATGTCGGTCCCTACGTCTCGGTGGTAACATTATATGCGTCTATAACGTTATATATCCTAACCTAAGGCAACCTAATATCTCGGATGCAATATATGACAACATTCCTGGCCTGTCGAACCCTACTTCTCGGAGGGAACAGCATATACGTCTATAACGTCATAAATCCTAACCTAAGGCAATCTAACATCTCGGATGTAACATTTGACAACATTCCAGGCGTGTCGGTCCCTACGTCTCGGTGGTAACGTTACATGCGTCTCTAACGTTATATATCCCAACCTAAGGCAACCTATCATCTCGGATGCAATATTTGACAACATTCCTGGCCTGTCGAACAATACTTCTCGGAGGGAACAGTATATACGTCTATAACGTTATATATCCTAACCTAAGGCAACCTAGCATCTCGGATGTAACATTTGACAACATTCCAGGCATGTCGGTCCCTACGTCTCGGTGGTAACGTTATATGCGTCTATAACGTGATATATCCTTATCTAAGGCAACCTAACATCTCGGATGCAATATTTGACAACATTCCTAGCCTGTCGAACCCTACGTCTCGGTGGTAACATTACATGCGTCTATAACGGTATATTTCCTAATCTAAGGCAACCTAACATCTCGGATGCAATATTTGACAACATTCCTGGCCTGTCGAACCCTACTTCTCGGAGAGAACAGTATATACGTCTATAACGTCATATATCCTAACCTAAGGCAACCTAACATCTCGGATGTAACATTTGACAACATTCCAGGCGTGTCGGTCCCTACGTCTCGGTGGTAACATTACATGCGTCTATAACGGTATATATCCTTATCTGAGGCAACCTAACATCTTGGATGCAATATTTGACAACATTCCTAGCCTGTCGAACCCTACGTCTCGGTGGTAACATTACATGCGTCTATAACGGTATATTTCCTAATCTAAGGCAACCTAACATCTCGGATGCAATATTTGACAACATTCCTGGCCTGTCGAACCCTACTTCTCGGAGGGAACAGCATATACATCTATAACGTCATATATCCTAGCCTAAGGCAACCTAACATTTCGGATGTAACATTTGACAACATTCCAGGCGTGTCGGTCCCTACGTCTCGGTGGTAACATTACATGCGTCTATAACGTTATATATCCTAACCTAAGGCCAACTAACATCTCGTATGTAATATTTGACAACATTCCTGGCGTGTCGAACCCTACTTCTCGGTGGGAACAGTGTATACGTCTATAACGTTATATATCCTAACCTAAGGCAACCTAACATCTCGGATGCAATATTTGACAACATTCCTGGCCTGTCGAACCCTACTTCTCGGAGGGAACAGCATATACATCTATAACGTCATATATCCTAGCCTAAGGCCAACTAACATCTCGTATGTAATATTTGACAACATTCCTGGCCTGTCGAACCCTACTTCTCGGAGGGAACAGTATATACGCCTATAACGTTATATATCCTAACCTAAGGCAACCTGACATCTCGGATATATTATTCTACAACATTCCAGGCGTGTCGGACCCTACTTCTCGGTGGGAACATTATATGCGTCTATAACGTTGTATATCCTAATCTAAGGCAACCTAACATCTCGGATGCAATATTTGACAACATTCCTGTCCTGTCGAACCCTACGTCTCGGTGGTAACATTATATGCGTCTATAACGTTATATATCCTTATCTAAGGCAACCTAACATCTCGGATGCAATATTTGACAACATTCCTGGCCTGTCGAACCCTACTTCTCGGAGAGAACAGTATATACGTCTATAACGTCATATATCCTAACCTAAGGCAACCTAACATCTCGGATGTAACATTTGACAACATTCCAGGCATGTCGGTCCCTACGTCTCGGTGGTAACATTATATGCGTCTATAACGTTATATATCCTTATCTAAGGCAACCTAACATCTCGGATGCAATATTTGACAACATTCCTGGCCTGTCGAACCCTACTTCTCGGAGGGAACAGCATATACATCTATAACGTCATATATCCTAGCCTAAGGCAACCTAACATCTCGGATGTAACATTTGACAACATTCCAGGCGTGTCGGTCCCTACGTCTCGGTGGTAACATTACATGCGTCTATAACGTTATATATCCTAACCTAAGGCAACCTAATATCTCGGATGCAATATATGACAACATTCCTTGCCTGTCGAACCCTACTTCTCGGAGGAAACAGTATGTACGTCTATAGCGGTATATATCCTAATCTAAGGCAACCTAACATCTCGGATGCAATATTTGACAACATTCCTGGCCTGTCGAACCCTACGTCTCGGTGGTAACATTATATGCGTCTATAACGTTATATATCCTTATCTAAGGCAACCTAACATCTCGGATGCAATATTTGACAACATTCCTAGCCTGTCGAACCCTACGTCTCGGTGGTAACATTACATGCGTCTATAACGGTATATTTCCTAACCTAAGGCAACCTAACATCTCGGATGCAATATTTGACAACATTCCTGGCCTGTCGAACCCTACTTCTCGGAGAGAACAGTATATACGTCTATAACGTCATATATCCTAACCTAAGGCAACCTAACATCTCGGATGTAACATTTGACAACATTCCAGGCATGTCGGTCCCTACGTCTCGGTGGTAACATTATATGCGTCTATAACGTTATATATCCTTATCTAAGGCAACCTAACATCTCGGATGCAATATTTGACAACATTCCTGGCCTGTCGAACCCTACTTCTCGGAGGGAACAGCATATACATCTATAACGTCATATATCCTAGCCTAAGGCAACCTAACATCTCGGATGTAACATTTGACAACATTCCAGGCGTGTCGGTCCCTACGTCTCGGTGGTAACATTACATGCGTCTATAACGTTATATATCCTAACCCAAGGCAACCTAATATCTCGGATGCAATATATGACAACATTCCTGGCCTGTCGAACCCTACTTCTCGGAGGGAACAGCATATACGTCTATAACGTCATAAATCCTAACCTAAGGCAATCTAACATCTCGGATGTAACATTTGACAACATTCCAGGCGTGTCGGTCCCTACGTCTCGGTGGTAACGTTACATGCGTCTCTAACGTTATATATCCCAACCTAAGGCAACCTATCATCTCGGATGCAATATTTGACAACATTCCTGGCCTGTCGAACAATACTTCTCGGAGGGAACAGTATATACGTCTATAACGTTATATATCCTAACCTAAGGCAACCTAGCATCTCGGATGTAACATTTGACAACATTCCAGGCATGTCGGTCCCTACGTCTCGGTGGTAACATTATATGCGTCTATAACGTTATATATCCTTATCTAAGGCAACCTAACATCTCGGATGCAATATTTGACAACATTCCTAGCCTGTCGAAACCTACGTCTCGGTGGTAACATTACATGCGTCTATAACGGTATATTTCCTAGTCTAAGGCAACCTAACATCTCGGATGCAATATTTGACAACATTCCTGGCCTGTCGAACCCTACTTCTCGGAGGGAACAGCATATACATCTATAACGTCATATATCCTAGCCTAAGGCAACCTAACATCTCGGATGTAACATTTGACAACATTCCAGGCGTGTCGGTCCCTACGTCTCGGTGGTAACATTACATGCGTCTATAACGTTATATATCCTAACCTAAGGCCAACTAACATCTCGTATGTAATATTTGACAACATTCCTGGCGTGTCGAACCCTACTTCTCGGTGGGAACAGTATATACGTCTATAACGTTATATATCCTAACCTAAGGCAACCTAACATCTCGGATATAACATTTGACAACATTCCAGGCGTGTTGGAACCCTACGTCTAACTGGTAACATTACGTGCGTCTATAACGTTATATATGCTAACCTAAGGCAACCTAATATCTCGGATGCAATATTTGACAACATTCCTGGCCTGTCGAACCCTACTTCTCGGAGGGAACAGCATATACGTCTATAGCGTCATAAATCCTAACCTAAGGCAACCTAACATCTCGGATGTAACATTTGACAACATTCCAGGCGTGTCGGTCCCTACATCTCGGTGGTAACGTTACATGCGTCTCTAACGTTATATATCCTAACCTAAGGCAACCTAGCATCTCGGATGTAACATTTTACAACATTCCAGGCATGTCGGTCCCTACGTCTCGGTGGTAACATTATATGCGTCTATAACGTTATATATCCTAACCTAAGGCAACCTAATATCTCGGATGCAATATATGACAACATTCCTGGCCTGTCGAACCCTACTTCTCGGAGGGAACAGCATATACGTCTATAACGTCATAAATCCTAACCTAAGGCAATCTAACATCTCGGATGTAACATTTGACAACATTCCAGGCGTGTCGGTCCCTACGTCTCGGTGGTAACGTTACATGCGTCTCTAACGTTATATATCCCAACCTAAGGCAACCTATCATCTCGGATGCAATATTTGACAACATTCCTGGCCTGTCGAACAATACTTCTCGGAGGGAACAGTATATACGTCTATAACGTTATATATCCTAACCTAAGGCAACCTAGCATCTCGGATGTAACATTTGACAACATTCCAGGCATGTCGGTCCCTACGTCTCGGTGGTAACATTATATGCGTCTATAACGTGATATATCCTTATCTAAGGCAACCTAACATCTCGGATGCAATATTTGACAACATTCCTAGCCTGTCGAAACCTACGTCTCGGTGGTAACATTACATGCGTCTATAACGGTATATTTCCTAGTCTAAGGCAACCTAACATCTCGGATGCAATATTTGACAACATTCCTGGCCTGTCGAACCCTACTTCTCGGAGGGAACAGCATATACATCTATAACGTCATATATCCTAGCCTAAGGCAACCTAACATCTCGGATGTAACATTTGACAACATTCCAGGCGTGTCGGTCCCTACGTCTCGGTGGTAACATTACATGCGTCTATAACGTTATATATCCTAACCTAAGGCCAACTAACATCTCGTATGTAATATTTGACAACATTCCTGGCGTGTCGAACCCTACTTCTCGGTGGGAACAGTATATACGTCTATAACGTTATATATCCTAACCTAAGGCAACCTAACATCTCGGATATAACATTTGACAACATTCCAGGCGTGTTGGAACCCTACGTCTAACTGGTAACATTACGTGCGTCTATAACGTTATATATGCTAACCTAAGGCAACCTAATATCTCGGATGCAATATTTGACAACATTCCTGGCCTGTCGAACCCTACTTCTCGGAGGGAACAGCATATACGTCTATAGCGTCATAAATCCTAACCTAAGGCAACCTAACATCTCGGATGTAACATTTGACAACATTCCAGGCGTGTCGGTCCCTACATCTCGGTGGTAACGTTACATGCGTCTCTAACGTTATATATCCTAACCTAAGGCAACCTAGCATCTCGGATGTAACATTTTACAACATTCCAGGCATGTCGGTCCCTACGTCTCGGTGGTAACATTATATGCGTCTATAACGTTATATATCCTTATCTAAGGCAACCTAACATCTCGGATGCAATATTTGACAACATTCCTAGCCTGTCGAACCCTACGTCTCGGTGGTAACATTACATGCGTCTATAACGGTATATTTCCTAATCTAAGGCAACCTAACATCTCGGATGCAATATTTGACAACATTCCTGGCCTGTCGAACCCTACTTCTCGTGGGGAACAGTATATACGTCTATAACGTCATATATCCTAACCTAAGGCAACCTAACATCTCGGATGTAACATTTGACAACATTCCAGGCATGTCGGTCCCTACGTCTCGGTGGTAACATTATATGCGTCTATAACGTTATATATCCTTATCTAAGGCAACTTGACATCCCGGATGCAATATTTGACAACATTCCTAGGTTGTCGAACCCTACTTCTCGGAGGGAACAGTATATACGTCTATAACGTTATATATCCTAACGTAAGGCAACCTGACATCTCGGATGTAATATTCTGCACCACTCCAGGCGTGTCGGACCCTACTTCTCGGTGGGAACATTATATGAGTCTATATCGTTGTATATCCTAATCTAAGGCAACCTATTATCTCAGACGTAATATTTTACAATATTCCTCGCATGTCGGTGCATACTTTTCGGTGGGAATATTATATGCGTCCACAACGGTCGATATCGTAATCTAAGGCAATCTAACATCTCGGATGCAATATTTGACAACATTCCTTGCCTGTCGAACCCTACTTCTCGGAGGAAACAGTATGTACGTCTATAGCGGTATATATCCTAATCTAAGGCAACCTAACATCTCGGATGCAATATTTGACAACATTCCTGGCCTGTCGAACCCTACGTCTCGGTGGTAACATTATATGCGTCTATAACGTTATATATCCTTATCTAAGGCAACCTAACATCTCGGATGCAATATTTGACAACATTCCTAGCCTGTCGAACCCTACGTCTCGGTGGTAACATTACATGCGTCTATAACGGTATATTTCCTAATCTAAGGCAACCTAACATCTCGGATGCAATATTTGACAACATTCCTGGCCTGTCGAACCCTACTTCTCGGAGAGAACAGTATATACGTCTATAACGTCATATATCCTAACCTAAGGCAACCTAACATCTCGGATGTAACATTTGACAACATTCCAGGCATGTCGGTCCCTACGTCTCGGTGGTAACATTATATGCGTCTATAACGTTATATATCCTTATCTAAGGCAACCTAACATCTCGGATGCAATATTTGACAACATTCCTGGCCTGTCGAACCCTACTTCTCGGAGGGAACAGCATATACATCTATAACGTCATATATCCTAGCCTAAGGCAACCTAACATCTCGGATGTAACATTTGACAACATTCCAGGCGTGTCGGTCCCTACGTCTCGGTGGTAACATTACATGCGTCTATAACGTTATATATCCTAACCTAAGGCAACCTAATATCTCGGATGCAATATATGACAACATTCCTGGCCTGTCGAACCCTACTTCTCGGAGGGAACAGCATATACGTCTATAACGTCATAAATCCTAACCTAAGGCAATCTAACATCTCGGATGTAACATTTGACAACATTCCAGGCGTGTCGGTCCCTACGTCTCGGTGGTAACGTTACATGCGTCTCTAACGTTATATATCCCAACCTAAGGCAACCTATCATCTCGGATGCAATATTTGACAACATTCCTGGCCTGTCGAACAATACTTCTCGGAGGGAACAGTATATACGTCTATAACGTTATATATCCTAACCTAAGGCAACCTAGCATCTCGGATGTAACATTTGACAACATTCCAGGCATGTCGGTCCCTACGTCTCGGTGGTAACATTATATGCGTCTATAACGTTATATATCCTTATCTAAGGCAACCTAACATCTCGGATGCAATATTTGACAACATTCCTAGCCTGTCGAAACCTACGTCTCGGTGGTAACATTACATGCGTCTATAACGGTATATTTCCTAGTCTAAGGCAACCTAACATCTCGGATGCAATATTTGACAACATTCCTGGCCTGTCGAACCCTACTTCTCGGAGGGAACAGCATATACATCTATAACGTCATATATCCTAGCCTAAGGCAACCTAACATCTCGGATGTAACATTTGACAACATTCCAGGCGTGTCGGTCCCTACGTCTCGGTGGTAACATTACATGCGTCTATAACGTTATATATCCTAACCTAAGGCCAACTAACATCTCGTATGTAATATTTGACAACATTCCTGGCGTGTCGAACCCTACTTCTCGGTGGGAACAGTATATACGTCTATAACGTTATATATCCTAACCTAAGGCAACCTAACATCTCGGATATAACATTTGACAACATTCCAGGCGTGTTGGAACCCTACGTCTAACTGGTAACATTACGTGCGTCTATAACGTTATATATGCTAACCTAAGGCAACCTAATATCTCGGATGCAATATTTGACAACATTCCTGGCCTGTCGAACCCTACTTCTCGGAGGGAACAGCATATACGTCTATAGCGTCATAAATCCTAACCTAAGGCAACCTAACATCTCGGATGTAACATTTGACAACATTCCAGGCGTGTCGGTCCCTACATCTCGGTGGTAACGTTACATGCGTCTCTAACGTTATATATCCTAACCTAAGGCAACCTAGCATCTCGGATGTAACATTTTACAACATTCCAGGCATGTCGGTCCCTACGTCTCGGTGGTAACATTATATGCGTCTATAACGTTATATATCCTAACCTAAGGCAACCTAATATCTCGGATGCAATATATGACAACATTCCTGGCCTGTCGAACCCTACTTCTCGGAGGGAACAGCATATACGTCTATAACGTCATAAATCCTAACCTAAGGCAATCTAACATCTCGGATGTAACATTTGACAACATTCCAGGCGTGTCGGTCCCTACGTCTCGGTGGTAACGTTACATGCGTCTCTAACGTTATATATCCCAACCTAAGGCAACCTATCATCTCGGATGCAATATTTGACAACATTCCTGGCCTGTCGAACAATACTTCTCGGAGGGAACAGTATATACGTCTATAACGTTATATATCCTAACCTAAGGCAACCTAGCATCTCGGATGTAACATTTGACAACATTCCAGGCATGTCGGTCCCTACGTCTCGGTGGTAACATTATATGCGTCTATAACGTGATATATCCTTATCTAAGGCAACCTAACATCTCGGATGCAATATTTGACAACATTCCTAGCCTGTCGAAACCTACGTCTCGGTGGTAACATTACATGCGTCTATAACGGTATATTTCCTAGTCTAAGGCAACCTAACATCTCGGATGCAATATTTGACAACATTCCTGGCCTGTCGAACCCTACTTCTCGGAGGGAACAGCATATACATCTATAACGTCATATATCCTAGCCTAAGGCAACCTAACATCTCGGATGTAACATTTGACAACATTCCAGGCGTGTCGGTCCCTACGTCTCGGTGGTAACATTACATGCGTCTATAACGTTATATATCCTAACCTAAGGCCAACTAACATCTCGTATGTAATATTTGACAACATTCCTGGCGTGTCGAACCCTACTTCTCGGTGGGAACAGTATATACGTCTATAACGTTATATATCCTAACCTAAGGCAACCTAACATCTCGGATATAACATTTGACAACATTCCAGGCGTGTTGGAACCCTACGTCTAACTGGTAACATTACGTGCGTCTATAACGTTATATATGCTAACCTAAGGCAACCTAATATCTCGGATGCAATATTTGACAACATTCCTGGCCTGTCGAACCCTACTTCTCGGAGGGAACAGCATATACGTCTATAGCGTCATAAATCCTAACCTAAGGCAACCTAACATCTCGGATGTAACATTTGACAACATTCCAGGCGTGTCGGTCCCTACATCTCGGTGGTAACGTTACATGCGTCTCTAACGTTATATATCCTAACCTAAGGCAACCTAGCATCTCGGATGTAACATTTTACAACATTCCAGGCATGTCGGTCCCTACGTCTCGGTGGTAACATTATATGCGTCTATAACGTTATATATCCTTATCTAAGGCAACCTAACATCTCGGATGCAATATTTGACAACATTCCTAGCCTGTCGAACCCTACGTCTCGGTGGTAACATTACATGCGTCTATAACGGTATATTTCCTAATCTAAGGCAACCTAACATCTCGGATGCAATATTTGACAACATTCCTGGCCTGTCGAACCCTACTTCTCGTGGGGAACAGTATATACGTCTATAACGTCATATATCCTAACCTAAGGCAACCTAACATCTCGGATGTAACATTTGACAACATTCCAGGCATGTCGGTCCCTACGTCTCGGTGGTAACATTATATGCGTCTATAACGTTATATATCCTTATCTAAGGCAACTTGACATCCCGGATGCAATATTTGACAACATTCCTAGGTTGTCGAACCCTACTTCTCGGAGGGAACAGTATATACGTCTATAACGTTATATATCCTAACGTAAGGCAACCTGACATCTCGGATGTAATATTCTGCACCACTCCAGGCGTGTCGGACCCTACTTCTCGGTGGGAACATTATATGAGTCTATATCGTTGTATATCCTAATCTAAGGCAACCTATTATCTCAGACGTAATATTTTACAATATTCCTCGCATGTCGGTGCATACTTTTCGGTGGGAATATTATATGCGTCCACAACGGTCGATATCGTAATCTAAGGCAATCTAACATCTCGGATGCAATATTTGACAACATTCCTTGCCTGTCGAACCCTACTTCTCGGAGGAAACAGTATGTACGTCTATAGCGGTATATATCCTAATCTAAGGCAACCTAACATCTCGGATGCAATATTTGACAACATTCCTGGCCTGTCGAACCCTACGTCTCGGTGGTAACATTATATGCGTCTATAACGTTATATATCCTTATCTAAGGCAACCTAACATCTCGGATGCAATATTTGACAACATTCCTAGCCTGTCGAACCCTACGTCTCGGTGGTAACATTACATGGGTCTATAACGGTATATTTCCTAATCTAAGGCAACCTAACATCTCGGATGCAATATTTGACAACATTCCTGGCCTGTCGAACCCTACTTCTCGGAGAGAACAGTATATACGTCTATAACGTCATATATCCTAACCTAAGGCAACCTAACATCTCGGATGTAACATTTGACAACATTCCAGGCATGTCGGTCCCTACGTCTCGGTGGTAACATTATATGCGTCTATAACGTTATATATCCTTATCTAAGGCAACCTAACATCTCGGATGCAATATTTGACAACATTCCTGGCCTGTCGAACCCTACTTCTCGGAGGGAACAGCATATACATCTATAACGTCATATATCCTAGCCTAAGGCAACCTAACATCTCGGATGTAACATTTGACAACATTCCAGGCGTGTCGGTCCCTACGTCTCGGTGGTAACATTACATGCGTCTATAACGTTATATATCCTAACCTAAGGCAACCTAATATCTCGGATGCAATATATGACAACATTCCTGGCCTGCCGAACCCTACTTCTCGGAGGGAACAGCATATACGTCTATAACGTCATAAATCCTAACCTAAGGCAATCTAACATCTCGGATGTAACATTTGACAACATTCCAGGCGTGTCGGTCCCTACGTCTCGGTGGTAACGTTACATGCGTCTCTAACGTTATATATCCCAACCTAAGGCAACCTATCATCTCGGATGCAATATTTGACAACATTCCTGGCCTGTCGAACAATACTTCTCGGAGGGAACAGTATATACGTCTATAACGTTATATATCCTAACCTAAGGCAACCTAGCATCTCGGATGTAACATTTGACAACATTCCAGGCATGTCGGTCCCTACGTCTCGGTGGTAACATTATATGCGTCTATAACGTTATATATCCTTATCTAAGGCAACCTAACATCTCGGATGCAATATTTGACAACATTCCTAGCCTGTCGAACCCTACGTCTCGGTGGTAACATTACATGCGTCTATAACGGTATATTTCCTAATCTAAGGCAACCTAACATCTCGGATGCAATATTTGACAACATTCCTGGCCTGTCGAACCCTACTTCTCGTGGGGAACAGTATATACGTCTATAACGTCATATATCCTAACCTAAGGCAACCTAACATCTCGGATGTAACATTTGACAACATTCCAGGCATGTCGGTCCCTACGTCTCGGTGGTAACATTATATGCGTCTATAACGTTATATATCCTTATCTAAGGCAACTTGACATCCCGGATGCAATATTTGACAACATTCCTAGGTTGTCGAACCCTACTTCTCGGAGGGAACAGTATATACGTCTATAACGTTATATATCCTAACGTAAGGCAACCTGACATCTCGGATGTAATATTCTGCACCACTCCAGGCGTGTCGGACCCTACTTCTCGGTGGGAACATTATATGAGTCTATATCGTTGTATATCCTAATCTAAGGCAACCTATTATCTCAGACGTAATATTTTACAATATTCCTCGCATGTCGGTGCATACTTTTCGGTGGGAATATTATATGCGTCCACAACGGTCGATATCGTAATCTAAGGCAATCTAACATCTCGGATGCAATATTTGACAACATTCCTTGCCTGTCGAACCCTACTTCTCGGAGGAAACAGTATGTACGTCTATAGCGGTATATATCCTAATCTAAGGCAACCTAACATCTCGGATGCAATATTTGACAACATTCCTGGCCTGTCGAACCCTACGTCTCGGTGGTAACATTATATGCGTCTATAACGTTATATATCCTTATCTAAGGCAACCTAACATCTCGGATGCAATATTTGACAACATTCCTAGCCTGTCGAACCCTACGTCTCGGTGGTAACATTACATGCGTCTATAACGGTATATTTCCTAATCTAAGGCAACCTAACATCTCGGATGCAATATTTGACAACATTCCTGGCCTGTCGAACCCTACTTCTCGGAGAGAACAGTATATACGTCTATAACGTCATATATCCTAACCTAAGGCAACCTAACATCTCGGATGTAACATTTGACAACATTCCAGGCATGTCGGTCCCTACGTCTCGGTGGTAACATTATATGCGTCTATAACGTTATATATCCTTATCTAAGGCAACCTAACATCTCGGATGCAATATTTGACAACATTCCTGGCCTGTCGAACCCTACTTCTCGGAGGGAACAGCATATACATCTATAACGTCATATATCCTAGCCTAAGGCAACCTAACATCTCGGATGTAACATTTGACAACATTCCAGGCGTGTCGGTCCCTACGTCTCGGTGGTAACATTACATGCGTCTATAACGTTATATATCCTAACCTAAGGCAACCTAATATCTCGGATGCAATATATGACAACATTCCTGGCCTGCCGAACCCTACTTCTCGGAGGGAACAGCATATACGTCTATAACGTCATAAATCCTAACCTAAGGCAATCTAACATCTCGGATGTAACATTTGACAACATTCCAGGCGTGTCGGTCCCTACGTCTCGGTGGTAACGTTACATGCGTCTCTAACGTTATATATCCCAACCTAAGGCAACCTATCATCTCGGATGCAATATTTGACAACATTCCTGGCCTGTCGAACAATACTTCTCGGAGGGAACAGTATATACGTCTATAACGTTATATATCCTAACCTAAGGCAACCTAGCATCTCGGATGTAACATTTGACAACATTCCAGGCATGTCGGTCCCTACGTCTCGGTGGTAACATTATATGCGTCTATAACGTTATATATCCTTATCTAAGGCAACCTAACATCTCGGATGCAATATTTGACAACATTCCTAGCCTGTCGAAACCTACGTCTCGGTGGTAACATTACATGCGTCTATAACGGTATATTTCCTAGTCTAAGGCAACCTAACATCTCGGATGCAATATTTGACAACATTCCTGGCCTGTCGAACCCTACTTCTCGGAGGGAACAGCATATACATCTATAACGTCATATATCCTAGCCTAAGGCAACCTAACATCTCGGATGTAACATTTGACAACATTCCAGGCGTGTCGGTCCCTACGTCTCGGTGGTAACATTACATGCGTCTATAACGTTATATATCCTAACCTAAGGCCAACTAACATCTCGTATGTAATATTTGACAACATTCCTGGCGTGTCGAACCCTACTTCTCGGTGGGAACAGTATATACGTCTATAACGTTATATATCCTAACCTAAGGCAACCTAACATCTCGGATATAACATTTGACAACATTCCAGGCGTGTTGGAACCCTACGTCTAACTGGTAACATTACGTGCGTCTATAACGTTATATATGCTAACCTAAGGCAACCTAATATCTCGGATGCAATATTTGACAACATTCCTGGCCTGTCGAACCCTACTTCTCGGAGGGAACAGCATATACGTCTATAGCGTCATAAATCCTAACCTAAGGCAACCTAACATCTCGGATGTAACATTTGACAACATTCCAGGCGTGTCGGTCCCTACATCTCGGTGGTAACGTTACATGCGTCTCTAACGTTATATATCCTAACCTAAGGCAACCTAGCATCTCGGATGTAACATTTTACAACATTCCAGGCATGTCGGTCCCTACGTCTCGGTGGTAACATTATATGCGTCTATAACGTTATATATCCTTATCTAAGGCAACCTAACATCTCGGATGCAATATTTGACAACATTCCTAGCCTGTCGAACCCTACGTCTCGGTGGTAACATTACATGCGTCTATAACGGTATATTTCCTAATCTAAGGCAACCTAACATCTCGGATGCAATATTTGACAACATTCCTGGCCTGTCGAACCCTACTTCTCGTGGGGAACAGTATATACGTCTATAACGTCATATATCCTAACCTAAGGCAACCTAACATCTCGGATGTAACATTTGACAACATTCCAGGCATGTCGGTCCCTACGTCTCGGTGGTAACATTATATGCGTCTATAACGTTATATATCCTTATCTAAGGCAACTTGACATCCCGGATGCAATATTTGACAACATTCCTAGGTTGTCGAACCCTACTTCTCGGAGGGAACAGTATATACGTCTATAACGTTATATATCCTAACGTAAGGCAACCTGACATCTCGGATGTAATATTCTGCACCACTCCAGGCGTGTCGGACCCTACTTCTCGGTGGGAACATTATATGAGTCTATATCGTTGTATATCCTAATCTAAGGCAACCTATTATCTCAGACGTAATATTTTACAATATTCCTCGCATGTCGGTGCATACTTTTCGGTGGGAATATTATATGCGTCCACAACGGTCGATATCGTAATCTAAGGCAATCTAACATCTCGGATGCAATATTTGACAACATTCCTTGCCTGTCGAACCCTACTTCTCGGAGGAAACAGTATGTACGTCTATAGCGGTATATATCCTAATCTAAGGCAACCTAACATCTCGGATGCAATATTTGACAACATTCCTTGCCTGTCGAACCCTACTCCTCGGAGGGAACAGTATGTATGTCTATAACGTCATATATCCTAGCCTAAGGCAACCTAACATCTCGGATGTAACATTTGACAACATTCCAGGCGTGTCGGTCCCTACGTCTCGGTGGTAACATTACATGCGTCTATAACGTCATATATCCTAACCTAAGGCCAACTAACATCTCGTATGTAATATTAGACAACATTCCTGGCGTGTCGAACCCTACTTCTCGGTGGGAACAGTATATACGTCTATAACGTTATATATCCTAACCTAAGGCAACCTAACATCTCGGATATAACATTTGACAACATTCCAGGCGTGTTGGAACCCTACGTCTCGCTGATAACATTACGTGCGTCTATAACGTTATATATGCTAACCTAAGGCAACCTAATATCCCGGATGCAATATTTGACAACATTCCTGGCCTGTCGAACCCTACTTCTCGGAGGGAACAGTATATACGTCTATAACGTTATATATCCTAACCTAAGGCAACCTAACATCTCGGATGAAATATGTGACAACATTCCTGGCCTGTCGAACCCTACGTCTCGCTGGTAACATTACGTGCGTCTATAACGTCATATATCATAACCTAAGACAACCAAACATCTCGGATGTAACATTTGACAACATTCCAGGCGTGTCGGTCCCTACGTCTCGGTGGTAACATTACATGCGTCTATAACGTTATATATCCTAACCTAAGGCAACCTAACATCTCGGATGCAATATTTGACAACATTCCTGGCCTGTCGAACCCTACTTCTCGGAGGGAACAGCATATACATCTATAACGCCATATATCCTAGCCTAAGGCAACCTAACATCTCGGATGTAACATTTGACAACATTCCAGGCGTGTCGGTCCCTACGTCTCGGTGGTAACATTACATGCGTCTATAACGTTATATATACTAACCTAAGGCCAACTAACATCTCGTATGTAATATTAGACAACATTCCTGGCGTGTCGAACCCTACTTCTCGGTGGGAACAGTATATACGTCTATAACGTTATATATCCTAACCTAAGGCAACCTAACATCTCGGATATAACATTTGACAACATTCCAGGCGTGTTGGAACCCTACGTCTCGCTGATAACATTACGTGCGTCTATAACGTTATATATGCTAACCTAAGGCAACCTAATATCTCGGATGCAATATTTGACAACATTCCTGGCCCGTCGAACCCTACTTCTCGGAGGGAACAGCATATACGTCTATAACGTTATAAATCCTAACCTAAGGCAACCTAACATTTCGGATGTAACATTTGACAACATTCCAGGCGTGTCGGTCCCTACGTCTCGGTGGTAACGTTACATGCGTCTATAACGTTATATATCCTAACCTAAGGCAACCTAACATCTCGGATGCAATATTTGACAACATTCCTGGCCTGTCGAACAATACTTCTCGGAGGGAACAGTATATACGTCTATAACGTTATATATCCTAACCTAAGGCAACCTAACATCTCGGATGCAATATGTGACAACATTCCTGGCCTGTCGAACCCTACGTCTCGCTGGTAACATTACGTGCGTCTATAGCGTCATATATCCTAACCTAAGACAACCAAACATCTCGGATGTAACATTTGACAACATTCCAGGCGTGTCGGTCCCTACGTCTCGGTGGTAACATTACATGCGTCTATAACGTTATATATCCTAACCTAAGGCAACCTAACATCTCGGATGCAATATTTGACAACATTCCTGGCCTGTCGAACCCTACTTCTCGGAGGGAACAGCATATACATCTATAACGTCATATATCCTAGCCTAAGGCAACCTAACATCTCGGATGTAACATTTGACAACATTCCAGGCGTGTCGGTCCCTACGTCTCGGTGGTAACATTACATGCGTCTATAACGTTATATATCCTAACCTAAGGCCAACTAACATCTCGTATGTAATATCTGACAACATTCCTGGCGTGTCGAACCCTACTTCTCGGTGGGAACAGCATATACGTCTATAACGTCATATATCATAACCTAAGGCAACCTAACATCTCGGATGTTACATTTGACAACATTCCAGGCATGTCGGTCCCTACGTCTCGGTGGTAACATTATATGCGTCTATAACGTTATATATCCTTATCTAATGCAACCTAACATCTCGGATGCAATATTTGACAACATTCCTGGCCTGTCGAACCCTACTTCTCGGAGGGAACAGTATATACGTCTATAACGTTATATATCCTAACGTAAGGCAACCTAACATCTCGGATGTAATATTTGACAACATTCCTGGCGTGTCGGACCCTACTTCTCGGTGGGAACACTATATACGTCTGTAACGTCATATATCCTAACCTAAGGCAACCTAGCATCTCGGATATAACATTTGACAACATTCCCGGCGTGTTGGAACCCTACGTCTCGGTGGTAACATTACGTGCGTCTATAACGTTATATATGCTAACCTAAGGCAACCTAACATCTCGGATGCAATATTTGACAACATTCCTGGCCCGTCGAACCCTACTTCTCGGACGGAACAGCATATACGTCTATAACGTCATATATCCAAACCTAAGGCAACCTAATATCTCGGATGTAACATTTGACAACATTCCAGGCATGTCGGTCCCTACGTCTCGGTGGTAACATTATATGCGTCTATAACGTTATATATCCTTATCTAATGCAACCTATCATCTCGGATGCAATATTTGACAACATTCCTGGCCTGTCGAACCCTACTTCTCGGAGGGAACAGTATATACGTCTATAACGTTATATATCCTAACCTAAGGCAACCTAACATCTCGGATGAAATATGTGACAACATTCCTGGCCTGTCGATCCCTACGTCTCGCTGGTAACATTACGTGCGTCTATAACGTCATATATCCTAACCTAAGACAACCAAACATCTCGGATGTAACATTTGACAACATTCCAGGCGTGTCGGTCCCTACGTCTCGGTGGTAACATTACATGCGTCTATAACGTTATATATCCTAACCTAAGGCAACCTAACATCTCGGATGCAATATTTGACAACATTCCTGGCCTGTCGAACCCTACTACTCGGAGGGAACAGCATATACATCTATAACGTCATATATCCTAGCCTAAGGCAACCTAACATCTCGGATGTAACATTTGACAACATTCCAGGCGTGTCGGTCCCTACGTCTCGGTGGTAACATTACATGCGTCTATAACGTTATATATTCTAACCTAAGGCCAACTAACATCTCGTATGTAATATTTGACAACATTCCTGGCGTGTCGAACCCTACTTCTCGGTGGGAACAGTATATACGTCTATAACGTTATATATCCTAACCTAAGGCAACCTAACATCTCGGATATAACATTTGACAACATTCCAGGCGTGTTGGAACCCTACGTCTCGCTGGTAACATTACGTGCGTCTATAACGTTATATATGCTAACCTAAGGCAACCTAATATCTCGGATGCAATATTTGACAACATTCCTGGCCTGTCGAACCCTACTTCTCGGAGGGAACAGCATATACGTCTATAACGTCATAAATCCTAACCTAAGGCAACCTAACATTTCGGATGTAACATTTGACAACATTCCAGGCGTGTCGGTCCCTACGTCTCGGTGGTAACGTTACATGCGTCTATAACGTTATATATCCTAACCTAAGGCAACCTAACATCTCGGATGCAATATTTGACAACATTCCTGGCCTGTCGAACAATACTTCTCGGAGGGAACAGTATATACGTCTATAACGTTATATATCCTAACCTAAGGCAACCTAACATCTCGGATGAAATATGTGACAACATTCCTGGCCTGTCGAACCCTACGTCTCGCTGGTAACATTACGTGCGTCTATAGCGTCATATATCCTAACCTAAGACAACCAAACATCTCGGATGTAACATTTGACAACATTCCAGGCGTGTCGGTCCCTACGTCTCGGTGGTAACATTACATGCGTCTATAACGTTATATATCCTAACCTAAGGCAACCTAACATCTCGGATGCAATATTTGACAACATTCCTGGCCTGTCGAACCCTACTTCTCGGAGGGAACAGCATATACATCTATAACGTCATATATCCTAGCCTAAGGCAACCTAACATCTCGGATGTAACATTTGACAACATTCCAGGCGTGTCGGTCCCTACGTCTCGGTGGTAACATTACATGCGTCTATAACGTTATATATCCTAACCTAAGGCCAACTAACATCTCGTATGTAATATCTGACAACATTCCTGGCGTGTCGAACCCTACTTCTCGGTGGGAACAGCATATACGTCTATAACGTCATATATCATAACCTAAGGCAACCTAACATCTCGGATGTTACATTTGACAACATTCCTGGCGTGTCGGACCCTACTTCTCGGTGGGAACACTATATACGTCTGTAACGTCATATATCCTAACCTAAGGCAACCTAGCATCTCGGATATAACATTTGACAACATTCCCGGCGTGTTGGAACCCTACGTCTCGGTGGTAACATTACGTGCGTCTATAACGTTATATATGCTAACCTAAGGCAACCTAACATCTCGGATGCAATATTTGACAACATTCCTGGCCCGTCGAACCCTACTTCTCGGACGGAACAGCATATACGTCTATAACGTCATATATCCAAACCTAAGGCAACCTAACATCTCGGATGTAACATTTGACAACATTCCAGGCGTGTCGGTCCCTACATCTCGGTGGTAACGTTACATGCGTCTCTAACGTTATATATCCTAACCTAAGGCAACCTAGCATCTCGGATGTAACATTTTACAACATTCCAGGCATGTCGGTCCCTACGTCTCGGTGGTAACATTATATGCGTCTATAACGTTATATATCCTTATCTAAGGCAACCTAACATCTCGGATGCAATATTTGACAACATTCCTAGCCTGTCGAACCCTACGTCTCGGTGGTAACATTACATGCGTCTATAACGGTATATTTCCTAATCTAAGGCAACCTAACATCTCGGATGCAATATTTGACAACATTCCTGGCCTGTCGAACCCTACTTCTCGTGGGGAACAGTATATACGTCTATAACGTCATATATCCTAACCTAAGGCAACCTAACATCTCGGATGTAACATTTGACAACATTCCAGGCATGTCGGTCCCTACGTCTCGGTGGTAACATTATATGCGTCTATAACGTTATATATCCTTATCTAAGGCAACTTGACATCCCGGATGCAATATTTGACAACATTCCTAGGTTGTCGAACCCTACTTCTCGGAGGGAACAGTATATACGTCTATAACGTTATATATCCTAACGTAAGGCAACCTGACATCTCGGATGTAATATTCTGCACCACTCCAGGCGTGTCGGACCCTACTTCTCGGTGGGAACATTATATGAGTCTATATCGTTGTATATCCTAATCTAAGGCAACCTATTATCTCAGACGTAATATTTTACAATATTCCTCGCATGTCGGTGCATACTTTTCGGTGGGAATATTATATGCGTCCACAACGGTCGATATCGTAATCTAAGGCAATCTAACATCTCGGATGCAATATTTGACAACATTCCTTGCCTGTCGAACCCTACTTCTCGGAGGAAACAGTATGTACGTCTATAGCGGTATATATCCTAATCTAAGGCAACCTAACATCTCGGATGCAATATTTGACAACATTCCTTGCCTGTCGAACCCTACTCCTCGGAGGGAACAGTATGTATGTCTATAACGTCATATATCCTAGCCTAAGGCAACCTAACATCTCGGATGTAACATTTGACAACATTCCAGGCGTGTCGGTCCCTACGTCTCGGTGGTAACATTACATGCGTCTATAACGTTATATATCCTAACCTAAGGCCAACTAACATCTCGTATGTAATATTAGACAACATTCCTGGCGTGTCGAACCCTACTTCTCGGTGGGAACAGTATATACGTCTATAACGTTATATATCCTAACCTAAGGCAACCTAACATCTCGGATATAACATTTGACAACATTCCAGGCGTGTTGGAACCCTACGTCTCGCTGATAACATTACGTGCGTCTATAACGTTATATATGCTAACCTAAGGCAACCTAATATCCCGGATGCAATATTTGACAACATTCCTGGCCTGTCGAACCCTACTTCTCGGAGGGAACAGTATATACGTCTATAACGTTATATATCCTAACCTAAGGCAACCTAACATCTCGGATGAAATATGTGACAACATTCCTGGCCTGTCGAACCCTACGTCTCGCTGGTAACATTACGTGCGTCTATAACGTCATATATCATAACCTAAGACAACCAAACATCTCGGATGTAACATTTGACAACATTCCAGGCGTGTCGGTCCCTACGTCTCGGTGGTAACATTACATGCGTCTATAACGTTATATATCCTAACCTAAGGCAACCTAACATCTCGGATGCAATATTTGACAACATTCCTGGCCTGTCGAACCCTACTTCTCGGAGGGAACAGCATATACATCTATAACGCCATATATCCTAGCCTAAGGCAACCTAACATCTCGGATGTAACATTTGACAACATTCCAGGCGTGTCGGTCCCTACGTCTCGGTGGTAACATTACATGCGTCTATAACGTTATATATACTAACCTAAGGCCAACTAACATCTCGTATGTAATATTAGACAACATTCCTGGCGTGTCGAACCCTACTTCTCGGTGGGAACAGTATATACGTCTATAACGTTATATATCCTAACCTAAGGCAACCTAACATCTCGGATATAACATTTGACAACATTCCAGGCGTGTTGGAACCCTACGTCTCGCTGATAACATTACGTGCGTCTATAACGTTATATATGCTAACCTAAGGCAACCTAATATCTCGGATGCAATATTTGACAACATTCCTGGCCCGTCGAACCCTACTTCTCGGAGGGAACAGCATATACGTCTATAACGTTATAAATCCTAACCTAAGGCAACCTAACATTTCGGATGTAACATTTGACAACATTCCAGGCGTGTCGGTCCCTACGTCTCGGTGGTAACGTTACATGCGTCTATAACGTTATATATCCTAACCTAAGGCAACCTAACATCTCGGATGCAATATTTGACAACATTCCTGGCCTGTCGAACAATACTTCTCGGAGGGAACAGTATATACGTCTATAACGTTATATATCCTAACCTAAGGCAACCTAACATCTCGGATGAAATATGTGACAACATTCCTGGCCTGTCGAACCCTACGTCTCGCTGGTAACATTACGTGCGTCTATAGCGTCATATATCCTAACCTAAGACAACCAAACATCTCGGATGTAACATTTGACAACATTCCAGGCGTGTCGGTCCCTACGTCTCGGTGGTAACATTACATGCGTCTATAACGTTATATATCCTAACCTAAGGCAACCTAACATCTCGGATGCAAAATTTGACAACATTCCTGGCCTGTCGAACCCTACTTCTCGGAGGGAACAGCATATACATCTATAACGTCATATATCCTAGCCTAAGGCAACCTAACATCTCGGATGTAACATTTGACAACATTCCAGGCGTGTCGGTCCCTACGTCTCGGTGGTAACATTACATGCGTCTATAACGTTATATATCCTAACCTAAGGCCAACTAACATCTCGTATGTAATATCTGACAACATTCCTGGCGTGTCGAACCCTACTTCTCGGTGGGAACAGCATATACGTCTATAACGTCATATATCATAACCTAAGGCAACCTAACATCTCGGATGTTACATTTGACAACATTCCAGGCATGTCGGTCCCTACGTCTCGGTGGTAACATTATATGCGTCTATAACGTTATATATCCTTATCTAATGCAACCTAACATCTCGGATGCAATATTTGACATCATTCCTGGCCTGTCGAACCCTACTTCTCGGAGGGAACAGTATATACGTCTATAACGTTATATATCCTAACGTAAGGCAACCTAACATCTCGGATGTAATATTTGACAACATTCCTGGCGTGTCGGACCCTACTTCTCGGTGGGAACACTATATACGTCTGTAACGTCATATATCCTAACCTAAGGCAACCTAGCATCTCGGATATAACATTTGACAACATTCCCGGCGTGTTGGAACCCTACGTCTCGGTGGTAACATTACGTGCGTCTATAACGTTATATATGCTAACCTAAGGCAACCTAACATCTCGGATGCAATATTTGACAACATTCCTGGCCCGTCGAACCCTACTTCTCGGACGGAACAGCATATACGTCTATAACGTCATATATCCAAACCTAAGGCAACCTAATATCTCGGATGTAACATTTGACAACATTCCAGGCATGTCGGTCCCTACGTCTCGGTGGTAACATTATATGCGTCTATAACGTTATATATCCTTATCTAATGCAACCTATCATCTCGGATGCAATATTTGACAACATTCCTGGCCTGTCGAACCCTACTTCTCGGAGGGAACAGTATATACGTCTATAACGTTATATATCCTAACCTAAGGCAACCTAACATCTCGGATGAAATATGTGACAACATTCCTGGCCTGTCGATCCCTACGTCTCGCTGGTAACATTACGTGCGTCTATAACGTCATATATCCTAACCTAAGACAACCAAACATCTCGGATGTAACATTTGACAACATTCCAGGCGTGTCGGTCCCTACGTCTCGGTGGTAACATTACATGCGTCTATAACGTTATATATCCTAACCTAAGGCAACCTAACATCTCGGATGCAATATTTGACAACATTCCTGGCCTGTCGAACCCTACTACTCGGAGGGAACAGCATATACATCTATAACGTCATATATCCTAGCCTAAGGCAACCTAACATCTCGGATGTAACATTTGACAACATTCCAGGCGTGTCGGTCCCTACGTCTCGGTGGTAACATTACATGCGTCTATAACGTTATATATTCTAACCTAAGGCCAACTAACATCTCGTATGTAATATTTGACAACATTCCTGGCGTGTCGAACCCTACTTCTCGGTGGGAACAGTATATACGTCTATAACGTTATATATCCTAACCTAAGGCAACCTAACATCTCGGATATAACATTTGACAACATTCCAGGCGTGTTGGAACCCTACGTCTCGCTGGTAACATTACGTGCGTCTATAACGTTATATATGCTAACCTAAGGCAACCTAATATCTCGGATGCAATATTTGACAACATTCCTGGCCTGTCGAACCCTACTTCTCGGAGGGAACAGCATATACGTCTATAACGTCATAAATCCTAACCTAAGGCAACCTAACATTTCGGATGTAACATTTGACAACATTCCAGGCGTGTCGGTCCCTACGTCTCGGTGGTAACGTTACATGCGTCTATAACGTTATATATCCTAACCTAAGGCAACCGAACATCTCGGATGCAATATTTGACAACATTCCTGGCCTGTCGAACAATACTTCTCGGAGGGAACAGTATATACGTCTATAACGTTATATATCCTAACCTAAGGCAACCTAACATCTCGGATGAAATATGTGACAACATTCCTGGCCTGTCGAACCCTACGTCTCGCTGGTAACATTACGTGCGTCTATAGCGTCATATATCCTAACCTAAGACAACCAAACATCTCGGATGTAACATTTGACAACATTCCAGGCGTGTCGGTCCCTACGTCTCGGTGGTAACATTACATGCGTCTATAACGTTATATATCCTAACCTAAGGCAACCTAACATCTCGGATGCAATATTTGACAACATTCCTGGCCTGTCGAACCCTACTTCTCGGAGGGAACAGCATATACATCTATAACGTCATATATCCTAGCCTAAGGCAACCTAACATCTCGGATGTAACATTTGACAACATTCCAGGCGTGTCGGTCCCTACGTCTCGGTGGTAACATTACATGCGTCTATAACGTTATATATCCTAACCTAAGGCCAACTAACATCTCGTATGTAATATCTGACAACATTCCTGGCGTGTCGAACCCTACTTCTCGGTGGGAACAGCATATACGTCTATAACGTCATATATCATAACCTAAGGCAACCTAACATCTCGGATGTAACATTTGACAACATTCCAGGCGTGTCGGTCCCTACGTCTCGGTGGTAACATTACATGCGTCTATAACGTTATATATTCTAACCTAAGGCCAACTAACATCTCGTATGTAATATCTGACAACATTCCTGGCCTGTCGAACCCTACTGCTCGGAGGGAACAGTATATACGTCTATAGCGGTATATATCCTAATCTAAGGCAACCTAACATCTCGGATGCAATATTTGATAACATTCCTGGCGTGTCGAACCCTACTTCTCGGTGGGAACAGTATATACGTCTATAACGTTATATATCCTAACGTAAGGCAACCTAACATCTCGGATGTAATATTTGACAACATTCCTGGCGTGTCGGACCCTACTTCTCGGTGGGAACAGTATAAACGTCTGTAACGTCATATATCCTAACCTAAGGCAACCTAGCATCTCGGATATAACATTTGACAACATTCCAGGCATGTCGGTCCGTACGTCTCTGTGGTAACATTATATGCGTCTATAACGTTATATATCCTTATCTAAGGCAACCTAACATCTCGGATGCAATATTTGACAACATTCCTAGCCTGTCGAACCCAACTTCTCGGAAGGAATAGTATATACGTCTATAACGTTATATATCCTAACCTAACGCAACCTGACATCTCGGATGTAATATTCTACATCATTCCAGGCGTGTCGGGCCCTACTTTTCGGTGGGAGCATTATATGAGTCTATAACGTTGTATTTCCTAATCTAAGGCAATCTATTATCTCAGACGTAATATTTTACAATATTCCTGGCGTGTCGGTGCATACTTTTCGGTGGGAATATTATATGCGTCTATAACGGTCGATATCGTAATCTAAGGCAACCTAACGTCTCGGATGTAACATTTGACAACATTCCAGACATGTCGGTCCCTACGTCTCGGTGGTAACATTATATGCGTCTATAACGTTATATATCCTTTTCTAATGCAACCTAACATCTCGGATGCAATATTTGACAACATTCCTGGCCTGTCGAACCCTACTTCTCGGAGGGAACAGTATATACGTCTATAACGTTATATATCCTAACCTAAGGCAACCTGACATCTCGGATATATTATACTACAACATTCCAGGCGTGTCGGACCCTACTTCTCGGTGGGAACATTATATGCCTCTATAACGTTGTATATCCTAATCTAAGGCAACCTATTATCTCAGACGTAATATTTTACAATATTCCTCGCGTGTCGGTGCATACTTTTCGGTGGGAATATTATATGCGTCCATAACGGTCGATATCGTAATCTAAGTCAATCTAACATCTCGGATGCAATATTTGACAACATTCCTTGCCTGTCGAAACCTACTTCTCGGAGGGAACAGCATATACATCTATAACGTCATATATCCTAGCCTAAGGCAACCTAACATCTCGGATGTAACATTTGACAACATTCCAGGCGTGTCGGTCCCTACGACTCGGTGGTAACATTACATGCGTCTATAACGTTATATATCCTAACCTAAGGCCAACTATCATCTCCAATGTAATATTTGACAACATTCCTGTCGTGTCGAACCCTACTTCTCGGTGGGAACAGTATATACGTCTATAACGTTATATATCCTAACCTAAGGCAACCTAACATCTCGGATATAATATTTGACAACATTCCAGGCGTGTTGGAACCCTACGTCTCGCTGGTAACATTACGTGCGTCTATAACGTTATATATGCTAACCTAAGGCAACCTAATATCTCGTATGCAATATTTGACAACATTCCTGGCCTGTCGAACCCTACTTCTCGGAGGGAACAGCATATACGTCTATAACGTCATAAATCCTAACCTAAGGCAACCTAACATTTCGGATGTAACATTTGACAACATTCCAGGCGTGTCGGTCCCTACGTCTCGGTGATAACGTTACATGCGTCTATAACGTTATATATCCTAACCTAAGGCAACCTAACATCTCGAATGCAATATTTGACAACATTCCTGGCCTGTCGAACCCTACTGCTCGGAGGGAACAGTATATACGTCTATAGCGGTATATATCCTAATCTAAGGCAACCTAATATCTCGGATGCAATATTTGATAACATTCCTGGCGTGTCGAACCCTACTTCTCGGTGGGAACAGTATATACGTCTATAACGTTATATATCCTAACGTAAGGCAACCTAACATCTCGGATGTAATATTTCACAACATTCCTGGCGTGTCGGACCCTACTTCTCGGTGGGAACAGTATATACGTCTGTAACGTCATATATCCTAACCTAAGGCAACCTAGCATCTCGGATATAACATTTGACAACATTCCCGGCGTGTTGGAACCCTACGTCTCGGTGGTAATATTACGTGCGTCTATAACGTTATATATGCTAACCTAAGGCAACCTAACATCTCGGATGCAATATTTGACAACATTCCTGGCCTGTCGAACCCTACTTCTCGGTGGGAACAGTATATACGTCTATAACGTTATATATCCTAACCTAAGGCAACCTAACATCTCGGATATAACATTTGACAACATTCCAGGCGTGTTGGAACCCTACGTCTCGCTGGTAACATTACGTGCGTCTATAACGTTATATATGCTAACCTAAGGCAACCTAATATCTCGGATGCAATATTTGACAACATTCCTGGCCTGTCGAACCCTACTTCTCGGAGGGAACAGTATATACGTCTATAACGTTATATATCCTAACCTAAGGCAACCTAACATCTCGGATGAAATATGTGACAACATTCCTGGCCTGTCGAAACCTACGTCTCGCTGGTAACATTACGTGCGTCTATAACGTCATATATCCTAACCTAAGACAACCAAACATCTCGGATGTAACATTTGACAACATTCCAGGCGTGTCGGTCCCTACGTCTCGGTGGTAACATTACATGCGTCTATAACGTTATATATCCTAACCTAAGGCAACCTAACATCTCGGATGCAATATTTGACAACATTCCTGGCCTGTCGAACTCTACTTCTCGGAGGGAACAGCATATACATCTATAACGTCATATATCCTAGCCTAAGGCAACCTAACATCTCGGATGTAACATTTGACAACATTCCAGGCCTGTCGGTCCCTACGTCTCGGTGGTAACATTATATGCGTCTATAACGTTATATATCCTAACCTAAGGCAACCTAACATCTCGGATGCAATATTTGACAACATTCCTGGCCTGTCGAACCCTACTGCTCGGAGGGAACAGTATATACGTCTATGACGTTATATATCCTAACCTAAGGCAACCTAACATCTCGGATATAACATTTGACAACATTCCAGGCGTGTTGGAACCCTACGTCTCGCTGGTAACATTACGTGCGTCTATAACGTTATATATCCTAATCTAAGGCAACCTAACATCTCGGATGCAATATTTGACAACATTCCTGGCCTGTCGAACCCTACTTCTCGGAGGGAACAGCATATACATCTATAACGTCATATATCCTAGCCTAAGGCAACCTAACATCTCGGATGTAACATCTGACAACATTCCAGGCGTGTCGGTCCCTACGTCTCGGTGGTAACATTACATGCGTCTATAACGGTATATATCCTAACCTAAGGCAACCTAACATCTCGGATATAACATTTGACAACATTCCCGGCGTGTTGGAACCCTACGTCTCGGTGGTAACATTACGTGCGTCTATAACGTTATATATGCTAACCTAAGGCAACCTAACATCTCGGATGCAATATTTGACAACATTCCTGGCCTGCCAAACCCTACTTCTCGGAGGGAACAGCATATACGTCTATAGCGGTATATATCCTAATCTAAGGCCACCTAACATCTCGTATGTAATATTTGACAACATTCCTGGCGTGTCGAACCCTACTTCTCGGTGGGAACAGTATATACGTCTATAACGTTATATATCCTAACCTAAGGCAACCTAACATCTCGGATGTAACATTTGACAACATTCCAGGCATGTCGGTCCCTACGTCTCGGTGGTAACATTATATGCGTCTATAACGTTATATATCCTTATCTAAGGCAACCTAACATCTCGGATGCAATATTTGACAACATTCCTGGCCTGTCGAACCCTACTTCTCGGAGGGAACAGTATATACGTCTATAACGTTATATATCCTAACCGAAGGCAACCTGACATCTCGGATGTAATATTCTACATCATTCAAGGCGTGTCGGACCGTACTTCTCGGTGGGAACATTATATGAGTCTATAACGTTGTATATCCTAATCTAAGGCAACCTATTATCTCAGACGTAATATTTTACAATATTCCTCGCGTGTCGGTGCATACTTTTCGGTGGGAATATTATATGCGTCCATAACGGTCGATATCGTAATCTAAGGCAATCTAACATCTCGGATGCAATATTTGACAACATTCCTTGCCTGTCGAACCCTACTTCTCGGAGGGAACAGTATGTACGTCTGTAACGTTATATATCCTAACCTAAGGCAACCTAACATCTCGGATGTAATATTCTACAACCTTCCAGGCGAGTCGGACCCTACTTCTCGGTGGTAACATTATATGCGTCTATAACGTTGCATATCCTAATCTAAGGCAACCTAACATCTCGGATGCAATATTTGACAACATTCCTGGCCTGTCGAACCCTACTGCTCGGAGGGAACAGTATATACGTCTATAGCGGTATATATCCTAATCTAAGGCAACCTAACATCTCGGATGCAATATTTGATAACATTCATGGCGTGTCGAACCCTACTTCTCGGTGGGAACAGTATATACGTCTATAACGTTATATATCCTAACGTAAGGCAACCTAACATCTCGGATGTAATATTTGACAACATTGCTGGCGTGTCGGACCCTACTTCTCGGTGGGAACAGTATAAACGTCTGTAACGTCATATATCCTAACCTAAGGCAACCTAGCATCTCGGATATAACATTTGACAACATTCCAGGCATGTCGGTCCGTACGTCTCGGTGGTAACATTATATGCGTCTATAACGTTATATATCCTTATCTAAGGCAACCTAACATCTCGGATGCAATATTTGACAACATTCCTAGCCTGTCGAACCCAACTTCTCGGAGGGAACAGTATATACGTCTATAACGTTATATATCCTAACCTAACGCAACCTGACATCTCGGATGTAATATTCTACATCATTCAAGGCGTGTCGGAACCTACTTCTAGGTGGGAACATTATATGAGTCTATAACGTTGTATATCCTAATCTAAGGCAACCTATTATCTCAGACGTAATATTTTACAATATTCCTCGCGTGTCGGTGCATACTTTTCGGTGGGAATATTATATGCGTCCATAACGGTCGATATCGTAATCTAAGGCAATCTAACATCTCGGATGCAATATTTGACAACATTCCTTGCCTGTCGAACCCTACTTCTCGGAGGGAACAGTATGTACGTCTGTAACGTTATATATCCTAACCTAAGGCAACCTAACATCTCGGATGCAATATTTGACAACATTCCTGGCCTGTCGAACCCTACTTCTCGGAGGGAACAGCATATACATCTATAACGTCATATATCCTAGCCTACGGCAACCTAACTACTCGGATGTAACATTTGACAACATTCCAGGCGTGTCGGTCCCTACGACTCGGTGGTAACATTACATGCGTCTATAACGTTATATATTCTAACCTAAGGCCAACTAACATCTCGTATGTAATATTTGACAACATTCCTGGCGTGTCGATCCCTACTTCTCGGTGGGAACAGTATATACGTCTATAACGTTATATATCCTAACCTAAGGCAACCTAACATCTCGGATATAACATTTGACAACATTCCAGGCGTGTTGGAACCCTACGTCTCGCTGGTAACATTACGTGCGTCTATAACGTTATATATGCTAACCTAAGGCAACCTAATATCTCGGATGCAATATTTGACAACATTCCTGGCCTGTCGAACCCTACTTCTCGGAGGGAACAGCATATACGTCTATAACGTCATAAATCCTAACCTAAGGCAACCTAACATTTCGGATGTAACATTTGACAACATTCCAGGCGTGTCGGTCCCTACGTCTCGGTGGTAACGTTACATGCGTCTATAACGTTATATATCCTAACCTAAGGCAACCTAACATCTCGGATGCAATATTTGACAACATTCCTGGCCTGTCGAACCCTACTTCTCGGAGGGAACAGTATATACGTCTATAACGTTATATATCCTAACCGAAGGCAACCTGACATCTCGGATGTAATATTCTACATCATTCAAGGCGTGTCGGACCCTACTTCTCGGTGGGAACATTATATGAGTCTATAACGTTGTATATCATAATCTAAGGCAACCTATTATCTCAGACGTAATATTTTACAATATTCCTCGCGTGTCGGTGCATACTTTTCGGTGGGAATATTATATGCGTCCATAACGGTCGATATCGTAATCTAAGGCAATCTAACATCTCGGATGCAATATTTGACAACATTCCTTGCCTGTCGAACCGTACTTCTCGGAGGGAACAGTATGTACGTCTGTAACGTTATATACCCTAACCTAAGGCAACCTAACATCTCGGATGTAATATTCTACAACCTTCCAGGCGAGTCGGACCCTACTTCTCGGTGGTAACATTATATGCGTGTATAACGTTGCATATCCTAATCTAAGGCAACCTAACATCTCGGATGCAATATTTGACAACATTCCTGGCCTGTCGAACCCTACTGCTCGGAGGGAACAGTATATACGTCTATAGCGGTATATATCCTAATCTAAGGCAACCTAACATCTCGGATGCAATATTTGATAACATTCCTGGCGTGTCGAACCCTACTTCTCGGTGGGAACAGTATATACGTCTATAACGTTATATATCCTAACGTAAGGCAACCTAACATCTCGGATGTAATATTTGACAACATTCCTGGCGTGTCGGACCCTACTTCTCGGTGGGAACAGTATAAACGTCTGTAACGTCATATATCCTAACCTAAGGCAACCTAGCATCTCGGATATAACATTTGACAACATTCCAGGCATGTCGGTCCGTACGTCTCGGTGGTAACATTATATGCGTCTATAACGTTATATATCCTTATCTAAGGCAACCTAACATCTCGGATGCAATATTTGACAACATTCCTAGCCTGTCGAACCCAACTTCTCGGAAGGAATAGTATATACGTCTATAACGTTATATATCCTAACCTAACGCAACCTGACATCTCGGATGTAATATTCTACATCATTCCAGGCGTGTCGGACCCTACTTTTCGGTGGGAGCATTATATGAGTCTATAACGTTGTATTTCCTAATCTAAGGCAATCTATTATGTCAGACGTAATATTTTACAATATTCCTGGCGTGTCGGTGCATACTTTTCGGTGGGAATATTATATGCGTCTATAACGTTATATATCCTTATCTAATGCAACCTAACATCTCGGATGCAATATTTGACAACATTCCTGGCCTGTCGAACCCTACTTCTCGGAGGGAACAGTATATACGTCTATAACGTTATATATCCTTATCTAATGCAACCTAACATCTCGGATGCAATATTTGACAACATTCCTGGCCTGTCGAACCCTACTTCTCGGAGGGAACAGTATATACGTCTATAACGTTATATATCCTAACCTAAGGCAACCTGACATCTCGGATATATTATACTACAACATTCCAGGCGTGTCGGACCCTACTTCTCGGTGGGAACATTATATGCCTCTATAACGTTGTATATCCTAATCTAAGGCAACCTATTATCTCAGACGTAATATTTTACAATATTCCTCGCGTGTCGGTGCATACTTTTCGGTGGGAATATTATATGCGTCCATAACGGTCGATATCGTAATCTAAGTCAATCTAACATCTCGGATGCAATATTTGACAACATTCCTTGCCTGTCGAACCCTACTTCTCGGAGGGAACAGCATATACATCTATAACGTCATATATCCTAGCCTAAGGCAACCTAACATCTCGGCTGTAACATTTGACAACATTCCAGGCGTGTCGGTCCCTACGACTCGGTGGTAACATTACATGCGTCTATAACGTTATATATCCTAACCTAAGGCCAACTATCATCTCGTATGTAATATTTGACAACATTCCTGTCGTGTCGAACCCTACTTCTCGGTGGGAACAGTATATACGTCTATAGCGGTATATATCCTAACCTAAGGCAACCTAATATCTCGGATGCAATATTTGATAACATTCCTGGCGTGTCGAACCCTACTTCTCGGTGGGAACAGTATATACGTCTATAACGTTATATATCCTAACGTAAGGCAACCTAACATCTCGGATGTAATATTTCACAACATTCCTGGCGTGTCGGACCCTACTTCTCGGTGGGAACAGTATATACGTCTGTAACGTCATATATCCTAACCTAAGGCAACCTAGCATCTCGGATATAACATTTGACAACATTCCCGGCGTGTTGGAACCCTACGTCTCGGTGGTAATATTACGTGCGTCTATAACGTTATATATGCTAACCTAAGGCAACCTAACATCTCGGATGCAATATTTGACAACATTCCTGGCCTGTCGAACCCTACTTCTCGGTGGGAACAGTATATACGTCTATAACGTTATATATCCTAACCTAAGGCAACCTAACATCTCGGATATAACATTTGACAACATTCCAGGCGTGTTGGAACCCTACGTCTCGCTGGTAACATTACGTGCGTCTATAACGTTATATATGCTAACCTAAGGCAACCTAATATCTCGGATGCAATATTTTACAACATTCCTGGCCTGTCGAACCCTACTTCTCGGAGGGAACAGTATATACGTCTATAACGTTATATATGCTAACCTAAGGCAACCTAACATCTCGGATGAAATATGTGACAACATTCCTGGCCTGTCGAAACCTACGTCTCGCTGGTAACATTACGTGCGTCTATAACGTCATATATCCTAACCTAAGACAACCAAACATCTCGGATGTAACATTTGACAACATTCCAGGCGTGTCGGTCCCTACGTCTCGGTGGTAACGTTACATGCGTCTATAACGTTATATATCCTAACCTAAGGCCAACTATCATCTCGTATGTAATATTTGACAACATTCCTGTCGTGTCGAACCCTACTTCTCGGTGGGAACAGTATATACGTCTATAACGTTATATATCCTAACCTAAGGCAACCTAACATCTCGGATATAATATTTGACAACATTCCAGGCGTGTTGGAACCCTACGTCTCGCTGGTAACATTACGTGCGTCTATAACGTTATATATGCTAACCTAAGGCAACCTAATATCTCGTATGCAATATTTGACAACATTCCTGGCCTGTCGAACCCTACTTCTCGGAGGGAACAGCATATACGTCTATAACGTCATAAATCCTAACCTAAGGCAACCTAACATTTCGGATGTAACATTTGACAACATTCCAGGCGTGTCGGTCCCTACGTCTCGGTGGTAACGTTACATGCGTCTATAACGTTATATATCCTAACCTAAGGCAACCTAACATCTCGAATGCAATATTTGACAACATTCCTGGCCTGTCGAACCCTACTGCTCGGAGGGAACAGTATATACGTCTATAGCGGTATATATCCTAATCTAAGGCAACCTAATATCTCGGATGCAATATTTGATAACATTCCTGGCGTGTCGAACCCTACTTCTCGGTGGGAACAGTATATACGTCTATAACGTTATATATCCTAACGTAAGGCAACCTAACATCTCGGATGTAATATTTCACAACATTCCTGGCGTGTCGGACCCTACTTCTCGGTGGCAACAGTATATACGTCTGTAACGTCATATATCCTAACCTAAGGCAACCTAGCATCTCGGATATAACATTTGACAACATTCCCGGCGTGTTGGAACCCTACGTCTCGGTGGTAATATTACGTGCGTCTATAACGTTATATATGCTAACCTAAGGCAACCTAACATCTCGGATGCAATATTTGACAACATTCCTGGCCTGTCGAACTCTACTTCTCGGAGGGAACAGCATATACATCTATAACGTCATATATCCTAGCCTAAGGCAACCTAACATCTCGGATGTAACATTTGACAACATTCCAGGCGTGTCGGTCCCTACGTCTCGGTGGTAACATTACATGCGTCTATAACGTTATATATCCTAACCTAAGGCAACCTAACAGCTCGGATGCAATATTTGACAACATTCCTGGCCTGTCGAACCCTACTGCTCGGAGGGAACAGTATATACGTCTATAACGTTATATATCCTAACCTAAGGCAACCTAACATCTCGGATATAACATTCGACAACATTCCAGGCGTGTTGGAACCCTACGTCTCGCTGGTAACATTACGTGCGTCTATAACGTTATATATCCTAATCTAAGGCAACCTAACATCTCGGATGCAATATTTGACAACATTCCTGGCCTGTCGAACCCTACTTCTCGGAGGGAACAGCATATACATCTATAACGTCATATATCCTAGCCTAAGGCAACCTAACATCTCGGATGTAACATCTGACAACATTCCAGGCGTGTCGGTCCCTACGTCTCGGTGGTAACATTACATGCGTCTATAACGGTATATATCCTAACCTAAGGCAACCTAACATCTCGGATATAACATTTGACAACATTCCCGGCGTGTTGGAACCCTACGTCTCGGTGGTAACATTACGTGCGTCTATAACGTTATATATGCTAACCTAAGGCAACCTAACATCTCGGATGCAATATTTGACAACATTCCTGGCCTGCCAAACCCTACTTCTCGGAGGGAACAGCATATACGTCTATAGCGGTATATATCCTAATCTAAGGCCACCTAACATCTCGTATGTAATATTTGACAACATTCATGGCGTGTCGAACCCTACTTCTCGGTGGGAACAGTATATACGTCTATAACGTTATATATCCTAACGTAAGGCAACCTAACATCTCGGATGTAATATTTGACAACATTGCTGGCGTGTCGGACCCTACTTCTCGGTGGGAACAGTATAAACGTCTGTAACGTCATATATCCTAACCTAAGGCAACCTAGCATCTCGGATATAACATTTGACAACATTCCAGGCATGTCGGTCCGTACGTCTCGGTGGTAACATTATATGCGTCTATAACGTTATATATCCTTATCTAAGACAACCTAACATCTCGGATGCAATATTTGACAACATTCCTGGCCTGTCGAACCCAACTTCTCGGAGGGAACAGTATATACGTCTATAACGTTATATATCCTAACCTAACGCAACCTGACATCTCGGATGTAATATTCTACATCATTCCAGGCGTGTCGGACCCTACTTTTCGGTGGGAGCATTATATGAGTCTATAACGTTGTATTTCCTAATCTAAGGCAATCTATTATATCAGACGTAATATTTTACAATATTCCTGGCGTGTCGGTGCATACTTTTCGGTGGGAATATTATATGCGTCTATAACGGTCGATATCGTAATCTAAGGCAACCTAACGTCTCGGATGTAACATTTGACAACATTCCTTGCCTGTCGAACCCTACTTCTCGGAGGGAACAGTATATACGTCTATAGCGGTATATATCCTAATCTAAGGCAACCTAACATCTCGGATGCAATATTTGATAACATTCCTGGCGTGTCGAACCCTACTTCTCGGTGGGAACAGTATATACGTCTATAACGTTATATATCCTAACGTAAGGCAACCTAACATCTCGGATGTAATATTTGACAACATTCCTGGCGTGTCGGACCCTACTTCTCGGTGGGAACAGTATATACGTCTGTAACGTCATATATCCTAACCTAAGGCAACCTAGCATCTCGGATATAACATTTGACAACATTCCCGGCGTGTTGGAACCCTACGTCTCGGTGGTAATATTACGTGCGTCTATAACGTTATATATGCTAACCTAAGGCAACCTAACATCTCGGATGCAATATTTGACAACATTCCTGGCCTGTCGAAACCTACTTCTCGGAGGGAACAGCATATACGTCTATAACGTCATATATCCTAACCTAAGGCAACCTAACATCTCGGATGTAACATTTGACAACATTCCAGGTGTGTCGGTCCCTACGTCTCGGTGGGAAGGTTACATGCGTCTATAACGTTATATATCCTAACCTAAGGCAACCTAACATCTCGGATGTAACATTTGACAACATTCCAGGCATGTCGGTCCGTACGTCTCGGTGGTAACATTATATGCGTCTATAACGTTATATATCCTTATCTAAGGCAACCTAACATCTCGGATGCAATATTTGACAACATTCCTAGCCTGTCGAACCCTACTTCTCGGAGGGAACAGTATATACGTCTATAACGTTATATATCCTTACCTAACGCAACCTGACATTTCGGATGTAATATTCTACATCATTCCAGGCGTGTCGGACCCTACTTTTCGGTGGGAACATTATATGAGTCTATAACGTTGTATTTCCTAATCTAAGGCAATCTATTATCTCAGACGTAATATTTTACAATATTCCTGGCGTGTCGGTGCATACTTTTCGGTGGGAATATTATATGCGTCTATAACGGTCGATATCGTAATCTAAGGCAACCTAACATCTCGGACGCCATATTTGACAACATTCCTGGCCTGTCGAAACCTACTTCTCGGAGGGAACAGTATATACGTCTATAACGTTATATATCCTAACCGAAGGCAACCTGACATCTCGGATGTAATATTCTACATCATTCAAGGCGTGTCGGACCCTACTTCTCGGAGGGAACAGTATATACGTCTATAACGTTATATATCCTTACCTAACGCAACCTGACATTTCGGATGTAATATTCTACAACATTCCAGGCGTGTCGGACCCTACTTCTCGGTGGGAACATTATATGCCTCTATAACGTTGTATATCCTAATCTAAGGCAACCTAACAT